>JAOTQM010000406.1:697500-1395000 GCA_026939265.1 Oreonectes daqikongensis | reverse complement strand
GATAGCAAAGTTTGTTAATCTTTCTTATCTCTCAAAGTCAAGACTATCTCTTAAAATTTTACGATACGCTTAAATGACATTCACTTTGTCTATTACCATTTTACTGCCGTTTTAAACATGACCTTAACAGGACAAGTAAATCAGCTTTGATCGCCATCCCCAAGGCTTTCTCCATCACTCAACAGCCTCCTTAGACACTGGAGTTGGTTAACTTTTGTCAAAGGGTCATGGGACAGGTGTGTCAGCAAGTGTTCAACACTTGTTCACACAGGACGTTTCAGACGGGCCCCTCGCTGTTTTGACTTGGCCGTTCATTTTTGAGACGTGCATCATTGGCTGGTGCTGACAGACACATGTAGGCAGAAATCACGCCTGCTGGGTTTTCATACCCGGACCGGATACCGCGGTCTCTTTACGTGTTTATTTTCATGAGAGAGATCTGTCGTGAAAACACGAGAACGTGATAACTCTTTGCTTGTTGTTTGAGCATGCATGTTCATACTAACCTGGTTTGCTGCTATTCCTCGCCCGGCTCAAACACACAAAACATTGCTTCATTCATTTAGCTCAAACAAAACTTTTCCACTTTTCCAGTTTTATATGCCACCCAAGTCCATTAGCAGCGGTACCTTCACCTGACCTTCAGGCCGGCCACGTTTCAATGAAACGCTAATTACAATGCAAGGATTCCTCAAGCAAAGTAAATATAAAATTGCGTCCCGGTCTGGCAATTACGGATGCACTGATTTAACAGGGCAAGGAGCTTGGCAACCTCTTCCCTCTTAAATGAATTTAACCTCCTTTTCTTTCTTTTGTTATTATGCACATTGTTAATCCAAACACAGTAATGACTCTCACAAAAACACGTAAAGCCAAATGAAAGGGATTACCACGATACAGGAGCAATGTTCATTCACAGACATGCCGGAGTCAACTCTCTCTACAAATACTTTGAAGGTATTTAATAATATATACCTGCAGTTTGCCTTCATCATGCGCAAATAAATCTGTTGCACGATATGATGATCGAGGTATGTTAACATAAATACAACCAAAAAATAAAATGGTTTTGCCAAACCCATTTAATACATAGATTTAGCGCAATGTCCCAAAATTCACGAATATGATATACTGCATCACATATGTCTTAAAATTGCAAAAATAACTAAACTCTCGACCCAAAAACTTTCAATAAACCTTTAAACAATTGCGCAGAACTGAGCGGCCGCTCTATCTGTATTGTTGTCTATATTGAAAGCCAGACACCTGCTTTACATTAACATTCACATTTGAGGACTAATATGTTGTTGCTCAGAGAAAAGTTGTATCTGAGACACAGGAGAATCTTCCATTTAATCTCAACGATGTCTTTGACAAAGAACTGCAATATTGAAAAGATCTCCTCTCACATTTTTCTTTCTTATGAAAGATTTCTTTTTTTATTCCCCATACAGCAAACTAAAAAATGTTAGAAGTGGACTACATCCGCTAGCCAGACATTTTGTCTTGTTTGTTTACTGTAAGAAGCATCTGAGGCACTAATGTGCCATTCACAACAAAGCAGGACAGAGAAAAACTCTAATGGCTAAAATCATTACTGCATCACTCTTACATGTAAAAGATGGAGGTGAATAAACAAGCTGCGCTTAAGGATGCCTAAGCATTTTTTACCCTTGGCTGGAAAACTAAGTGCTTACAAAAGGATGAGACGTGAGATGAGAGAGAAAAAGAAGAAACTACAGTCACAAACAGGTTATACGGAGGATGAAGTGAAAGATGACAGCAGTATTAGACAGAAGATATCAAGCGAGCAGGCAGTGATAAATAGAAAAGGCCTCTGTACTGCTTCACATTATTGTCATTTCCATCACAGAAGGCCAAGTCAAACAGCAAGGTCAAATTTGCCAGTTTCATTTTCCTGCTGCTTTTTGCTTTGCTCCAGAGGAGTATTTCCCATATTTTCTTTTCCAGACTCTCTACCACACAACTCCAAACCCAGTTCTCTACTATAGGTCAGAGGATCATTACTCTACAATTCCGGGACATTCAGGGGAAGTCTGCAATCCACAGATGTACATTAAATAATAATTTACAAGCGGCACTATTTATTAAAACCAAAGTACATTATATTCTCAGCGTGCATGTTTTACTATAAATTGCTTTTTCTTCGTATTTTATTAGTAAAAATGCTAGACTGTGTTTTTGTGTAATAATACAAAAGTGTAAAACAAACATGTTGAGAGTAGGGGTGTCACAATATACCAGAATTGTCAATAACCGTTATATTAAAAACCAAGATTATCGATATTGTGTCAATTCTACACATATCATAATATAGTAAACTATTCAGCATTCATTCAAACTGTTGCTTCAAGAGTTACAAACTCTCTTTTTCTGCCTCCATACACTTGTATTATGAGTGTGATTTTGTTGACAATACACAAAATAAACAAAATTAAAGATGAATTGTGATACTATCGTTACTGTAAATTTGTTTGGCATCGATATCCGCCAAGTGAAAATCTGATATCGTGACAGCCCTAGTTGAGAGTATAATGTACTTCGATTTTAATAAAGAGTATTTTAAAATAAACAAATAATTAAAAAAATGTAAACACAGAAAGCAAAACAATTTACAGTAAACATGCCATTGCTACCTTAAGAGTCTATGCCAGCTTGATCTATCCATTAACAATGACTTACTTTATTGTAACATAATGTAGTAATTTAGTAATTTTATTAAACAATATTTTTGACTTGACAGTTACAACACATAAATTCACGTTTGACACCAGAAAAACTCCTACTGTATAGATTGGATGCAGCATACACAAAATGTTGGGTTATTTTCAACCCAGTATTGGGGCAAAAATAGACAAACCCAAGCGTTGGGTTATGAATTAAGTTATGTTTGTTTGTTTTAACGCAAAATGCTGGGTTGTTTCAATTTGATGGGTTAATTTAACCCAACATTTTAGTGTAGATCTCTTCAGATAACACGTTATTTGTTATCCAAATAAACCAAATGTTAAATGTTAGTTAAGTGTATGATTCTATTTTTTAGGTTGTCTGATAAAATATGTAGGCCTACAGTAAAAATGATAAGAAAGCCCATAGTTATTTACATTTCTGAACTGATGCAATGCTGCATGACTATAAAAATATTCTGTAACACTTTACAATAAGGTTGTATTTGTTAATACATTAATTACATTAACTAACAAAGAACTATACTTCTGAAGCATTAATCTCAGTTCATGTTCATTTGAGCAATAACTAACATTTTAATACACAAAAGTTGTAACTGTTAACATTAAGTAATGAACTAACATAATAATTGTGTTATTAATTAACATTAACAAAGATTATTAATAAAAACGATATTGCTCATTGAGAGTTATATCATGTTATTTAAAGTATAATGTTAACAAATACAAATTTATTAAAGGAGAAATTGTTTGCAACGTCGTGTTTTCGGTGTGTTACAAGTTGCCCATGCATGCAGCCGTTACCTGTCAGCCCTGAGAATCGAACCAGCAACCTTCTGGTCATGAGTCCAACTCTCTAACCACTGGGCCATGACTGACCAAATCTGACGCTGCTGTTATTAATAATAATAATAATAAAATAAAAGTCAAATCAAGTATAAGCGATCCTAAAATAAAATGTTTTAAGAAGAGATTTAAAAGTCGCAAGTGAGTTGCTCATATTAGCGTACTGTGTTTGCAACTGTTATAAAACGAAACGTCTCCGAATGAGAGAAGCGATAAACTGACACTAGGCCTCGTCCTGGAAGTTCCACCTCAGGCTGGCGGTATTTAACCAATCACAACGCACAGCTCAACTGTCCAATCAGAGCACACGGCACTTAAACGCACGAGAGAACGACTCATTTCAGAAGGCGGGGCATAGAGGAGATACAATAATGAACGGCTGAGGTGCCCTTGAGCAAGACACCTAACCCCCACTTGCTTACTATACAAAATGTACAAATGTATAGTACAATGTAATGTAAGTCGCTTTGGATAAAAGCGTCTGCCAAATGCATAAATGTAAATAAACACATTGCATTACATCAAATACAAACAATAATATTGGTTTTAGCTTGGCAATATTTCTCTTTTAAAAAATAAAAGATATTCTAATGTTAGATATTCTCTCTCTCTCTCTCTCTCTCTCTCTCTCAGTTACTTTGTCTTACCTTCCTAATCTTTTCAATGTTTGTCACAGATGCTTAAAAAAAGTCAAACTGAAGCTAGAACAGGTGGAAGGCGAAGCATTTGTTGTTCTGTATTTAAATGCATCAGTCGGTGACTAAATCTAGATGAACTTCAGGGAACCCTTATATGTCGTGCATTGGGGGGGAGAAAAACGATGGTTGTTGATTCTGCGCTCAAAATCAATAACAATCATGTCGAGAAAAAAAGACAGCAGTCGACCGCATCTTTCAATTTAACACCGACTTGAAGTGATAATTGTCTGTGAAGGTCTGCACGGCAGGGTGAGCAACTAATGTTGCTTGTTCAGATCGACATAAGTTTGAAATGCATTATGTACTGGCAGGGGCATAGCAGCCGCGGGACACGTCCCCCACACTTTTAGAAACATGCGACTCTGTCTCCCGCAATTTTTTGACCCACCGCCAATATTTCCGACCGTGTTCTCTGGTTTACTTAGATTTAAGTGAACTAACATTCAGCCAATCACAAGCCGAATCATCTCTTCGGCACCCCTGTCATGAAATTCTAATCTCCTGGGGCCTCATTTATAAAACGTTGCATAAAAATCGTCCTAAATTTGATTTTACGATCATTTCTCAAAGTGCGTACGTGTGATTCATAGAACGAACGTACGCACAGAAAACGTGTGTACACCTCTCTTTCAGATGTGAAATCTATACATCGCAAATGATCTTGAAATTGCGCGCAGCTGAACCGTTTTTAATCTCCGCCTTTTAACGTTGTGTAATGAATATCATTGACATATAAAAGATCACCTCTCACCCTCCAAATACTTAACGAGTGGCAAGAATTATATTTCCAAAAACCTGCAGCACTCGGACAAGAAGAACTATGTGCGTACGTCTGTTCAGACCCTGACGTGGCGCTAAGCACTTTTCCACGTCAAAGACCGTTTTTATAAATATGAACGTTGTCGTGGATTTTTGCGTACGCACAAGCTACGACCAAATCCGTGCGTACGCACGCTTTATAAATGAGGCCCCTGGTCTTGCGATTTCCGTCATTCATCTTCTTTGCTGCTTTTGTGGTTAGGGAGCAATGCACCCGACGATTACCTCCTTTTTTCAAACACACACTGTTCACACCAAACGTGAATTGAGCGTTTTGCGCACGTAAATTACATACAAAGTCAATGCGAACTCGCGGCAGGGGATGCGAATGACGCGAATCGGACGGTGAGATTGTCGCAAAAGCGCGTCAAACGCGTCTTCCGCGCACAGAAATCTCAACTTGAGTGACAAATTATACTTTGTACATTATGTGCATAATATGTTAATATGGCTTTGAGGGTCACATCACCTGACAGCTGCCCCCCCTTTTAAAATGGCTGCTACACCCCTGTGTACTTGGTAGCATATATTAAGTCAACAGCTTTTACCACCAAAACAATGAACAAATAAACAAACAGCAGTTGCACACGTGGGTGGTCCCGGGCAGGTGTATGGGACGCAGTAAATACAATGGGAAAAAATAGAAGTCACACACACTGTCATAGCATAGATAGCAAAACAAGAAATTCAATTGAATTGACCTTCAAACCTTTGCAAGTCACAGTGAGTTTCATTTGTGCCATCATTTAAACATTTCGATTATAAAGTCGATCAGATTCATTTTTGATGTTAAACATTGGCCATTCATCAAATGTTCAATCTGTGCTTCAACTGACCACCTGCACATTCCTGAAACTCTGACCTTTGACCCCGGACCACTAATGGCTTACACTCCTAATATGACCCAGTGAGTGGGCCATTGTAAACTGATGGACACAAACAGCATGCGGTCAGCTCAAATAACTAACCCTAAAGGTGTGGGCAGCGACCTCTCTGACCCCCGGCCAGTCCATATGGATCAATGTAACACAAACCATCATGTTGCGTCCAAAGACGGAAGACTTTTGGCTGCAGTTTGCCTTAAAACTGATTTTTCCTTGAAAAACTGCAGCTTTGAAATAGTTTTTCAGTAGCATCGCTTCCAAACTCCCCATTACATCGCACCCAAACCATAAACTCACCCATACAGAGACTACATCGCCACTGATTTACCATCTCTATAGGTCACATTTTTCAAATATAATTACACAGATTGCTGCTCGGAAAAAGTCTTCGGGCCATTTCTGAATGGAGTTCTCACAGTGGGAAGGAAAACTATTGAGCTGCAGAAAATACAGAAGCTAGACTGGTGAGTAATACCCTCAAAATGTGTTTGACATTACTTGAAAAAGTTGCTTCCAAAGCTCCTATAAATGAGACCTTTGGTGCATAAAACATATAACACTAAACACAAGCAAGACCCACCCAAAGATCTCCAACCAGGGACTCATCAAAAAGAGAATTTTGAGTTTTATATGCAATACGGACAGTATTAAGGAAATGCTAAATAGTGTGATCCACACTACTTATTTATAACATTTCTCATCTGGTTAAAAAGAACAGAAAGTGATTGTTTTGCATCAGGCATTGTTCTGTTTACATCATTCTTTTAAATGAAACCTGGTGGCCGAGGGCACAGTGAAAAGCGTGCCAATATTTCAAAAGTATATATGAAAAAACAACACGAGGGAATTTAACTCCTCGTGGACTTTATCCAAATAACGGCGAGTCTTACATCCCCGGAGTGCCCGAAAGATTCCCTTACGCCACCTCGGGCGAAGGACTGTTTGAGATGAAATATTATTAATTTGGGTGGGCTCAGTTCCAGTGCTTGCTGAGTTTTATGTAAATACAACTTACAGTGTGAGTTAACTCTACTTGCTGGCAGTCAAACAAAGCAAAGCAAAGCAAACCAAGAACTTAAACCTAACCCTGAATCTGGGCAGACTACAATGCTATCCATCATGTCTGCTAGAGACTGTGCCAAAAATCCTTCACGCACATGATACTGGGCATACCTTCTCTTCTATTTCGCCCTTGAACCTCGACACAGTTAACATACGTAATCTTCAATACATATAGTGGATTCTGTCTTTTTGACAAGGAATCAGAGATGACTGAAGTAACTATGACAGAACGACTTGACATTAAAAGATTAACCACATTTCTACATTGTTAGGTTAGATAAATGTTCCTCAACAGCATGATGAAGTGTCATCATGTATTATAAATCCAAAGATCTACTATTTTCTCCATGCATTGACATGCTCTCTTTAGTAAGAAGGTTCTGTGCATTAGATCTCAAGCCCCAAAATACCCAGTGACTGATTATGTGACAAATAAATGCTTTAAATTTTCACCATCTGCTGAAACCTAAACTCAACAACTGTTCATTAGTCATGTAAAAGAAATTAAGCAATTAACATAATAAGATATTTCAAATCCTGAACAGAAGCAATTAAAATGACCCAGTCTTTAAATTAGGGGTTTGTTAAAAAGACCAAACCCCATATTAAACTTCAAGGATAAATGTTTAGGAACGATACCCAAAAAGGTGAGTTATTTCTCCTAGACATCAATGAGATTCAATAGAAACTTTTAAGTCTCCTGTGTCTCAGATATTTCCTGAGAAGACCCAGAAATCTCACAAGCGTCTCCATTAGAGTTTCGAAAGAGATCTCAACAAAACTTTTCAAGATTTTTCACATCCGCAATCAAAAGTCAATATTATTGAAGATCTCAATATGAGAAATCCATCAAATCTCATGGAACCTGAGAGCTCCAAAAAAACAACCTCTGAGCAATAAAGTTTTCCACTGATTAATATCATAGAGATCTGGGTTTTTTAGACCAGTAAGAGCTACATCGCACACACACTTAAAAATAAAGGTGCTTAGAAAGTTCCTCACAGCAATGTCATGAGAGGCTTTTACACCGTAGGAATGATTTCATAGTAACGGGACGATTTGCCGGAAGTACCTGCTGTTTGTTGTGTTCGTAACCACAGGAATATTAGGAATATTAGTTCCGGAGAACCTTTTTGGAGGAACACTTTAGCTCCTTCTCCGAGGCTGGGTCTACGGAACGATCTGTGACGTAAGCAAATGCTGTTTGGACGAACTTCTGTTGTTGGTTGTTTGTCATTGTTCATAAGGCATACTTTTCTGGAAACACTTCAACGAGTTCGAAGTCGTCATCTGATTGGTTGAATTCCACAGGATTTCCGGGAAACAAGCGTGTCGCATTCATTAACGATCCGTTTACATCAGTTGCAATAAGAATTCATCACGACTGACCAAACGCTTAATTCTTATGCGTATGCAAGGTTCACGGCATAAACTCATACATATTGTTGTAGCTGTTAACTTTTTGTGAATGTACACCGACCTGTTTTGTGGGGACTGGTTGCTTTACCTGTCAGTGGTATGGCCTCTTCGATGGGCCTTGGCCAATGAAAGTTTCCAGACATTACGCACAAGACTATGGCACATCTAACAAACCATGAGATGACACTTTTGAACTAGGACTCTGTCAGAACAAATAGTCAGCTGTGAATGATGCTGATATATTGTTGTTTACCGTGTGTGTGTGTGTGTGTGTGTGTGTGTGTGTACAGATACTTCAATCATCTGACCCTGTGGTTGTTCCTAAAATAAAAGATTGCTCAGAGAAACTAGAGAAGCAATGCAGCCATCTTTATTTTGACAGCTTGAACAATAATGGAAGGCAGCTCATGGCTTCCAGACCACAGCATGAGATTGAATGGTCCATTTCTACACAAAGTCCATGGCAGCAGGATTGAGTTACACAAAGCAGAAGTTTCCATACAGTAGCCGCTTTACTGTATTACTGGACGTTCAGAATAGGTATGTCAAAAAAACAAACTATGGTTTTTGACCACATTGTGGTGACTGTGTGCCAGACTCTATCAAACTCAAATCACAATCCATCTATTACTCATTGTATCCACTAAAATGTCAGTTTTATGAATAGTCCCAGTGCAAAAGTGAACTGCCCAAATGATGGTAGATTAGGACTGAATGACAAGGTGTTTTTCTTTTGCTTAACTGCCAATGTAGAGGACTTCAAGTACTGTCCAATTCATTTCAGATGTATTTTTATTGTGCTTTTCACAATGTTGCAGTGCTGTAGATTTACAGAATTATTTTTTTACATTTAAAATAAATTATGTTATTTATAAAGTAGTGGCATATTTGTACAATATTTATATTAAATACCCCCTCAGGTTTCATTAAACCATCTAAATTTATAGTACAAAATGGACCAAACACTAAGCTTAAGGTATCCAAATTTGTTGTTTTCAGAAAATGGTATACACTGTCCTTTTAAAATATTACATACATTATATTGGTTATATATATTTGCAAAACCCAGTGACAAACATAAAGAGTGACTAATAATAATAATTTATGGCAACAACAAAAAATCACGAAATCTGGAGACATGAGGTTTTAGAAGGACAGCAGCGATATACAAAAAAATGCATGGAAAAACACAAAGCTTACAGGAAATAATGCATACATTGACTTTAGTTTTATGAGTTATCAACATTCTCTCTTGTTTTTGACTACAGCTGACTCCATAAACTTTGCTCATGTGTTGTTATTTTTTGCCAAACCCCCTTAAACTCTTCCTAAAGCTGAGATTCAGTTTACACTTTAAGCAACTACACAACATGCATGGAACATTTTTAATACATCTATAACAGCACATATGTGACCCTGGATTAAGTCATTTGAACAACTTTACAACAATTTACTACTACAACCTTTACGTTTTTCTCGTAGGGTTGATGTGAATCGTGCTTTTACAGCATGAAGCGAATGCAAATGACCAACACACTGAACGCTGTTTGGTGATTAATATCATAACAGGACATCTCTACACTCAAATGAACTTCCATTAATGTTTCTGCCATCACGCTGATAATTACAAGCTGTAATGATGTTTCCTTCAACACCAGTCCTCAGGGAGAAAGCTTTTTAATGTTGTGTCACACAATAAAGAATCCGAGCGAGCCGAGTTAATGAAGTTACTTGCTACAAGGTGAGACGATCAATAATAATCGCTGACACACTCTTTTTTACTGCAAACTACAAACTTCACTCATGTGGCAAAGGCGGCGACTTCGCCATTAACGCATTAAAAATGAATGTGCTTTGTTTTCAATGCCCGGCCTGCTGACATGGCGAAACGAAATCTCCAGCGTCATATTTACAGCTGCTGGGACATTTCCTTTCCAAAACAGTGGGATTTAATGGAGGTTTATACACAGTCAGCACAGGACATTTCCTAAAACATATTAATGGAATAGTTCACCAGAACTGAAAACACAGTACAGTCTAACTTTAACTTCATTATAGTACATAAAAGTTGCTAGGATGTTCTTCAAAACTTTATTTATAGAGTAAAAAAGAGACTTTGGAATGACATGATGGTGAGTAAATATTGACTTTCAGTTTTCATTTAGGTTTCCAGTCTACTACAAATTTATATACAAGAATAAGAGGTGATGTTAGTGTATGCAAACATTTTTTAAATACAGACTAATGAGTGCATGAAGAATAAACACAAACAGCACAATGCTTGTGTCTATATAAAGTAAATGGTCAGATAAAATTAGAGCATCAATATTTTGGGGGGACAGGCGTGAGTGTGCATCATACGTTTAGCATTTACAAATGACTCAATGTATTCAATGATTCAATGTATTTCCTACACCGCTGTCCATTCCACAATCCACCTTGTTACAGTGTCCTTTCAATTTTGTATACATGAATTAAAAACCTTTCCTCAAGACACCAATGCAAACATATAACTATTGAAATTTTACCATTTGTGAAAAATTCATTTAATATGTGCTGCGTATTCTGACAATCACACTGTTAACTACGCACCTTATTGAAAGCAGGTTCTCAAGAATGACAAATAAATACAGACACGATTTGACGCATATAGCAAAGTCACATAATATATTCAATAATAATCAGTTTTCTACTCAAAATTCTATTACTTTGCGAACAATCTGTTTGATACAAATGTTTTATTAAATAATATGTTAAATATGTTGCATTGTTTTAATATTATATACTATATATGTGACCCTGGACAACAAAACCAGTTTTAAGGGTCAAGCTTTCCATTGATATCTGGTTTGTTTGAGGTATAACTATTAAAAAATCTGGAATCTGAGGGAGCAAAAAAAAATCAAAACATTGAATCAAAACAACTTTAAAGTTGTCCAAATGAAGTCCTTGGCATAGTATATTACTCACAAAAATTAAGTTTTGATATATTTACGGTAGGAAATTGACAACATTTCTTCATGTTACATGATCTTTCCTTCTAATGATTTTTGGCATTAAAGAAAAATCGATAATTTTGACCCATACGATGTATTTTTGGCTATTACTACAAATGTTCCTGTGCTACTTATGACTGGTTTTATGATCCAGGGTCATATATGGTACAATATACCATATCCTATATCAGTATAGTATAGTTTAGTCCAGAGAAAGTGGTTATGCAAAAAGATGTCTAATGTTTGATGTGGTACACCATAGTAAAAACTCTATTGTTTAGTGTTAACAATGCCATGATCATGAGTTTGGACTTCAAGGAAACAGCCAAACTGTTACATTTATATCAGATGCTTTCATCCAAAGTGCCTTATAAAGGAGACATGAGACAGCATTTAACATTTTGGCAAAGGAGCCAATTAAATGGAAGATTTTGCCTAAAATACACAAAATTGCCTTGAATAAAAGCATCTGCAAAATACATAAATGAATAAATAAGATCTAATAAAACATGACAAAAGCGACAAATCATCGCCTTGGAATTTTACATTTGAGTTATTCACATATTATATAATACATTTTGGGACGTTTTTTTGAAAACAAAATGTATAATCTACAAAGTCAAATAAAATGCAAAAACCTCAATATCTCAAAACTGCTCAGTATGCATAACCCTATAACTCCAAAGCAACAAAATATGTTCTTTGCTCTTGTCGTTTCTTTGCGTTTTATTACAGGACTCTATACTGTAAGTGTATATTGAAAGAAGCCATTTATGCAGTCTGGTGCTGGCACATTTGAAAACTGGGAACTCCTGTATTTTTTCTGTCATGGGGACTGATGGGAAGTCACAGGCTGCTGCCAACTTCAAATTCTCTCTTCCACTTCAGTGCATCTGAAAGGCTCTTGACTGTGCACATATTGAGGTCACCGCGGCACAATATACATTACCGCATTCAGCCCTGATTTAATATGGCTTTCATTCGTCCCTACCACGATGCACTTCTGAAATTCGGCACTATATTTTCATAATGCTAATGTGTTACGAAACTACTACTTAAACAAAAATAATTCATAGCAGTCATAAAACATTGTGTTGTTTCTTGGCACCTTCGTATGCTCCTGTTTTGTTTTTTAAACCGTCTGAAATGAGCTGACGGGTCTTTAAAAATAGTCAAGAATGAGTTCATTGGTGTCTGATTGTTTGTTCATTTGTTGTTTGTTGATGTTTAAGCTGGGCACTGGCCCGATGTGACTATTAACGTCTCCCTTGACGTGGAAGACCCTGTAAAAACAGCAAACTAAACAGTGAGGTCACTAAAACAGACTCTTGTGAAGCCATCAACCCTTTTCTGACATTATAACAAGCTCTGACTGCCTGTCTCTCATAAAATTGATGTCGTCATGATTTTGACAATTTGTCACAGTGTGTATCAGGTGACGGAGAGGTGACATATGCAGCTGGTTAACCTAGATATCAGAACCCGGTTTCTCAAACAGGACACGGTGAAAAGTTAAGCATAACTAATGCCACGCTAATGTTTGGTTTGGGGCCAATTTGTATTGATTTCATGGCCTTGGGTGAAAGATTTAGGTGTTTTGCCTTGTGTCAAAGATCACACGCATTCTTTTTGCGAAGAGATTTTGGCAACAGCTTTCTTTCGATGTATGTTTTTGATATATCTATCTACACATAAACCATTACTTACAGCCACATGCGCTTCTAAATAACTGGTATGTCAACATGAATCACACACAACTGCTCTCCGTGATTTTAATTTCACTCTTCAACGACACCGTCCTCACAACAGATGCTTTGAATTCACGGGATGTATTTCATAATCAAGAGTAATGCGTATATTTATCCACATAGCAAACAAACTGACTCTCTCTTTCCACATCTGTCTCTCGCCCTTTTCCTCTCCTTTCGATGAATACATTTATGAGCGAACGAGAACCCCGAGGCGTTCATAAATCCGTTCAGTCTAGTGCCACGGAGGATGTGTGTGTGTGCGGGCATGAGAGTTCAATCACATTTACACTTTATTTACAAGAGGAGACACTCCAGAACGGCCGGAGGGGGCTGGGAAAAGTGTGTCAGCCTGTGTCGTGCATGACCGAAGAAGGGACTGTTGTGTATTAGGATAGACAACTGATACAGCATATGTCATAGAGCAAACAACGGCCGACATCAGGGTTGATGTCGTTTTTTGAATAATAAAATAAACAGATTTTGACTGTTTCATTCACTCTGTGGTTTTAAAGGGCCACTGAAGAGCCTTGAAACGTACATTCCTATTCAATGCATTTATGTCATTATGTCAAAAGATATTTGGAGGAATATTGGTAACCGAACAATGGCGGTAACCATTCACTTCTATCGTATAGACATCATATGCATGTCAATGGTTACCACCGTTGTTCGATTACTTACATTCTTTAAGATATCTTATTTTTTCTGCAGAAGAAAGAAAGTCATACAGGTTTGGAATGACATGAGGTTGAGTAAATGATGACAGAATTAAAATTTTTGGGTGAACTATCCATTTAAACAGGAAGAATGTTATATGAACATTAAACTATTAAAACATTTCTGTTAATCACACAACAAACAGACGATTAATAATATAATAAAATAATAATAATAATAATATATTGTTATTATATTACATGATTAATATTATTATTATTAATAATAATGATAATAGTTATTATAAACTAATATTGAACAATAAACTGTTAATAATAAAAAAGTTAATAAAACATGTCTAAGACACCACAATTATTAACTGGGACTAAAAGCTAAAAAAATATATAGTTATTTAAAATAATAATAATAAAACAAAAAACTCAAAACAAAACTAAAGAGCTAAAAATAAACCAAAATTAAATGTAAAAGAAAAGTAAATAGTAATTAAATTACACTAAAACTTCATATTCATACTAAAATTATTTTTTATAATTTTCATTTCATGATATTAGGAGCCACCTCTGAATGGTTATGGTAAAGTATGCAATAAAATATTATTATTTAATTCTATAATATATGTTGTTCGGAGCATTTACCACTTTAAACAGAAATTCTTTTAGGGAGCCGATCTAAACATTCCTTCAGTTCTTTAAAATAAGGCTACAACCAGAACATCTTCTATCAAACATCATTTGACTAATGTTTATTTACGTAACTCTCTTCATCTCAGTGGTTGGATGTCAATTTTAAGTCCACATCAGATATTTGTGGGCAGCTCACAGTTTGGTGTGGTTTATTTTGGACAGACGCTCGTGAGTCTGTGATGCCAGCATTGCCAATGGGTAATTTTTTTCTCTTCTCCGCGTCTGTGGATACAGACACACGGCCCCCAGCGTTTCTCTCCTGCATTCTACTAGACACCGCGGTTAGAACTCCACTGCGGTCTGTTTGTATAAATGTGTGTCTGTGTGGTTTTCATGCAACTAAAATATTCTGTCGCTTATCAGGCAGATGGCAAACACAAACACACAACTGCACACACACATCCAAAGGTAAAAATAACCTGTTCGCGGAAGCACCTGACACGACAACTGTGTGTGAAACGTAGCCTGAGAATGTGGCCTAGGAACTCTGATACGCCAAAGCTTACGGCCCGCCTCTCATTTCAAAGCATAGTAAACGGGGCGCTTCTGTATCCCTCAAAGACATCTGAGAGGCGCGACCTTCGCCCTCTGTGATCACTCTCAGATCATGTCCAGCACTTTCATCTGCTGTCGTCTTACAACCTTTGACACGACCTCATCTTTCACCCACCTCACACTCAATGATGAACATTTACGTACAGTACACTTGAAAATGTTAAGGAATAATCTAATAACATATGTCAGCTATTCAATGAAAGTATAGTTATTCATCCCCAAAACCCAAGATAATGTAGCATGTACTGTATATCTATTCAGTTTACCATTTACACATTTCTTCCACAAAATACATAAATCTAGAACCGTCATTACAAATATTTGCACATACACAAGTCTATGTTAACCTTCATGGGCCCTTTTATCCCACCAGTATGACTGTCAGCCATATGGCTCGGCCCTCCGCCTGAGCATCTAACACCAGTGCCAACTGTAAAAAAAAGGGTTGTCCATGCTAGGTCTACAGGGCACGACGGCAGTGCCAGCTGAGCCCGCCTCATCATGTTCCTGCTGGCGGCATTGCAGCATAAAATGTAATAAGCACCCTAACCCAGCAGGTGACATCCATTATCACTGACAGCAGGCCTGTGTTTCTGCCAGCCGGGTTCAGAGGCAGCGGGTAAGAGCAGCTCGCTGGCACTGTGCTGGCATTAGGGTCACTGATAGAGTTTATAGTAAACATTCAGGGACGATTACATGAGATCAAGAATGGGTTACGCTACAGCAGCTGGGGGAATAAAAACTAGAGTATGTGCAGAAATAAAATATGAAGGCCAGTTGTGAGTACAGATTATTCCAAGGTTATCAGAGATAAAACACAGAAAGACATGTCTTTGCAGTTTTTTTAACTATGTTTTATTGAGTATTGCTCTTCTATATGGTTTGTAAAACATATCACTTCTGTCCTTCTGAAACCTTGTATCTCCATATTACATTTTTTGTCAAAAATCATTATTATTAGTCACCATTTATGTTTGTCACTGGGTTTTGCAAATATCTAACCAATAAAAAGTATTAAAAAGTGGAACATAGCATGTACCGTGTTTTTTCCATATCCTGAAAAATCTGGACATCCGAGGTTTCGGAAAGACAGCGACAATATAGAAAGACAATATTTCTATAAAGACATCACATTTCTAAAGCTGCAATCCTTAACTTTTTTTGTTAAAATAAACATTATCAGTTATTATCAGGCTAAAAGCACATCATAATAGCAAATGCACGACTCAGTGGTACAAGTTTCCAGGGTGCATTTGAAGCCTTATTAAATACATAAAGTAACCTGCAATTTTAGGTTTCAAACAGAGATGGCGAAAAAGAGTGAAAAGTTAAAGACTGCAGTTTCAAAATATGTTAAATATGTACGGTTGAAAGAAACCTGCTTCAAATGCTTAACTTGCTTCCAAAGAACCTAATGTAAGTCTCTTTATTAATGAAAGTTTCTAGATAATGTAATTTTAAAAATAAATTATGGACCCTGACTTGGTTTAATGTCTGAATGCTGGGTGGTTTTAACTCATGGTTTGATAACTGTTGGATTCAATTAAATGAGATTTTCTAGATTCATTTAACACAACAGCTGGGTGTGTCTACATTTGACTCAACAATGAGTTGAGACAACCCAGCGGGTTTTAAGTGTGAGGGTCCCTGGGTAAAATAAAGTAGACAACCAATGTACTAGATGGATGTATTATTTGTAAAACCGGGAACCACAGTAAGGTCTCTCTGGCATCCGGCAACAAAGCTTAAACTATTTAGTAAATCCATTTAATTACAGAATACAAATGTATTCAATGTATTTTCATGCTGTTTTTGGACTGAAATGGTCTCCTGCAGTTTCATTATGTAGTTATCATTATCACTCTGTGGTTTAAAAGTCCTGTCGCATAATGTCTACTTAGAATTCAAAACACACTGTGGACTTAAAAACAATCACAAAACTCCATTATTACTATACAAAGCACTAATAACCTGAAGCTAGACTGTCAAGCATCTGTGTGCGATAGCTGACCTCTGACATCGCTCGGCTTAAAGTTTCCCCACTGAACCCACAACAGCGAACATCAGCGCTAAGGCAACCACACGTAATATTGCCACAGGTCAAATTAGTTCTTCCTGACATTTATAGCTAGTTATTATTTGAAGTGGTCTGTTAAGAGACTCACATTAGACTGGCAATATACGCCGCCAACATCCAACCCTTCGGAATCTGCGGCTGGCTTCCTTTGCCACTACGCCGTTGAAAAAATACCTCATTAATTCAGAAAATGCATGCGAGAGTCGCGAGATGCGAATTTGTTGTCATGGCACACCACGTTTGTACTCTATTGAACGGGTGTGAGGAAAATTGCAGGTTGTACAGTAACCGAGATGTGAAAAAGCCAGAGGCTTCCAGCACCGCTCCAGCGACATTTCTGTGGTAAGCAAAGTTTTCTCTAGTTTTTTTTCTTCGTTTTCTGCATTCGTATCTTTCTGCCTATCACTCCTTTTCGAGCTTGTTAGTATAAAACATTAGCACTCCCTCTCACATTACACAGAAAAGTATACTGGCAAAACTGAAGATGACGATTCTTGACCACCGTAGATTTACTGGCCTTTGATGGGATGTAGACTGTTTATTTGCCTTTTTATGATTTTTCACTCTGCATTTGGAACCGAGTTTTGTCGGCATGGCAAAATATAATCAGAACACCCTGCGAGGTCTTCATGTGATCAGTCTTACATGCTGCCAGTCTTAAATCTCAGCATTTTTATACACTATGAAGATTTAGAAAAAGAATCAAGAAGTACAAACCTGACCCACAGCGAAGACAGAAGAACCATTGGATTCCCAGAAACATGTCAAGAAACAAAACAAACAAAAACATCTGGTTAGTGTCATTATTGTCATCAATCGAAGTCAACACTCAACAAAGATTAAAGTATTTTCTTGCGGATTTCGCTTAAAAACAAAACACCAGCTTCCATTATCATGCCATTACTGCACTTCATAATTAAGACTGTGAACTTTTCCCAAACCTTGTAAAAAATATCAAATGCATCTGAGGAGATGAATTTACAAGCATGCAATAGTGTTGTTGCTGTTTAGTTCTAGTTTCAAAGCTTCAAGCTTGTTGTTAGAAGCGTCACCCGTCAGTCGATGACAGCTGTTTGTGCAGGCTGCAATAAATGTCCTCCAACAAAAATATCTGTGGTTTCTTTGTCCCACACTTTGAGTCGGCTACTTGTAAGGTTGGCACGCTAACCCTTGAACTCTTCATGGGGCCGTATTTCCTTAAAAGGATGCTTAATGTATGTCTACTCCATGTGATATGTCTATGATATAAAAGTGGATACATGAACACTAGATGAAATGTAGCCAACCAGATCTCAGGAATTATTTTACAAGGTGCCTTCTTCATATAAATTTGTGAATCGTACGAGAAATGTATGAGAAAAAATTCAATGAAAAAGCAATAATGCAGCGCCAACACATCATTGGCACACAAGCAGCCAGGCATATATGAGATCATATGAATTCATATGAATTAGCCATCTCTTAAAATAGTTACAAAGATGATTTTTTTCTATTAAAACATAGCAGTATTTATTTATAAAATAGTAAACCCCTTCAAACGCTAAGCATATACAGGGTTTATCCTGGCTCAAAATGACCTTCGTTCAATCGCCTTTCCATATCATGAATGGTTTGCTACACTCTGTACGAGTGTAATGGACAGACCCAAAGTAAAGCATCCAAGTGTTACATCTCTCATCTTTCAGTGATCTGGGTTGTTGAACACCTACGGGAATATCATGAAAATAGTCTGTGGTAATACACGTTTTCTCTTTTATAAAACACTGCGATCAATTTGCATTCACTAAAAAGAAGAATGACCCTAAAGGATTCAATACATCTGCATTGTAGCAGGATTTGAATGCACAACAAAAGACAGTGCCATGAAAATAAATTGTTTAACCGATCTTAATTTACAGTGACGAAACTATGGATTCATACGAGGACTCATCTGCGGCACTCGCATGCTTCATCCACTGGAAAATGCCTTGATCTGGACACTCATTGCTATGCCGTCTCAGAGATGCTAACCAGCTCCAGGAGTGGAGCTGATCCATGAAACACATTCCATTAATTGTTTTTCCATCAAAGTTTTCTTTCAAATCTCTGTGCTTTGACGTTTCTTCTGCTCTTTAATGCGGTGTATTTTTCCTCAGATTTCATCTGTGCAAACACTTGGCATGATTAAAGTCTTACTATCATGAGGGTCTTAACAGTCAATAATCTGCTGAATGTAATTCCACACACACAAAAAAGTCAAATCGAAGCCAAGTGGAACACGAGTGAAAAGCTTTGATCAGCGATCAGATTTACGCCATACAGTTGAGATTCATTGAAGACTGGAGATCTCTTATGAGTCTCATAAGATAGTTTTGTTCATCTTAAAACAATTTAGCAATTTTCCAGAGACCGATGTTACAATCTAATTAGAATTGGGGATATAAGAAGTACATTATCTAAACCCATTTGTGAATGGGGAAAACACGTGTGTTTTTCTTTGAGGAGATTTTAAATTTGTTTTTAAAATTAGAAATTCTTTCATTATTTACTCACCTTCATGTCTTCCAAACCTGTTTGACTTTCTCTCTTCTGCAAAAGAAGACATTCTTTTATCAGCACAGTATGCTGATAACCAAACAACACTGAACCCCACTGTATTAACACAAAACCACTGAGACATTTCTCAAAATATCTTCTTTTGTGTTCCACAGAAGAAAGCAACAGGTTTTAAACAACATGATGGTGAAAATTTAAAAGCATCTGTCAAATCCAAAACATAAGTAAATTCTACGTTCGAAAATGAACAAACACTTATCATTATCATTAGTGTCTGCATTCTATGCATGAGGAGAAAAGTTTCTTTGAAATAGAAAACATGGGATTTGGATTTATTTCTATAAAGACCATCATATGGTCCAAATTATTGTGGTCAGATTTTTGGGAAGTGACAGAGGCACTGTGAATTTCGGAGTCTCATGCCTAAAATTTTGTTCGGTTTCGAACGCCCCATTTAACACACAATAAAACAGGGTGAGATACAATGGCTCAATCATTTAACCCTTCATCTGCCACCTGCCTCTTGTTATTGAACAAACACCAGCACTGGATGAACTGTGATGAGTGCTATAACTATTTCTAAGCTTTGTTATGACTGGATGCCAGGCAGTGACACACCAGACTGTACTGTAATGTTCTTTGCATGCATCGTGGTTGCCAGCAGGTGTGGTGATGGACATCCACTGAAATAGCCCAACCAGACGGCGTCTGCCTGTCTATTCATCTCATCCCACTTTGTTTTTCTAATAATGGTCGGCATCTCTATTTTAGACAAGAATCTGTTAATTGGCTGTTGGCTGAGAAGGTTTTCTGTTTCCGCATCCGCTTGTCTCTCAGCGTACTTTAGGGTGATGGGAATCTGCACATTTCGCTTTAAGTATCAGATATACTTGGATTACAGCGCGTCCCTTGGCTAGGAGTGTCTTCAGACTGGCGAGCATCTATAAAATGATCTATCCTTGCTCTGAGATTCAGAAACGCTCACGGTGGGTGGATGAGAGGGAATCTAAACCATCTGGTGACAGGTTGAAACAGCTGAATCCTAGGGATAGGCAATTGGGTGTGTACCCAAAAAAGCAATGTGTACCCAACGGCCAAACCAAGCGTATTATGCTGTCCTTTTACGCTAATCTTAGAATCATTTACCCCGATTGTAACCAACCACAAACCTCAGACCATCACATAATCTTGTACCTTTATCAAACTGTGGGGGCTTATACAGAACGAAGACAGCCGTAAGGAGAACATTTGGATGGGAGATCCTTGCAACGAGGGAGAGGTTTTGTTTCTTGTGGTTTGACCGTGAACCTTTCATGTGTGCCACTGAGATCTAAAGGCCATTTGCATGTAAAGATGCTAGAGAACAACATAAGATTGCTAATGATGAAAAGCATAAACCATGCATGAATTAAAATGATGAGGGAGAAGATATTTTGAAGAATGTTGGTAACCAAACAACATCGTACCCCACTGTACGGACACAAAACCACTGAGACATTTCTCAAATTTTGCACAGAACTCGTGCCAATGTAGAATGACGCTGGTTTGCTTACACGCTGTCATAAATCCTAAACCACCCTGATTGTTTCCTCTATATTACAACACAATACAACCTACAACACTTCACATTGTTTTACAAGCCAGAGCAGCTGCACATGTAAAACAGATCGCCTGCCTTTCAGCATTCGTTCTCTTTTTGGCAAATATTCCCGCAAATTTCCATCGAGCTGGCACAATAAAATGGCATTTTGTGTTGCTGATTAGTTCATGGTACAATCAACAATAGCGCAGGAGAAGATTGCGATCTGTTTGTTTTTTATGGAAATGTAACCAGGATTTTGCATAGAGTTGGATGTGTGTTTTTCGACAAGGTTACATTTTTTTAAAACCTGGTTTGGGTGGATATAACTGAAGATTTCAAACACAAGATGAAAAGATGCTTCAGAAGGTTATTGAATCTGAGATTGACAATGACACGCTTTCAAATCCATTGAGCACAGTTTCTTCACGCTCTACATCACCTTAACTTTTAAAGCACTTAAATTCATTCATATTTTTAGAGAAACATTTCCCAATATTGATCCAGGAGTAATTCAGGACCACGGTGTGTGTGAGCTTGCTCCTCTTTTTATGATGACACTATAGATAAAGCACTAGATAAAAAATGGACCAAAATGTAATATTAAATGATGTAACATATACAGCCATGGAAAAAAATAAGAGACCATTCCAAATGTTCATTTAATGAGGATTTCTAGATGTATTGTGGTCATTCCAGTCTAGTGTCTTTCAACAAAATCAAACCTCAGGAAAGACTGACAGCAAGACAAAACACATGAAAACAGATCAAAATTGAGATTTACAAATATGTTGTATTGCTTAAGAGTGCTTGCTGTCTTAAAGGAACAGTGTGTAGGTTTTCGGAGGCTCTATTGACAGAAATACAATATAATATACATAACTGTCTTCAGAATTGTATAAAGACCTCACATAATGACGCAATATGTTTTTATTACCTTAAAATGAGCTATTTCTATCTACATACACCACGGGTCCCCTTACATTGAATTCGCCCTAAATGGACAAACTGCTTTGGTAAATAAGTTATCTCTTTTTTAGAATACAATATATTTTTACAAAACATCTTTATAAAAGAACAATCAATTTCCTCTAAATGATTCATCTGCTATTGTCTTTGCACACTTGGAAGTAATTCAAAGACGCTGGTTTAGAGGAATGCATGGATGAGATTCACAAATGTGACAGTCAGAGAAAACCACAGTGACCAGATGTTGGATGATGTTCACTGTGGATAAAATACTCTGGGATGTCCTCTCATGCTGTCATTGACCTGATGAATAACCTAATGGATAATGTCAAACCTTCTGCAATATATTCTGCTTTAATTAGATTAGATTAGATTCAATGGCAAAGTACTTACAATTAACATCAACAATAAAAGCAACAAAATGATAGCACAGTTGAACTAAAAGCGAGAGCTTTAAATGTACTATTCCCTGAGGTGGAGAGAGGGATGTGGTTTATTTTTTTCTCCCAAACATTGACAGTATCTGCATGTGTGGCCTTCTATACTCAATGGTTTTAAAACAATAAGCACAAATGTAGGAGTCCGGCCTTTAGCCATTATTTATTTAATATGTACCGGCATGATGCAACCAGTTGCAGTTTGTTTTGTTTTCAAGTGAATAAGAAACAGATAAAACCACAAAAAATAGCTAAGAAAAACATTTCATAGTAAAATATTTAATATAGCAGGTTTCTGCAAAAGATTGTAAGAAATATTTTGAATATGTTATACCTACGGAAGTCGTGCCACTCGGCGACCATGTTTGCAACGCCTCTGGGCAGTTATTTACGTTATAGCAAGTCCACAGTTCTATATACTTGAATGGGGGAAGGCAGATATTTGTAAAATCGCTGGCAAAAATCACAATTAAATAGCATATTTCCGATCAATAATTAAACCTGACATGAACTCTACCATAACTTTGGTTTGCAAAGCTTAAATTGTGCTAAATTTAATAAATAAATAAAAATCACTTTTTTCGAAGTTGCTTCATTAACTGTGCATGCGCACAGAGAATTGTCAGTCGATATTGATTGACGATTGGCTCGTTTCACTGGAAGGCGGGACTTCCTTCGCTAGAGCGGCCATATTGAGCGTTGCATTCCTCTCCATTCATTGTAATGGCAGTGGCACATCTTGTTAATATTAATATCTTTGGTTGTACTATGACACACAGATGTAAATACATAGATGCCTCATTACCGGTTGTTTTTATAGACCGGTAAGGTCTTTGAACATCTGAAACCATAGTTAAACCAACGCATGAAAATCAAATGTTACGTGCTGTTGCGTAAAATCAAACAATAAAACGTTAAATAACACAAGCTGACACAACTATGAAATTTTCATAGTGTACCAACCTGAATTATACATAAAGAAACTCAAAGAAACACATTCTCAAGGTTATCCTATTTCTAGAGGTCGAGTATGGCATCTATGTATACATTTCTACAGGCATGTCATCTGAGACTACAGCTGTTTGATATATTTATCTATTTAAATTATTCTACTCTATTGATATATTTATCTTTTTGAAAAGGTCATCCAATTAAAAGTTTATTCAGTTTGGATGACTCTTTATATGATATTCATTTGAAATAAAGCTTGGAGTCTGTAAATGTCCCCCGCTGGGTTTTGTCCTTTTTAAACTCTGGAAAATATGAACTGCCTCGTATTATAGTGTGATTGATTCTTGCTGGAGCGTGTTCTTGGGCTGCCCTGAGCTGACTGGCATAGATGAAAGTATCCTAGAAGACCTATGTCTCATAAACGTACAGTTTGCTATGCCAGCGAATATAGCAAATGATTGCTGTAGTCTGTAATAAGGCAGCTGCCGAATGGCAAAGCGCCACCAGAATGCCAGCTTTACTCATGGATGTCATCAGTCACTACTGAAGTGTGGCTTATCTACCTGAGACGGGACCTTGCTGTGTCTTTTCATCACTTGATACTGTAATAAGAGGAGGCTGCTTTAATGTAAGAATTCCAAACTCAAGTGTTTGTTAAAACACCATTTGCATCAGTATTCTAACTTCATTAAGCTGCATAACAAACTTTTGTCTCTGATATTATAGAGTCATGTTTGATGCTGCTATTGACACCCTGGCGAGGAATTCACATGAAATGAAGCGATGTTTCTTTGGACATGTGCCTATGCCAGGTTTAACCATGCAATTATGCAAATTAAGCAATGGTACAAGCATAGCCAGATCTGTAACATGTGCAATTCACATGCCTCGACTGACATCCCTCCATTTGGCTGCAGTGATCTGGCATTATTTGCTGGTCATGTAAGGCATCATTTCACTATGATACAGACACTTTCTGAAATGCAAAACACATTTTACAGCAATTAACCATCATTTGGTGAAATACTGCTGCCGTGATCACCAGAAATGTACATAATTATTTCATTTTAATTAAATCTCTTTAGCGGCTAATTCATGCAGATGGTAATATTGCAGTGCTAACTGCCCCAAACCAAACTGCAGTATACACAATGTATCTGTATAGTGTACCTCAATATCAAGACATGTGTATACATCAATATTTACATGTACATATATCTTATATGTAGTTATATATAACAACCCAACTGGAGTTTGATTACTTGGAATGCACAATAAAAAACATGATTTTGAAAGTTATTAAAAACAGGGTAAATATCTGTATAATTATGTATATATCTATATCTATACCTAACATATACACCTATAAATCTATATTTACATGTATATATCTACCTGTATATCTGTATAATCTATATATATGTACATACAGGATCTATATATGTAGCTTTAAGTATGTGCCTACATCTATACCTATATATATATACCTGCTCACATCTGTAGACATATATATCAATTTAACTGTACAATCTACATCTGTATACTTATACATACCAACAACTACACTAACATGTATATCTAACTATAGGCTATATATAGGTTTATATCCAGATATCTGTATTTATCCAACTTTTATACCACGGAAGATATACACAATGCTGGTCCAGAAGTACTTCCTGTTAAAATTACACTATACAAATGTTTAAACAGAACATTTAAAACTGAATCCAATTGTTAAACAAGTATATTGAAGATTTAATTATGTGAGATAAAATAAAATAAAACAAAACCGGAAGTCCTTCTGGACCAGTGTTTACATTTTGCAAAATGGTCTATAATGTATTGTTAAAGAAAATCCATATATAGAGAGACATGCATAAAGAGACGTGTGCGCTAAAAAGGAATGACTTAATAGTGAGACCATAGTCTTATGTCAATGTATTTAGTGCCTGTTTATGGGTGGTTAATGAATACATGCTGATATTGAGGTACAAAAGTGAATTCACCCCTCTCTAACAAATAGACAAAGCTATAAGTGAAAGCATTTGAAAACCTCCTAGGGTTTAGCAAGAGGCAAGCTGCTACCCTTTATAAGACCACATGAAATGGGAAATAATCAGCAATATAACCGATGCATGACAAGTCATACATAACATCAGGCCAAACGCTCAAGGCAACGGTCTAAACCTGCCACCAGTCTGTGAAATACTTCCAGTTTCACTATCCCCATCATAAACAGCCCTATCTTTAGGACTGGAAGTGCCTATTGGGATTGAAGACTTATGAAGGCCATCGAGGGGGAGAAATGAGCGGGCATGCAATTTACTACCACAACAAGGGTCCTTATTTTCACTCACGGTTCAGAGACGGTTCGAACGTTTTCAACGCTTCGTATGAGAAATTAAGCCATGCAGAAGTGTAAACACTTTTACCTTCCAATCAAAACGTAACTCAACCGCACTCAGCTGTATAATAAATAACAAGCGGCCTGTGGATACAGGCAACGTTATGAGATCTCAGCATGTGTGAAGTGAAACGACTGGAGGTGAGTACATATTTATGTTAGAATTAAAGGCGACGCTCTGTTTTGATTTCCTCGCGTCGGAGAGCAGCAGGCACAGGAGGAAGGGCGACATTCATCACGAAGAAACGACGGCATACGATACGCTGATGGACCCGGTCGTGACTAAACCAACACGTTAGAGATTTGGCACAGTACAGGCACGACAAAAACACATATCAAAGACATATTTTTATTTTCATGGCATAACTTACGAGGTGCCGTATAGGTATTCCTGTCCCAATTTGCAGTTACTTTCACACGTCTCCATTTTTGGGTACGACTAATAACAGCTCCAGCAATTGAAATTCTTTCTGTACAATTATAGCAGGCAATTTCACAGATGTCAGTTCACTCCAAACACTATAAAATGCCTGTCTTGTCTATTTACAGACCCACCATAATTACAGTGGAAGAAACTCGCCACAATTGTCTGGTGCGTGTTAAAGCAGCGTTTCTACTGAGCGCTTAATGGTTAGGTACCCAAACCGGGAAGCCTCTAACACATAGACCCTGGCACGAAAACATAACCTTTTCACACTACATCAATGACATTGCAACTTTCAAACAAACAATAAAGATGAGCCATTTTCACCTTTAAACCTGCGAGCTGTCAGGTGGAGTCATTGTGGCAGCTGTTGCTAATGGTTAAGGTTGTGACTAAGGGCCACTTCCTGTGGGGCTCTGAATACGCACACCGTCCCTGTGGTTTCATCATTTCTCGCTCCGAGTCACCCAATGCGTGTCGCACGAGAGAAAACACACACGCCCTGTGCATGTCAGGGGTTAAGAGAGAAATGAGGGCAGGCGTAACACATTCAATTCTGTAATTACGTTTAGTTGGGTAGAGTTTCGGGCCATCCCACAACTTTCTAGTTTAACCTCTTTATTTAAAGTCAATCTGAGCTCATTAGATTGATCGAGCAGTTGAGAGTTAGTGTAAGTGACTGTCTGCTTTCATAACAGTCCATTGGGTGGCACAGTCGGTGAGTTATGCTGAGCTTTTTTTGGATGTTGTGTAATCAAGGAATACAAGATTGTAAACTTAATACCCCACGCTACATAACAGGTGCATCATTTATCTTCCAGCATCTGCTGAGCAGGCCATAAGCTTTCCATTGATTCTAAGTAGGACTTGTCACTAAAGTTGTCTTATCAAATGTATCTAGGTAAAATGAAACCTGGGTGTGAAGACATGTGTTAGCAGTGACAAGACAGGATTATAGATTTCAACAGCAGAAATCAGTATAGAAAATGACATATAGACGGCAACAACATCAAACGTTATGTGGCCCAAACTTAACTTCCGGTAGACCTCCGCAAAAAATCAATCACTGTTTAGTTTTAATTTAATATGATTATTATAAAATAAAATATAAATATAAATGTATAATTATATACATTGAATATAAAACAAACACAGACCGGAAGTTAACTTCAGGTCCAATGAAACCGACCAAAATTATAATCACCATTATTTTGCCCAATGTTGAGATCACGGATATTTAACATTGACTTTGAAAACAAAGTCAATAAATAGATACATTATTAATAAATTAATAAATAACTTGTCAATTTAACACTGGATTCAAATTAACAACAAATAAAATATTAATATAAAAATCAATGCATACATTCAAATAAATAAACTAAAAACATTACAAAGCAAAGAGACAATCCTTGAAAAACTAAATGTGGCACAATAATTGTTTGTTGGAAACCAAAACAGAAATTCAAAATCGATTAATTGCAAAGCCCTAATACAAACTGTTTGAATCTATCACCTAACCCTAAACTTTACCCTCAAAGAAGAAGCAAAAATACATACATACAGTACAATTTTGGACCGCGCTCAATTCAACACATCCAGTATAAATGTAAATATCTACATAGATATATGTTAAATGTATGCATATGGCTCATAATAGCGCAGCACATCTGTAAAATCACACACACGCACACACAAACTTAAAATATGACAGGAAGGATGGCAGTAAAATCTTGGTCAGAAGGCTATTCTAATGACTTCATGTGCTTGTATCACAGCTGTAAGTGACCCATGTGACTCTGTTTGACATACTGTAGGCAGATAGCCTCTTGTGGATGAGGGATATTTTCAGTGCTATGACACAAACTGTAAAATGCCAGGATTTCTGAAGCCTGGCTGTTAACAGAAACACCTGCCGCTGGACAAACACCAGAAGCATTCTGGGACAAGACTCCAGGGCCTTACACCGACCCGGGTCACAGGGTTGAGAAGAGATGCCAAATACAAAGAATAGCAGGACTTAATCTGAGATCTTAAAGGAACAGTTCTGCTGTCATTTAAAACCTGTATGATTTTAATTCTGCCGTGCAACAGATCATTTTTAATTTAGTTTTTAAAAAAAATCTTTTTGTGTCATACAGGTTTGGAGCAACATGACGATATCTTTAAAGCTTAAGGCGGACGTACACGGTGCGAATTCTGTTGGTCGAAAGACCGTATGTCCACGCACACGTCACGATCAACAAATCGGCTTGTTCTACAGCATACACGTCACGGTTATAATCCGATAGCTCCCGAACTCTTTCGACATGTTTAAAAATGATCGGGAGGTCGGAAAGTGCTTGTAAGGCACACTGCTCTGCTCGTAATTCCTTGCATAAGATACGAGCCACGACCATACATCAACGTTTTCCTCACGATTGGAAAAAAAATCACGACAACAAAAATCGCACCGTGTACACCCGCCTTAAGAGATGCTTCAAATTAGCAGAGTGCAAACACATCCATGATGGCAGATTCTTATCTGAAATCCATACAGATTTTTGCCTTTTATAATATCGTCTTAATTTAGTTCTATTGTGCACTTATTGTTACGGACTCTTCTTTCAATGACTGTTTAATTTCCTTAAATCATTGTGACCTGCTATGAACAGCTATTCTTGTCAGGCTTGCATTGTTCTTCCAACAAAGATCAAGATCAATGTCTCCCTATTCTGCATATTTTACAGGTTCAATATCCTCTTTGATTCTGATGGACAAAGACAGATACAGAGAGGTTTTCCACCATTTCTGGTCAATCCCACACCTACCATCTGCTGTTCTGCTATAAGCCAAAACAGACCAGGTGTTCATACAACATCACAGAAAAAAAGGCTGACACCTGAAAGACTTACAACCTTCTATTCAGACTTTATTTTCATCTCTTTGCAGATGGCAAAACCAATCAAACTTAAGCATGCAAATAAATGCAAGAAGAGAAGGAACAGTCGCAATGTGTATGAAAGTGGTTTTGAAAGAACATTAAAGGGATAGTTCACCCAAAAATCTGTACTTACATGTCATTTAAAACCTGTATGACTTTCTTTCTTCTAAAGAACACAAAACTTCCAAAAAAGGAATGTACGTAGCTAAACAACATTGACTTCCATTGTATGGACACAAAACCACTAAGACATTTCTCAAAATATCTTCTTTAGTGTTCCACAGAAGAAAGAGTCATATACAGATTTTGAACAACATGGGGGTGACTGAATTATATCTGATTGGCTCCATCAGCTGTAATGAAACCTCAGCCGTCACGTCGCACACTCCCTTTAGTCCGCTTCACACTTGCCACGAGATGCCATGAGCCTCATGGATCAAGCGGCTAGTTTAGTGATGCTGGCACAAACTTTGTGTGGTGACCATTTCGTTCCATGGAATCCAGTCTGTGTCTCATAACACATCACACCTATGAGCACATCTAATCCAGCGCCATAAATAGCTGTTTACTTTTAAGACGTTTATTTTTTCTAAAAGACGTGTGCGGTTATATAAACCGACCTAGATTGCGAAACATCAAATTAAGGCGTAAAAAGCAACATTTATTACCAACGTTCTGACAGTTTACTTTTCATTATTATACTTGGATGACAACCACGCGTGCAAAGGGCGTAAGAATACTCCGTCCAAGAGCAATAAAAAAAACTATAAACAATTTAACAAAAACAATTTTTGTCAGACGTGACAACAGCGCTCTGAAACGTTTTGTTGCACTGTCCTGTTGAATTCATCTGTTGAATACATCTGTTGGCAATGCCAAGTTTTAATGAAATCACCCTCCCGTTGGGCGATAACAAATACACACTTACAAAGATGACAAGAGGCCTTCAAAAACATCCATCCACAGATATCTCCGCATTCGCCCCTTTCATTGGAGGCGAGACCAGCTTCAAAAGCCGCCCGGCCATTACCCATCCATACAGTTGCTACGATACCAAACACATAAACCCAGCAATGCGCGTCAGCGAGCCATCGGGAGGCTTTTGTCCGATGTTCAGACGTCTAATGAGTTAGCGGTTGATTAACTCTTATGATTAAAAAGCTGAAGAGACTGAAGACAGCGCTGGGGAAAACTGAAAAGACACGGAATGACAGATACTGTATTTCATTCATGGCTACGCGCTCTTTATTTCTACAGCCATCATAACAAAGGAATGTAGAGCTAATAAAAACAACGATGATGGCACGATCCGAGGTTTAAAAGTACAAGCAAATTAAACTGAACGCTTTTATTCTTAGACTTCATTAAAACTAATCCGAACGAGCTTTAAATCTTTAAAAAGATTCACAGTTTAAAGCCAAACAGCCGTAAGTCTAAATTAAGCTCCATTTCATTGTCTGTGTCTTTCTTTAAGTCTCCCTCGAGGAAAATAACTCAAGCATTTTGTTGGCTGCTACATTCAGACTATCTTCGCGCGCTATGATCTTGACACACCATCTGCAACAAGTTACTCCTGCAGGAGCGCACCACGCTGTTGACTCTTCTCACTCCGCTGCATCGGGATGTTTTATTTGTCACGGACGTTGTGCGTGCCACGGGGCTTGAGCTCACCTTTGGACACCGACCCTCGCCAAACCGATCTGGGTGGGCAGTTGGTGTAACTCTATCCGTTCTTCTAGGCCTCGGCCAAATTCTGCACTGCCCTGGAGCTGAATATCTGGCCACTGCTCGGCCCACAGACGTTAAGCTAGGTTGACCTGTTAAATGAGCTCAGCACGGACGATTGCAAACAATGTTTTGCCAGTAAAACCCGGAGTTTCAGACCTGGAACGTCAAGCATCTGATAAAACACTTAGGTATCGGTCTTGCAGAACTTGCTTCTAATCTAAAGCATAGAGCTTTGCAGTAGCGCCGCCAAGGTCATGGCTTCAAATCCCAGGTAACACGTACGCTGGAAAACTGTGTAAGTCGGTTTGAATCAAAACGTCTGATGAATATATTCTCTCTTGTGGTTCTTGAAGCAGTGCTGGATTATGATTTTTTCCCTCTCAAATCCTTTAATTCGAAGCAGATATGTCAAATGTGTCACTTCCAAGTTTTGGTTTCTCTCTACCGAGCTTATTTACTTGAAGCAGTAGTATCAGATGTGATGCTATCACTGTGTACTATTCACAGTCTTTGTGTGTTTGTAGGTCTTTGATGTCTGAAAAGCTGGTGGTACTGTAGACAGAACTAATAAAACATTAGTTTTAGAGTAAAATGGTTAATGGTTCGTAAAGGGATGACAAATATTTAATGTGAGGGGATGCGCTCGTGGTTTAGTGAGCAACTACCAAGAACACTGACAAACACCTATTAACATCCTTGCAACCACAACCACATTTTTGAGCTTTCAGATTTTCTTCAGAAAAATAAAGTTCACAACACTCTATATCCAACACAATTAAAATTGTTACTCTCCCACACTTTCTCCTGAGAGACTACGCCTTGAAGAAGACAAAGTGCAAGGTTATGGCAATGAACACACCGTGAAAACACTAAGGTGGCTTTGCCCTGGGGTATAGATAGAGATCTCCAGTCTAGACATTATATCACATCTGTCACTGAATCCAGACACAAGTCAAGGGCTAGACTGCTAATGTTTATTCAGTTAGGACTCTGTAATGCCATCAGTTCAGCAAAAGTGTCATTATGATGTTACACAGAGACTACTGGGTACATTTCAATAAGGAGAGGCACAAAAGCAGATGACTTCAAAAACTGAGTTATTGTCATGGTGGGGACAGAGGACCCAGATGCAGGCAACGGTAGGGGTAACAAAAAGGCTTTTATTATAAAAAACCTGAAACTAAAACAAAAGGCCCACGATGGGGTAAACAGAACAAAAGCACGAGAACTAAAAAACACTTGGCAAAACTGTAAAACAAAACTTCCCACGAGGGGGCAAAACAGGAACAAACAAAACAGATGAGACAGAGACAATGACAAAGGCTTGACTTGGCTTGACTTGACTTGACTTGACTTGACAAAAACACACCGACAAAATGCACGAGCTTTACAAAACGAAACAGCACAGGACAATGCACACAAGGGCTTTAAATAGGGGAACAAACAAGGGATAATTACACAGGGTGCAGGTGTGAATCATCAGAAACATTAACAGGGAAAATTACCGGAGAACGAGGGGGCGGGGCTTAGACGCGCGACATGAAAACACGCGGCAAAAGGCGGAAGCGCCCGAGCCGCGTGTCTCCCCACAGAACGTAAACACAAAGACAAGATACTGACGCAATCCTGCCCACTAGATCATGAAAACAAGACATAAACGGGAAGGGCAGGATCGCGGAAGTATCCGGGGGGCGTGGTCATGACGCAAGACCGGAGAGCGCGCGACACGGGCGCACCACGCCCAGGCCACGCGCTTCCACGAGTAACAAACACAGAGACATGGCACTGTCATGGCCCCGCCCACAAGGCTCTAGGAATTTACAAGACATGAAGGGCAGAACCATGACAGTTATATGGGGAATTAGTGACAACTTCAAGGACTAACTTGAACAAATGAATACTGTGAAGTCAATTCTAGGGGTGAAACAATGTATAATTGCATGAGATATAAAAGATTCTCTCTGTATTGTAGAGCAATTTTCTTTAAAATGTCTGTTTACTGCCAACACTTGATCTGGGTCCACATGCAAGAACATGCCTATTTATTTTAATTTACAGCTAAGTTCTAGTTTTAATTTCCTCAACTTTATGTAAAATTTCTGTTTTATTTTTCAGTGACAGGCCTTTTCAAGTTGTATGTACATCAAAAAATGTTATTGAAAAAAATATGTAATCCGAATTGTAGTTTTTAAAAAAAAATGGAAATATTAAGTGATACTATTGTATGTGAACACAAGATCGTGCATTGTATTACACCACAGAAAATAAATCTGTCTATACAACCTTTAACCCAACTTACTTTCACAACCGAATAAAATATATCCTGCTAACACATGTCATTCAGAAACTCTTTCCGAACAATTTTGCTACGTAACACCATCCAAAATGTGTAATTATTGGAGGAGAACAAAGGTTTATATAAGACAGAATTTCTAAACGCTGCTTCTTATTCTCGTCTATTTTGTTAAGCTGTAGTAACAAGAGAAGACAGCTTTCTTGCCATATTTTTTTTAGATATGTCAAAAAAGCAAACATGTAAATTACACAATGTTGAGCTGCCTAATTTTCGTCAAATTCGTCAGTTTCTCCAACAGAAGTCGAACTTTTCACTGCTGAGGTAACACTATGCATGCCCAGAAACTATGATTTGATGCACATGTAAAAATGTGTTTTCATTGGATTACAGTGTTTAGATACAGTAAACAATCTGATTTAAATCTATAATCTGACTGAATATAATTTGCATGTGCTTGTAAATGTAGTCCACTTTGACGTCTTTATGTATAAAGTCTGAAACAGATTGATAATATGATAATGATACCCTACTGTACAAATTCTGCTCAGTCAGCAATAACAGCTATCCCGCTGTTGCCTTTTATTTTCGGCAACATGGTGAGACAAATCTGTTGACAAGCTGACCTCGATTACCATGTGACAGGAAAAAATTTGACCATCGGCTGCTGTTTATGTGCAAGCGTGGTCTCTTGATGTAAAGTGCATGCTTGTTTGGCAACATGCAGTGCAATGGAAAGGTTTCTTTTAAAATACTTTTGCCTTTACTTGAGAACATCAGTGAGAGTGACGACTCTTTTCTTTTAATAATCACGCTCCAAGACGTTGCCTTGAAATATCAAAGCCCCAGAATGCCTTTCATACATCTCTGTACATACAGTCCAATTTGTTCAATTAATCAGAAACTTTCAAGTATTAAAACTGCCCGACGGCTCACCTTATGTTCAGCAAAACTTACTACAGAAAGAACTCATGTAAGAAATGAAAAATAAAAATGGGATATCAGGTCTACCCACCTGTGTGCATGCTTTAACATATGTGAACATACAGTATTATGTGTGTGTATATAGTGCAGGAAGTGAGGATTGAACTAGATTTAAAGAAACAGTTCACACAAAATAAAAAAGTCTCTCATTATCTACAAAATGTTATTTTTAAAATTATTTCACTTTAGAAGACATTTATAACCCACTGGAATCATTTGAGTTACTTTAATGATGGATGTATTTTGCTTTATAGACAATTTGAAAGCAACAACATAAACAAACGTTAGGGCGCATGCACGCTTTTGTAGCCCAAACCTAACTTCCGGTACACATCCACAAAGAATAAAGTCCCTGCAGATTATTTCTGATAACAAGCAAAAGAAACAACAAGTAAATGACATTAGCGAGCAAGTTAACAGTATGTCTAGTCATTATTAATTTGGGTTACCAGTAGAAGAACCGTTACTTGGCTAAACCTAAATCCGACCCATTCAACAAATTGTTTAATTAATAAAATTAATGTATTCAATAAAATATGAATATAAATTAAATCAAATATAAATAGTTATATTATTAGCCACTAGCCAGACCGATCAACAAACACAGACTATAAGTTAACTTCGGGCCAGACACGTGCGTCTGATGAAGCGTCTATTGAGCATGAACAGCATTTTAAAGCAAATTTTGAAGAGAATTTTTATTTCCAGGTTAACTATTCCTTTAAATCAGTTTGCAGAGACATATGCATGTGCAAATAGCGATTACATCCTGCAAGACACAAAAAGTCTGCAAGTAAATAGGCCCTTTGACAAAACACATATTCAATGTTATTATTAGCAGCTTTTTATTTCACCCTAAACATTCACTCTCCGGCTTAGACTCACAGTTCAGTTTTCACACACTGACAGTAGATCCAAGACAACAACAGGTGCAAAGTCCACAGAGGAGTTTACAGTCTAACATGTGTGTGCATACAGTACACTTAACAGTTTCTGTCAATCAATTCTGTCTACAATTTTAAGTGTGTGAGGCGGCATAAAAGACAATCTAACAATAGAGACCAGAGAGATACAGTAGGCTAGCCTTACAAGTTATCTAATGTTTTTCTTAAAGACTGAAATCTTCTTAAAAGTTGAAATCTGAAGACTGTTGAGTCCTAACTAATTGCTAGTCAGTGAGACTAGTTTTTAAGATTAGTTGTCTATGTTTATGCAACTGGTCCAGGTGTGTAGTGAACCAAACCCTCTTGACATGATCCCTACAATATTTTTTTTTACTGTTTAAAGGGCCGTTCACATTTTGCGTCAAAACCGTGAGGAAAACGCAAGCCACACTGCTTTCTCCTTTTCCCACCAATTTTTTGCTCTCCTGGCGTCTGACATTGCTAAGCAACCATGGGCCACACTTGGCGTTACGATGAGGAGGTATTAACAAAGGATATATGGATTATGTGCATTGAAAATACCTTGCAATAACTCCGATAATAAATCTGCTATAGATGTATTAATGATGTGATCATCTGTGTCTTGTCTACATTGGTCTACAAAAGGTGAAGCTGATTGGTTGGTTATTGTCACATGACCTGCGGCGCCTAGAAAAAGACCGCGGCGCTCCCTATTTGAGCGTGGTTGCCGTGCGTCTACATTTAAAATACAGAATACGCGTGTGCAAAAGACACGAAATATGAACAGCCCCAGTGTCTCAGAGATGATGTATTTTTGTATGCAAACCTTGGAAGCGAGTTAGCATTTTGGCACTTGATCACCTGACTGAAATAAGATCTGTGGTTAACAAAACCTCAAAATATTTTCACGTTTTATACTATGACACAACACACACAAGTTATAACCCGCTCATGATTTTTTAAAGCCTCATTGTGTCTTCAAAACGGCATGTTGCTAACAGCGACTACATCTTTTGGCATAAATATAAATCTCACAAATAATGCAACATGGACACAAATCTCTAAAAACAAATGTATGCATTTGAAAAACTGTCTCAATTTGAGACTTAAAAGAAACCCAGCTGAGAACCCCATCAAATCTCCTGAGCTATAAAAGAGCAACATCTGAGCATTTCCTCTGGGATATCCGTGCTGATGAAACATAACCCTGGGCATGCTGTCTGAGACCATTATCCTCTCCAAACTACAAGACACAACACGGGTAAGACACCAAAGAGTTATGGCAAGCTCCAGACAAAAGATTTATTGATTACACATGAGCCGACATGTTTCTCTCTGAACTGTCAATACTGGCCCGATAGACACCCCACCACACGCTCTCATCCAGAGGAGCTTTTCCCAGAACAATGGGCCACCAAAGGCATCCAGTAACCCCCTCCAAGCAAATGTGTTTTGGCCTGAAACAACCCATTCTCTGAGACATCTGAGAAATGAGCGCAGGATTTTTTAGAGGCTCTGGAAGTTAGGGTAGAGCTCTGAGGCACAGCACATTAGCCTGGTTCCACCCGATTTGCTTCATGTATCCGTGGCCGGTCTCATACCACACACACAAAAGAAAATATGTACAAAGAGGGCGAATCCGCAAGTTTGGGTTTGGACAGAGGGCTAAATAGCACTTCATTTCCTTAAACAGTCGATGACACACACGTCTCCAGAAGATAAATGTCTGGAGCCAACTGTTTTTGGCTCCTTCGGTCTTCTGGGCTGCTTAAAGAGTGTTTTTTGTATTTCTGTACATTATTTTTTAGGTTTAACTTCTGGCAGACAGACCTCATGTTAAAAGTTTGCAAATATTTCATCCTCAAAGAGCACGTTTTCTATTAAATTCTGATGTGTGTGGAGAATTGCGGACGCATATTTATACTTCGTATGCATTTATACATCAGGCACCAGGTCTTGTTTTTCTGGTGTGAGGTTTATCACATAGGTTTGTACAAATGTACCCAATGCTGCAACCAAACTCAGAAATGTGTTAAACATCCATGAGCACGTTCCTTGTTTTTTCTTTCTTAAAGGAGGATGTATTAATGGACGAAGGATCTTTAACTTTAATGGAGGACACATGCTATGTTGTACTTTGAACTTTTGTCATTTAAAGTAGAGGCATATTATCTAACAGCCGTACCGTGCTCTAATAGCAGTATTTTTGCCTGGACGTTGAGGGTTTAATGACTCGCTCAAGGGCACGAAGTGGACAGAATCTTAATATCTCATCATTAGATATATTACAAAAGATATAAAAATATCATAAACGTTTTAGAAAGACTAAAATCAAATCTAAAAACGTAGTCCTGTGTGTTTCTTCTTTAAAGAAATGTCATTGTTTATTTACCCTCATGTCGTTCAAAACCAGACTCTGTGGAAAACAAATGAAGATATTTTGAGAAATGTCTCAGTGGTTTTGTGTCCATACAATGGATATCAATGGGGACTAGTGTTGTGTGGTTACCAACATTCATCAAAATGTCTTTTGTGTTCTGCAGATAAAAGAACGTCATACATGTTTGGATTGATATATGAAAAAAACAATCCCCCAAAAGTCGTTCTTCATGCCAAAGTGAGATCACGAGGACACATTCTCTATTACTGCTTTCAGCTGCTATCTTTGCTGATCCAATGCCAGGACACTGTGGTCAAAGTTCATACTACCGGTGAAGTCAGGCCATAAACAGTGGCTACGACTCTTCTGCGATCAACGCTGATGCTCGGTTGGCATCTGCGGCATCTCCCAGCAACCCCTTTGGCTTTCAGATGGTGATGATTGATGGATGGATTCACAAAGGTCTTCACAAAGACAGACTGCCGTCAGTGTAAACCAGCATCCGTTACATTCTAGTGACCTGACCGGAGCAGAACATCTGAAGCAGTTAGAGCTCGAGGGTAATTATATGTTCTGAGTCACCGCTGAAATAATGTTTTCTTCGGGAGGCTGTAATAAAACATTATTGTCCGTGATCACAACTTGAAAAGCGATCGCTGATTCTGATTCTGAATTTATGTTCTGTTTTGTGATTCTGAGGGTTTCTACATCAGTTCCAAATGATGGTGTAATGGGTAAGTTGGCAGATTTATTTATATAGGAAAAGCATGAGCTGACTCAATGTGGTGAGGAATATTCACAAACAAGCAGCGAGACTTAATAGATAAGCTCCGATTTGCAGAAAATATGAAATTTAATTAGAATACTTTAAGAATGACACTTTATATAATTTCATAAAGTCTGGATTTATAAGATATAAAGCATTAAAGCTGCGATCCATAACTTTTTTGAAGTTGAGCTGCTGTCAGGAATGATTTCACAGGAAACTTTGACATCATTTGACAACTCATGTAGTCACTAAAAGTAACCTGCACTTTTACGTTTCAAACAGAGATGGCGATAGAGAAGCAAAAGTTATGAACTGCATTTAATAATAAAGTAGTTTTGGTTTGTTTCAGTTTTTTCTATCTTGAAATTTTCTTTACATATTCTGAATGTTCTTTAATCACAGACCCTTTAATCACAGACCCTTAATCTACAGATGACTATGTCACTTTATTTCACTCCTGAAGTTTGATTTTGTTGAAATTCAACAGACACTGAACTGGAATGACCACAATACATCTAGAAATCCTCATTAAATGAACATTTGGAATGATCTCATCTTTTTTTCCACGGCTGTATTTACAAATAAATAGCTCCATTGCACACAATGGACTGATGAACACACATTAACGGGCCAAAGATGAATGAGACCACATTACTTATCCTACCTGAAAGAGAACACCTCTGAGCTTTCTGCTTTAAAGAAAACATGCTTTACAAGGCTCTGAGAGAAAAATCCACGCAGCTCTACAGAATAAACACCTCTTAAACCCGTGGGATTACGCAGGGTTACCATTTCAGCCCGAGTAGAAAGTGAGATGGCATCAGGACTCTAATTGAAGCGGTATGACTGTGCCAGACTCGCCCTCTCCGCACGGCACAGCTGCTTTAAGGGGGTGCGGGGATTATGGGATGCACTTTGCACAGAGCCCCATATTGATCTGACAGCACTTTGCACGGGCACCCTACAACATCGGGAGAAGAGAAGGATAATGACATGTCTTAAGGTAAACGTTTCCAAAAAATACCCCCAACCACATCAATTTCACACGAAACATGTTTCTGATCTCTTTTGGGAGGGAAATCACGAGAGATTTGCACAGAAGCTGGAGCACCGGGTTTTTTTTGCACATATGGTTCTGGCTTCCATGGCACACTTTAAACACAAGCAGCTGGGCGGGGAAGCGGACCCTACCCCTCCATTCTCTTAATTCCCCCTGTGTGCTTTCTCTAATGTGCAAGCAGACACTCTTCTGTCCCCGAGGCCCCTGCTCCCCACCACAGTCTTCCACCGGCCCCATTCATAAAACCCTTCTTGGGATATACAGACTGCTGGGTTAAAACAGAGGAGCCGAGCCACATGTGTACACACCTCGGGTTACTTCCTCAGCAGAAACACGCTACACTGGGATTACCATCAGATGGGAAAGACTCCCACATTTACTCTGAGAACGACATCCCCTGAGGATCATTACACGTGCCGTCTTCTCAAGAAAATGAAACCATTTATTTAAAAGCCTTGTTAGCAAATTACTTTGAAAAAGGTGTGCGTGACACGCTAAAACAGTCCAATGTGACGATTATTTTAAATAAATATAAAGAGATGAGACAAAGCCAAAACGCTGTCCATACAGTATAGTCAAAGGGCTTTGTTAGCAAGTTTGCTTTTTCAATCGAGTGCATACGTTTACAAAACCCCTTTTGTCTTCCATGTTTATAAACACATTGTAAAATGTATACAAAAACGACATACAATATAGCATTTTTGGATGAAGATATTTAAATACACTGTATAGACAAATGCACCGGGACGCACCCGTCTAAAAAAACACATCTATCTATTCCAATAATTCCAATCAAAACAAATATTATTGGTATACCATACAATATTAAAGAATTTTGTTTCCATCTTTGTTGGAAGGGCATTTTTCTGTTCTGAAATAACTGGAGCCCTGGTACAAGTCCATGATGCATTTGGGTGATGAGTGGGTTTAGGTCTGGGCTTTATGCAGACTAGACTGAAACAAACATTGTCATGTTGGAATAGAAAAGGTTCCTTATCAAACTGGTGCTATAAGAAGAGCTTTCAGAAGCATACAATTCTCTATAATATTGTTCTGTATATGCTGTAACATTAAGATTTGTGCTCACGGTCATCAATGAATGTTTGCACAATTTGTAATAGATGTGTATGAGTCTTTCAACTACCCTGGATCTCAGCATCATAGCTTTTGTATAGGAAGAGCAAAAAAGATGCCTAAAAACCAAAGAACGTTCAGTACCTGGGTTATTTTTCCTAAGAACAGTGGGCAATACTCAGCAGTGATTCATGCAAAACTATCACAAAACATAAACAGTCACTGATCAAAGTAATACATAGCAAAAAGATCTAAAGGGATGTAAAGTTGAACTGGATATTTTATGAGAATACCTGATAAATAGCTTTCTCTGGGTGGTACTAGATGAAAACAAAATGCATTTTTATGATCCCTTATTAAAATATCCTGCAGATTCTGCAAAGTTTATGCAAACTTGAGCACTTGATTATACCTTTTACATGTTGTTTTATATGACATGTGTCTGTGTTTGTTGATAGTGGTTAATAATATTGATATTAATATTTAATTTATATTAATATTTTATTGTATAATCATTGTATATGTTAATTTACAATGAACAATTTGTTGATGTGAATGTGAATTGTGAATGTGTACCGGAAGTTGAGTTTGGGCCACAAAAGCGTGCATGCGCAGTAACGTTTGTTTATGTTAAATCTTTAAAAACCGTCTATATGCAAAATCTCTGTTATTATATATATATATATATATATATATATATATATATATATTAATCCTTGGATGCAAACTACACTTTTGAATCAGAAAATTTGTGCGTGTCTTTGGAACATTTACGCTCACGAGTTCCAGCACAGTTGACATTTGCTGGCTAAAGAGTAATAAGAGACATTTATGGTTTATCACACCTATGTTATAAAAGCTATAACATTTTAAGACCCATTTTAACTGCAGTCTATCAACCGTCCCTCTGCTTTTTGTTCTTGGTGGTATTAACTAATAAAATCTAGTTTTTTGTTCTTACAGTAGAATATAAAACAGAAAAATTACATATGCCAAGTATTTGAAAGGAAAACTTTTTCCTTCTTCTCCTTCATGATTTTGGTGTCACTCCAAGAAGAAAGGCCTCATTGTGTGGAGTGACATGGGTGGTGTGCAATATTCACTTAATGAACCATACCAACTTCCTCACTCCCTAGTGCGCCAGGCCCGACAGACGACTATGTTCTGCACGGGAGGAAGGAAGGAGGTTATAAAAGGACACTAAAACAGCGCAATAGGGAAATAAAAAGCAAAGCTGCACAACCTCTATACGACGTAATATCCTCGTGACACAAGGTGAGCGAAAGACTCAATACTGTCTTTAGCTACAAGATTACGGTGTGCAAATCCATTTAATAACTTTTCTGAAGTCTGTTGGTGTTGTGCCCTGCAGTTGCGTAGCGCGTAACTAAATACTGCGGATTTTATGAAGTATGCCTGTTCGCAATTACCGCATATATTTCATCCATTAGAAGTCTATGGATGTCTACTACAAAGTGTCCCATAGGTGTCTAAATTTCATAAGCCATTCCAATCCCGAGCTGTGATTCTGATGCGTACGGACAATAGCGTGTATGTGACATTCTCCAGAACCCCCTGGTTTCCTCGGTCTCGTGAGAGAGCAGCGCTGGAGGAACGAGTGTAAGTGCTCTGGTTTCCCACAAGAGAGTGGCCTCATCTGGCAGCCCCTGGAGTCACGCTTACAAAATCATTTGAAAGCAAAAGGCTTAAGTGTTTTTCCACCTTACTAAAGAGACAGGCAGGAATCCACCGGCCGCACGTGCCTCGGTGCGCAGACATGTCTGGATTGGGGGGTAAAAAAGTGCATTAAACACATGTTGCGAAATGCAAATAAGACTGTAAATGTAAATGTTGACATTATCGAAAAGCCTTTTGCGGTTCCTCACACCTGTTGTGGCGGAAGGATTCATTTATTCATTCAGAGGTATGCTGCACCCCCACGATCACACTACTTTTACAGGACGGTAAAGCATACAGACCATGTTTTTTACTGCAACTGGGATTAAGTTGTGAGACGATTAACAATCGATGAGTCTCTAATGTCTACACTTCACTCAAGTCCCTCGAATGGCCTACCACATTGAGAATCAAAGATAATATAGACAGTCTTTTGCATGTTATTTTGAAGGTGAAGTTTGCCATTTCTGCATCACCAAATTGCAAAAAAATAGTGACCAAAACAATAACAAGACACCTGTCTTCCAACACAATCGCTTAGCAATTCGTAACCATTTTACTATTCTACAAATATTAATATGTATTTTTAAAGTGTTAAATATATATTTGGAGTCCACTGAATGTTAGCTCAAAATACACCACAGATCTTTTATTATGCTGTGCCCTAAATGTCCATTTTTGCCTGTGAGGAAAAACATGTCGTTTTGGTGTGTCTCTCTTTAAATGCAAGTGAACTTCTGGTCTCCGCCCCCTTTCCAGCAGAAAGTGCCAGACTGAGAGACTGTGCTTCCAGTAACAACAAAACTGAAGAGAATGGTCACATAAAGCGAATGGGAAACACTTTCAAATGCTCTCTATGAATTATGCACAAACGCGTTATGTTTTTACAACGTGCACACGGTTTTTATAAAAGCGGACAAACGCGTCATATGTATAAACACTGAAAACATGCTCTCTATGAGAATGTTTAAAAAGTGAAAGCATGACCCATTATACATGCAGCCCAATGTAAAGTGATTTCACCTGAGTGTCTTCAGCGGCTCAGATATCGGAAGTAAATGAAGACTTATGTTCAGTCTTTTAAACAAACAAGATGTTTTGTTGTTGGACGCGAAACATTAAAACAATAGTGGACAGTGTACAGTTTGATGAGGGCGGAGACAGCAGCAGTCCATCAGCAGTCATGGGCAGGGCAGCGCAAAAGATGCCATAGTGCCAGAAATTGAAGTAATCACTTTATTAACATTTTTAGCAACTGGAGAAATGTATCTATGCAGCAGAGATGGTTTGAGTCTGTCACAACCTTCTATAGTGATCACACAAACAATTACAGTACTTATTGGTCACTGTTTATTTCCTATCAAATACATTGACATTAACAGCACGCTTAATAAAAAAGGAATACATAAATAGTGCGTGTGTGCGTGAGTATACGGTAAAACAGGAAAAATTACATGTGTAATTTGAAACTAATGACCCTATGCTTAAAAGCGCTCCTCCTTGGCCAACCAACCATTCACAATGGTCTTTAAAAATCATACATAGCAACAGGGTCAGTTTTTTGTCCTTTTCTTGCTCAGAGTTGCTCTCAAATTTGGTCCTCGTTCCAAGATTGGTCCTTCGCTTTTAAGATAAGACTCCTACGTAGAAGTTTTTAAGCTAAATTAAAAGCTTTTTTTAGAGGACTCTCAGAATCTTTAAGAATACGGGCCCTGGTGATTCCACTTTATATTCTACATTGTTGAAAAAAAGATATAATCGGAATTATATTTTAGGTGCGGCCAAAGACACGCTCATAGATTTTCAAGCAACGCTGTTCCACGTTTTCCTGGTGGAAACATGTCAGACTGTTTCGTGTTTGCACCTACCAATTTGCTTTAATGTGTTTTCCCAAGCACACATGCACACAGAACAATATAAAACTTGTTTAACCAGCGAAACCCCTACATCTGATGAGAATAAGTGGAGAAGAAAGCTGACAGCCGTAACCCAGGCAGCAACACAATAAATGAACAATTATAGACTCACACCAGACTGGCGTGTTGTACATGTTTTGCACATGTGGCGTTGTTATGCGTGCCAATTAAACATGGTTTATTTGTGAATGGCAAAACGTGACCCAGTTTTACAGATCAAAGAGAGGGCAAAAGCACACTGGCAATGCATATACAACTACAACAGCTTCTGAATTTATAGGTTACGAACTCCATCCCAGACGTGACATAGCAGAGCAACCACAAAATAACAACCATAGGACTATAACTGAATGAATAATGTAGAGCTACAGTATGCATGTCAATACCCAATCAGCTCTGGCATAGTGCTGACGTACTGACCTTGGTCAAATACAGGATTATGATACTTTAGGGGTATCATAACTTCTCAGTTTTATGCAAGTAGTGTTAAAATCTGCCTCTTTTTAGAGGCTCCGGTGGGACATTAGCGGTATACGTGAGAATGAGTCAAGTATTTTCACAACTTCCTTCTGTTTACATTGGCTAGCTAGCGCTAATCTGAGAACAAGCCAGGGGGGAGCGATTTACCTGCAGTATAATGTGTCATAACTATTAAGAGAGAAAAAAATCGCCCTCTTATTTCTCTTCCCTTCCCGTCGGTTCAGGTTCACTCATCTGAATCTCAGGGACCAAAAGACTTTTGAATTTATGAAGCCAGGACCAAAGTGAAGAGAGGTTTGTTAAACCCAAGAGTAATCAAACCCTACATCCTTTCAGCCGTCGCCTCTCCGAAGCAGCTTCATATCCGGACCTGATCATCATTCAACGCACAGCTAATAAAAATTACAAGTCATGACAATCAGTCATACAGAACATAGATGGAGACACCTTGAGCCAATAGAAACCAACAGTTTTAGCAACATTCAGTTTGTCCTTAAGGAAGGGCAGCTGATTGAAGATTTATGTTTCCTGTTCATTTGTTGACATATAGGATCATTGCCAAGACTCATTCAGTAAGACTCAGGATTCAGGAACGTGTTTGCTTTGCTGGTGGAAACCAATGATGACGTTATGGACTATATACTGTACATAACCTTGCCACATATGTCTAAATCTAGACTTGTGAAAAGAGACCAAAGTGAAATATTTTTATTTACTTTCTTAAATAAGCTATTAAATATTTATTCAAAATCTGAGAAATTCCAAACCTGTATGACTTTCTTTCCTTTATTGAACACAAAAAAAGATATTTTGAAAAATGTTGGTAACCAAACTACACTGGACCCCATTGACTTCCATTGTATTACACAAAACCACTGAGAAATTTCACACAGAACAGGTTTTAGCCCACATGAGGGTAAATAAATGATGACCATTTTTATTTTTAGGTGAACTGTCCCTTTATTATGCATGATGTACATCATGTAAATGTAAGCCAAATCAACATATTCTCCCACATTTGGGTTAGGGTTCGATGTTTGAACCATCCACAGAATAACTCAAGCAACAAGTTTCAGTAGGTTATGTGGTGCTACCCCCAACCTTCATCTAAAACAGAAGAGTATGCACTATAGTATGTGAAATGCATTGGAAATATCTAGTCAGTTAAGGCATTGCTTATCACGTTTTTTGTAACTTTTATTCTTACTATCTGGACTGACATTTCCTTGCACCTTATGAATGAATCCTTGTGTTTATAAAGGAAACTTTCCTATAACAGTCTATGAAACCAATTCATCGTTCTTCTACAGGATTAAAAGCATGTCAGACCACTTCAAACAACCCATGCCAAGACTCAGTTGGTCAGTAAGTGCATTTGGAAAGTGTGCACGTTTGCGTGTGTTGGAGATTTCCTCACAGGAAAGAGAAATGATGGAACGGTGGAGGAAAGAGCTTGTATGGGTATGGAAACGTGTTCGCGTGTTCACCCTAAGGATTCTGGGGATTAATTCTTTGACTCAAAATCACATTACATTTGTTACTGCTTGAAGGCCTAAGAGTCCTTGTACTTTAGTTGGAAAACCTTTGGCTCATCTCATCCAGGCATAGCCCTGTCTTTTTCAAGCTGTTTGGAAGTGAAGGGTGAGGTGGGGAAGATGCATGGCCAACAGGCTTAGAAAACGTCTCATCTTTAATGGTGTGTAGCCAGGACAGGAAGCTATGATTTGATGCCGCTCCTTTTTCTCTGACTCGAGCACTCTGGGGAAATTTGGGTCGTTGGGAATCAACAATTTCTGACAGTTCTGAATGTAGTTTTATGTTTTCAAATGGCTGAAAGTTTTGGGTTGAGAAGCCTCAGCTACAAATGACACATTTTCATGTAGACAAATCAATTTCACATTGAAAAATGGAAAAACTCAGATGCTTCAGAATCAGTTTTACACATTTTATGATGACCAAGCTATCAATCATATTTAAAAGTGTGTGTTTGCACACACAACATTTAAATCACGCCGGTGGTGTATGTCAAGTGACAAAAAAGACAGGTTTAAAATCTATCAATAGTTCTAATCTATTTGAAAGAATAATAATAGATGATAAAAACTGAAACTCAATGTTAAAATGTAAAATTGAATACAATATAACAAAGTAAGTACGGATGCACCAATATGCAAATTTTGGCCAATAACGATAACTGAGAATTATTTAACAATAGAAGCAGATAACCGATATATTGACCGATATACAGTATCTCAATATTAATATAAATTTTTCTGAGCATGAAACAAAAGACAACTTTTAAAACATTGACTACAGAAAACAAGGTAACATTACATTTACGCATTGATCCAAAGCAACTTACATTGCATTATACTATACATTTGTTTCTGGATATGTGCAATCCCTGGGATTGAACCCATGACCTTGGCGTTGCTAGCGCCATGCTCTAACCACTGAGCTACATGAAAACATTTAGTTGTCTTTTCTATATCTACTTTTTTAGAAATAACATTAAAAATGACAGATACCGATATGGACGATAATATATTGTGCACCTTAAAATCAGACTTAACTTTCCCCACCACTGACAATATTTTGTATTATTCATGACACAACGCTTCCCAGCTTTTAATGTCTTCACTGTTACACATTTACAGTACAGATCCAAAAACAAGTGAATCCTCAATCTCCTGTGTTCTGAATCCGATCTGGACAGTCTTGTATTCGGCTCTCTTAAATAAAACTTTTCCACATTCAAGTGCTGATGAAAATAAAATGAATGAAACTAGAATTTTTGTTATTGTTTGTTTGTTTAAAGCATGAAGCTCTGTTCTTTCTTTTTGCATGCTCACACAACAAAAAATTCTGGAGGCCATGAAAGTTTAGTGAGTATAAAAATGCTGGTGCCGACTGAGAGCTTAAAAAACAATGGTGAGGAAAGAGTTTAAAACATTATTTAGTGGTCATTCCAGTAAAAACTTTCTTATATTCATGCTACTGTAAAACTGACCCTAAATGACTGCAGATCTCACATGCAGCTTTACGTTACCATTATGTCAATGGTGCAGGAAATGTAGTTGAAAACTCTTTGTATATATGATCAGCCTCTCAGAAGATGGTGAAATAATATCAGGCAGTGCTGCGTTTTGCCTTCACGCTCTTAAATTCAATTATTTCTTCACCTTGTTTTCGAGATGTTACATGCCACGGTTCACCTGTCACCACCCATGCCTGCGTTGTCACGGGACACCGAACTTGAAGTCAGCCCTGATGTAAACCTTCTCGGAAGCATTTCTGTGAGCCAGCCTCAGGTATCAAAACAGGTCTCTCGCTGTGATGGCATCCATCAAGTGAGACAGTCGTGTTGGTTTTGGTCGAATGGGTTGTGTTTGGAGCAGTTGTGGCCAGTTTGTGTTCGCACGAGACGTTTTGAACGGACAATACACTCTAAATGGGAAATCCAGGCCCGGATCAAGGTTCTAAAAAATTTCAATTATAACATTCAGATGACTTCTTTCTGGCACGTTCAAAGTATATTAATGTGAAATTGTGCATTACAGAAATTCCTCGTCGAGTACTGTTCTTTATACCATCAGTCTATAAAGTGCAAGATCAATCATATGTCACATTCTGAATCATAAGTTACAGAAAATATAACCTGTCAGATTAGGAAACACACGGTCCTTTCGTATTTTAAGGGTTTCAATGACCACAAACAATAATCCATTCACAACTACTGAAACCATGGTGGCTCTTAAGGCAAAACTTTAAAAGTGTGATGGATTATTAATGATATTATCATATGTGTAGAATTAACAGACATTGATAATCATGATTTTTAATATAACAGTCAACACTGGTATATTGTGACAACCTCAACTTGGTACATTTTCTTTTCATTCATAAGAACAAATGCTTCTAAGAATGTTGCTGAAGCTCATTTCAAGGACGTTTTGTTTTATCTGCCAACCCTATTAACAGTGAAATGTATCATTTTTGATGCCCAAAGCTCATTCTAATGGGACCCACTCACTGTGACATTCAAAGAGATGTAGAAAATGAATAGATATAGTCTAAAAGATAAATAATACAACAAAGAAAGTCTTTCAGTCTTAAGAGCAGGGGTGTTACAATTTGCCGATACTGACAATAACTGTGATATTAGTAGTTGATATTGTGGTAAGACCACACATGCGATAATATTGTAAATAATGACACTTCAACAGTGGTATGTACCCATTTAACATTTTGCCTTATGAGCCACAATGGTTACAGACTCTCTTTCCACTTCGCTACACATGCATTTTGAGTGTAATTCATTGTTCAAAAAAGAAAATGCAAGATAAACAACTCTACAGATGAACTTGACCGATAACACTCTTTGTATTTCAATAGATATTAAAATAATAGCATTATCGTGATTTTTTTGGCTACGCTAATCGAGCAGTGAAATTCGGATATTGTGACAGGCCAACCAAAGAGCTTTCAAACCACGACTTTATCTTAAACACTGACATATCATGTGTCATTCATCTCACTGACATACATGAGTCATCCAGCGTTTAGTGGTTTACACTAAAATTAGGATCTTACAGCACATCACAGATTTGACTCGAGTCAAAGTATCAAAAGATTCATGAATCAGATCATAGTGCCTCAGTGTCTAGAACCCACAGATGTGACCCTAAGGTTACAAGCCCCTCCTTGGTAAGACCTTGTACCACTTACCCACCTCCCATACAGTGTCTAAACCAGGACAAATGACCAATTGTAGAAATGACCAGGTCAGGGGAAGCCCCCTTATGATGGGATACTGAGCCAAGTAGAGGAAGAGGTGGATATATGTCCACTGGAGGACAGAAGGGTCTTTGAGATGAGTAACACTGGCTGTGGGTGAGAATCCCACCGATTCATTTGAACCACACACAAACAAACAAGTATGTAGACTTGTTTGTATGTCATCATTCAAAGTATTGTGAAAAGTTTATTCCATTTATTTGGATACTACATACAATAACTAAGGCCTTCATTTAACCTCTAAAACTAGCGGGATTTCTTTCCTACTTCACTCCCCGACTCACAATTCTTCTATGACAGCCTATTAAAAAGAAATATTAGGAAATCTCTGAATTTCAACCACAAGTCAAGTCAGGAACCTTTCAATGGTGCTGCTGTGATCTGATCTGGAAACGGTCCACATGTATTGTGGGTGAAGTTACCGCAGCATGCATCTTACAACAGTGTCTGTTGTGGCCTCAACGTCTCTTCCTAAAAGATTCCAGTTTGTTGTCCATAGAAAGCAGCCAAGAACCGCACAACAGCGCATCGGAGGCGGTTCTCTATTCTCTTTTGTATTAACAGTCATGTTCTTCCGCTGGTGCGCTCAATCACTGCAATTTTAATGGCTGCCTGCGAGGCATCTATCTTCATGCTGTTCTCTACTACCATCATGCATCTTTCCATCTTTTCTTGCTCTAATTTTCTAGTTTCACTACAGAATTTCATCCAAATAGTCAAGTCCTAACAAAACAGTTCACAGTTGCGTGGATCAGGGTTATTACTCCCATCCCGCATACACCCCCAACCTCACAAGGTCTCACAGACACACGTGTTGCTGTGGCCGTCACATGCCGGTTGGCAGCTGTCTTTACAGGGCGTCTGCGTTGCTTTACCTAGCATGTGCTAATGACACGGCCAACCCTGCAGGAGAAGCCCAAACCCACATACTTGTTATAAACTGCCAGTCTAATCATTCTGAACAATTTGGTAACAGAAAACTGGGAATTTTGACAGACCGTAGATCCAAAATGGAGAAATCTGAGACACGAGTATGTAAGCCAACTCTTGCAGAGGAAATTGTGAGTGAATAATCTTTTGTTGCTGCTTGACAGAATTCAGAATTTCGATAGCGTTTCGAAGCGTCCCTGCTGCGAAAAATGGAAGCAGAACTAAATGTAATTGTCAGGCTTAGCAAAAAAACAAGCAGCGCCTAGAAAAAAAGGACCAGGATGTCACAGACACAAGGCCTGGCATCCTCTTTTGAGATAAATAAATACAAACACAAGCAGTGGGAAATTTCATGTGCACTTCATTTGAATTCTGCATTTTGTTTTTCCCCCAAATATCAGGCCTGCAACTGACTGCCAAGGTTTTGAAGCGTTACTGAAAGGACGAGGAGAGAGAGAGAGAGAGAGAGAGAGAGAGAGAGAAGAGAGAGAGAGAGAGAGAGAGAGAGAGAGAGAGAGAGAGAGAGCTCCTGGCTGACTGCACGTTTCTATTAAACGTCCTATTAAACAACAGGCCCCCATGCGGAATGCAGATTTCAGGGAAGAGAACATGGGGAAAAAAAGAATGAACAGAGAAGCAGAAAGTGCCGCCAATGCTGAAACAATTAAGGCAGTTTGGAGAAACACCCTTCATCGAAGCATGCACGAGCTGGCAACCATCACGCTCACTGTGAACGCTGGGAGTGATAATACAGTCAGTGACATCCACGCTGCAATACTGAGTGTAAAAGATGCACTTTCTCTTTCTGTTTCACTCTCTGTCTGTATTTCTTTCTCCATCTGGAACTGACTGACTGAATACTATGAAAAGACACCGTGTGCTCCCGACAAAGAATCAGCCATAGGCTACACTTTTTATCTCTTTCATGTTATTCAGAAGTGCAGCGGCATCCGATTTGAACATGACTGTGTTAACATTACAGCGAGTGCCTCCCAGTAAGCCGGGCTTTAGCAGAGAACCCTGCTCGGCAGCCAGATTGTAGGGGAGGTCCACGGAGACGGGCGTTGTGCTGATGCGCATGGTTTGGTGTGAAATGTTTTGCTTGTTTTATTTTTGCACACCAGACAGCCAGAGGCGAAAATGAAAGGAGCACACTTGACGGAGCTTGAGAAAAAGAGGCTGCAACTCATTATGGTGTATACTTACAGTAACGCCTTTTAGCGAAATCTGACATCTCTCCAAATTTCCTCTCAAAAGGTTTAGCGAATGTATAATGGACTATTGATCATGTTTTAAACGTTGCCATGTTTCCAGTACTAATGATTCGCTTTAATTGATTCCTATAGGAGGGGAGATTAAATTAACAGGATTTGGCTTGGGATTCTGATTTAAATGTGAAATTTTAAATGGCATGTAGGATCAAATCAATTGGATTTTCTTTTGGAAACCAAGCTTGGCTGTACTTTGCCCATGCAGTCAAACTAGTCATAAAAAGTATGTCATTTGCAGAAATACTGCAAGCACTTCATGTATTCTGAGTGCACTTCATTTGTTCCGCTACAGTAACTCTCAATGTCCTTAGGGTTGCAGCCTGGACTTTATATTATATATATTATAAGCATTTGTGTTTCCATCTGCTGGTTGAATGAAGTATTTTCTCTTAAGATTTCAAACTGCCTGATTGTTTACTGTGCAACTCACTTAAATAAGAATGAGTTGTAATCCAAAACTCATTGTGGTCAGAGGTCACATTTCTATTCAATTATCATACAGGTAGATATCCATCATCAAAGTTCATTTGCAAATGTCCCAGATGTATGCATTGCAGACTGATAATATGCGGTCAAATAACAGGCACAGCGGTATCCAATCCTCACTAAACCGTGTGTGCTTTCATGCACAGCCTCTAAATGCCACTAATATTCAGCTGTCTAAGTCATTCACACTCAGATGTGTCGTAAAGCGTTCTTACATGAAAAACAGTAAACAGCAGAACACTGGTGCGCGTATTAAAAAGTGCGCGCTCCATACCGATGACAAGGGCACGACGCGCAAACAAGCAGCACCACTTAGAATTTAAGTTCAAAATAACGGGACATCAAATATGTTATAGCGCTCTTCCCTACAATACAATGTATCAAATCCTTATTTTTTCCCTCCTAAAAACATCCAACCCGGTCCAATAAATATTGCACAATTGGAGACGTTACCTGGTGGGCAGTTGCAATCTGATGAGGTTTCCCGGACAGTCCTTACTCTAGCCAAGTGTTCGTAAGAGCGCTGTTGAAATAAACAAATAAAACAAACATGTAAACATCGTGTGCCAAATGCGCGCAGGTGCACTGGCCAAAGAAATCGGACAGGTGTCCGAGGTGTGTGGACAGATTTTATATTTCTGTGGTATATAAAGCATTTATGTTAACCTTCATGAGTTGAGGCTGTGGATGCATATCTTCATGAGTAAGAGTTTAGGATCGCTCACCTGTGAAAGTAGCTTGTTCACTCTCTCCTGTACCATTGCATTAAACTGATCCATGGTGAGTCCATTAAACGGACTTATGAGGCGCGCACCACTTCCACTTTCCAAATCCACAACTCTGTCCTTAATATCACTGGTCTGAACACTCAGTAAAAAGCAAAAGGCAAAGGACACGACAGAAAAGACAAACGGTATCACATCCACGACAGCTTTAAGACACTGCCGCCGCTTGCCAGCACCGGTGTCGCTCTCCATTTTCACCGCGCTCCGGGACTCCTTATTTGCCTCTAGACCCCTCATGACTCCTTCTCGACCGTATACTACTAAGTGCAAGTCCTCAGTAGCGACGGGAGGAGAATAAAAATGTTCAGTCAATATAATTTTTCGATTTATCACTAAAAGACTCGTTGGTAACACTGGAGCGCGCTTCTGAGATCCCCGACCGGTGCGCGCTTGTTCACTGGGAGACAGTGTGAGCTGTGACTGATTTCAGTAGCTCTCTGCAAACTTGTTGCACTACTGGAAAAGAAACCCATGCACTCGTTGTAGCCCAGTCTGTGGAGTCTTACGACGCACCCCTGACAGTTTTTGTGGCAAGTGATGTTAAACCGCAGACGAGCGGCAAATGCTTTGCGCATTCCACACAATCCATTGAAAAACACGCCTCCAAATGAACAGACTCCATCAGACTTCACTCACTCCGTCTGTCCCTATACTCTCAATCACCAGCTGCATCATAATATTGCGCATGTAAGGGAGTATGAATCATGTATTAATGGGATTTGTCAATGGAGCATAGTGAGAATTGCGCACGAGCACAACAGCAACATGCCAAGACATACTGTAATAAACACATAACTGTTTGCAGGTTTAATGTATCTTGCTTAAAAAGCTGTACATCTGTTCTTGATATCCCTGTAGAGAAACAAATAGAGAACATCTAAGACATTTTAGTGGACTTATATGGGAATTGAATTGGTTTGAATGGAAATGATATGGATCTCTGTGGGTCTCTACTGGTAATGTGTTGGGTTCTCTTGTGAGAGGGAACCAACAGAACACCATTAAATTCTACTGGAAAAAGACAAAAACACATTGTATAAAGAAACTGTAATGCTTTCAATGGTAAAGCTGATGGTTTATAAGGGTATTTGTATAATGGAAACCTTTACAACGTGTGTACATTTTTTTCAGCAGGGATCTGTGTAATGTAAATAGAAGTATTGCCATTAATCTGGCTAATGCAAAGAACAATTATAATATTAGCTAATTGTGTGCACAATTTCATTCTTTTCTTAATACAATTTAGGATATTAACTTTGTTTGTCTCTCTTTGGAAGATGACCTTTTACAGCAATCTCATTTTGTTGGCATGGCTCAGCGTTCATACTGTAGTTGGACCTGCTGTGAGATGCCTGAGCTGTATTGCTTTCCATTCGCCAGGCATGCGCTTGCTGGACAGAGCGACCCAACAACTACCCAGAACAAAGTTACACTGTAAGTTCACTCAGAAAAGAGCAAGTGAGACAATAACATCAAAGTCTAAAATAAAAAAATGTATAAAAAATATATATATATTTATTTGATTCATTACTAAATTTACTAAACCCTAGTTCTCAGTATGATAATATGTGACCCTAATTATGAGATAACAAGTCTTAAAGTTTGATTTCAAGCATTCATTTCACAATGATTTCAATTTTTGACATTAATTACTTATATGATATTTCCATAGAATGTTCATTATGTAGGATGATTTCATGTTGAAAACAGAAATAAAAACTTTAGCCATGGTGTCATGTTCTGACAGCATTGATGACGATTTTCCTATAATTATGTGATCTTTGATCTTTAAAAGTAGCTGGAAAAGAAACAATTATATTTTTGTGCCAAGCCATTTAAAGAAACAACAACAGCACCATCTGGTGTTTATAATAGGTATAGCAAATGTAGCGTATTACTGAGAGAGAGATATTCTCTTGGATTCAAGGAACAACTAAATCAGTTCTTCTTTACTCATGTAGGTTCATTCATTATCTCCATTATCTGACCTACTGTATGAGAGGAAATAACTTTAATATGTCTTTTTAAAACAATGTGAATTTTCAATTAAACATATCTGAGCAATGTCCCTTTAATGAACAACGCACATCTTACTGAATATTTAAAACATTATAAATTATCTTCATAATGTATTTATCAAAGATGCCTTAGCATACTAAGAGGTGAAGTTGGGGACTTTAAACAGAAAATACCAGTATTTTGTTTACACGTTATATTTTGACTGAAGTTGCTAAAGTTTACCACTAGATTGCGTCATTTACCATACTTTCTCTAGCACGCACCTGTCATTGAATTCATCCTTTTTAGGACTAAATAATTGTTTTTCTTCTTCTTAAAAAGGCTAAATTGATCCATAAAGAACCTTTAACATCAGTAGAATTTGTATGTTTCCAAAATTTATTTGTCAATAAAAAGGTTCTTTTTAAAGAAATGGTTCTTATAAGAACCTTTGAGTAAATGATTCTTTGGGGGAATCAAAAACTGCTTTTATAAGGCATCGCTGTTAATTCATTTTTTGTTTTGTTTTACATGAATTCTCATTCTCTCTAAAGTTACCATGTTTTTATTAACACAATCACATAGCAGCTAAGACTATCACACCTCTACACCTCAAATCTGCATTTCAATCCCTACCCATTTACACAGCGCAGCACAGAATCTAAGGACACCTCTGACAGGTGTCTGTGTGGTATGCAGGAATAGACAGACAAGTCAGCATACAGATATCACGAAACACTATATTTTCTTTGGAGGTAAAGAACAGGATCTTTCAGGCCTTGTGCCAGCAGACTTTGATGGGTAACAGACAGCTGTGAAAACTGAGAATGATGGGTACTGGGCTGCCAGCTGTAGAACAGACTCAGGTGAAGTTTATTGACGCACGAATGACAGATGATCCTGTTTATTTGAGTTGAATGTTAACTGAATTCACTGTTGGAATAAGTTGAAATTTTGGCGAGGATTCATTAAAAAGCTGGTGGATAATTTAACCCAAGCCGTTTTTACTTTATAAATCACTGAATTATGTCATTTACAAAACATTCTTAGTATGACTGCATCAACATATATATTTTTTGGACAAAAGAGTTCAAAAAGAGTATAATTATTCTTAAAAAAAAATGGAAAACTACATAGAAAACTATTTACACAGGAATAGATTTTCTGTACAAGAATATCAAAGAAATTGAATAAGTACATTTTTCGACAAGCATGCTCATGAAATGACAATGTAAGGATGTCAATACGGATGACTGACATCTTCCTGTGAGGTGAGTACTGTTGCTGAAGGAAACAAAGCAGGAAAAGTATGATAAGTCCTGTCATTGTTTTTAGTGGATTTTGAAAGGACATGGCCATATCCAACCATAAAAGTCAGCCTATGCTAAGTAAGCATTACCTTTATATCTCATATTCCCTCACAAACAATGCAGTAGACAACTAGACATTGTATTCTATCAAGCTTCAAAAGGTTGAGTAATGTAAACGTTTCTGGGCGTTTACCGTTCACTAGATTTGGCAGTAGACCTATTGCCCGGTCCAATATGGCGGCACACTGACCTACGATTAAGAGATTAACCTACGAGATTAAGTCTCGTGAAAGAACGAGCTACGAACTAATGAACATTTATTAGCACAGCCCCTAACTTTTCCTCTACGAGACCTGTGCCAAAATTCACCGATGCCCATCGTTTTTAACAGGTAAGTTAGGCTACTTGCGGGGGGCTAAAGAGTTGACAGAATGACAGTAACGTTACATCTGACAGTGACGAGACTCAATCGGGAACACGTAGCAATAACATGAACCCTAGCATGTTAAACAAAGCTTGACAGTCAAGCGAAGACGCGAAATATAGCCATATTAAATTAAGATCAACAGAAACCAGTCAAGTGGCGTTTTAAAAATTCAGCGTCACTCACCGTCTTTGAACTTAGGCAGGTGCGTTGGCGTTTTTCAGGCTGGAATCCTCAGCAAATTTAAGTCCAACTTCCGAAAAGTATTTATCTTCGGCCAATAACGACCTTAATCCACATATATTGGTTTGTATATTCTTGTTTTGAGCGCTGCTTGTTATGTATAATCGCAGGAAAGTGTGTTTTATAGGTGTGTTCAAGGTTTTTTTCACCGTTGCTCAGGTGGCGCGCGCGAGGTGACTGTTCCCGCTTTTTTATTTTTTGACAGTAATATTATCAAAACATAAGCATAAATAATCACTAGTGGGAGTTTCCATTTCCTTTTTAAACTAGAAAATGTACATCTGTGTACATATTTAATAAAATATTCTAATTAAATACAATTGCTAGTATAGTAAAATAGTTAATTCTTCAATACAAAATACAAAAAAATTGAGTTATTAGAGTTAGAAAAATCGAAAGCTGCCCTGTACTGTAGCTCAGTGGTTAGAGCATGGCGCAAGCAACGCCAAGGTCATGGGTTCGATCTCAGGGATTGCACATACTCCGAAACAAATGTATAATGCAATGTAAGCTGTTTGCCAAATGTGTAAATGTAAAATAGATAGATCCTACCTACATATTTATAACATTAGGTAGTGATCACAGTTGAATGTTAATTCTTTGTTGGTGTCTAAATAAAGTGTACATTTTAATTTAGGAGATATAGCATCAAAAACTCTGGCATAATCCTTCAGTGTTACAGGGAGTTTGTAAAACCCCCAAATTCATCAAAAGTGAAAAGGAAACCATTTGAATTAAATAACTGATCTAGTATTAAGCCATTCTTAAACCAAAGGTGTGTTCAAGTTCAATTGGCGTATGATATCAAAGTTGAAGCGCTCTCTGGGTACTTCATGCCGATCAGTCAGCGCAGTGCGGCCTGAACAAAACAAGCCTGTTTGCATTACAACAACTGGCCTTTTCTTAATAACATTGTACCTTACAACATTGAACAGTCATGTTGAAATTGTTTTATTTACATCTAGAACGCACATAAACGCCACCAAAACTCGCATTTTTGGAGAACTGAAATGGAGGCTTGTCAAAAGTAATGAACGTGACGTAGTTGATTGTGAATTTTTTGGAATTATAAACCCATTTTAGTGATTTTGTGTATGCAGCAAGTTATTTAAAAAAAGAAACTTGGTAAAACCCAGTTTTACCATTTAAAACCATTACAAGATTTCTCTATGAAGTGTGTTTTGGGCCTTGGGCTGTTTTGGTGAGCAGGTGGGTCACCACCAAGGTGAACCTGGGTTAACAAGGCTTGATATGTCTGGTTATTTTATATCTGCTAAACAGAGTTAATAATGTAACTCAATTTAAGCAAGGGACTGTATCCAGTTTACTGTGTCTGTGAACGTACTGTAAGAGGCTTGGCCTGGATCAGATTAGGATTTCCGGTCATTTATTAAAACTTCTATAGTGTTGGTGGTATACTGAAGTACTTTAGCACCCGCAGGATGTTTTGAGATCAGTTTTCTCAAACCCCTTGTGTAAGTTTGACTGCGTCCCAAAGCACAGCATAACCTGCTGAGGTTCAGCCAACTGCTTTTTTAAGCCATATTGGGATCAGCATGGCAAGTGTTTGTGCTGGCAGGCGTAAAGTTATTCATAGCTATATTTTGAGACTGTTGCTGACAAGGTCTGGTAATTATGATATAATGAAGAATGATCTAAAGCTAAAAGTCTGAACTCAGAACAGCTGCTTAAATGAGTTCTGTGGCAGAAATCATGATAGAAATGTGCATGTTGTTGTACAGTACTGTATAGACTGAATGGCAGTATGCAAGTGTACTGTTTGTCTGTATGTACACAAACGCTTGCGTATCAGTCATGTTTTTTTAAGCAGCCGAGTTATTTGGGCACCAGGACAGACAATCTCTTTGTTTTGGATGTTTAGCTTTTAGATGGGCGCTTGCCAAAAACAACTAGGCAAGTAAGCCCCAGCTCTCCCCAGCTTTTTCTTTAGGATTTACCTCCGCTGTGTCTCTGGCTTACACTGGACCCAACTGGCCATTGCAGGACCGTTCAAGGCTCATTGGCTGGGCATGTGGGCTTGTGTATATTTCCTGAATGTTTCACACAAATCTTTTCATTATGAGCCTCTCTTACAGAGCAGGGTAATGTGAGGGAAGTTTCATTTACGATGGTGATCTTAAGGCGTTTTACATTGGTGTAATAAAGACTAAATGGACATTTTTTGGGGGGTTAAAAATTATGCATAAAAATCAGAAAAAGTAACGTTTTTAAAGAGCTATTGATTGCATATGTAATTGACTGACACTTGAAAATTGTATGAATCAAAGAATGTGCTAAATAATTTTTGCAACCTAAGTATCGAGTTATTGTAAAAAATGACATTTAATGAATCTATATAATTTAGCAAACAGTATGATAGTATGTGTGGCAAAATTGTAGAGACTAATTTGAAAAACATTTTTGGTTATTTTTGCTACAGCACTTTATCATCTAAGAAAATTCCTCTTTTATATCCCACAATGAGCTGCATGGGAGAGAATGAGACAGATAGAGAGCTTGAGGGAATGAACTGTTCAAACCGGACACTGAAAGACATGATTTATATCTAGCTCTCAGTAGAAGAGAGAGAGAAAGAGAGAGCTGGAACTGAGCTACTGTTCTTTTCTGCTCTATTTCTCTGAGCTCAGTGAGCTTCTGCCACCAGGACACTGATCTGTTTCACTTTCAGCAGTTATCTGCACCAGAGCTTTAGACATCTTTAATGCCCTGGAGATGTTTTACTGAATCAAGCAAATTCCTGTGATTCACTTGATACAGTTTTTTCATTCTGATGCTCACAAATCATTTGTTCTCTCAGTTCAGATCCATGCAACCAACATGTCTTAGTGTTAATACTGTCAGTGACTTGCAGCCACAAAGTTTTATTTTATTTTATTAGAGTTGATGACGTTGAGCTGGCGACAGGATATGGCTGATAATGTTTTACACAAAGCCAGCAACTTGTCTCATTCATTTTTATTTAGTTTTTGCAGACTCTTGGCAAATCAAGCAGCTTAAGTACGTTAGTTCTGTTGACTTAAAGGGATAGTTCACCCAAATTAAAAATTCTGTCATCATTTATTCACCTTAATGTTGTTTAAAACCTCTAGATAACTTATCATGTTGAACACAGAAGAAGATATTTTGAGAAATGTCTCAATCCATACAATGGACGTCACTGTGGGTCAATGTTGTTCGGTTACCAACATTCTTCAAATATCTTTTTGTGTTTTATGAAAGAAAGAAAGTCAAACAGGTTTAAAATGACATGAGGAAAGAGATGTTATTTGTCATTCCATGTTGACATTGAATCAGTTTTACGTTGCTAGCAATTGTGGCATTCACATCCATTTCTAGGGCAACTGAACACCAAATTGTAGACCAGACTCACGGCAAATAACTGAAATGTAATCTGATGGAGAGTTTATTGATCTCTTATATTTATAATTTATATAGATTTAATATGATCAAATTGCAAATAAACTGGGAAATTGTGTTTTTATAAGGGTCAACATGTATGCTTGCTTCTGTCACTCATGGTTACTTCTTAAGACACAAATCCTGCATCTCACAAACAGTTCAAGCCGCAGGAAACACCTTGAATCTCTCTAAGACAAGGAAGTCCGCTGCAATTTTCAATGACACCGGTCACACCAACACTGACCTATGACATATGTGGCTCCGAGCAACATCACTCACATAGAACCATCTGTTTCACTTCCTCCCGACTCAACTAAAAGGCGGCCGTGCTGCACTGTATACTAATCCAGGACCACAGTCACTGGTTTCTGTGTAACAGTCGAGATAATACAAACTGGTCATAATTCAGTATTAAAGTTTAATGTCCACTCCAAACCATCTCATGGGGTAAAGTGTGAACCCAGATGACCTCAGTGTTTTGCAGACTAGGCTGGGCTGTTATTTGCAATGCAGGGTGCTGTGGTATTGAGGATTGCGCCATGTGGTCAGACGACAGAGAGGCAGATATCACGGCGACACTGAAATGGACACCCACTGACAGATGGACAGGTTACCTTCTCACCACAAGCCAGGCATTCCTTGGACACCAGGGCCAGGAGCCTTCCTTTCATTTCGGTTGTAGATCCTCTAAAGACCTCTCACCCCCCCGTAGAGTTACCACATTCCCCAGTGGGCTAAAGCAGATGAGAGGAGCCACAAGAGAGGTTATTAATCTTGCCATGACAAGGCATTAAAGAATGGAGTTGAAGTACGTGTTTGTGTATATAAGCATCTGCTGAACATCACTGTGCACGTGTGGCAGTGTATATAATATGTACTGCTTTTAGTGTGGGCGTATGTGTGAAGTAGGTATACTTGGAATAACACGATGTAGAATACAGTACTCAACGATTGTGGTGCACGTTTGGTTGTGAGTATGAATCGGAACAGGGTTTGGTTATATTTTAGTTGAATAAAAAGATAAACAAATTACGTTTTCCTCATATTGTTGACAAAATGTTTTATGCTCTCCTACATCTAAGTCGCTTTGGATAAAAGCGCCTGCCAAATGAATAAATGTAATATAATGTATAGTTAAATTATATATTATATTTATAAATATTTATTCATCAATATTACTTATAAAAATTATTGCCGTCAAATTTTTTTAGTAGGCAGGCGGAGAGGTAATTTTAAACTTGTGCTGAAATATTTACAATATTATCATTGTGGATTTTGACAAGGTTATTGTTCACAAAAATTACACTAACAAAAATAAAAATGTATCCTATATAGCAACATAAAAAATAAATGAAATAATTGCTATAAGGGTACCTAAAATTACATAAAATCTAAAAGCTAATCTAAATATTATTTAAACTAAAAACAAAACTATAATAAGTCTGGTTTTTGATATCATGGTTATTGTCAATACTGGCATATTGTGACCCAAAATTCATAATTATTTACCCTTATTTGTATGCACTACATTCTGTATAAAGTCTGTTTTAGCAGCGTTCTTTATACACACCAAAAAATATCTACATTCCCCTAAACTACCTGCAAAGTCTTGTCGAAGGCCCCTGTGACTGAGTCTGTCAATGGCAAACACCATTTATAATGTGCATGCTTGGTTATGCATCATTGCTCACCGTGAATGCAAGGCATTCACAGCTAAGGGCATATCTGTTTTTTTCAACATGACTGTGAATGCTGCTCTTGTCATACATCACGGACACTGGTGTATAATCAATAAAATACTTCCTTAATTTGCTTCTCTTTCCCAAATACACCTTTACATGCATTTTGCGGTCAAGTATGCTGTGCCAGTTTTTCTTCATTTTTTTAAGCCTCTGCCGGTAAATATGGTGTGCGAAGCGAAGAAAAAGGCTGAATTCCTTTGTTTGTTGTGTTATTGGAGATTAAGCAGAACTGAGGGCTGCATGTCAGCCAGCAATTCAGGTGCTTCATACCTGGCATACCTGTGGCATTGTACTTCTGACAGTGAGCATCATGCACGGCCCCGTTTTTACTCCGAGAGGGGCAGATGACATTTCAGCCAGCCATTCTATACTAATCTTTACATTCTGTAAAAGACTTGATGCTTTGTTGCTAAGGAGAAAAGACGTTATTGATCGGCTTGCATTATGGGTGTAATGAATGTAAATTTGACATACATTTGAACTTTATGCATTGAGATGAATCGTATACATAGTTTTCACCCTTGTTGACTTGTTTAGTTTTGTCTTTTATTTATTTGCCTGACCAGAATAGCCTTTGATGCCGAAATGGCATTAAGAAATGTAACAAATAAACAAATTCAAGTGGTGTGTGTTCCATGAGACGGATTTGCACGAACAAACATACCTTGGTAAATCTTGGAAACACTCAGCTCTGGAATGTGCCATTGCATGCTCTACCTTAAATAACTGCAGAAGTGATTGAAAGGAAATTGTTGTTGATTTTAAAGGTCTCGTGGGGAAGAATGTCTACCTCTCCCAGCCATCTCATGATAAGTGTGGAGAGATGTGGGAGTGTTCGCAGGTTAACGTTTTGGCCGTGCATGTGGCACTTGCGCAACTCGTGCGTTTCAGACGTTTTCCATCTATTACACCTCGGGGCAATAAAGCACAGAAGAAGAAACCGTTTACGAACATCACGCACGGGGATGCGTAACGGTGCCGCGCGTAAAGTTCCGCGGGCTGTTTCTTTAAGAGTTTGAGGAGGAGAGAGAGACCCTCACTGACGCGCGCCTGGTATGCAAACATAAATTTAGCGACAACGTGTTCCTCGGGCACAAACATTTGGAGGCAAATATGATGGGGCGCGTTTTCATCGGAAGCTTTTTTGCCGAAGTCAGCAGAGAGAGTTAGAAGCTTCCAGTGGCCGTTTGGCTCCGTTCATTGCAGACCGCAAAGAATTAAAGGAAAGATGAAGAGAAGAGCGCTGTTTATTCTCGCGCACTGCTTGTGTTGGTTTAAGGTAGGAGAACATGACACACAAACATGTGCATAAGTGCATTTCTGAATGGCAACGTTCACTGAAGGAGTCATAAGGAATCAGATGTAATGTTATATTTATGCAGGTTTACGTGGCTGTTTTACGTTATTTTATTATGATCAATGGACATAAATACTTAGTATTTACTATAGTTAAATGACCTGTATTAATGCACTTTATGGTGTGTATATTTGCACGTGTATTTTGTACTTAAAGTGAACTAATAAACTGATCTAAATATGATTTAGTACAGCATACTAATTTTCTATATTAAGGTTTAATACTGTACTACATTTTACTACTTTACTGTAGTAATGCTAAACTATTATACAGTATTTTTCCTAATGTGTTCATGGCTTTACTAAAGTAAAAGTGAAGTAACCATTTTGGCAGATTGATTACTATTTGTATTACTGTAGTGGATCACAGTGAGACTATGATAAAATTGTGCTCACTATGGTTTTACTACAGTAAAACAACTTTCCTGTAATGCACATCTTAAAGGTAACTAATTGTGCAATTTTCATTTTTGTAATTTCTTTGACTTTCATGCAGCTTGAACATGAACATTCAAGTTGTGATATTGCTTTTCTCTCTGGTTTTGCCCTGGATTAAGTCAGAGAACATTTGATGATGAACATGCACCACTAATAAGCACTTGTTAAAAACCGTGGCAGGGGAAGATTTAGATTGCGGTGCGTCTGAAGGCCAAATCGTGTCTGTCAGTCTCATTAAAAGATGGTATGCGCTCCCAGACAACCGGACGACACCGGGTCTGCTCTATCTTGGACTGTTGTTGTGGTGACTCCACACCTGCCGCTGTAAGAGACGAAAACAACCTGTGACAGAGTTTAAATCTGTGCTTAATGTCCTAAATCAGTTCTGTTTATCTTTTGGGAAATGAATGAGACTCTGGTTGCGGTCAACTGATCCTGCATCAGTTGTAAAAGGCAATGATGGATTTGCAGATGGATCATCTACAAAAATCTTCTCGTCTGTGAATGGCATTGCTAATATTTAACGCACGTACATGTGAAGTGCAAATATTGACGTGTCATGTGTAAAAGTGTGATGCTGTAAATGTTCTCCCTCTCTTTCTTTCATTGCTGTGCTATTTCTCCCACAAGCCACTTCAAAACCAATCTCCCACACTGCTGCTTCCCCCTGCGTGTTTCATTGCTCAAGCGAGCCGACTATTCATCCTTCAATCCCCACACAGAGTCAGTGAAGAGAAGCCGCACTGCTTTGCTATCAGCATGCCAGGGAATACCGAGCGCCAAGGTGCGTAGCGTTACTGTCCGTTTTACACCAGTCTGTCATTCCAACCGCAGGTCCCGGCGGAGCGAATAGACCGTCTTTGTTATCGACATAATAATGTTCTCTTAGTGATTCCCCGCTGGCCTGGTTGACCTCATGTAAGTTCTAACACTCCCCTCATTAAGGCAAAGCTTTGCAAATCCTTCACTATCAGACCAAAGTCCTCACTTAAAGGCTGGATGTGTGTGTGGGTCATGGAGGCACCACCGTGTCTTCAAAGGCTTTATGGCATTCATGTCTTTTCCAAGGGCAACAAGCTGACATCAAAAGTACTTTTGACACATAATTGGCTCGTGCTAGGCATTTGGGGAAAAAAACAGCTCGGTGTTTGTTGGTTTTTCTTCCTCTAAATCCTAGCATGCAATGTCTGTACGAGAAATGTACCTTTTCTCAAAAGAATGATTGACAGGAGATACGACAGAGAATGCATGTAGCATTATTTGTTGTCAGTTTTCCATGTTGCGAATGAAAACTCTCAGCCCTAGAGAAACTTTCCCAGAGCCGATATGACAAAGGCAATAAGCCCCTCACATCCACGAGAGATTCATTTCAATTTGAAACGCTCCAAAACAAATGCATTTCCAAAACGGCGCGTTCTTTTCCAGTTTTTCGTTATATTAAACTTTTAGAGCTTAAGGGCAGATTTGTTGGTTATTTTTCATCCTTTAAGTGTCGTGTTTCTGAGCGGTTCACCTGCCCGTGGGAGATTTTCTCGGAATATGAACACCATCATTGACGTCTCAGTCCCCGTAGCTGTCTGTCCCGTCCTCAATAGTTGCATTTGTTTTAGGTTTTCTTGTATACAGAAGCATTATGGGACAGGGAGTGGTATTTTCAAGTTTACAAGCAACAGAATGCTTTGGCTCGGAGAGAATAGGCAGCTCTGGACTCAATCTTGTCTGGTTAATAACCGAAGGAAACGCCCGGGATTTGCTGCTGATGTAACTATTAAAGACGTATCTGTCCGTTAAATGAATAAAATGGGGAGGGTGAATGGTTTCCTTTCTTTCATACTGGACATCCTTTTGGCCAGACGGGATCTGTGGACGCAGGCCAGTGGGTTTAAACTTGGTACAATGAGGAAGTATTACAAGTGATAAAACATCGGGCTAATGGGACACAGGCCTCGTACATGAGAATTATAAATAGTTTGGGGATGATATAATTGGCATGACTGGTATTGTTGATTGTTGGTATTGGCGCTGTGCAGCACGGCCCATCTAAAACAGCTTTTGTGAGCTATACGCTATTGACACGTATTTGTTTTACAAACTCGAGGCCTTGAAGACGGTTTGGCAAACGCTGCCGTTTCCCATGTTGCCGTCTGGCCTTACAAAGGAAAATTGTTGTCCGGCTTGTTAAGCAATGATGCACAATAAGACATTGTCGTGCAGCTTTTTTGTACTCCATTCAAAGTGAGGAGCCAGAAGCAGTTTATTTTAAAGAGCACTTGTCACTTCTCAGTATTGCCCGGCAGAGGGCGTTAAAACAACAGATGGCTTTAAAAGGCTTCCGCACACAGATTCAGATGTTTATTAGAAACCCTGTAAGTTGAATACAAAAATATGACATTTTCCATCTTTATGATCATGTTTGAAATGTTTGGGATGTGTTTGTGTCCTATTCTGTAGCATTCTTGGATTGAACTACAAGTTGAACTGAAAGCATGAGGTCACAAATAAACACATCATATGGTTCACAGGTTGAGTTCTTTCCAAAAATGACATACCATTTTGCATATGCTTAACATTGGACGTAGTGTCAAGCTGTATGGTTTAGTATCAGGGTGATGAGCAAGCTTTTGAGATGTTATCAACACGCACGTTCAGCGGGGAAAGCGATAGAGGAAGGAAATAATGAGCGACCTGATAAGCAGAAAAAGGTCAGATAAAGAGTGCAGGTGCACTTAAAGATAGTGATAAAGATCAAAAGAAAGATAGAAGCATGAGAACATCAAACAGAGGTCGGGATGAGCGGAAGAAGGTTGAGTTGAATGAGTAAAGGAGCGAGGGATGCTGACATGAGGATGAATTAGAGAAAGAGCAGATTTGGGAAGGGGGGCAGTTATGCACCAGCCGGGTCACTACGCCTCGCTGGAGTGAACGTTTGCGAGGCTAATGATTCTTCCTGTGGTTTGCACATCTGCTGCTTTCCTCTCCATGTGCTTTGTGTAAACACCACTGTATGCCTCTGCCAGCGAGAGAGAGAGAGAGAGAGAGAAACACTGCCTCTCTGTAACTTAAACGTGCTTACTTGCATTTGCACACCCTTGATTCATTGCAATTCCACTTTGCCACGCTTTTGAAAGCATTTTCATGCTTAATACCTATGAAAAACAGCATGAGAGAATCATTTTCTCTGTATGTACTGTAGGACCTGTTTATCCACTGCACATAAGCTAAGGATTTTTATAATAATTTAATGTTTTTTCATATTTATTTAGTCTCAAATTATGCTCAACAAGAAGAAAAAAACAAATAAACAAATAGCAAGAATTTATACAGTTGAGATCCAGAAGTCCCGGACCACATTGACAATCTGGGATTCTGAATCTGGTTAAATATTGTCTTTATTTATTAACCCTGGAGTTGTTCCAAATCTGAATACATTTCTTTGCTCCTATAAACACAGAGAAAGATATTTGGAAGAATGCTTGTTATAACCAAACAGTGCTTGGACCGTATTGACTACCATAGTTGGAACATTTTCTTTATAAATTTCTTTGTTCTGTTGAACACAAAAGACGATATTTCGAAAAATGTAGGAAAGCAAACTTTTGACCACCATTATGATTTTTCCTACTATGGTAGTCAATGGAAGTTTGGTTACAAGCATTCGTACAAAATCTTTCTCTGTGTTTATCAGAAGATTTATACAGATTTGACAGATACTCGAGGGTGAGTAAATGAAGACAGAGTTTTTATTTTTAGGTGAACTGTTCCTTTAAGACAAAACAACATAATGAGATAAAATAAAGAAATGTAAAGGTAGATAATGCATAAAATCATAGAATCAGCATGGAATCATAAATCACGAGCTGTGGCTTTCAAAGCAAAGATAAAACATAGCAAATAATGACATTATTTTATTTGTTTGCCGATAAAAATGGGAAAAAATGTTTTCATTTATATATGCTTTTGCACTAGTCATTTCAGACTTTTGGAGCCCAATGTAGATCTGATTTGTGAGGCCCATCATTTAAAAGCAAATATTTTTATGACTGATATACTGTAACAGAATCTTGATGTTAGTGACCCATTTTACGAGAAGGCTGATCGCAGCTCAGAAAGCATGAAACTTTAGAATAAATGAAGATAAATTCACTGCTTGACTGTATTGCATTTATCACAGCACATTATGGAGCACTCATCACCGTCCTCCATCACGTCTGACCTTTGACCCACACTTTAAAAAAATCCCAAAGACCTTCAGCCTCACTAATACCACGGCAGCTGTTTGAACTCTGCGTTTATGACATCTAACGCGAAACCCGCAAACTGTTACGGAGAGACACTGCTTGCCCATGTACATGCGTTTGAATTGGATCACAAAACAGTCCATTGTGGAAATGTGTTGTGCTTCCAGCTTTGCAAGGATTTAATCAGCTTATGTTTGTTGAATTTTCACATGGCCGTGTGTTTTGACGCGTCGCCGGTACGGTGACTTTATAAGACTCATGACCGTTGTGTGGCTGTCTGCTGTGTGCACCTCATTTCCCAGACAAGGATTACAAGCTGAACACCCCCCACCCAACCTTTCGATACATATACATGTGGTAGCACAGAACCTGAACTTTAGTTTTACAGAGGGCCTGGTCTGTCTCTGAGAAAGCCGCAGTTTTTGTGTGGTCCTCGCAGCCAGGTAGCCGAGCCGTGGGAACCAGAGCAAAGATTTCATGAAGGCTTTGGCCCCCACGTCTCGAGAGACACTTTTAAAGCGAAGGTCTAACACATCCCGCAGATTGAAAAATGTGCCGCGCTTAAGTGCGGTTGGGTATTTTAGGTGTATAGGTTATGGTTTGTGTTTTGACGTGTGATATTGAATGAGTTATTGTGATGGTTTAGTTTAGCGTGTGGGTCTGTAGGAGTACGGCTAAATAAAAAATGATTTGTTTAAGTACTCATTGGCACTTTGTGAAGCATGTCTACTCATGTATTGTGTCTTGTAAAAAGTTTTGATGGGCTGCACTGATATTTAAAGGGTATCAATGACTTTCGGTTTAATAAGACAAATAGACACAAAATATTATCTGTTCCAATGCAATCTCACGGCGAAATCGTAAGTAGTTTACGTGGTTAATTCGTTTGATTTCATACGTTATCAGTCGTACGTTTTAGTACGGTTTACTTTCGCGGCAGTGACTTTAGATGTAGTGGCGGGGTTAGGAGTAAGTTGCTTAATCGTACGTTTTTGTACGACTCACAACATATGAATTCATACGAATTAGCCACCTCGTAAAATACTCACGACTTCCCGTGAGATCAGGTTGTCTGTTCTGAAATTGCACCTAAATTCATTTTAATATTAGCAAGATGCAGTTTGTAAATGATTTTTTGGCACCTTTGTGTAATATTTAGGAATATCTATTGACAGAAATGCAATATAATATACATAACTATGTCTTCAGATGTGTATAAAGACCTTACATAATGAAGCGTTATGTTTTTATTACCTTAGAATTAGTTATTTCTATCTACATCGCAGGTCCCCTTGCATGGAATTCGTCATTTTGTTTCTACAGTATCACTAAACGGACAAATTGCTTTACAGAGCGTGTTTCGTAAATATGTTATCTCCTTCGGCCAAGAAGCTAAAACTTGACAGGATTTTTGTGCCGTGTCAGCCACCGTAGTGCTTCTAAAGGAAGGGGTGCAACATTCAAGTTGCAATTCATAACCTCACCGCTAGACGCCGCTAAATTTCACACACTGGACCTTTAAAACCTAAAATCTTTGAAGGCGTCTTCAAAAGGATTTTGTTTTCTATATTGTCATTCTGTTATCACCATCTTTTTCATGCCAAACATACCTTAGAGACTGATGTCATCTACTGTACCATCTCAGCCGTATTACCTCTCGTGCACGTTTTGAAGACCCTGATCAAAGAGATACGTGTACGGTCATGTCTACATACACAGAGCAAACAAAAACAGTTTTCTTTGGGGTGTGGAAAAGCAATTATCTCTCCATTAACCTGTATCTGTCCAGTTCATTACCTGTTTGATCCTGTCATCTTCACACTCGTGTCTGCTGACAGGCGGAATACAGCAGCGCTTTTATTCATGTTTGCACCAGTTCATGCCCTGTGTCATGTGCACTAAGGGCTTCAAAGTGATTGTTTTGGAATTTGTTTTTTCTGTGGGAAAATTTCTCCGAATGCTTCTCAAAATAGCGGCACAAGTTTGTAGTCTCAGATTATAAAATCAAGATATTTTTGCGACGTACTAAAATACTTTCCTTGCATTGTGTACACAACTTAAAGTTATTCTGTTGGTACTTCTGGTCATAACATCATAATAATTTTTTGTTTTTGGATTTGTTTTTTACATGCAGAATATGATGTAAAAATATTCAAGACTTAAAGTAATAATTCATTTAGAAATGAAAATTCTGTCATCATTTACTCAACCCTCTTGTTTCAAACCTTCAACAAAAGAAGGTATTTTATAGAAAGTTGGCAACCGAACAGCAGCAGCACCCATTCACTTCTATTGTATGGACACACAACCAATGCAAGTCAGTGGGTGCCAGTTAACAAAGTTCTTCAAAATATCATGTTCTCTGTGGAAGAAAGAAAGTTATACAGGTGTGAAATGATGACAGAATTTTAATTTTGGGGTAAACTATCACTTTAAAAAGCTGCAATTTCCTTTTGTCTCTCTATTGCCATCTCTGTTTGAAACATAAAATTGCAGGCTGCTATAATTGAAAAACGTGTAGATTCATATAATATAAATATTGATTTTATTCGTAAAACTTTCATTACATTTATTCATTTGGCAGATGCTTTTATCCAAAGCGACTTACAAGTCATACCCAATGTTGTATGTTGGCAGAGGCACCACTGCTCTTAAATACCTGGCCTTTGAATTATTTGCTGTTTTGTGAATTATGCACACAACATTTAGTATAAAGAGATTTAGGAAATGACGTTGTCTATTTGACGGTTAACATTTTCACTTCAGAGACTAAACAAGGACTTTTTTTAAACATATGTTTGAAAACAGTGTCTGTACTCCCACAATTTAAGTGAATGAATATTTTTCAAATGCATACGTTGCCATCGCTCTAAAATATGTAGGCTTTATCAGATGAAGTGTTTATCATAAAGCGGCAACATGATAACACAACAGAGAAAAAGGAAGAGAAAATAGTATGAAGAGAAGAGTTTGTGGGTAGAACCAGTTAAAAATGCAAGGCAATTGTAAACAAGACCTTTCCTGTCTACGTCTTGTGCAGCGGGCATGTTTTCTAATTCTTTAAAGATGGACAAAAAGTATTACATTACTGTAAATAAGTGTTTATTATAGACAGTTCAGAAGTGATTTTTACTGGTTCAATTTTTAAAGCGCAAGAATTCCACCGTTATTATTATACTTTGTATGTGCATGCATTACAAACAGATGTAAAGATTTGAAGATCTTCATGAGCTGCATTTATTCCAGCGGTCGTTTTACGCCACTGCCTCCCACAACATCATCATCCATGTGCTCTCGCTGTAAATGAGCATCAGTCACAGGGTTTGGTCAAACACACACTTCCCTTTGCCGTTCCCTTTCCTGTCCTTGCCCTACCACAGCTTTTCCTCGCTCTGTTATTGATCTTTAACCCTCCCAAGCTTCCGTGACGCCCTGCGCATAGGCGTTATCCACAGAAACACATCTGTGCGATGAATCTCATCCTACCTCCATGTGTTTGCTATATCCTGTTAGGCAATGGCTGCAAAATACGAATATTATAGTTATTATCACACATATTTGAATTACAAAAATGTATTATTTTTGTGAATACGTTAAAAATAAAAAAAATTATGTTAGTAGAACAAGACCACAGTTTGTATGTATGTGGTTTATGCAGGTTTATAGATATACAGCTGTACGTTAGCACCCTTGGCTTACAGTCTAATCCGTTGACATTGCTGCTATTTGTCTAGTATCCCTTGGATGTAATATAACATGTGTTTGACTGTATATTTTCATCCAGCTCAGGACAAGCTCTTTAGTCACACTGTATAAATGTACCTAAACTAATCTTACACCGCTCAAACACACATGTGTGTAACAGCATCCAGGTGTGAATGAGTTGGGAACTCCGGCATTACTTTATTTCAAACATCACAATCAATCATGTTATATATGAAGGTGTATACTTCATTTTTGAACTAGTGGTTGACCGATATGGTATGATATTGAGAAAGATAACACAATATTAGCCATGGCAGTATTGGTCAACCACTAAATGCATTTCTAATCTAATGTTTAATTGCAGTTTTCTGTTATGCAGTATAGTACACTTTAAGAAATACAGGGTTGAGTTCAGTTAACCCAGAAAATGTTTATATTTGACCCAACAATGGGTTGAAACAACCAAGAATAGGTTCATTTACAACCCAATGGTTGGGTTTGTACCTTTTCCACCGAATGCTGAAAATAACCCAGCATGTTGTTTTATTGTTTTAAATAACACTTTTTTTTTAAGATTTATTTTTGGCCTTTTATTGACAGTGGTGAAGGAGAGGACAGGAAATGAGGTGGGAGAGAGAGAGGGGGGTGGGGTCGGGAAAGGACCTCGAGTCGGGACTCGAACCCGGGTCGCCCGGAGCGCAACCGCGCTATATGCCGGAGCACTGTCCACTACACCATTGGCTCCGGCTTAAATTACACTTTTTAATCTATGAACAGAAAAGATTAACATTATGGGATTATTGTAACGCAGTCATCCACTTATCGTACTTACTGTACAAGTACGACACCGTAAGTAAAGTGTGAATTACAGTAAAGGTCAGATCTACACCAAAGGCGCTCCACCGTGAGACACACAGGAAAGGAATTTTTTTCTGTGACTCATTAAATGAACCAGATGTCCTGGAGGTGGTCTGAGCAGGTAACCGAGCCGTCTGAGATGACAGCGATCCTTTTGCTTATATCAAGGGATGCTGTTCTCGATATCCCCCACAATCCCCAGCTCCATACACCTGCCTGGTGTGAGACTCTTTCCCTCCCAGTGACCCATAATTCCCTTTCCTGCCCACTTGACTCTTTAAGATTAACCGAGCGCTCACTACCTGTACACCTGCTAGAGGCATTACTTTTACAGGCTGGGTGGCTGAAAGATCTTCATCCCACAGTGCAGAGGTTTTGCTGGCTTAAGGGAAAATACCCCTGGAGATTAGTTTCTTTCAGCGAGCCGTTCTGTGTCCTTGAGCTTTTTTTGTGTCCTTTTAAACCAACATACGTAATTTAGAGTGATGATGGCAGAAAGCTTTAGTCTCTGCATGTGTGTCACATACTTTTACTTTATTATTCTCTTTTAGTTAGCTAACTTGGTTTTATTCACACAAACAACTGGGGCTAATAAATACAATAAATTAATCTTCTCTCGAAGCTTCGTTTCGTTTCTTATATTTTATTCAGAAAATGATCATAATTTTTATGTTTGATTGTATGCTATTCCATACATGACACAGTAATGCTGTGTACACACCAAAAGCGTTTACATAAGGTAAAGTGCTATATTGCCAAAATCCTATTATAATCGCATGTAAACGTAGTCACACATCCATCCAAACTGACATTAGAGCACCGAGCGAGACCTAATCTCTAAAATATCAGTTTGAAATCTAAGATGTTTTTGGCTGTAATTTCTGACAGAGATCCTTTACTCGATGTGCCTCATACACGCCACATTTTTCTCTTCGTGCGCTTTCTCTGTCAGTCATCAGTAATTTAACCCTCTCATGGCCTGGTGGACACTGAAATGATGACAGAACCCTCTGATGTGTCAATCATGGTATCTTCATGATTGTACTGAGTTACGGTTAAAAGTGTAATAAGAGCTTACCATGTCTGCGAGACGTCAAATGCAGACGCTGTTGGATCTTTGCATCGTGACATGGCATCATTAGATGGTTTTTAATGATAACAGGTAATGCGTTGCGATGCCGTTTTGGTATTTGAAGCTGATTCATTTGGCAGGGACAATAAGTCTTACTAAATTTCAGTCCAAAACTCTTATCACCATGCTTAAAAACGTTTTATATCCGAGCAGAATTCCACATTTCCGTAATGCATGGCTTACAGTTCGGGCACCGCTTATTCTGTCCATTATCCCTATCAGTTATGCCTGTTTAAATTTCTGAAGTGATTTAGGATTCTGATATCGCAATCCTGGAAACAGGACAGCGGTGTATCGTTTCCTTGATTCGATAAGATGGACAGAATGCTTTCCATCATCAACAGTCATGTTTGTTGATGCATCACTATCTCTGTTGTAGTTAATTCCAGCCTTCATGCCATCGGCTGCTCGCAAAGACCTTGACCTCGTGTAAATTTCACCTCGATGAAAGATGACTTCCATCTGCTTGGCACTACCTACCGAGACTGTACACGCTCGGGTTTCATGCCACTGGGATTTCTGTCCGCCGTGATGAGAGAAATGCTCCTCTTACCTCTGTATTCTACAGACAGGAACTAAAGCAGAGAAAGGGAGAAAGCAATTCGATAAAAGCATGTTAAGAGAGGAATGTCTGCTGAAATAGTTGCATTTGTTTTGTGGTTCAGGGTTTAAGTTTAGGTCATGATGCATTTCATCCAAATGTCAGTAGAACAATGTTGGACTAGTAAACGCAGGACGTATGGTATTCTTGTATGTGATTATATAGTTTTGAATATTTTCCATATCAAGTTTCATTAGACATTTGAAGCACTACATTGCATCATAAAACTGAAAGATTTATACCTGGCAACATCCTATTTCTTCTAAGAAATGTTAAGAGAAACCTGAGACTAAGTTGATACTTAAACACAAACTCCATCAAATCTCCTGAGCTATGAACGAGCAATACAATTTTCCTGTGTGTTTGTTGATCCTTACCCAGGATTCATAGCTAGATGAAAGTTGTTTGCAGAGTGTCCATGTGTCAGTTCATCAGCCAGTAGCCGGTGGATTCATCTGAAAGCTCTTTTGTCGACAGGATACTGCCTGAGGTTTAGATGTTAGGGCAGGTGGCACCAGTCTGGCAAGGCCCTGATTCCAATCCAAACAAAAGCCTCCAAAACAAGTCTAAGTATCCGCGTGTGTGCCAAGTGCCCTGTGTCGGCACCATGAGCGAGAATCCCTGGGCACTGAAGTGAGACGGCAAATGAAGTGGTAATAGGAACACCTGTTTGAACTTCACTTGTAAGCTGTCATCTCACGGCAGCCTGGCACGCTTTACCACAGCTAGTTTAATTTCTCAGTTTGACTTCCATATAAACACTGGCTAAGCGGCTGTGAAGTTATGAACTTTTGTGGTAAACATATTTGATGAAAATTACATCCTGGGAACGGGATGCGGGAGGGAAGCGCTGTGTTGCGTTTGGAGTTTCTTCCCGTCTGCTCTCTCCTCGCTGTGACGGTCTCACTCCCATAAAGGTGAAGCAATTACTTTTGACTCAAGAGAGCCAAATTCGGCAAGATTATGTTTCAAAGGAATCATTGTTTGGCTTAATGTGACAGTGGCTTCTTTATATATCGAACTGTATAGCTGTTTCATTAGATTGAATCTAGATCCACGCTTGAGACGGTTTGGGTTTAGGGAATCGTGATTTATAAATGTATTTAAGCAATATCACATCAAATATTTGTATGATAATACAAATGTACACGGTTTTAACATAAACTATGTTTACCAGCCTTGCCAAGAGGAAAATGTTCGGATGTTGCTCCTTCATTGCTCAAGAGATTTCATAGAGCTCTCAGTTGTGATTCATTTGCAACTTAAGTTTTGTTTAGAAGAAAATTAAGTACATGAAGAGTATGGAGCTGTGAAATGTGGATTTGAGTAAATTTGTTAAGAAAAGTTTATAATATTGACATGCATACTTGACAGATGTGAGCTCAGTTTGAGACATTGTTGAGATCTCTTCTGAAACTCTAATAGAGACATTTGTGAGATTTCTGACTCTTTTTTTAGGAGAAATAACTAAGATGCAGGAGAATTAAGCAACATTTCTAAATTGCTCTCCATTTAATTCAATTGATATAATAATTGAGATATTAAAAAGATCTCATCTGTATTTTTTGTGGTTTTTGGTTTACCTCACATAGCCTTGCAAGGATGTAAAGCAACATTGAGTTGGTGCTATATAATTAATATATATATATATATATATTAAAGTTGGCTTGTTACAGATGAAATCCAAGTCATCTTTTGTCCAATAATTCTGTGGTTTGATATTTTACTTTTCATACTTTGTTCCATTTAGGGTATATTGGTATTGTCAATAACCATGATATAAAAAACATTGATTATTGATATTGTGTTAATTGCCCACATATTGTAATATTGTAAACCGTTCAGCATCCATCAAAAATGTAGTCTTAAGGTAACAAACTCTTTCTGTGTCTCTGTACATTTCTATTTTGAGTGCATAACATCCATTATTTCTTAGAAACAGTTCTATGGTAGACTACGCGATAAAATCGTTATTGCGAGTTTTTCGGACCACGATAACCGTGCAGGAAATATTTGATATTGTGAGATTCATCGCTGTCAAACTTTCAGTTACTATGTAAGTGATAAAGTACAGTCGATGTAAAAATATTGGTTTTAGGACCCTAGGGCCATACCACTATACAAACCTTAAGGATAAATAGGTATTTGAGGAAAGAGGATCTTTTGATTTAATGATTACAAATGAATTCTCCAACTGAGAACTACTTGTTCTTAAGTGAATAAAGACATTAAGTCAGCTTCAGTCAGAGAGAACTGCAGACTTCATCCCAGTGGGTCACTCTTGACCCCAATTTCTTCTCAGTGATGAAGATAAAGTCTCTCCTCTGGGATCCTGGTAACAATAAAAACAACAGCAATAGTCTCTCAGCACCCCAGTGTTTGGACACACTAACAGCTCTGAAAATCTACTGAACAAACACAGCTACCGAGAGGCTTAAGTTCACACTGAAAGCACATTATTAAGCGTACCGTCCAGCCGTCGCACATATGGTGACCAATAAATCTCCTGTGTTGTGTTAAAGACTTTAAATGGTGCCGGGGAGCTGTCTATTTAGGATGAGGGGAATGCGGAGAGACGGCTGTGCCAAATGTTTTATCACCATCATTCATACAGTATCATGCTTGTGTATCAGCACTTCTGGAGTTGCATGAAAATGAATACCAACACGGTCTTTCATAACTATTTTACAAGGTGAATAATTCAATTAGATTTTTTAATTTAATTTTAAAAAATTGCACCCATTTTTCATTATTCATGCATTTTTTTACATTTTTAAACTTTAAATGTAATTTTTTTTACTTTTCCTAAAATACGGACTAAAGGAATAGTTTAGACAATAATATTCATCTCTTACTTGCAAGGACAGTTCATAGCGAGCATGTCTGGAAAAAAACAAGGCATTTGACCATATACTGTACGTAGGATCCAGGCATATAAATCTTTTGGTGCAGCCAAAATGAAACGTACATAATGCAATAAAAATACATTTTCATTTCTAAAAAATAAATGTCATACATTTGTATTAATCATGAATAATGCACTATGCAGAGATCAATGAGCAATAGATTGTTGCATTGAAGTTTGTGTGGACGTGTGGCTTTGCGCCGCTACTTCACAGCAGTCGCTGTCAAACTGCCATAACATTCAACGCACCATCAAAAAGACATTTTCTACGGTAATATTCACACTAATTTCACGAACACTAACTGTGATCGAAATATCTAAACTGCGGTTTTCACTGTTGATGTCTGGTTTCTGTTTTAACGTCTGCTTTCCGATTCTTTCCGTGGTTTTCGCTTTACAGAAATCACAGACAGTCCGGTCTCTGGGATATTCATCTTGGAAAATGTAATACACTGTTTGTGGCCGATATGCGGCTGACAAAGCTGATCCTAGATCAGTTGTATTGGCCGGAGATGTGATGGCTGATGTTGAGGTTTTTGATGGATGGAGGTATTTGACCTTTATACTGAACGTTTATGTGTCCCCCATGCAATCATTGTTTTACTAACTATGTTCTGTTGGATTTAAGGACTAGAACTTGACTCCGAGGGATGCTTCTGGCTTAGCATGAACATAAAATAATAATTCTCCTATAGGTAGAAATGTAGAGCATTGTATTTAGGCACGTCTGTGATGGAAAAATGTTAAGTTTGTCATGTAATGACCCTCTTTCATCTGCAGAACACAAAAGGAGATACTTTGAGAAATGTGTCATACAATGGAAGTCAATGGAGGTTACCAACGTTCTTCAAAATATCTTCTTTTTGTCTTATGATAATTTCTCTATTGTCTTACCCTTTGAAAAGAGAAACTGTGTCATGTTCTGTGTTGCCTAATGTGTTTCTCAAAGAAAACTGTGATTATGGGGATTATGGGATGAAGCGTCTGGGAGGTCTTACTTGTGCCACGGATAGGGTGGAAAAGTGTGGCGTACTAACTCTATTTAACAGTTTGATAAACCTACTCCCTTTCTTAAAATCCCCTCATCCACACACACACACACACCATAAACACATAAGAGCAGCTGTGTTAGTTTATGCCGTGTTACCCTGTTCAACCTTCCCTCGGAAAGGCAATTACTCTCGGCAATATGAGCCAAATCCACTGACAGATGTATGTCAAGCCCATTAACTTTCTCAAGACAGTTAGCTCAATTCAGATTTCAACATATGATACAAACACTGCTTATCCACATACCAGCACTTTGGCATCTGCATGTATTCAAGTTCGTACTTCAGATTTGGCAGGTTTCAGTCCAAGCCGCAGTGTTCTGTAATGTGAGATCAGTATAGACATGTACTGTGTCGAGAGGAGCTCAATGTCTTCAGTGTTGACCTGATCCAACCTATTACAGAACTATGCGTCTGAATGCCTGGAGCTGTGATTGTCACAAGCCTGTGGATATTGCCCAAATTATGACAGCATTACTCTCATACGCACATTATAAAGCTTAATAAATCATTCTAATGGCATGATCAGCTTAAAATGATTTCTCTCTCTCTCTTTACTTTAAATTATCCCACTATATATAGTCCACATCCATATTAGAGTATTACTTGAGTATTTCCTGGATTTAACTGTAGTATAATTCTATTAACACATAGTAATGTTTTTGGAAACATACTACAGTGAATATTAAAGAATACTATTTACTGCAGTTTATCAATTGACCATAGTACTACAGAATGCTATAATATACTATAGTAATTTGAGCTTTATATTTAATATTTTAAGGTTTGAAAAGTTTCAAAACATTTTTCGTAAATACCGTTTTTTACAGTGCAGGAATCTATCAGGCTGTAAGGAGAACCCATTACTTTTTTACAATTATTTAAGCTGACATATGTTTATTATTGTTACAAATATTCTATATGTCTATAAAAAAATATATATTGTGTTACATATTTTCGAGCTTTAGTCTCAATAACGTGATATTTTTCTTACGGGTATCATCCCGTCAAAATTTCATACCAGCCCATGCCTATTTACGTTAATATATTACATTACATAATACAATTTTCTATAGTAAATACTCAGGTATACCTCAGTATTTTGTCATATGTATATATGGATATGTAAATAAATAAAATAATTTGTCAGAAACTGTCAATGTTTTTGTTTTATTGATGTAATAATAATCATATGTTCATTTTCACAATTAATTAAACTGATTTGTTGTCACAATAGAATTATATATATTTTTAAAATGATTATATTGCTGCTGTCCAGGGTTGCCAACAGAATTGGAGTATACTTTTAAACAATAATAAAACCTGACAACCTGTGAATAGTTCATGCAAAAGTTAGAGCTAGTTTTATTGGCCATTGGGTGGGTTTTGTAAAAGACCTGGCAACCCTGCTTCTGTCCTTCTGACCTTATTTTGTGATTTCTATTCTTTATCATTATTATTAGTCACCCTTTATGTTTGTCACTACTTTTGCAATAAACAGTATTTAAAAAAGATATTTAATTTGAAAAGCACAGTGTTTTTCCATTTCCTGAAGAACAGTAAATGTGGACATTCGAGGTTCCGTAAGGGCAAATGTATTACATGATTTTAAAAGGTAGGGCAAGTTAAACCATTTTCTAACCCTCAGGTCATTGAAACTGACTTTTTTAAATCCAAGAATCGGCAAGCTGTTCTGTAGCTCAACTTAAACTGGCATCTATAATGTTTATCTATAACATTTACAAACTATTTAAATCTGAAATCTAAAATATGACTTTAAAAGACTTACACTAGAATATAGTGCATGTGTCTAATAGGCCTATGTTGCTTTAGTCCATTTAGTAGCTTTAGCTTTTCATTGTATTAAAGTGGAAATGTTGTTTTCTGCAGAAGAATGAAAGTCATATGGGTTTGGAATGACATGAGGGTGAGTAAATAATGACAGAAATGTAATTTGTGGGTGAACTCTTTAGGGCTTGTATTTGCCATGCCAACAACTATTTGTGTGGCTTTACGCACAAGTTAATGTGTGGTATTGTTTCTCTGTATGTGTGTTTTACATTCCCCAGTGCCCCTTTGTTAAAATGTCACAGTTTTTAAATATGAGGAATGTTTTGTACACATACACAATGCTCATTCAGTTGGACATTTTTGAAGTCTTTGTTTGCTTGTGACTTTTAAGTCTGTGGCATGCCTCAAGTTGTCAAGAGTAATAGCTCGTGGAGCGGCCCGTGCCGGATGTTTTGTGCGAGTGGTTGTCTGTAGTTTATTAACTTAAAGATATACTGGAACATAGAAGTCAACATGACCGGGATGTAGCCTTGAATTTCTCTATAGACAGAAAGAAGCGATTTCCCAGCAGGCCTCTTTATTTGCTCCAATACTTGTACTGTTCTTAAATCTTGATCTGGAGTATTTTTAACCAAAAAAGTTACAGATTGTAGCTTTAAACAGATGTTTTTTTTTCCCAGAAGCTCTGTAAATGTCAAGTTGGGAACGAATCAAACATTCTACATCCTCAGCATTGCTTCTTATTTCTGCTTCTCCAGATTCTTGGGGAGTAAGTTGGGTAACTTTTTACCCACATCTGCTGCTCGAGAGACGCCACCCAACCCTACAACCCCACCTCAACCTAAAAACCTAATTCGATTTTCGCACATGGCGTTCTTGGCACACGTTGGCATGGTGTTGGATGAGCCGGGACAGCGGTGCGGTACACTCTTCTATAATGTTGTTAGAGCCACGGTTTGGAATGATGAAGCGTTTGGATTTCCTCAGTATGTGCAACCTCAGAACACTTTGTAAATCATTCATCATTTGTCATATCTACAAGTCACTCATCATTGGTCATGGTCGTAGTCATGGAAACCAGTGGGGTTTTTTGTGGTATGTGGGTGTGATTGAAGATTGAAACTAGGCGGATAATCAGAAACAGAGCGGTTATGTCAGGGCAGTGTCTCGTCTCATTCCCCTTGTGTGGCCATTGTAAGATATTGGCAAGAAAATGTTGAACCTAATGGAACTTAGATGTCCAAACCTTTTTATTGGAGATAAAATAGTTATCACTGAAGTTATCGCTCTAAATAAGTTATGATTAAATCTTGTCTTTGTAAGGAAATAGGTAAACGATTCTATAGAAGAACCCTTTTGTCTAAATGGTTCTATAAAGAACCTTCAACATCTAAAGGACCGTTCTGTTCTTCAGATTATAGAAAGGTAAGAAAGAGATTATTCTATAGCGTAGAGGGCATGGAGTTTGCCTTATGATGAATAATAATTTTCAAAAGAAAGTATTTTTCTGAAACCGCATGACAAAAATAGTTTACTTGACCTTGTTTCCGAAGTTGTGCTTTTTTAGTTCTTTAGTTTCCATCCTTCCATTTTTGTTTTACTATAAATAAAACACCCAGAAAAAAACTATGCTAAGCCTTGTTACCACAACTTAACCATGGTTTTGATCTAGTAAGCATAAGTTAACAATGATATTTGTAGTAAAATATGGTAATACAGTCAACCAATGGTTTGTAATCAATCCAAGTAGAATAGAATGGAATGGTTCTGTAAAGAACCTTTAACATCTGAAGAACTGTTCTTTGTCACAAAAGGTTCTTTGTGGTTCTTCAGATTATAAAAAGGCAAGAAAGAGATGGTTCTTTAAAGAACCTTTGACTGAATAGTTCTTTGTGGAACCAAAAATGGTTCTTCTATGGCGTCGCTGTCAAGGTTGTAAGGTTTGTTCGAACAGAGTTTTGACTGGAATTGACTCTCGTTCGCACTCTTAATGCGTCCCGTGTGACCAGTTAGAGGAAATCCCGGAGCCTTGGGTTCCACATCTTTGCACCATGCACATAGACCGCTTCAGTTCACACATGTTCGTCCTGTACTGGCAAAGTTATACGTTTTGATACGGGTCGGTTAGCAGTCTGAGAAATATAAGACGTTCTGTCCAATTGAGCATTGAATCTATATGAGATCATCATTACCTGAGCACAGGAACAGATTTGTTTGAGGAGTTTGACATCTTATATCAGTTAGTGCTGGTGTATGTTAGTTCATTGTGTATTAACAGATACATCTTTTAATAAAAGTATAAAGACCAGTCTGTCAGTAACACATACTGATGCGACCTTCTCAGTCTCTGTTAGCGATGTGTCGAGACCCGGTCGAGGTGCTCTGGACTTCATCACGTCTACCAGACACAGGAAGCCTGTGGTTGCGTGTGGTAGCTGGAGAGACAAACCTGCCCCACGAGCCTCCATCATTTCTGGAAACACTTGATGGACAAATATTGCGGTCGTGTGTGTGTGTATAAATATATAGTGTATAAAATAGTGTTTTAAAGCGAGCGGTGTAGTTTTTCTTTCCATTAGAGACGAGCCGAAAGTTCAGAAATAAATGACTTTTAAATGACTACTTACTAAATAAGGCAATGGATTCAGATAATTGGGTTTATTACAGAAATGAAGAAATAAAAGTTGTGGTAAAAAAGAAGTTAAACATTTTTACAGAAATATTGGAAGAGTCACATTGCTAAGATCAGATTTATTCCTATTTTGACGGAGTTGTTTGTGTCCTAGAAGCTGCTGCTTATTTAGGATCCAATAATCTCCTTACAGTATCTGACAAAAACAAATCAATAAGAATGTTAAATGGGAATAAGCACAATGTATACACACAATACTTCTTTAATGTTCCTGGTGTTTTCAGTATGTGAGCAGGAAGTTAAGTTCATTCTAAAAAACAAAAACAAATGTAATGTTCATCAGTTTAAATATAACAATATTCCTTGACGTATGATATCACATAGGCCTGTGTTGAGTAATAGCCAAATAAATATTGAGGCATCAAACAACATGTCCTTTTAAATAATTCTTGAAACAAATATGCATATTTCTATATACCCCATTCTATATGCAAATATGCATATTTCTATATATCCAATTCTATATGCAAATATGCATATTTCTATATATCCCATTCTATATGCAAATATGCATATTTCTATATATCCCATTCTATATGCAAATATGCATATTTCTATATATCCCATTCTATATGCAAATATGCATATTTCTATATATCCAATTCTATATGCAAATATGCATATTTCTATATATCCCATTCTATATGCAAATATGCATATTTCTATATATCCCATTCTATATGCAAATATGCATATTTCAATGTTTTGCAATAACCGAATGACTTTATTATTCAAATAAAAAAACTGTATACATAAAACATTAGGTACATGCAGATAGCAGAGAGACTGGCGAGTAATGCTTTAAAATATATTTTAATATAATTTAAGTTGATTGAATTGTTTATCAAGCTATTGTATATTGCATTTTTATTTTATATCACACAGCCATACCTTGTCTTATATGATATTATTTTATATATTAGGGCTGGCAAAAGATTAATCGTGTTTACATAATATATATATATGTGTGTGTGTGTGTACTGTGCATATTAATTTTGTATTCATAAAAACATATACATTTAAGAAAAATATAAAATATTAAAATTAATAAACATTTAAATATAATTTAAATTACTAGTAAATATAAATCTAAATATTTCCTAAATGTATGTGTATGTTTTTATGAATACAAAATAAATATGCACATTACATAGACACCTATTATGTAAACACAAACTTTTATTCTGGATGCGATTAATCGCGATTCCTCATTTGACAGCCCTATATATTCTATTCTATTCTATTATAAGGAATCCTTGATCATTGTTGCAGTTAAACCCCAATTATCTAAAGAATTAAATATATATATATATTTTCGTTGTATGGACACAAAACCATAGAGACATTTTTCTAAATATCTTCTTTTGTGTTCCACAGATAAAAGTCGTATACAGGTTTAAAATGACATGAGGGTAAATAAATGATGACAACATGTTTATTTTTGCTAAACTGTCCCTTGAGTAGTTTGACTCTATACTTGGTGTTGACCTATTTGGGCATCTACTCTAAATAAAAATGCCATCTTGAAGAGTCACACAGGCGACAGACAGTCAAGAGGTGCATAGCGGACATACTTCCCAGTACAGAAGTCCTTTAGGAATTTTATTGGGTAAACAGAAGAAGACAGTGGACACAAGGAGGAGCGAGTCATCACGGGTTTATACAGCTCATGTCCAGATGAGGATCTTTAATCTGTTTCTGAGAGGTGAAGATTCAGGACGGCCTCAAGTGATTTAGTCATGAGGCAGACTGGCACCAAGTGAGGTAATAGTGGGTCACACAGTACTTTGATTTACACCTTTGGATCACTCGAAGGAGATGCCTTTGCTATAAAAGGTATAGAGGAAAAGATGAATGTCTCTCATCAGAGCCTGTTTGTCTGAGGAAGGAGATAAAATCTTGTCGCAAGACAATTTGGACGGAAAAATCATATTGGGATTTTTCCCTAAAACACAGAACTGTTGTGGTACCATATAGTGATGATATGAGATGGTAATACAACTTGGTTATCGTGATACATTAAAATATGAGATGGCACTGACGGGTTGTCATATTAATATACTATTTGCATGGGCCTTTAAAAATACCATGGTTTTACCATAGTGCTCTTCCTTTTCTTTTCTCTTCCCTTCCTTTTCACATTCTCTTCCTTTTCTCTTCCCTTCCTTTTCACATTCTTTTCACATTCTCTTCCTTTTCTCTTCTCTTTCTTTTCTCTTCCCTTTTCTCTTTCTTTTCACATTCTCTTCCTTTTCTCTTCCTTTTCTCTTCATTTCCTTTTCTCATTCTCTTTCTTTTCTCTTCCCTTTTCTCTTTCTTTTCACATTCTCTTCCTTTTCTCTTCCTTTTCTCATTCTCTTTCTTTTCTCTTCCCTTCCTTTTCACATTCTTTTCACATTCTCTTCCTTTTCTCTTCTCTTTCTTTTCTCTTCCCTTTTCTCTTTCTTTTCACATTCTCTTCCTTTTCTCTTCCCTTCCTTTTCACATTCTTTTCACATTCTCTTCCTTTTCTCTTCTCTTTCTTTTCTCTTCCCTTTTCTCTTTCTTTTCACATTCTCTTCCTTTTCTCTTCATTTCCTTTTCTCATTCTCTTTCTTTTCTCTTCCCTTCCTTTTCTCTTTCTTTTCACATTTTCTTACTTTTCTCTTCTCTTCCTTTTCTCTTCTCTTCCTTTTCTCTTCTCTTCCTTTTCTCATTCTCTTTCTTTTCTCTTCCTTTTCTCATTCTCTTTCTTTTCTCTTCCCTTCCTTTTCTCTTACTTTTCCTATTCTCTTCCTTTTCTCTTCTTTTCATTTCCTTTTTGTCTCTTCTCTTCGCTTTGTTTCCTCTTCCCTTTGTTTTCTTTTCTCTTCCTTTTTTCTTCTTTTAATTTTCTCCTTGTTTCCTCTTCTCTTCCTTTTCTCTTCTTTTCTCTTCCTTTTCTTTCCTCTTCTCTTCCTTTTCTTTCCTCTTCTCTTTCTTTTCTCTTTCTTTTCATATTCTCTTCATTTTCTTTTTGTTTCCTCTTCTCGTCTCTTTTCGTCTCATCTAGTCTCTCTCCTCCATCTCCTTTTATTCTTCCTCTCCTCTTAATCATGATTTAATTTTCTATAATATGATTTAATCATTTTTTATTTAGCTGCCAATTTGTGACATGTTATTATATCTTTTGTGTTTTTTTGTAACATATTTTTGTTTTAGGAAGTTTAGCTTTAGTTTAGCCTTCTTATGTACTTTCTTTATTTGCATTTTTACATAGAGATTTTATTTTTCAGTGTCCAACCTTATTCCATTTTTACACACAAAAATTCAGTTAAAAGGAAATGGTTTTAATTCCATAACAAGTTCCTTACATAACAATTCTATAATAAAATCGTATTAAAATTGTTCGTGTTCTGTAAACAAATGTTTTGATTTTTAGTTCGATTTTTAAAAATGTGTTCAAAATATCAATCCGTACTTATTAAGATCCATTTCACATTGTTAGATATGAATTATAAAGTAGCTAATAAATACGTTTTTGTGTTGAAGTGAAATGTTCCCTCTTGCATTGATCAGGGGTAACACAAGCATAGAAGCAAGCAGTATATCTTCAAGCACTCCAGAAGAATAAGAAAATAATCAAACAACCTGTCAGGAACAGGAGAAGGTGATGAAAACGCTTTTATTATTTTGCCGTGGTCATTCTTGGAGGAGCGGCACCTCACTTTCAAGCGCGATGCTTGAAGTGCAAATTGCAACCAGGAGAGCTTTCACACCAAAGGGTGTAATGTAGCCTCCAGGCAGCCAAAAACCTGTCAAACAAAAAAGAAGTAAACCCTATCAGTGCAATAATTACCATCATCCCTGACCTGTCTTTACTAACAAACACTTCAAGGATAAGCCTTTGTGCCCAAGCGTGATATATTTCCCCGACTATACATGTGGAAACTCTTCCTATAGATTCCACCACGGGGAAGCGCGTGTCAATAGACAATGCCGTCATAGAAATTGCTTTTTAAAATAGATCAAACGCTGTTGAGAGCGATCGTGGCGCGATAGTGTGTATTGTTTTACCTTCTTCCCTACAGGAAAAACTTGAATGAGAAAAGCACGAGGAACGAGAGAGGTCAGCGAAGGTCGCCCTTCACCCGTCCACCGATCCCCTTGAAAATATCTTTTTTTTTTATAACCCCAGAAGCGGTGTGGAAAAGAGGGTGTTGTTATCAAAACACCAGAGTGGATCTTATTAGGTGGCCACGCATGAAACTGAATCCAGGGGTGCGCATGTGCTGCTTATGCAGTCTTGACTTTTCTTTCCCCCTGGCCAGTGAGCTGGCACCTCTCAGCGGGAAAGAGCAATTATAATATCAGATTGATGTTATTATAGCTGATTATGTTCTTTTGAAGGCCCCGATCTGACCTGGGTTCACTTCCTCTTCTCTCGCCACGTACCCGTCATGTGCTTTGAAATGCAATATTGCCGGGGAAGTATGAATTAATGCCGCTGGCATAAAGAGCTGGCTTTATTACGGTTTTGAGTCTCATACATGTTCAGGTATCACAAGTGTGCATTTTTCGATGAGAACTTTCAGATTTGTTCAACTATCTAGCCAATCTTGTTAACATGGCCAACAAACCTGGAAATAATTCCTAGATCTGTGATTGTATGTTAAACATTTTTAGGTTAACACGTAAGAAAGAAAAAGATCGCAGATGTTTATTGTTTCAGAAGAGATGTCAATATTATTGAAGATCTCAATATGAACTCAGATTTACCCAAAACCAGATTATTTTACATTCATTTTACATACTCTTCACAGATTTTAACAATTGTCTCATTCGTTTGTTTTTAGTCCACCTAAGCAATTTTTTAGAAGACGACTCGACTGAAACGTAAATGAAACATTAATGAGAGCTTCATCAAATCTCCTGAGCAATGAAAGAGCAACCTGTGAGCAATACAGTTTTGAGTCAAGCGAACAAGATTTCAGCTTTAGGTAGCTGGAGACCCCATATTGTTTTAAACGTCTTAGTGTTTGTAGTTTGAAGTTTTTTCTTTTTGGAACGAAAATGGTGGTCCAGTTTTAATATAGTCAAGAGGACATGCGGCTCTTTTTCAGGACAGTGTCTGTTTCTGGAGGGAATACAAGCCCCATGACATCTCTTTTTAACAAGCGTCTTGTTTTCTTTAGCAGGAGAGTTTGATGGATTTGTTTTAAACACTCAGAAGAACACTTGGCTACCATGCATCATTAGGTTTCAGTTCAGCCAGAATTCACTCCACACCCGCCTCGATTCAGATAAAGTCCTGATGATTGAAGAGTAGCATGATACACAACCAGGCAGTCGCTTTCTTATCAGCTGGGGATATTGTGTCTGTGTCACTGCAACGTTTGTTCGTGAAAATATTTGCAGAAGAATTTTCAAGGCTTTTAATATGCAGCCAACAGGAAATCATTTGAGGATTGACTGCGACCCAACACACACAGCAAAGATTCAAGTGCCTCTCTTGATAAATTGAGTGATGGTGGTAACAGTCTTTGTTTTTCTGCATTAGTCAGTTTTGCCCACTGGGCTATTTTCATTTTGTAATGTTTTGTTAATGATGGCTCCACACCCTGCCTGCCTTAGATACGTTTAAACGCTCAATTTTGCCGACAAGTCTTCGATATCAGACGTATGACGAGGTTGCCAGACTTGCCAGCGAAATTCCTATGCGGAGTTCTGTAGCAACCATATAAAAAACATCATGGATTCTAATGTATTTAAACTGTTTTCATTATTTTAAAGCTGTATTATACAAACTTGGATTGTGTGATGTAATTATTACGGTGCGAATTGAACTATTTCGCAAATTTAAAAAAAACTCGACGCAAAAACGCAATAGACACAAATTCGCGGCAGGTGCGTTGCGATTGACCCGAACCAGCGACATTTGCCTCAATCGCGTCTTCCGCACAAGTATAAAATATTCAACTCGAGCAGGAAATTCACACGAAGAGCTCATTAATACGTCTGGTTTGACACGTCCGGATGCCCGTTGTGCAATGTTTTTTGCGTCACTGCGAATTAAACCAAGTAAAATCGTGCGAGGAACACAATGTTTCGCTTTTGGTGTGTACACAGCATTAGTATTTTCTCTCAAATTTGACCAATGGAAAGCAGCGGAAGGCTATTTTTTTCTTTTCAGGTCCTATGCGTTCGCAATGGAAGTCAATGGAACAAAAAGTATAGTGTGACCATGGCATTACGTCAGAAAGAAAAGATCTAAGTAAATATGGTTTTAATATATCCATTATTACTCATAGAAATTAGTAGAATACATGGAGAGCAAATGACAACTTTTGCGTAAGTATCCTGCTTTTCCAGATATTTCTCCTGAGAAAAAGAGTCCGACATCTCACAAATGTCTCCATTAGAGTTTCAGAAGAAGTCTGCAATAAAAAGTCAATATTAAATATCTCAATATGAACTCAAACATTTCTCATCAAATGTACCCAAATCCAGATTATTTTATAATCTCTACAGTCTTTATGTATTTAAAAAATTGTCCATTTTTTCCTTCTAAGCAGTTTTAGATTATGTTGATACGTAAATGAAACTCCATCAAATATCCTAAGCTCTGAAAGAGCAGCCTTTGTGTCTTCGTTCTTTAATGTATATGAATGCATGCTTGATGCAGTAGACCCTAACTGGCCATATGGAACGTATGTACAGTAAGTAAAGCAGCTTTTGGAAGTTGCAATGGATCTCGAGCCAAAAATCTGCTCAAGAGCGCTCTGTAACATCAATGATGTGTGAGCGTTATATGGTGTTGAAATGCGGTTGTTCACCAAAACAACACACACCCGACCCTACAGCTCGACAGAGACGATGTCCCACATCAAACACATTATCTGCCATATAGGCTTTTGTTATGAGATTCATTTATATTGAGAATTTATTGGTGGTTTTCAATGGCGTTCTTTGATGTCGGATAATGTTCAAAGGCTCACTAATCATTTCCTCATTCCCTAACTTAGCGTGCTGTCAGGACATGTTAAGAAATGCTATACATTTCATTGTTATCTAATGTACGCTCTCCAGAATCCGTGCACTGCTTGGTTGCTTTGAAACAGAATTGGCAATGGCTTTTTTTCTTTTATTTGTTGGCTTGTTATCAGTTTTGGCAGGCTGTGACCGGCTCAAGCTTTGTTAAATAGACATTTGTTTCCTCTTTTAATAACGATCAGGCACTTATACATAAGATAAAACTACTTTGAAGAACTGCCATAGTATAAGTTCATTCAATAATATTACATTACGTTACTTAAGAGTAGAAAATGGCATCAGGGTTAACCAGCAATTCATATGTTTTTTTTACTTAAATTCAAATGTAAAGTTCACATAGCTTTAGCAACTTCTAGCTAGTTTGTAAAAAAAACCCTCTTGATTCTTTTTTACTTTATTCACTTGCACTTTGTTGTGAATCATACAACTGGGATTTTTGTTCCCATTCAAATCTCATCATTTGAATGTAATAAGTCTTAACAAATAAATACTAAAAATCAATAAGAATTTATGGTAACACTTTACTTAAAGCATTTATGTATAATGCATTATGAATGTAGTTTTAATATATTAATTATGCCTTGTAATGTACCTAATAATGCATTGTAATGTGTCATGAATAATTGTAACCACAGTTAATGTGCATCAACTATACATTTTAAATTTGATTATAATTCTTTAAAACAACATATAATGTATCACAACGCACATTATGAACAATTATAATGCATTATACCCTTCAATAACTCTTTATAATGAATTATACATAAAGGCTTTAAGTAAAATGTTAATGAATTGATTGATTTATTTTGACTAATTTATTTTTATTTATAGGTGTTATAGCAAAATTATCATTTTTGTTTCATTCTGTGAGCAAATTTCTCCCAGATTCTTAATGAAAATATTGCTTTTTCATTTGCATTTATTTTCAGAAAATTGAAGCATTACAAACTGGTCAAAATAACATAAAACTGATGCAAGATGCAATATATGCATGTTTGCTTTGTATGCAATCTATGCATGTTTGTCCGTTTAGGGATACTGTAGAAACAACATCGCAAATTCCATGTAACGGAAATATCTCATTCTAGGAACATAACGCTTTATTATGTAAGGTCTTTATTTACATGTACATTTATTCATTTTAAGTTACTTAGAATTAAGGAAAACCCCTGAAAACATAGTTATGTTTATTATATTGCATTTCTGTCAATAAATCCTCCTAAATATTACACACAACATCTTTAAGTAATGACATCCTATTTTCTCTTTTTTGTCGTTTTTCTATTGTAACTTTAGTTCTATAATGAGACTCTCTGACTATTTCTCAGGTCAGCAGTAACAGCGATGCTGTCTTCATCCGGGAATTTACACTCATTCGCCACGATGATCTCCTGGACGATGAAGAGCCGGAGGGCCACAAACCAGAAGTAAGTCCTTACAGAGTTTTTAACACCGTCCCATAAAGAGAACGAATTGGTCTTACTTGCAAAAGTCAAGCGTCAAGTCTTGCCAGCATACGGCTTGAATTTATATTTTTAAACTAGGTGATCCATCATGACCGAATGCATCTCTTTCCTCGTGGTGTTTTAGTCAGTATATATGTGGCAGGCTTGTGAGAATGCAGTGACAACAGGCATCATGTCAGCGGGGTTGTAGCCTGTGTTACAGAATGGCATGGAAACAGCATGATGCAGTAATGGGATGGATGACATCTCTGTGACCCGGCTCTTCTGCGCTCGGCCCAGCTGCTTCCTTATGCCATCACTCACTTCACTGTGTTATCTAACAAGGGCACGGTCACACTGCGCTGTGATGAATGGGAATATTTCTTTCGTTTGGCTCACCACCTCCCGATGGCGTCACGATGCTGGCACAGAACGGGTTTGCGATAAACATCAGTTTGCTTTTGTTAGATGCAGATTTGTTGTCTCTGTTGTACACCGTAATGAAAAATGACGAAAAAATGTTTTCATCATTATGTCATAACAGCATCTTTGTTTCCATCTGTTTAACTTTTCACAAAGTTTTCAGTTTGAATTCAACTTTTTTTTAGTAATTTAATTTTAAGTGATCGGAAATGGGGTTGTAGGTTTGAACTTAGGCACCACTTTAATTTTATGTGAAATATTAAAAGGAAAAATGTTTGGGCATGAGTAACTTACCGTCTTGTTGTTCCAAACCTATAAGACTTTCTTCCAGAAAACACAAAGGTTGGGGTTGAGAGGTCCAAAATGAAAAAAAACAACAACAGAAAAATACAAGTAGACAGGACCACATGATGTATGTTAAATGGGTTATTCCTTCATATAACGTTACGAAGGAGAGCAAATGTCAAGTTTTTAGAAAATAACAGATTTAGTTTTGGTCCATTTATTCACATATACCACCTTTATGATACTTACATGCTTCATTTTTGTCATTTTGGAGCTGGACAACCTCAATCCTGATTCACTTTTATGAAATGAAAGCAAAATATTCTTGAGTTTTTCACCCCTAAAGAAAGGAGCCATAGAAGAACCATTTTTGGTTCCTCCATTTTTTTAATACTGTTTTTTTCATGAGGGTGAGGGAAATAATGACATTTTTGTGCAGTTCACTTGTCTGTCACCCTGTCTTCCATATGGAGTGTTATTAGCCAGCATTGCATTTTCGAGGATGATTTTGAGGAATCTGAGTTAATACCCCACAGCTGTTTACATGCCACACACACTCTTGTGCTGTGTGTCCTTCAGGCCTCAACACTTCAGTAATGTTTCGCACTGCTAAATCAAGTTCATCTGAATCCCATAAGTGGCTTCAGACATGCTTTTACTGCATGATTCATATTTACACAATTTACAAGAGCTCTCTTTACTGTAAATGCAGTAAGCTGCCTCTGTCGATGACTTGTTTTCGTTCAATGTCTACAATTAAATCTCATTCTTGCATTCTCCAAAACAACCGAGTTTTACGTATCCCTCAGAGGAACGCTAAACTGCATGTAGCTTACGGCATTAAAGAGCTCATACTACATTCACATGCCGCCAGTTAGGGCTAAAGTTGAGAGAAATGCATGCTGTATATTTTACAGGATTAAATAACTGCATTTATTTATCTTCCCAATAATTCATTTCACTATAGCCATGTTGACTACATGCATCTCCAATTAGCTCATTTGGCTTAAAGGAACATTTAACAATCATATTGATGTAGATAGTTGATATGAATGATGTACTTGTTGAAAAATGAACGGAGGTCATATGTGGCCCATAAGTGCCCGAACAGGTTCCCATATGTTAGCAGGACATTAAAGGGAGAACGTAAAGCGACAGGTCCACTAAAGTGCGGGCTATTCCAATGAAATCCAATGCCACCTACTTAGATTGAATGGTTACCAGCTGTGACCCTCAGTGTACTTGTGATACTGCAGTTTATGTAAATTCCAGTTGCATTACATCATGACATTTACATGGTCAAGCATTCAAAGAGCAATTTCGTCTGAGAAAACATGGACAACGGGTTACTGTAGTTCCTCTGACAGTTTTAGGCAAGCTAGGAAACAATTAATAATCTCACCATGTGGTGCAAACATGCCGGGGGTTGAAATTATAAACATATTGTATTCATTTATTATAAATGACAAGAGAATGAGATCAATTTCAAAGAAGTGTTTGTGATATACAGTAATATTTATGTTGCTAAGCAAATGGCTGAAATGAATATGGTTGTTTTTAAAGATTGGGTGTGTGCTCGCTGGCTTTTGACTCGATACTCTTCAAACTATTGAGGTGATGCTACACTCTTAAAGACCTTTGTGTAAAAAACATGATCTGTGTCCACATTATATTTAACTTAACTTGTGTTGTCCCTTTTATTTAACACACCATCCACCAAACAATGGCATATGATGTGTTAAAATAGCATATTTAAATAGCACAGCGACACAAACAGTTCCTGTAGCTCACTTGGTAGAGCGTAGCGCTAGCAACACAAAGGTCGTGGGTTTGATCCCAGGAAACACACGTACTGACACACTAGATGCAATGTAACTGTGAGTTCACACCAAACGCGAATTGACTGTATTGTTGCTAAATGTTGATGGCCAAAAAAGTAGTATACAGTACATAGGAGTATAGTATATAGTAATTCTTTCTTTTTGTTACTGTATCTGGTCATTATTTTTTCTTCTTAGTGTAATTTCAGCTCAAGATGCAAGATTAGTTTTGCAATTGGATATTATTTTCCATCTCTTCAGATATTTCCAGTTTGATTAATGATAAACTTGTGTATTTGTGTTTGCGGTGCCTAAGCAACTGGTGTGACCATGGCTCAACACCCTAGCGTGACATTTAGGAGGCAAACCTGGCAGAAAATGTTTGTGTTGGCTTCTTCGGATGCTTTTGTATATTTAGCAACCGTTCGGTTTGAGTAATAAGTGCTGCGGGATGAGTGGACGCATTTCTGCCAAAAGCATTGAATTTCACAAATCAAAAGGCAGGTAGCATTAGTTGAGCTGATACGTGTCTGTTTTAAGTTATACAAACATGAAAATAAAATGAAGATGAATGGGGTTCCATGTTGTTTGGTTACCAACATTCTTCAAAATATCTTCTTTTGTGTTCTGTGCAAGAAAGAAAGTCATGTCGGTTTAATATGACAAGAGGGCGGGTAAATGATGACAGAATTTTCATTTTTGGGTGAACCTGGCACAAAGAGGACATCCTCCCGCTGTAGTGACGGCAGGTTTATGATGGGAGAGGTTCATCCCAAGAGATGTCCAAATCTGCTCCTGTCTTTCTGTAGACTTCACAGACTTTAGAAAAATTAAACTATTTGCCCCCATTGACTTGCATTGTAAGAACACAAATATCTATAATGTCTTCTTTTGTGTTCAAAAACAAACATGTTTTGAATGATGTGAGAGTAAATAAATGCTGACATAATTTTTGTTTTTGGGTTGAACTATCCTTTTAGTGGCATCTGGAAGTGGTTTTATCAGTTGTATAATGGTTAGCTGCTGGTCTAACAGAATACAGGTGGCATTTCTGAGATGTTTTCATCAGTAGATGTTGTGTTTGTGTACAGGAAGTGCAGATAACTGTGGTATGCGACACTGACGCACTAAATCATGATCCTGATTGTCTTTCTCTCCGATGTAATGAGCAGATTCTTGGCGAGAACCCGTTTTTGCCGGCTTGCTTTGCACTCAAAGCATCATTCGGGCTCCCAGACGAAGCAATCCGTGATCCTGGCATTCTTTCGGATGTTAACAACAGCATTCTTTTACTGCTTGAAGAAGTTTTTCTACTTATATAATAGAAATATCTCCATACTTCACGATGTCAGAGGTCAGCTGGTGTTTGGTACCCATCCTCAAAACACCAGCTGTGTTATATGGGTGTTGCACAGTTAATGTTTTATTGAGTCTTGAAATGAAGCGAGTTGGATGTTGGTTTAAGTGCAGTGTCATGGGCCGAGTCTTTAGCTACTCACCTCTGTTTTAGGAAGCTTTCACATTAGAGATTTTGTTGCTCATCCGAGTAGGCTTCAATATTTACTATGATAAGTTTCAAGAGTTAGAGTTATGGCAGTTTACTATAGTAAATGCTTTGGGATACTTTAATATTTACTAGTGTAAGTTTCAACAACACTATATAGTTTTTAGGAATTTTATAACAGTTTAGTAGAATAAATGCTTTAGTATACTTTAATATTTACTACGATAAGTTTCAAAAACATTATCTACATAGTATCTAGGAATTTTATAAAACTTTACTGTAGTAAATGCTTTAGTATACCTTTATGTTTTCTATGGTATATTTCAAGAATGGTATCTAGAAAGTTTTATGACAGTTTACTATAGTAAATGCTTTGGGATACTTTAATATTTACTAGTGTAAGTTTCAACAACACTATATAGTTTTTAGGAATTTTATAACAGTTTAGTAGAATAAATGCTTTAGTATACTTTAATATTTACTAGTGTAAGTTTCAACAACACTATATAGTTTTTAGGAATTTTATAACAGTTTAGTAGAATAAATGCTTTAGTATACTTTAATATTTACTAGTGTAAGTTTCAACAACACTATATAGTTTTTAGGAATTTTATAACAGTTTAGTAGAATAAATGCTTTAGTATACTTTAATATTTACTAGTGTAAGTTTCAACAACACTATATAGTTTTTAGGAATTTTATAACAGTTTAGTAGAGTAAATGCTTTAGTATACTTTAATATTTACTAGTGTAAGTTTCAACAACACTATATAGTTTTTAGGAATTTTATAACAGTTTAGTAGAATAAATGCTTTAGTATACTTTAATATTTACTAGTGTAAGTTTCAACAACACTATATAGTTTTTAGGAATTTTATAACAGTTTAGTAGAATAAATGCTTTAGTATACTTTAATATTTACTAGTGTAAGTTTCAACAACACTATATAGTTTTTAGGAATTTTATAACAGGTTATTATAGTAAATGCTTTAGTATACTTTAATATTTACTACGGTAAGTTTCAAAAACATTATCTACATAGTATCTAGGAATTTTATAAAACTTTACTATAGTAAATGCTTTAGTATACTTTTATGTTTTCTATGGTATATTTCAAGAATGGTATCTAGAAAATTTTAGGACAGTTTACTATGGTAAATGTTGTAGTATACTTTAATATTTACTATGGTAAGTTTCAAAAACAATATCTACATAGTAACTAGGAATTTTATAACAGGTTATTATAGTAAATGCTTTAGTATACTTTAATATTTACTACGGTAAGTTTTAAGACCTGTATCTAGGAATTTTATGATAGTTCACTATGGTAAATGTTTTAGTATACTTTATATTATATAAAGTACTTTACATGTTTTAGTGGTTTTTGCACATTAGAAGCACACCAGATTCCACACAAAAACCATTGTGTGTGTAAAGTGGTATATTAAAATTTTTTATTTTTATTCGCTGGGTGAAACATTTGGACCTTTTGATGATCCAGTGAAAGATAAAAGGCTGGGACATAAGGCTATTTCCAACCGGATAAGTTCAGGAACAATGTTCCCGAATGAGTAAAGAGGGCTGTCGTTTGTGAACTAAGTTTTCCCTCAGGACATTTCCCCGATCGCATTCGCACCGGCAAAAGGAACTATTTAGTGACGTAAGCCGGTCGACAGCGACGTCATTGAGGTGCATCCGTCAAACCAACAACAGAAATTCAGCCAATCAGCATTTGCTTATGTCACGGATCGTTCCTGTCCTGCTGGTTTAGACCCTGCCTCGGAGAAGGAGCTAAAGTGTTCCTCTAAAAAGATTCAGCGGAACTAAAATCCCGGCCGGTTCCTGCAGTGCGAACACAACAAAAAGCACTTCCTGCAAATTGTGAAAGCATTCCTGCAGTGCAAAAGCCCCTATAGTGAGTGACTTCTCACTTTTTCTCAAAGTTTGTATTTGCGTAAGTTAGAGATTTAGAGGTTTATACTTTATCAATGTGAATTTTGTCAACGTCTTGAAGCACATTAGTTATGCATGAATGCAAAATAATAATAATAATATAGAACTTTCTATATACTTTATGTATATTTAACTTTTAGCTAAATGTGGACTTTAAAAGAACTGAAAAGTCAGTAGACATTGCTTATGTATTTCATCAGAAGGAAGTCTTTATAAATGTTGGATATTAATATTACAAACTCATGTATCATTACTAGAAATTGCAGTTTGTTGAAGTGCACACGTTTACTCTGTACCTCTTCTTATCAACGCTGTCTTTTATCCGCTCTTTACATCTCAGATGAATAAGAACATAAATAGTGTCTGGTTAGACTGTGTGTGGTTCATGGCTCATACTGAAGGCAGCTGAGTAAAAGTGCTGAGGATGAGAAAATGTGCTGGCCTTTGTTTCTGGAATGAGCGCGGTGTTCGTCCATGTTTGTTTCATTCGTGGTGTGTGTTTGGGACAGAGCCCTGGTTTCAGACAGCAGCTGTATCCTTCATGTGGTCGTACGCCATCATTCTGTGGGTGCTGGCTGTGGGTTTTCTGGAGAAGCCCCTCGTAAGGGTCGCTCACCACAAACCAGTAAATATGTGTGGATGTGTGCACGTCTGCCATGCGCTGAGGACAGAGATAAGTTGTTTATTACGTTTCTCTTTACAGCTACATTCCCACACTATTAAACAGCCTTTAAAGACTGTATTCAATGGCTTTCCTGTGTGTATTGAAACAAGATGTTGGGTCTTGACGTTTTATTTTGAATACTCAATAGTTTACGACACAGAAATGGACTGTGATTTGCTATTTTCTACTGTTACCCTTATAAAAATAAGTTTCAAATTCATTTTATGTAAGGACCACTTTGTACAATTAAGAAATAGCTATTGACAGAAATGCAATATAATATACATAACTATGTCTTCAGAGGTGTCCTAACATAAGGAAGTGTTATATTTTTATTACCCTACTATGAGATATTTCTGCCTACATACACCACTGGTCTCCTTACAATGAATTCGTCAAACTGCATTACAGAACGCGTTTCGTAAATATGTCATCTGCTTCAGCAAAGAAGCAAAATGACATGTTTGTCCTGTGTCAGCCACCGTAGTGCTTTGAAAAGGCATAGTGGAGTTACTTCACCACTAGATGCCGCTAAATTTTTCGACCTTAAAAATAATAAAATATACTATATGTGCTAATAGTAAACTTTTTAGTTCATAAGTGTATTTTAGATACACTTTAAGTGTAACAATAGTAAACTTTGACTCCACATGGTTTTTGTTCAATACTACAGCTGTACTTAAACTTATGTGTATACTGATAGTTTGCTAGTTTAATACATTTTTAGCTTATGAAAGTACATAATGAAGTATACTCTCAGTAAACTAGTTTGGTTGTTTTTATACAGCAATACTTATTATACTGTACTTAACATCATACTTACAGTTTAAATTGTATATGTTACTTTTGCACTTCTACTGTGTTACTGTTTATGTATGATTTTTTTTATACTTGAAAAAAACTGTATTACTCAAGCAAAACAGTACAACACAACTACTTAAAATAATAGTTTTTATCAAGATATGTAAAAGTATACATACAAGTATACACTTATACAAGTTTAGGTCAAATAAACATGGACTTTCATAGACAAGTCATTGATGTATTTTATTCAAAACGACTGCAAGCTGTATATTTTATCAATATGTGTGTGTGGCTTTGGTGATCAAACCCGTGATCTTTGCACTGCTAGTGCAATGGCTACAATTGAAAGCCAATGTTTTTTTTTTAGTTTAAAGGCTTAAGATTAAGTAACTGTGGTGTTTTTTAATCTAAAACAAAAGAAAAGTGTTGGATAACGTTCCCTGTCTGTTTCCACACGAAACGCTCACAGTCAGCAGGGTTCACGTACACAATATTCACTTCCATACATTAACCAGAAGAGCTCGTGTGCTTGCTTAAACACAAAGTCTCATTTCTGTTAGAAGAGTTAGATGTTAAGTTACAGACTCTCATCTTTTTGGAGTTGCTGAATGTGCCCGGAGTCGTGTTGCACCCCTTTGGAAAGGTAGCTCATTCTTTCGGGCCCTTTCGTGGAAAGCGTCTCGCTGGAACTGCAGTGTGTCTACACAGAGAATAAACAGAGACAAATGAGGTCCATACAGAGGCTGCATAATCGGCCCACACAAATTCACATGGCAGAACATTCAGAATTCGGATAAGAACGGATCACCCAGCGCCACCGACAAAGATCTCACTCTGTAAATGATCTTGTCTCTCGACCGCAAATAGAAAACTAACTGATGTTTCGAAGCCAGAAAGGTTTGGCGTGGAATTGCATTCAATTTTACAAACTCAGAACTTCAATTAGCACTTAAAGCCTCAATCGTATGGGTACAGACTTCAAACTGCCTTACATTGCGTATTGATTTATTATTATACATTTTTATCAATATGAAGAATTGTTTATTAAAGTGTATGTCTTTTTTTTCTGATGCAGTGTTTGTACTCACATGAAAAAATAATGTGGTATATTTTAATATTTACTGTATAGTGAATTGTAGTATAGATAAATACTAAACTTGGTTAATGTATACTGTATACTAGTATACTATATATACTGTACTGTATATCCAGTAAACTAGTTAAGATCCTGTAATAGTAACTAAAGTGAATAATGTAGTATGCTTTAGTATATACACACTGTACAATATTACGCATTCAGAATAAAAGTTTGTGTTTACATAATAGATGTCTGTTTACTGTGCACATTCATATTGTATTTATAAACACAAACACATACATGTAGGCCTATATATATTTAGGAAATATTTAGACGTATTTATTTATATTTACAAATAATTAAAATTATATTTAAATGTTTATTAATTTTTATAATTTTCTTAAATATATGCATGTATGGGTTTGTTTTTATGAATGCAAAATTAATATGCACAGTACACAGACATATATTATATATACACAAACTTTTATTCTGAATGCGATTAATCGTTTGACGGCCCTAGTTTCTGATCATTTAGTGGTAAGACGTTCAGTAAGCGACCGTCTCCTTCAAAACTGAGAACTGCTTATCGAGAAGAAAAAAATAATAATAATCTGTTGCCTTTGATTCTAATGACTTTTTTGTGGCACCGATGACTTTAATGACGGCAAGATTTCTCTTTATTGTTAGAAAAGTTTGTTATCAGTACTTGGATGCTTTTGAGGAATGGACCTTAGTTTCTCTATTGTGTTGTTTCGTATACAAAAAACAACGACAGACATTAAATTGAGAAAAAATCAAAGCCGCCACCTTTTACTGTAACATTTAGCAAATGGATCATTTGCGTTTATTTCACAATATTCTTCAACGTGTTTGTATCAAAAATGTGAAGTTATCTACAATCTTAACCACAAGTTTTTATTTATTTTTATTTCCCTTGAATTTTGTTCTTACAATTAAGGTGCAAAAAATAGTATTAGTACTTACTTTAAAAAAATGGTCTGAATAGTTTGGATTCCAGTCTAAATCAAATGTTTGTCTTAGTCTGAGCAATATTACAAAATGATGAAAATGTTTGTTGCTCATCAACCTGCGGTTCTTCATGACAAACACAAGATGGCGCTGTTTCTTTAAACAAACACTGCAGTGAAGTCTTTCTGCTAGACCCTATGGAGATCAATATAAACAGTTTGATACATGAAATAGGTTTTGTATGCAAGGCCAGAGCTAGTGTTCACACAAGGAGGTTGTTGCATAGTTTAACAATTACATAAAAATGTTTTTGTGAGTTCTGTCCTACATTCAAAAACATAATATAGCTCAAGTACAAATATTGAAATTTCAACTTCTCTGATAATGTCAGAACAGCATCTCATTTGCACTGCAGAAAGTTTTAAAGCGACAGTTCACCAAAGAATGAAATTTCATTCATAATTTACTCATTCTCATGCCGTCCCATATGAATGTGCTTTCCTTTCTTCGGTTTTTATAAACATTTCAGTCACTTTATATACATTGAAATGAGTGCTTGTATGTGTTTGTTTTGGTTTCAATATAGCTAAATAAGCTTAAAGTATTAATGGGTTTCTCTAACAAATGTTTTGTTTTGCTTCAGAAGACATTTGTTAACCCATTTTGATGGATGTATGCACTACTGGATGTAAGTGACAGATATTTTATGAAAAAGAATCGTTGTGTTTGACTAAAGAAAGGAAGTCATGCATCTTGGATGGCACGAGGCGCATTTGAGGTGAACTGTTCCTTTAAGATTAGCCTCCAGTATTAATTGTATTTTTTTCAGCTCACATGGTTTATAATTTATCATTATAGATACATCATTTATAACCTGGTGTGATATTCTAGCATCATTACACCCTGTGTTTATGTTGATGGATGCTGTATTTAGCAGGAGGTTGGCATACTGTCTTGCTCAGGTTGTGTAAGTGTGAATGCTCTTTTGTTAGAAGCAGTGGCCGAGTTGGATCTAGTTTCAGCTTTGGCTCTGTAAAGCTTCTCTCTGTATGCGTGTAGCTCAGGGGTGGTCTCGCTGTCTTCGAAATGAAGACTAAAGAGTTGGATGTGCATTACTCGTGTGATTTGTTTAACAGCTCACGGCGCATCACAGGATGATGCTGGGCCGATGCTCTGACCGCCACACTAACTCACTATTATTGTCTTGTTTTCCAGTACAAATACATTCTGACATCAAGACACATTTATTTGAGAAGCAGATCATCTCAAACAGTATGCCACCTACTTCTATATATAGCATTTATTCTTATGTTCATGCTTAGAAGAAGAACAAATCCACCAATATGGTAAGCAGAAACGCAATTAAAATGAATGCATCAAGATTTAAGAACATTTGGATATTTGTAATGAAAAACGAGACAAAATAAATTCATTTTTGCAATGGAAATATGCATATAAACGTATCCTAGTATGTAAAATATCTTAAAACAAGATTTTAAAAAAGAGATTTTTTTTAAAGCACATATTTCCTTTTTTCTTGACCTCATTGGCAAATCTTTTTTCTTGTTTTATGCATAAATCACTCAAAACTTTGTTCGCTTTATGCCAACAGGGCAATAAAATAGCAATAAATCTTCAATGAAGGTATAGTCTCTAAAGAAAAGTCGTTTTGTATTTTTTTAAGTAAATGTATCTTATTTGTACTGGATATTTTGCAGTAGGGCGGTTCTTCATCACATGTCTGATCATTCATTACCTACAGCCCTGAAAGCTCTGGCCGTCCTCCATCTCCTGGCCTTTTCTCCCTCGGTTTTGGTCGGTCCCATGACCATTTCACTTTGTTTCTTGGCTCTGGTGTTCTCTCTTGAGCCCGCTTGTGTTTCCAGCTTTGTGAATCAGCCAGTACGTGAGCTTATGTTATGTAAGTCTTCGTGAAATTGGATTGAAACCTGAAGAAGTTGAAGAACCGTTTGTGAGCTTAACCAACAGGTTCTCTGTTTGCTTCTCTCATCTAACGTGTCACTGAATGTGATGTTATAGTGGCAGGATGCAGTTTATCTGAAAAGGGAAATAAAGTGAAGTGAAATCAATGTTTTATTGTTTATAAGAAAATTATGTGCCATTGATCTTTTAAAAGTATTGTCTCTCATATAGTTTTTTTCCAGATAGGTTTTTGGATGAATATGCTTATGCACTAAAAGTGAAACCATTCAAGCATTTATCTCATCCTTAGATCAAGTGTGCAAAACTGAAAACACACTACGTGCTTTAAACTCAGTTTGCTATTGTAAAACAAACTTTTTGCAAAACTCTAAACACATTAGACACAACTAGGGCCGTCAAAAGATAAATCGCGATTAATCGCATCCAGAATAAAGGTTTGTGTTTACATTATATATGTCTGTGTAATGTGCATATTAATTTTGTATTCATAAAAACATACACATACATCTAGGCCTATATATATTTAGGAAATATTTAGATGTATTTATTTATATTTAGCAGTAATTGAAATTATATTTAAATGTTTATTAATTTTAATATTTTTCTTAAATATATGCATGCATGTGTATGTTTTTATGAATACAAAATGAATATGCACAGTACACATACGTATATTATGTAAATACAAACTTTTATTCTGAATGTGATTAATCACGATTAATCACTTATTTACAGACACCAACTATGTAAAAACAACTTATTTGTTCCTTTAGATATAGAAAGAAGGACAAAGATGATGAAGGGAAGATGGAGACAGAATGCACAATCTTTTTTTATTACAGTAACAAGCATATTTCTTTATTTTTTAGACATTTGTGAGATTTCTGTCTCCAAGTATTGAAGCAAGTGTGAATTGAGATATAATAGAGATCTCATCTGTTTTCTTTTTTCTTATGGAATTGCATTTATAAAAGTGCTCATACTATTTTTTTGTGTCTGTCCGCATGAAAATGTATCTTTATTGTGTAAAATAAACATGTTTTAGGTTATTGGGCGAGCATGTTCTCTGGGTTGATAAGCTCTTAGTGTATATTTCACCTTTCTCATCTAAGGTGAAAGAAAATGTACATACACTGAGTTCACACACGCTGCTGTTTATTTACACTCGCTTCTGTCATGTCTACACCTCACATGTCGACGGTCCCATTCACGGCTTCCCACCGAGGAACGTCCGGTTGACTCCTGTCTGAGATACGGCAGAGGTTTCCGCAGTATCTTCTTCTCTGCTCTTATAGCGTCACCCTCGTATGTCATACATTTTGGATGTATTCTCATTGAATCTGGCATTGGATAGACTCTCTTTCTTTTCCAAAGTGGAGCTTTCCGCCACAGGAGGTTTTTGGGAAAGTTAGATGGGCATGTGTTGCGCTCTGTTTATCTTGAGGCTTTAGTTGAAAAAGCACTTTTATGGAGATGTATCCCTCTTGACCTGTTATTTAGTGGTGTTTAGCTTAGATCCATGTGGTTTGAGGAATGGACTACCACTTGATGGGGGAGCTCATTTTTCCCCTTTGCTGATCTCCGTGATCCACCGCTGGGCAGAAAGAGACGTGCCATTAGCATACAGACGTCTATAGGTTCACAATATATTTTATATGCAAATATTGACACATTTTAATTTAAGGGAAATGATTTGATATCCCCGGGGAAAGAATTCGAAGCTACAGTTTATGTTGTCACTTGAGTGAAATGTTTCCCTTGATCTTACAATCCATTTGATCTTAAGCATCTTAGGGTGAGACCTTAAAGGGACAGTTCACCCAAAAATAAAAATGTTGTCATTATTTATTCACCCTCATGTCATTCAAAACCTGTATATGACTCTTTCTTTTGTGGAACACACAAGAAGATATTTTGAGAAATGTGGTTTTGTGTCTATACAATGGAAATCGATGGGGTGCAATGTTGTTTGTTTACCAACATTCTTCAAAATATATTTTTTTGTGTTCTGGAGTAGAAAGAAAGTAATACAAGTTTGGAATGACTTACATTTGTGTTAATTTAACGCTTTAATGAGTCACTTTTATACTATAATGTGGAAAAAATACGAAAAAGTGAGCCTAACCTTTTGAATAGTATGTATGTGTAATGCAACGTGAGCAGCGTGGCTTTAACAAATGAGATTAGAGATTTCAACAGATTGCTTAATGTCTGTCTCTACTCGAAGTTCCCAATTGGCTCGCGTGCTCGATTGCAATAGCATATGGAGATTCAGCTTCCAAAAAATCCTGAATTTCGCCGGACTTGATATATCGTTTCCTCTCGCCATTCCTGTGTGCTCTGATCACAAGCAAAAGCATGCAGTAAACTTTATTACCCGATGCTCTGATATCTGTCGCACATTTCTACACTGTAAAAAATCTGCAATTTTTAAACTCATCTTTTTAAGTTTCTTTTTTGCATTGGATTTTTTGAGTTGAACTGACTTCCAAAAGTTGAGATAACTTACATAATTGAGTCAACAAGATTGGACAAAACCATTGGATTAACTTACTAAATTAAGTTCAGCTGACTACAATCCCAAACATTTTTTTACAGTGTACGTTTGTTAAATTTGAGAAGAGAATTTTGTTATCTTGGGTTATTAAACAATGCTCTTATTCTTTCGTTGCCTTTAGTTGCTTTATGTCTTGTGTATCTTAGCTGTGTAAGCATGTGCTATAGGGTTTGATTGACAGCTTTATGTTTGTAACGTCATAAAGAATGAGAGGAAGTCACTTTAAAGTTACTACACAACAGATGCATCTATTGTATGCAAGAGACAGCCAAGGAAATTTGTTGACTTTGAGATTGTTCTCACTGTCACTAGAAGATATTTTTTATATTGTTCATTGCTGTTCGTTTTTCGGGTCTTTTCTCCGTGACTTGACCATCACATTGACCGTTTCCCTTCGTGCCAGTGCCCCGCTCCCTCATGAACCTTATAAAGGGCCAAGATCAACACACAAGCACGGTTCAGAAAATGAAAAACACGTGCTCCTTGCTGAAACTCTGTATGGTTTAAAGCCTGAAACCTGACAGGGTGTAACATACATACAAGATCAAACATGATTTCACAGTGGAGCTCCTTAACCTTTGTACCAAATACAATATTCACACACTATTTCTCCTCATTTTTTAATCATTTCAAAACAAAGCGGTTTCCGCTGGTCTTACATTACCAGAATAACTTTTAATATGTGTTTAGGGTCATTCTTGCAGGGGAGGTTTTACGGCAGTTTTTGGTAACTCTTTACACTAAGGTTCCATTCATTAGATAATATATAAACTAACAATGAGTACAACATTTATTTATCTTTTTAATGCACATGCAAATGTTAACAAACACAACTTTTGATTTAAAAATATGTTTAAATGAAGGTAAATAAATGATGTACGCTCTCAAAAAGGATGGGTTGTTTATTAACTCATTGTTTGGGTCATGCAACGTGTTATTTAATTGATTTTGTGTTAAATAAATAAAAAGAATAACACGAGTCATCACAGAATTAACACAGATTGTGTTGTTTTTAACAACCATTGTTAAACATTGTTTATCTAATAAAGTTTTTTTAACAGTGCAGTTCAACACTGGAAAAAAATCTCAGCTTTCTTTTTTGCATTGGATTTTTTTAGTTGTACTGACTGCCAAAAGTTACTTTAACTTACATAATAAAGTCAAATCAACAAGATTGGACAAAACAATTTACAAAATTAAGTTTAGCTGACTACAATCAAAAACATTTTTTTACAGTGAATCCATATTAAAAGGGAATGTGGTTACCTGTAATTTTATATTTTATTTTATATTTATAGTATAATATTTATATTATGAAAAACAATGTTACTGGTAACCACAAATTGTTTTAATATAAATTTGTATTCATTTATAAGATTTGTTTTTAATATATATTTACAATTTACAAAGTTGAGAAAATTGTGTGAGATTTTAAGACATCTTTCCTTTTTCCCTGATCTCATTGGCAAATATTGTTTCATATTTTTTCTTGTTTTAAGCATAAATCACTCAAAGCTATATTAGATTTATGCTTTAAAAAGACCAAACATTATGCCAAAAGGACAATAAAATAGCATTTTTGGGAAAATAAAGTTGTTATCATTGCTATCGAACCTAACAAACTGATCAAATATGTACCTTAAACGCACTAAATTGCTTTGCGGATGAAATGCAAATAATATTAGTAAATAATATTCTTGAAACTGTGATGCAAACCAGCAAACATACTTACAACGCTGAGTATTTTCCCCACAAATAGACATTAGCAGTATGATTTTGTGATGTAATCCAGAGAAGAAGTGATAAACGTATCAGTGTCATTTGAGGTAACAACCAAATTCCATTAAGAGGAGTCATGACAAACAGTCACATCAGACTCGGAGACCCGTACCATTATTTTTAACACATTATGGACCTTTTGGGACGTGTTAGCATTGGCCGGGCTTCCATCCAGAGATTGGTTTCCAACAAAGCTTTGACATTCGACTGGAATAATGTAAAATCAGCATTAACATATTCCCATGCTGTAAAGAGAATGGCAACTGTAAGGATATTACGCCACAAAACCCAACATCTGTTTTGTAGTAGCGGGTCCATGTGACACTGACAGGAAAATGTGCTTCGTGCTGGTTCATGGTGAATATCAATTATTTGATGTCAGTAGAGAGACAGCAGCGTCAGTGATCCTGAATATTAAACGTTCTTCAAAGTTGCCGTTTATCCAACGTTTATTTGAAACTTGTGTGTAATAAGGTGGATTGTTGATGACTAATGATGATAGTTGATGACATCATTGACGTTGATGTTATCTGCACAATGATGGATGTAATGCCCTGTTTTGAACTCATGCTGGGTTGTTTTAACCCATGCTTGGGTCAAATATGGACATTTTCTAGTTGTCCATATTTTACCCAACCATGGGTTGAAACAACCCAGCATTTGAAACTGTAGTACTAATTCTTTTTGTCATGTTTATTCAACATGGCTTGAAAAATCTGAACCGTATCTTTAACACTATCAGACTCGGAAAGATAGGGACACCCCATAGTGAGATGTCTTGGGTGTGTAGACATCTGTGATGTTTTAGATGTTTTAAATGGCTTCCTCCCACCTTCCTTGGACTAAAATGCAATGTGTGAAAAAGCGCCAATTGTTCTGTCCTTCCAGCACTTTCTTTTTGGCAGGTCACGCATTTGTTTGCTGTAATGGGTTAAAGGAACGGCTCATAACTCTTGTATGTCCACAGAAGTATATTTTCCAGGTACGGAACTGGATGCCACAGGTATGCCTGTTTCCAAATTTCCACCTATTGTTGCCATGTATTTTCCATTCTGAAGCACTTTTTCCTGAGTAGTGTGTTGGATTTATGTCTCTTTAATGTCACAGATGTCTGTTTACATTTATAAACTGTTTAGTTGTTTTAGCCTCATTTTCCACGGCTTTTCAGTGATGTCAACACTGGTGTAAGCTTCGCATTTGAGAAAAGCCACTGCGTTGGGAACTGGATAGCCTCCATAGTTTTTCACAAGCTGTCCGTTCTTTATTCCCACAGTTGTACAGTTTAAGAGCACAACGGGTCCAGGTGACGGTATCATTGTTTTATTCTGCAGAAATGTCAGCTTATTTTGCCAAAGTGTCTCATGCCATAGCAAGAAATGCAAATATGTTGTTTCAAATCCAGCAGCACAATTTGTTGTTTTTCCCCTGTAATTTCATTAAACTGACAGTGAACAGAATGAGGTCAGGATGGAGTTGTGCATTGTGGAAAAATTATTTCTATAATTCTTTTACAGTAGTACGATTTTTTCATTGGGAAAACATTTTAATAAATAAATAAATATAATATGCATATATAGTTTTTTAACAAATTGCACAGACCTAAAGGTGCAGTTTGTCATTTTTACAATTATTTATTATAGTTTTTTAATTATAATTTATTATGGGTTTTCTTAGCAGATGCTTTTATCCAAAGCAACATACAAATGAGAAAGCATTCAACATTTCCCCTAAATTTGGGGGGGGGGGAATTGCCATGGTATGACAATTTCGGTCTCTTGTGCACCCAAAAATAAAAATTCTGTCATCATTTTTTCACCTTCATGTCATTCAAAACAGATATATGACTCTTTATTTGGTGTAACACAAAAGAAGATATTTTGAGAAATTGTGTTCATGCAATGGAAGTCAATGAGGTTCAGTGTTGTTTGGTTATCAACATTCTTCAAAGTATCTTCTTTTGTATTCTGCAGAAGAAAGTCATAGAGGTTTTAAAGGACATGATGTTGCATTGTAAATAAAAAATATTTTTATTTTTTGAGAAATTATCCCTCTAACTTTGCATTCAGTTGGTACATATAGGGCCACCCATATGGCAGGATATCTCTTTTTTTCTTATTGTTTGTTTACTTTATAGTCTGAGTAGTTTTGTGTATACTAGTATTTCTCCCTATACAGTCTAAAGCCGTCCATTCTCAATGCATTTTACAAAGCCCCTTCTACTCGATAGCTTTCTCAAGGGAATAAACAACTTCACATTACGGGAGGCCGTGATACTCCCAGGATTTCTGCGCTCTCCATTCACAAACAAATGATGGTGGGCTCAGCGCTGGGATCATTTCAGCTTTGTTTCATCAACTCAGAAATGAGCTGCTGCTATCGGCCTGCACTTACCTTAATTCACTCCAACCATTCTGATCCCAAAGGTCTCCGTACTGAAGGGGCTTTGTGTGTATACTAAACATAATCCATTCTGTTCTCTTCCTCCATGGTTTCATGTTTTAGGGAATAAGATAAAATGCCCTCATATTCTCTCGATGGCCATCAGTTTGGCTCATTGACTATGATAGAGGGCAGCCGACATTCACGACCGCACGTCTCCCACGAGAAAGCTTTCATGCTCGGCCTGATGAGAAAGAAACCATTCCGGAAACCTTGTCCTTAACTTAACCCCCTATATGGCATAAAGGCTAAGTCAATGTGATCTAATGCAAATTAACAAGATGGTTGGAAATTGAGGTATGGGGTCATAATGTCAGACGTGCATTCGAAATACATCCCAGATCTGGAAGCTGGAATGTTGTCAGACTAAAATAAAATTTCTTTGAGTAGATATAGAATAGATTTTAGGGCTGAGATAGAAAGGACAGATAGACTGAGAGAATGCCAAAAGCATGTTTTTTCGATGGAGTTCTCAGTTGTGTTTCATTTAAACATTAAGATGTTTCTCCTAAAATTGCTTAGAAGAAATAGAAATAGAAATAGTTGAAATCCATGAGTATGGAGGTGTAAAATAAATGTAGATTGTAGAGGTAAAATAATCTAGATTTGGGGAAATCTGATGAGAAATGTTTGAGTTTTATATTGAGATCTTCAATAATATTGACTTTTGATTGTAGACTTGACAAATCTGAGCTAAGTTTGAGACTTTGTTGAGATCTCTTCTGAAACTCGAATGACATTTATGAGATTTCAGGGGGGTTTTCCTCAGGAGAAATATCTGAGACACAAGCAAAAGTTTCTGTTTGCTCTTCAGTTAATCTCATTGATGTCTTGAAGAAACATCTCCCCTGTGACTTTTTTTTTACTAATGGGGTTCAAATATCACGTCAAATATATGTTTTTTTATAATTCTTCCTAAATACATGTCAAACATTAGTATTGTGTTGTGTAAAAATGAATATAAACGTGTTTTCATTTAAGGTCTGAAAATGTTGCGTTGCATTTATTATATAGGCTGTGTTGTTCAGTTTAATAAATGCACATCAAAACACTATTTTTATTTGGAATTTGTTCAGTAGAAACAAAAATGATTGTCCTGAACACATTCCTACATAGCAAATTAAGAAAAATTATTTGGGAGTGGTCTCTTCATTTTTTCCAGAGCTGTATATATACAGAAGGGATTATGTTTGTACGCACCCCAACCCAAAATCCAGAGGGGACTAATCTATCATTTTTTGTTTGTTTGTTTTGACTAAACAGTCACGCCTGTACGACGCTCACGGCATCTCTCATACAGACTGCGCCTGAGCGCGCGTTTCGTGAATGTTTGCAAACTTCACAAACGCCCGCATTGTTAAACAAATGGAACACGTTGCGCGTGTACGCACATCTGATGAGTGTGTGTTGAGCAGCTGAGTAAGGAATCTGTTCAGCATCACATCCAGGCGGCGTGCCGCTCCTCCCCTGCTGTTGCTTTCGTGGCTGTGGGGTCAGAGGTTTGAGGAAACCTTTGAATTTACCTCACAAACATGTTTCAGGAAATTGAGGTCGTGCTAGATCTTATTTACTTTTACCGTTTACGCTTTAGAAGTAGACGTCAGAAACTCGAGGGGTGTGATGTGAGAGGGGAAATGTGCTGGGTTCGTGAGTTCTCGCCTGGAGGTGTGCAGAAGAAAAGGAGGCGATGCCCGGTCATTTACCTCGGCGTTTGTTTGTCCCACGTGGACATTATTGACCAAGAATAGCAAAGTCCTGGAATGTGTTTTCTGTTGAGTTGTTTATGAGTGTGTAAATCTGTCATCTTTGGAATACCAGTAGGGTCTCGCTATGGGAAAGTTTTGTTTTGTGGTGACCATATAAAACATCCTCATCCTCAGTTTTTAATGAAGTGACAGGAGTTAAAGTCTCACATCATTCGTTGCTGTGTTGATTCTGTATGATTATTTGATGTCTTAAATGAAAAATGTGTTGCTCAGATGTTGCTCTTTTATAGCTCCATTGCTCTAATCTCACCGAAGTCTTGGAGAAATATTTAAGAGATCTGCATTTCTTTTTCTTATGGGGTTATACGTCCTCACAGTTAAAGTAGAAAGGAGAAAGTTTCAAGAATAACACGCCTTCAGTTTTCGCTTTCTTCACAGCAGTTGAACTTCATCAAAGTACCTTCGTATTTCCATCAAATCTATTTATGGCACTGTTTCTCTGTAAATATACTGAAGAAACGTATCTGTTACAGGATTAATATTCCATGTTCTGTCATTCTTTATTTGTACGCTCTCTCTTTACACCGCCCCAATGAAATGAATGGGATAGGGTGTCACCCAAATGAAGTTTTTATTTTAATCCTCGGTTTGCGGTCGACTCCTGCAGCAGGCTGTAAAGTTTCTTTCCTGGTAAAACATTTTATGTCGAAGCCCGGAAAGCTTTTAAATTACGACTTTGGTGCGAATCGCAACCTGAGCGCATGTGCCGTTTATAGGAACGCGGGCTGCCGTCTATCCCACCCGAATTGTTTTACATTTCTCGTGGGAGTGGAGCGTTGGATGAAGGGATAAACCTCGGATCAACTCTGTTACTTCTTCCTGCGTTGATGTTTGCCTGAAAACTCATTCATCTTAACCTTAAAATATTGTACAGGCATATAGAGACGTGTTGGTTGGAGGTGAGAACCTAAATTGGTATTTTTACCACTGCTCCAACAAGCAACAACAGGGTTGACATATACTGGTCCAAAAATACCCAACAATTATTCGATTTTATTAGTTTGTTGAAGTTTGTCAAGGTATTTTAAATTATGAATTTAAAAGCAATATTTATAATATGAAGAAGCGTTGGTGGCCTGTTTTCATGCTTATTGACACACTGTAGGACGATTCGTCTACAAGAGGTGTCAATCACAAAACTCATTTCCTTCATTTCACTCTTTTGGCATCCGAGCGTTTATTTTAATTTGGCAAATCCACAAGTATGCAAATTCCCTGTGGACTCTAAATGGAGTATGCATACGCTTGGAATGAACGGGTTTATTATCCGTCTCTGTATTGTGATTAGATTCGCCGACTGTTAGTTTTGGATCCGGTCACATTTGTTTGAGCTATGATTCGATAGTAATTACGTGGCTTCTGATTCGCCGTTTTCTTTACAAAATGTTTCGATTCGAAATATAGGTGGTAATGTGCCACGGGGTGAATTTTGCTTGTGTAATTTTTGGTGAATGTAGGAAAATGTTTCTTTTGAATTCATACATTTTAACTCATCCACCAAATTTGGGCAATGGTTAGCCTAAATGTGTCTTCATAATGTGTATAGGTGCTAACATAGCATATGTAGCATACCCCTGATGAAAAAACAAGTGATTTAATGGTTATAATGGGGTCTACTGGTATGTGGCGTATTTTATTAGTGAGTTGTTATCTGGGAGATGGAAACCAACAGGACATTAATAAATCTATTTGGAAGAATGCCCAAAACACAATACAAAAAGGAATTTTGTAATGGTCTTAATGGAATAAGTAATAAATAAAATGATATTTTTAATGGATATTTATGTTATGGTTTAATGGGTTTCTATTTTTTTTATCTTAAAGGGACAGTTCACCAAAAATAAAAATTCTGTCTTCATTTACTCACCCTTGAGTATCTGTCAAATCTGTATATATTTCTTAGTTCCGTTGAACACAAAAGAACCCTGCTGAAAAAATCAATAGAAACCATTAAAGAAGTTATAATGGTCTTAATGGCTTTAAGGGTCTACTGGTATGTGATGGATTCTATTGGTTGGATTAAATCTTATTGGAATAATGCCCAAAACACACTACAAAATGGAATTCTTTAATGGTTTTAATGGAAAAATCTAATGGTTTAACATGGAATTGTAATGGAAACCATTAGAATTTCTGTGATGGTTTCTATTGGGTTTCTATTCTATTTTCAGCAGGAAAGATTTTGAAGAATCTAGAAAACCAAACAGTTGTTGGACCCCATTGACTACCATAGTAGGAAAAAAGTGGCCCAGAACTGTTTGGTTTCAAAATATCTTCTTTTGTATTAAACAGAACAAAGAAATTTATCAAGCGATTTTTCCTACTATGGTAGTCAATGGGCTCCAAGAACTGTTTGGTTACAAGCTGTTTGGTGTGCGGAAACGATGACAGAATTTTCATTTTTGGGTGAACCGTTCCTTTAAGAACAGATCGATAAATGACCAGAATACTTAAAAAGACTTGTAATATCACTTTATAGAGGGCTTAAAGTCATAAGGAGAACTGAAATATGGTGCACAATAACTGTTTTACTGCATAAGTCAGCATAAGTTTAAGGAACTATCAGGGCGTATGAAATACGTACTTTGATGACAGCGCAAGTTCTTGTCTGAAATCGCGGCTCTTTTCCCATCCCGTCGATGTATTTTTAGCTTAAGCTCTTTTCAATGAATCCCTTTAAACTGTCCCATAGAGAAACATATGGCAATCTCTTCCCATATTTTCTCCCCCCTTAACATACGTCCTTAACCTAAGCAAGAAAGAACTTCATTGAAGTTCCCAGATATTTTTCCCTTGTGCTGAAAAAACGAAAGCGAAGTGGCCCAATTTAGGCAGCAGATATATAGCCACGGCTTGATGAGGCTGTTTCATTTCATTTGAATGGGTCATGCAATATGACCAGCTTGAATAGCAGCACAGTGAGCGAGCGAGAGAGAGAGAGAGAGAGAGACAGTGAGAGAGAGAGAGACAGTGAGCGAGAGAGAGAGAGAGCGAGAGAGAGAGAGAGAGAGAGAGAGAGAGAGAGAGAGAGAGAGAGAGAGAGAGAGAGAGAGAGAGAGAGAGAGAGAGAGAGAGAGAGAGAGTGGCAGTGGATTAGCATGTGGACATTTTCAATGATTTAGTCATCCACCGTTTTTTTCAAAGGTGACTGTTGTGCTGTTAGCTGGCTGGAAGACGGGCCAGAAGTTAGATTAAGTGGAATCAGAGGCAGAAGCCGAGATATTTAGGGTCAGAGAGAAAGTGATACAAAATATAAAACACCAGGGCAGGGAGAGAAGTGGAGTTTGGTCGAGACCGAGAAGAGCGTAAAAAATACTGGAGGGATTTGAAGGAATAACAGCAGCGAGCGTGTGTGAATGTGTGAAAGTGCAGTTGGAGCGAGGCTAGTGTTTGCTTTAGCGTGCTCGACCGGGGCCCCTCTGATTGGTTGGCAGGTTGGACCGGGGGCTCTTGGGGCTCCGAGCCCCCCTCTGATTGCTTTGGTTGAGGGACGAACGAAGATGAGAAGAGAGAGAGAGAGACGGCACAGACTTGCGGACAGAAGTGAGAGAGTCCACGCGACAGGCTCACACACGCTCTCTGATAACCGTACGCTGAGACCGGTCTCTCCTCGCATCTCTGCAGGAGTCATGGACCAATCCACTGTGACTGCTGCTGCTGTATTCCTCACTTTTCTCTTTCTCCAGGTACAGTGAATTCTTTTTCTTACATTGAGGAGATTGAGAAAGTTTGCGATTTGCTGGAGTTCTAAGTCTCTGAAATTTCTCCTAAAATCTGGATCTGGGTGAATTTGATGAGAAATGTTTGAGTTCATACTGAGATCTTCAATAATTTTGATACTTGTGATTGCAGACTTGACAAATCTGAGCTCAGTTTGTGACATGGTTGAGATCTCTTCTATAATGGAGACATTTGTGAGATTTCTGACTCATTCACAGGAGAAATTTCAGGATCTCAGTTTACTCTCATTGATGTCAAGGAGAAATAATCGAGATATAATAAAAGAGATTCTTTCTTATGGGCCACTATGATTAATAAGAGAAAGGATATTAGACTATTCGACTTCTTTGCCGTTTGCTTAGATTTTAGCTTTAAATGATGTGTTTGGCACAATAGCAGAGATGTTTTCCACATTTTTAAGACTTTTTCTGGGGGTTTTTTACAGTATGAACTATTCAAGTCTTTCTCTTTTAACTTAATATTGTAATTTTACACTATTATCTCTTTTATATGAAATTCCAAAACTGATTTACCAGCATTTAAAACTGCCACCAGTAGTTCAACAGAGTTCACTTAAAGGGACACCCAAAAATGAACATTTTCATCATTTATTCATCCTCATGTCAGTCCAAACCTGTATGACTTTCTTTCTTCTCCAGAACACAAAAGAAGATATTTTGAAGAATGTTGATAATCAAACAATTGACTTCCACTGTATGGACACAAAACCACTGAGACATTTCTCAAAATATCTTCTTTTGTGTTCCACATAACAAAGAGTCATATACATGTCTTGATCAACCCGAGGGTAAATAAATCCTGACAGATTTGTATTTTTGGATGAACTGTCCCTTTAAGAATTCGCTGTCTCTGTGAGATGACTGAATACAGCGTGAGGAGCTGAAAGGCAGGCAAGAGCTTAAACAGATGTGAGCTAATCATATGACTTCCCAATTAAATAAAGTCCATACCGTGTATATTGATGTAACCCTGGGTCTGTGAAAGTGAGCATTGTGCTGGGCTCTTTAGCCCGTCAATGGGCGCTCCTTGTGCAAGCAAATATCCTAAATCAATTTCACAAGTCCTGTTGAGTTTGTCCTTTTCCAGCACGGTTTCTTCCACCATGTGGGATTTCAACTTTGCCCGTCAAACCAAAATTATCTTTCATATCACTTTAGTGTAGGATACAGGGGCTTTGAAATGGAAAATATTATACATGCCTGTATAGAAAGCTCCCGAGGCGGAGGTGAGGAAAGAGTGGGTTCGTTGGTTCATGTGAGAGTTCATTTGGCATGTAAGAGTTAAAGGGATAGTTCACCCCAAAATAAAATGTCTTATGTCATTGCAAGCTTGTATATGACTATTTCTAAAAAAAAAGATATTTTGAGAGTTTTGTGTCCATACAATGGAAGTCAGCCAGTGTTTTGGTTAGCAACATTCTTCAAAATAACTTCTTTTGTGTTCTGCAGAAGAAAGATAGTCATACAGGTTTGACATGAGGGTGAATACATGATGAAAGAATTATCATTTTTGATCTCTTTAAGTAAAGTATCTGTCTTCATTATTGTGTACTTATCAGTTTCTTGCTTTTTTCGAACCTCGAAAGTGTTGCATAGTATTCTTCAGATCATTCCCAAAAGTCCTCAGCACAGTCTCCGAGTGCCCGCGGGTACATTTGTCAACGGGCGCTCTGTAATCGAGTGTAAATCTACTGATTGCTTTTCATAGGAAGCTTGGTACCCGTTGGATGGAAAGCTTAAAATCAGAAGCAAAGTTTATTTATGTGAGCTAAGTTTGGTTGATGATTCTTTGTTAGTATAATTTTGTCTGTAGTCCATCAACAATGTTTAATTCCTAGAATTATATTTAAGAATAGCAGACATTTGGTCGGATTATAACTTTCCTTCTTTGATCATTTGGATGAATAATGAGGCGTTTTGCTACCAGACCCAAGAAAAATAATCCGACACGTCGCATTACCTTGTATCTCCTTTCTTCACCGCAGCCATTTTTCATCCCTAACTAAACAATATGCCATGCTGTTGGGCTAATGTCTGAAAACCTTTTTCTTCAAAGCAAATAGTTGTGCCCGGGCATCCAGAGCAAGGGTTGGTCACAGGAGTTCTCCATTACAAAGTCCTTTCAAGGTTTCATGAAAGTTTTAGGGAATTCGACAGGACCCCACCTGCCTTGCCCGCATGTGGCTCACATGAATACTGAAAAAAACCAGGTGCTTTAAATGCATTCCCGTTTGGTTTTTCACACACTTGAATGGTCCCCATCTGTGACGTTGGCTTATGCTGAAATATCCATTATGTTTGCAAGAACTCGACACAATGGCCGTGTTGGGGACATTTACGGGAAGCAGGACAACCACAATAGTTGGCACCCCCAAATCCATCATGCCAGGCTCTTTAGTTTCTTTGTCCTACCCAAACTCCGACTGTGTTTGGCTATTAGGACTCTCTGTTTAAAGGTTTTTTCCAGAAACTGGTCACGGAAACAAAAGTTTGTCGCTAGGGTTGATTTATGGGCTCATCGAACCCATTGACCCCATTGGATCATGTGCCTCAACCAACCAAACAAACTTAAGGGATGGTTCACCCAAAAATGAAAATGTATCATTTACTGACCCTCATGTCATTTCAGAGCTAGAGAAGATATTTTCAGGAACGTTGGTATTTTCAGCAAACAACAATGACCCCCATTGACTTCCATTGTATGGACACAAAACCACTGAGACATTTCTCATTTTTCGGTGAACTATTTCTTTAATTTCAAATGTCTTTCTTTAGGATGTAGATGCAACGTCACCAATGAGCACACACTTGGAATGACCTCTTTATCAACACCACATTTATCAGTCCAATTAGACACCTGACCAGGAACGGCTTGAAACGGTATAAGAGCGATAAGTCCCTCATGAAAGGAGCGTTGGGTTTTGATCCGCGCTCTCTGGACTCTCTCCAGCAGCACGCCTGCTGCCCCATTGGTTGTCAAGACGTGCCTGAGATGCACGTCGTCCTTGCAAGTTCTGAATTTATCTTCTCATAATATTGATCTTGGAAGCAGATTCGATTCTCATATCTTCTCGCTGCCAAATACTTTGCTGAGCAATTATAGCGGAGAAGGAACTTGGCTGGAGCTTGTTAAGAAAGGCATAACATTTCTCTATGAGAAGGATGACTCTGACATCTGACAGAAATATGCCGAAGGAAACATGAGAGCTTCCACCATTTCCTCACAGACTTTATTCATTTCCATTCACTTTTGTGCTGCTTTTTTGTTCCGAATATACTTGTAATTGTGAATAATCGTTTTCTCTATTACTTATTTACTTTGCAAAAGTTTGTGCTTGAACTTTCATATGTGGATGATGTTAAAATGGCAAAGGAAAAATGTGTTATTTACCATAAAAGGTTGCTCTTTGAACACTTTTTTGGAGATCTCATGCAAGGCCTGTGTTGAGTATTTTCCCTGCAAATTCTCTGAGGTTAAACAAAAAATGGATATGATTGAGTCTATTATTGTTTTTCAGCAAGAGAAAGCGTAGCATAGATGATGTGGTCTTGGAGGAATTGGTTGAGAAATGCTTGTTCATATTGAAGTCTGATCGTAGACTTTGTAAATTTGGGCACAGTTTGAGACTCGCTGCTGAGATCCCTTCTGAGATGTTAGAGACAGTCTCCAATTGATCTCCATTTATTCTCAATGCTGTCGGGAGGAAATAACTTAGAAAATCTTGTTGTTAGTGTTAAAGCCTTGGCATTAGGTGTATGGTAATATATGGTATTTAGATATGGTTTCACTTGCAATAATGAGCTAAAATGAGCTCTGATGTTTTTGTATTAAGCACAGGCATTATTACAGAATAGTTCGAATAGAAAGGCATTGAAGTTATTTATATAGTGCCCTCATTGTTTCTGTCAGTATCGGTTTTGCATTGGCATCTGTGAGCAGCTTGGCACTGGCTGTAATGTACCTGCTTTTAATCCAGCTTTTGTCAGCTTCTCTTTTATTGCTGTTTTTATTTTGTTTTTGACAGTGACTGATAGTTTCCCCTAAATGTTTTCTGCTTCATCATCCTTTATATCCATAACTAATTCTTTATATACTGTAATGTGTGTCTGGAGTGGCACTGAGAGGCAAATGCAACAGCATTTTTGTATTCACCTCAATTGAATAAGCCCATGGTTTACAGATAATAATGCATCCAACATTGTGTTGTATCAGGGATAGGGATACGGGTGGGATAGCATATATTGTAGGGCTGCAACGACGCGTCGACGTCATCGATTACGTCGACTACGAAAATACGTCGACGTATTTGAAATGCGTCGACGCGTCACATTATTCAGGTTTCATTACAGAAAAGCAACTGTTACATTAGGCTCGTTCGAGATGGCCAAATTCTGCGCAGAATCGATCACCGGTGATCAGCGCAAGATGCATGCCGGTTAGAATTGTGTCCGACTGCGGTCCGCCTTGCTCTGATGTCATGCTGACGTGTGTCACAAAACTCTCGCGACAGCGAGACGGCCTGGCCAAAATCCGCAGGCGAGCGCAGTTGCTTCTCACCAGCTGCGTTGATGAAAAGCACGATGGGAAACGACTTGCTGACGACACAGTTTAAATGCTCATTGGGCAAGAAAGTCAGCTGATATCTTCATAAATTTTCCATGAATAAGTCAATTTACTATAATAGTTTGTTTTTATTTACATGTGAAATATATTGCCCTCGTAACATTCTTCATGTAAAAGCAGTGGTATTACAATTGCATCAATTTCATCTGTGATAAAAAGCGCTGTTTATTTTCTTATTAAAGTATAACAAAAACATTACTAATCAAGATGGTAGGCCTATACAGTTTACATTTAAAAACATACATTTTATAAGGGACTTTTTATAAAAGACAGTCACAATTTTCAATCCATCCATATTAATAAATACAGAAGAAGACACAGGGGCTAATTTATAATTTATATTTATTGAATAAGTCTAACAAAATTCCAGATATTATTAGGCTTATTTGTTTTTGACAGAGTTTTTGAATATTGTCTCAAAAAATTCTTAAATAGCCTACTATAAACGGTAAATCTACATTTGAGAATAAAATTCTTAGCTAACAAAAGTAAGTTATTAATAAAAAAAACTCCTTGACCTCCTATAGGCTACATATTTCATTTAAAGTAGCCTACATGTTAAAATCAACCACATTTTCCTTATTTAACCACAATTGCGCTTAATATTTCTAAGCAGAGAAAATACATCTGTGTTTTCTGGAAATGAGTTATAGAATATTAACAATAATAAATCTAACCCTTAGGAATTTCTGTAGGAACTCCTTGGGAATTTCTTAAATTTTGGGGATAAACTGGAATCTTTAAATAGAAGGTTCTAATATGTTTAAACAGTCGTTTGTAAAGAAAATATGTGTTTAAACTCAGTTTGACCAAGGAAAATGCGATAAAACCCGTGAACGCGATCTCTTCCATTGCTGACGTTTCCAGCCGACTTGACAGCGCGATTTGGGAAGTGTCCGTCTTGCTTGCGCTGTTTTCACTCCCCCTCTTACTGCAGCCGCCTACTCTCGCCTTCGTTTCAGGCGAGGCAAGGCGCATCTCAAACGAGCCTATTGGTTATGTATGACACTGCAATCACTACGTCTCACGAGAATTAATTAATAGTAATTTTATGGGGAAAAATAGTCTTTATCAAGCTTTGTTGCTCCGCACCGCGAGCCTCTGCTGGTCGCGCGCGCATCTCCGCAAACGGACCAGGCGTTTACAGTTGACGCGCATGCCGTTGGTTTATTATTCAGACTTTAGGCCCATTCAGTGTACATGTCATGAGACAGCAATCTAGCAGCGAAAAGCAAATCACAGAAAAGGCTGAGCGAGCGGAGCAAAAGTTTCAGAAAGGCTCTCAATACTCTGCGAGAAAAATAACGCTCCGCTTCCCGATATGCTCACGGCAGCACAACTGCTATGCAAGAGCTCCTCAAGAGAAAACATCCTTTGACTCGCCGACCTCATAAAGGACGAGCCAGCTGTGCGAATATTTGTTTGTACAGTAAATTCTTACCTGTTTTGTTATGGACAATGATTCATAATGGACGTCACCTTAGAGCTGAAGTACATACGGTAATAATGCTAATGTTAACCGCTGACGGTGCTAATGTTACATTACCTACGGTGACAGTAAAGTGGACAAACTTAACTTCAACTTTAGTTGGGTTCATTGCATTTGCGAGTTGTTAGAAGTTACTTATGAACATGTGAACTTTAAAAATAAGTTACTTACGTTAACATTACGCTTTGCATTAATTCTACGCTGGCTGTAAGCTATATGTAAACATTGTGCATATACAAGTGCATTATCTATATATATGTATACTATTGGCATAAGTCAGGTGAATCTTACATTTATGGTAATTCATAACAGATTGTAAACAACACATTTCCTCATTATACCTGTAACGTTATACATCTTACATTTTGTCATGCTTTCTCAGTTTATACATTTCATAATAAAAGTTACATAAATACACTACCCTTTCTAAAATACAATTATTATTTTCATGCACTACCCTTTTAGAAATATTGCTAATATATTGTTACAGTCCATATGCTCAAATATGTTACTAATGTTTTTATTCTGTTCGTTTTATTTTTCAGGAAGATAAAGCTTTGTGCAGGATGTTTTGCACTGTGTTAAGCAGTATTTATGTTTGAATTAAATGAATTTAATTGAAGTATTATTTTTTTAGAAAATGATTTAATAAAACGTTTAAAGTTTGAAATACTAATGGTAGAAGCTGTACTTATTATTTTACTGGAAAATTTACCAAATAATTAATCCGATAATCCAACAATAATCACCAGATTAATAGAAAAAAAATAATCGTTAGATTAGTCGACTAATCGAAAAAATAATCTACTGATTAATTGACAATAAAAATAATCGTTAGTTGCGGCCCTAATATATTGTAATCGTCGACTTACAATGTCTTTTATCAGTATGTGTGTTTTCCTTGGGATTAAACCCACAACCTTTCCATTACTAGCGCAATGATATACCAAGTGAGCTATAGGAACATATTAACTTTAGTTTTTATATTTTATTTGTTTATTTTTATGTTGCTATATAACATAAGTTAATATATACATTTAGATTTGATTTGTTTATAGGTACTAATTTTAGTGCCTCAACTTTCAGTTTATTCCTGAAGCAATTTTCGTTTTAAAATAATATTTAGTCCAATATTTTATTTGATTTCAATAAAAAGAATATTGAGTAAATCATATAAATAATGTTAAATTAATTATTTAATATTTATTTATATTTTTTAAATATTTAAATAAATAGTGTTAGTTGTAGTAAACTGTCATTTTAAAATGTATTTTTTTATATGAATATATTTTTGGGCTTTATTTATATATAAAGGACAGTGGAGACAGACAGGAGCATGAGGGTAAGAGACGGACTCATATGTGTGTCTGGACCTCTGACCACTGAGCCACAGCTCTGACAGTAAACTGGAATAATAATCTTGATGTAGAAACATGCATTTTGTGTAAAAAAAAACTTTGAAATGTTTGTATTGTTGAAAAAAAGCTATGCAAATAAATGTAAATTGAATTGAATAGGCTGGGTCTCGTAAAATAATTTGGAGTATTGCACGAAAAAAACAATTTAGTCCAGTAAATGACTAGAAATGACATTGATTTGGATATTGAAATTAAACGTATATTTCATTCCATCACAAAAAATATATATTATCTCTTTTAAGGGAGAATGAACATGTACTGTGTTCCCATATTTTCATGCAAAAATATTTTGGTGGGTCTTGGGATAGATTACACTTACACATGTATCTTGGTAGGTCCTGGAGTTAAAAAGTTTGAGAAACCCTTGCACAGTAACCTGAAAAGTTGCGAAAATTACATGTATCCCTTACATAAACTTGCCCCAAAGTACATTGTATGTAATGTGTGTATTTGTTGATTTACCAGTTCCCTTTTCACCCTCATTCTTTCTCTCCTCAGAGTTCTCGGACAGCACGTTCAGAAGAAGACAGAGACACGCTTTGGGATGCCTGGGGAACATGGAGCGAATGTTCTCGTACCTGTGGGGGCGGAGCTTCATATTCCCTCAGACGCTGCCTCAGCTCCAAGTACGCCACTTTATCATCTTCTGTATAAGGTTTAATATATCCGAAAGATCACAGAATAAGGTCAACACTCCAGAAGTAAATGATCTTTGGGGATTTGTTACAAGTATGTTCACCTTTAGACTCTAAGCAGAAGAATAGCTATCAAAGTAATGTTGTATGTGTCATTGAAAAAGTGCAAACTTTGCCAGATTGTTTCATTCCACATTGTACTCGAGTCTCGCAAAACTCAAATTATAGCATCGTGAAAACATCCATGGACAAACTATAAAAACTGGTGAGCTGTAATGGTTTTTTCTTTAGCGGTGATTGGTGTTTGATTGCTAACCATCCATCTCTGCATGATAAAAGTCTGCATGTCGCTCTTTCTGCAAAGCTCACCCCCGGCCAAATGATGTGGAAATCTCCCAGGTCTCGCTTGCGCTGTAATAGAAATACTTTAAATACATTTTTATAAGACTGTTAAAGACTCCTTTAGGGTCAACAGAGAGATCTATTGTGTTCCCCCCCCAAAAAAATGGCTCCAGTCTCATATTTTAGCAGACAACGTGGCTGGTAAAGCTTGATTATCGACAGTGCATAAAGCATGTCCAATAAATCACGGGCCACTTTGCCCAGTTGAGATTTTGTATATCCACTTAAGTCGGACTGGTGGAAAGAGTTGGTTCAAATAAACGGGGAAAGCAATTATAATGGGATTGCCGTGGCACGCGAGAGCATGTTTTCCATAAAAATGCTGTCACGTTTATTGACTTGAATTCCTGTTTAGTGATCTCATACGTGCCACACTTGCACAAAATAGGTCTCTAAAGAAAGAGGTCAGATTTACGTCACCGCGTCACGCTTTGGCGAGGTTCACAAAATCACTTGTTAAAAGAAAATGAGAAGACAATCGTATATCTTTTCATTAAATCGTGACCTCTGTGAAGCGCCTCATATTGTTGCGGTGCATTCAGCAGAGATTCTCCACAAACTGAACATGTTTGGCTGATAAAGAGAGAACATGTTTGTCTTGTGGGTGAATATGCATTATGCACATTTCTCAAAATATCTTCTTTTATGTTTCACAGTTTTGTGTATAAATGATGATAGAATTTTTGTTTTTGGGTGAACTGTCCCTTTATGCGCCTCATTTTAAAATAACATGACATGGATTCAGTGCTGCGCATTGTCCTGACAGACAAATAGCTTAAAAAAAACAGTTTTAGAGTTGTTGTTGTTGTTTGCCTGAAGCGTATTATATTTGGTTTGCCTTCCAAATTCTTTGCCAATCTCTCAATGTCTGTTATTTTTCAGTGTGTTTGATACGATGTGCAAATTCTTCCAACCCAAACACCTTTTTTGAATCAAAATACTAGAATACCTAGAATCAGTCTGTTCCAGAAGAACTTCCTGCTTCAGTTTTTTTTAACACTACACAAATGTTTGAACAAAATACAAGCAGCAGAACATCTTGAAATGAATATCTTGTAATATTTTGGAGTATCTATTGACAGAAATGCAATATATTAAACATAACTATGCCTTTAGAGTTGTATAAAGACCTTTAATAATGAAGCGTTATGTTTTGATTATCTTAGAATGAGCTATTTTTATCTACATACATTGCGGATCCCTTTACATGCAACTGTCCATGTTGTTTCTACAGTATCCCTAAACGGACAAACTGATCTAGAGAAAGCCTTTCCTAAATACATTATCTCTTTCGGCAAAGAAGTGAAAATGTGACGACATATTTATCCTGTGTCAGCCACTGTAGTGCTTCAGAAGGGAGGGGGGAGCAGTGAAGTGAGCCATTGATTGCAATTTGCAACTTTACCACTAGAAGCCGCTAAAATCTCCACATTGATCCTTTAAATTGTAATGATATATGTAAGATTTAAAAATAAAATGAATAAAGTGCTTCCAGGCCAGTGTTTACTGGTTGGGTCAAATATGGACATTTTCTGTTAATTTAACCGAATGTCCATATTTTCATCTTATACTCCCATTTCAATTGTCATCCTGAAAACCCCTCTGATTTAAAACATCCTTATAGTGCCATAACCTGTCATAGTTATTTCTCAGAAAACAGTCACGCTGTCAAAGCAGTCACTCCGCTGTCCCATGTTCATCACATTTGAATTCTTACATAACTACTGCTGCTTAAAAGATGTGCTGAAGTGTGCCAGCTCCTGGTGTTTAACTGGCCCTCTCTCGCCCAGAGAGGAAGATATTTTATGCATTTGAAACCACTAATATAAACACATTGTATGCATCATGGCCACATTTCACAGAGCTTGCACATTTTACATGCATTAACGTAATAGCGTTGGTTATGGGAACATTACGGTCACATTTGGTCTATCATTTGGAAAGTGAATCATTTCATTGACAAGCATACAGGCGTTACGAGGATTTATTCTAACTAGCCAACTCAGCATGCATGAAGTGCTTTTTATACTCTTATTGATATTATACATTCTAGCTTGTCTCTGATAATTGGATACGTGCATGTTCGGACTTTTGCAATATGAGTCCCGGAAGTTTTAAAGCATCTGTGTGTGTTGGTCGTCATTGCGTGTCGGTTTAAAGTCATTGGAATCTGAAGCAGTCTCATATGGTGTCACAATGAATTCACCTTTGAGTGTCTAGATGTGTCACCGATATAATGTTCTTACCATGCTGCATAACTCGAATAGCTTCATCCATGAGAAAAAGTATCATGTGGGATTAGATATTCGACTTGGCTTGGGATTAATAAAAACCTGGTGACACAAGAATTTTAAGGATGTGCCCTTGTCATCTATCTCTTATCACCTTCTAGCTAAAAAGTAATCCTTACCTGAAAACACTTCATTTGAAAATAAGAATGGTGTCTTTCACTGAGAGGATAGATTAGTAGAAAAATAGTGTTTCATTCGTTTGGATGTGGCAATGTTATCTGTGTTAATAAAGCTGTTTAATAGTTGTCTTTAATGCACCCTCCTTTCTTCTCAGAACTTGTGAGGGACAGAATATCAAATACCGCACGTGTAGCAATGTGGTAAGTGAACACACCTGAATGCTTTCTTATATATTCAATATATTATTGAGTATGTACTTTATTTTAAGTTTTGACATAATTTGCAAACTAAACTGGTTGCAGCATTACACTCCGTATATCTTTTGACTGTTTTAAGCGCCAACTGTGTTTCATTCATTTTCAGGACTGCCCGCCAGATTCAGAAGATTTCCGTGCTCAGCAGTGCTCGGCTCACGCTGACGTCCGCTATCAGGGTCGGTATCACGAGTGGCTTCCTGTGGATAATGACCCTGAAAACCCCTGTGCCCTCAAGTGCCGGGCTAAAGCCGCAGGACAGGTTGTGGAGCTGGCACCCAAGGTGCTGGATGGGACACGATGCTACACGGAGTCTCTGGATATGTGCATCAGCGGAGCCTGTCAGGTCTCTCAGACTTTTCTTTCTTTAATGCATTTAGTGGGTTGTTTTTAAAACAAATGACTAGGAATCCTTTTCTAGTTTTAATGAAAATAAATCAGTAATACTTTAATATTTTTTAAAAAATAAGTAACTTTTTTTACATATTTTTCTTTTCTTTTATTGTGCATGAATTATACATCTTGTATACACTTTTTTATAATTAAAAAATATTACCATTAAAACCATAAAAATATATAATATAAGAAAAAATGTGATTGCCAGTTTATGCTTCACACTTGTGAATACAGGCATGTTTACTCTTTCATTTGTACAAACCAGACTTTAAGCATGATAACTATAAAAATAACTATATTAGCATCCACACCAACTGACGGCTGATAGATTTCGATTTGTTATAACAAATTTGTCGATTTGTTAAGAATATTTTTTGTTATAGAAGATGGTCTTGATGCCGCTATTCTCTTAAATGTTAGATATTTTTAAATGTTATTTTTATACTTAGCAGTGTTGTCCTTGGGCCATTAGTGGAATGAAGAAGGAAGCTTTTTATGTGCCTTGAACTTTTTTGCATACTGTGAAACAAACAGTTGTGTTTCTTTTAAACAATAGCAATAAATTGTATTACAGGAAAACACAAAAGCATTACTCTTTTTGTAAGTGATTATTTCATTTTCTGTCAGATTGTCGGCTGTGATCTTGAGTTAGGAAGCACGGCTAAGGAAGACAACTGTGGAGTGTGCAATGGAGACGGCTCCACATGTCGACTCGTGAGAGGGCACTACAAATCCCAGCATGCCACAGGAAAGAGTATGATTTTTTATTTGAGTTTGATCTTTAATTCCTTAACATATAATGTTGTTTATTTGACTAGTTTTTCATATTGTTGTTCCCATGAACCAGACACATTTTAACGACCTCCTCACGCTATAAGTAAACATTGTTTGCATGCTCCTAAGATCCAAAAAAACCTTTTTTTTTCTCAAGCAGATGTGCTTCATTCAGTTGTTTTAACAGTCATGTGTGATTGATCTAAGCCCTACACACCTGTTAAATGCTTCAAACAGAGGTTTTGTGAAGTGTACTCGCCTCACAGAAAGGAAATGAGTTTCAGTCCTTGCCTGTAGTCGAGAGAGAGCCGGCTGTAATTGATCTCCACGTTATATTACTTCTGGTCATTGAAGGGTGCGTTTCAGTGCTTCTCTTGAAACTAATGTGAGTGCACCACTTTTGACACGACGTTAGTAATGTTTAATTGTCCGTAAAGTGATGTGAATGGGCTGTTGAGTTAAGACGGTACCAAAGACTCATTTGCACTTTGTCAAAGCTCACGTCAGTGTCTCTTCTGCAGTTCCTTACACTGTAAAAAAACTGTAATTTGTTTTTTTTTTTACAGATTTTTACTGTTTACTTGAAATTCAGGAAAATTGTAATTTTACAGGTGAAAAACAGTTATTTTAACTGTATATTTTTGGCGGCCCAGCTGCCAGAAAAATGCATTTTTTACAGTCTGTTTTTGAAATGCGTACAAAAGTCAAATTACAGAAAAAAATTTACATCAAATTACAGAAAAGAACTGCAAATTTACGAGAAAACATGAAATATCTCATTTTACAGGGAAAATAGTAATTTTTTAAAAAGATATATTTCTGCCGTCCTAGCTGCCGGAAAATTTCATTTTGTTCCCCGGATTTTTTAAATGATCTATTTTTAAAATAAGGCAAAATAAACAGAAATAGACTAAAAATCTTCCAGAAAAACATGACAAGATATATTTATGTTGTTATTTTAACAGTATATAACAGGTACATCATTTTCTTTTCTTTTTTTAAAGTTTTTATTTATTTATACAGTCTATATGGAAATACATTAAAAATAGTCAAATTACAGAAAACGACTGTAAATTTACGAGAAAATTTTAATTTTCATGGTGGAAAATAATTTTAGGTCGAAAATTGTTATTTTAAAGATATATTTCTGGCACTCTAGCTGCCGGAAATGGTTTTTTACAGGATTTTATATACAATTATGTATACAATTATATACAAGGTTAAAAAAGTCATGGGACTTTTTATGGGGGGGAATATTTTACGTTATATTTCTAGCGCCCCAGCTGCCTGAAAATTTCGTTTAATAAGAATAAGTAAAAAATGGACACAAACAAGACATTTGTTGGTATACAGTTTAGTCTTGGAATAGAAATGTTCAAGTTTTATGAATAGAATATAATTTTCCTCTCTCCTGTCTTATCTTCCACAGCTGAAGACACCGTGATCAGCATACCGTATGGAAGTCGACATGTACGCCTGGTTCTCAAAGGCCCGGATCACTTGTGTAAGTCTTGGTAGGTCCAGGGGCTTCCATTCAGAACTGAGAAGATTTTTTTTTATAATAGCCATATCAGTAACAGAAGGCTATTGCAACAGATCCCATGAAACCTGTCATTATCACTTTCTGCTCTTAAATCTCATTTTACTGTGTCAATGATTGAGAAGCTACTGTGGTTTAAAGTCATCTGCATACTGTGAAATTATCGTCACAAGCGATCTCGCATTACGTTACACATGATAGACGGTTACAGTTTGGCATGTACAGGATACAATTAGCGACGGATAAAATTAACCATCGGTTTCTTGAGATATTCCAGGCCGATTCTCCAGTGGATCTTTCCAGTAGAAGCCATTTATAGCAATTACCCGTAATGGGCAGTTTGTTCAGTTGTGGCACCATCGTCCAAATATTATACCCCGGAGATGGAGATTGAATTTGGGGAAAATGGAGATTTGACCCCTGTTCTACAGTAATGCATCCCATACAGAGCAACACATTTACAGGGATGTCACCAGAAATGTCAAGACTTTGGCTTTCAAAATCTATAATGTGCCAAATACTTTGTATTTGTATAACAGTGATCTAATATTTTTCCCGAAAAGGTCTGTTGTGGTTACAAAGCCTTTTCATCATCGAATTTGCATAAAATTATTTATAAGTTTGCTAGCTTAGAGCAATGAAATGCTAATAGGTTTATTGTTTGTAACAATGGACATATTTTGTACACGTCTAAGACTTCAATTGTCTTTTGAAAACTTTCAAACTGGATTTGATCAAGGCCTTATAAGCCAAACACAGACTTGTGGTCATATGGAAGAAAAGTCCGTGATGAGATGAGATCCGTCTTTAAATTCACATACCTTCAGCAAACCCACAATGACAACAGCACAAAATGTATTTTCTCCGTGGAGTTCTTTCCTGGGTTTTTTTTGCTTTTTGAGTATGTACTTGATTTGGAAAAGCAAAGCCATAGCTCTGATTTATCTCTCTGATTTAAGCAGATATCTGACATACGGTAATATCGCACACATTTTTCTCAGAATTTGTTTCCACTTTATGACATACAATATCTCATAACAGAGTTATGGACCTTAATCATGATTATTTCATTTAAATCGCATGAAAATGGGGATTTGATGGAGATACGTACAGACTGTTCAATGGGTTGTAATGTTGTTTACCTCATTGTCCATCATTGACGAAACGTAGAAAATATGCCTTAACAAACAAATTCCAGCGAAGATTAAATAAAAAAGAGTTTTGTAGTCATTGAGCATTTTTATGCCGTCTTTTGGAGCAGCTTTTTTAAAATCATCTCTCTACAATCTACTATCTGAACCCCAGTCTTGTTTCAATACAGTAAAATGAAACATGGCATCAACCCTGACCAAAGTTTAATCTCATATATTGACCTCTCTGTTGTAGATCTGGAGAGTAAGACTCTACAAGGAGTGAAGGATGAACTCGCTCTGGATGAAACCAAGCAGTACGTGTTGGAGAACACCACGGTGGACTTTCAAAAGCTTCTGGATAAGGAGGTCTTGAGGATAACCGGACCACTCGGAGCCGACTTCATTGTCAAAGTAAGACGTGTCCTAATAAGGATGGCCGCATGGAACTTCTATATGTAGAAAAAACAGATACTTTATGTTCTTTAATAATGTTAAACAAATCAACTTCAGCTCATTTCACCCCAAAACGAGGTCCGTAAATGCAAAAACAACTTGCGCCTGAACCTGCTAACAAGTCATACTTGGAGCGGTGGAAACATTGCGGTCTCATTCCTAGTGTTTCAGAGAAGCAATTGTTCGAAGCATACGGGAGTAATTTCACCGAATACCATTTGCCAGTCAATCTGGATCAGGTTGACTTTCCTCTGAATTGAAGCTCACTCTGATCATGCACATTCCCCAGATCTTCTGTTGATTGTTTATTTTCGATGATGTTAAAGTAGACTCAGGCCTCTTTAACTTGGAATGCTGCTTGTTTCTCTTTTTGTGGTCTTTTAAAGGAGGATAAAACACTGGCGGCAGAGCGTCCTGACGCATCTGCCATTCAGTGGGAAAAACTACAATTTTACCTTCCCGCTCGGTCGAGTTCATTGCTAGCTTATGAAGCTGTGGGAAGTCTGTTTCATCTTTGTATTTGACATATTTTGTAGAGATTAGCTGGTGAAAATAAACACAGTGTTTTTTTTTGTTTTTTTTTACAAAATACTGTCATACAACTCTTTGAATAAGAGTGCAAGCGTGTACAGGTTTGCTTTAAGCTACACTGTAAAAATGATTTGTTGTTAAAAAAAAATCATTACCCGACTGCCTTAGTTAATATTAGTTAACATAACAATTTAGCATCAAATCCACGCAATAACTAATATTTTTACACTAAATTAACTAAAATGTAAAGGCAGTTGGGTAACTTAATTTTTTAAGTTGAAACAACAAATAAATTTTTACAGTGTATGGTTTGGTAAAATATGGACGAACCCAACTGTTGGTTTAAAATAAAGGGATTTCATCACTTATCCACCCTTGTGTCTTTCCAAACCTGACTTTCTTTCATCTGCAGAACACACAAAAAATATATTTTAAAGAACTTTTCTCAAAATATCTTCTTTTGTGTTCCACAGAAGAAAGATTCATGTACTGTACAGGTTTTTAAAAGACATGAAGGTGAATAAATGGTGACAAAATTTTATTGTTTGGGTAAACTAGATCTTTAACCTAGAAAATGTCCATATTTTACCCAACGGTTGAGTCAAGTGTTGTTTACACAACAGCGAGTCTATCAAATACACAATTTAACCCATAAAACACACGCTTTTTCTTTCCTCTTATTTTTGTTAGAAACATATTCTAAATGTGAACGTGCTGCTCACGTGGAAAACTCGATGAACAATTTGGCACCAGCGCTCTGGAGTCCCCTGGAAGCTTCACGCACTTCGCCACACGTCTTCTCATCCCTCAGCGTCTAATAGATACTTATATTCCTGGCTCGCATCCATTGACCAACCGATTCGCTTACAGTTTCACTCCATTGTGTGAGGAACACCCTATATTCATGTGCTGGCCATCTTAGATTTATAGAAACACGTGGACAGGCGTTCGAACCAAAACTGTCCACGTTTGGAAAATGCCAGTGAAAACAAGTCCACCCACATCTCCGAAACACATCCAAATAACACAGTAAATAGGAATGTAGGAGACAGAAATCTGAGACCTAATAAGTGCCTAATTTTCTAATCTGACACCAGGACGAGAGCCAGCTCATGGTTCTCGGAGAGGCTCGGCAAAGCGGAAAACTCATTAAAAACGGCAAGACAGTCGTTCCATTGTAAATAAATGTGTGAACGTATGTCAAATGTCTTTCAACCGTTCGTATTAGCGTGCCAAATTGCAAAACTGCATAAAACGGCATTAACTGTACGAAAGTAAGAACATTTCATTTATTTAATGAATGAGCTCAAATATTGACGCTTTAAAGTTTTAGCTCATTTTATGGTAGAAGGAAGCATTCTTTATGTGGTCGGAGATCCGCACAGGACATCTGTGTTGCAGCGTGCTATTTAATTTCTGGCACCGCGTGATTTAAGCTCATATTGGAAGTGCTTTGAAAATCCCTCAGATGGGTTGAGTTTCATTCATTGAGCGCGATGAATGATTAGCATCCAGAAAAGGCCTCCAACGCTTTGTCGCGCAACCCATCTGGGATTAACAGGGAGTCGGAGAGGAAACGTATGTTTTCGGGCGCGTGGTATGTTTTCAATAGATGGCTTTATTAACAGATGAAAGCCCGGAGGTGGCGGGTGTTTCGCTCGCTCCGGGTTTGGCTCGGTGGAGATGCACGGGGAGCTTTATCGCAGCGTACTATGAAACACTTTTGTCACAGCCAAGGAATGTGACCGGCTTCGCACGTTTATTTGTGTAGGAACGCCTTCTGTGCACTTTCTCTCTCTGGATGGGGACGTTCAACTTTTTAACAATGCGCAGAAGAAAATACTTCATTTGCGCTTTACGATCTTGAAGACAGCATTTCAATGTGAATAGGTCAAACCTAGTTCACCGCTGGTCTTTTGAGGACAGCGGGGTTTCGTATCGTTTTGTGTAGGTCTGTATTTCATTAGCGAGCAGGAGGTCATCATAACCGCTGTCATTAGTCTACGGAGAGGAAAGAATACGGTTTCTTCAAGTGCATTCAATTGTAAAGCTGTTGGTTTGCTGGTGGGATGCCACGTCTCTGTCTTTATGAGCCATTACTCTGTCAAAGCACGTGCGTGTCCATAATCCCGCTCACAGACCGCTGGGATAGCTGACCCCGGTGAGGAATAACAACAGATCTCCAGATTGTTTGGTTTCGTGATAGCAGATCTTAAATCAGCTCGACTTGGTTTTAAAGGCTTTCGTGGCAGTTTCTAACACGTTGGATAGACGTGTGCGTATACAACTTTCAGATGTAAACATTTTCACGCCAGGCACGGGCAGGGATCATTTACATGACTTCATTACATCTGCAGATTTTCTACATCTGTCCTGACTGTATTCATATCAGAGTAATAATTTGAAACGTTTGTTTCCAGAATGTAAGGTCGTCTGAGTGCTGGTTTACTCCTAAATAATGACACATTTAAAGAGATAGTTCAACTTCACCCCAAAATCTATTCACCCTGTTGTCATTTCAAACCTGTATGACTTTCTTTCTCCTAGAGAACACAAAAGTAGATATTTTGAAGAATGTCGGTAACCAAAAAACGTTGGTCCCCATTGACTTCCATTGTATGCACATAATCGATGGGGACTTTTTCGGTTATCATTCTTTAAAATATCTTCTTTTGTGTTTTGCAGAAGAAGGAAAGTTGTTTCATGAGGGTGAGTAAATGATGACAAAATCTTCATTTTGGGATGAACTGTCTCTTTAAAGCTGCAGTTCGTGACATTTTACATTGAAAATGAATTTGCAACTATAGACCTATAATAATTATTTGTAATTTTGAATATTCATTTATTATAATGAGCTGTTTGGTATGATTTTGTGGGAAATGTCATTTGACTTTTACCACGTAAAAATAATTGTAATGTAATTTTATGTTTCAAACAGACATGTTGATGTAAAGTCAAAAGTTGTGGATTTCTGTATTTCTCTTTAAGGAATATTGATGACTCAAATGTTGAGAATGAGAAATCCCCCCCAATACAACTGACTAGATATCCAAATGATTTACTTACATTACATTTAAATGCCTTCCATTAACACATTTTCTACATCCCACCCCTAACCGTTCATTCAAATATCCCGGCAGATTAACTACTTATACTAAAAAGCATCTATATTTTAAGAAAGGTGAAATGGGACACCCATGAGCTAACAGCTTTGACACATTTACATATTTTAATATGCACTGGCCACTTTATTAGGTACACTTGTTCAATTGCTTGTTAACACAAATTGCTAAGGAGCAAATCACATTCCAGCAACTCAATGAACAACTGTATAAAGAGCTTATATTTGTGACATTCCACATTTATATATATTATTGCATATAGCGATTATTTATATTTCTTGATAGACACAATAAGTTGTGTTTTTGCATTTGGTAGACACTCTTTCAGTCGAGCTACAGGATCAGTTTCAAAATATTTGAACGTATTTCGTAATGAAGCCTGCTTTCTGTTTCTGCTGCATTAGATTAAATACACAAATGGAGCGGACAGCGTGGTCCAATTCATCTTTTATCAGCCCATAGTGCATCGCTGGAGAGAGACCGACTTCTTTCCATGTTCTGTCACCTGCGGAGGCGGTGAGAGAATGACCTAACAATAACTCATCACATTCAAATACAACTGTATGTCACAAGTTGTAAAATGTTAGAGAAGTTTAATATGTTTACATTGTACTAAAGCTTAGTTCACATGTTAATTATTTCACACCTGTATGGTTTTCTCCCTTCTGTGAAATTGATCATACAATGGAAGTAAAAGGGAAAAACTGAGACAAAAGTCATATGGGTGTGACGCAACACAAGAGAATGAGAGAACTTTCATTTTTTGGCCCTTTAAAGTTTCACAGCGTCAACATTACTAACTCTGTAAACGTGTCTTTTTTCACAGGATATCAGCTGACATCAGCAGAATGTTATGACCTTCGCAGTAATCGTGTGGTAGTGGATCAGTACTGTCACTATTACCCTGAGAACATCAAACCAAAACCCAAACTACAGGAGTGCAATATGGACCCGTGTCCTGCCATGTGAGTTACTAAATCAAAAACATGAACTTATGCTTGGTTGTTTCAACCCATTGTTGGGTCGAATATAAACCATTTGTTTGGCATTGTGTAAGCAGCGCAAAGCTCATGGGTTTGATTCCATGGGAACACACATGCTTAAAAATATATAAAATATTTGACCTAAATGCACTGTAAGTGACTGAATACAAATGTAAATATAATACAAACTCACTTTTAATATAAAATAGACAGCTAAACTTGCTAATTTCTTTCGATTAGTTTACGAGTTCAAATCCTCTTTAATGAAGAATCAGATGAAAAAAACTATTCATGTGAAAAAAAGACAAGTGATGAATAACTGTATCTCGTATTGCATCCAAAGTTACATTCTTCTGATCTCTACACATCTTTTCTATTATTTCAGTGATGGCTACAAGCAGATTATGCCCTATGACCTCTATCACCCATTACCACGGTATGTATTTCAGCCATCATCTCATATACTGTAACTCCCCCCGTCCCTCGCGGCCGATCTTAACCGCTTTCAGTCCACCTGAGACCGAGTTTGCCGACTAACATATCAAGCTTTCATCCTCAAAACACGTCAGGATTCTATTGCATTGGAAGAAAGTGTGGGACTAAAGCCAGACTGAGAGAATAAAGCCTCGGAGTGAAACTGGGGATACATTTGTCTCCTTTAAAAGCGTCACGGACAGGAAAATAAAGTTGTGATGGGTATACGGCTGTTTTGTTCTTTTGCGTGTTGTTTTGGTGATGCAGTGCTGTAAAAACGCATTTTATTGTCATGTCACTTTGTAAATATTACCTGTGAGAATGTTTGACCACACAACACAGATTGAATGCTGCATGAATCGATGCAAAGCTCGTGTTGTTTACGGTGTATGTGTGTGCTGTAGATGGGAGAGCAGCCCGTGGACGGCCTGTTCCACTTCCTGCGGTGGTGGAGTGCAAAGTCGCTCAGTTTCCTGTGTAGAGGAGGACATGCAGGGCAACGTCATCCCCACAGATGAGTGGAAGTGTCTGTATGCGTCAAAGACACCAATTCTACAGCCGTGCAACACCTTCGACTGTCCCACGTGGCTCGCACAGGAGTGGTCACCGGTATTTCAATAAATATATGGGTTTTTTTTCTGTTCCTTTATTTCTTGTTCATCAGTTTAGATATCTAAATATTCTTAAATCAAGATGTATGTACTTAAGACGCAAAAAACTTGAGATATTCAGTCCTGTTTTATACAAAAAAATCTAAATTAGGTCAATAAAGCAAAATAAAGTTTCAACTTATATGCATTTACGTTACATTTACATTTAGGCATATAGCAGATGCATTTATCCAAAGTGACTTACGAGAATTAGAAAACAATGAAGCGATAATGCAATAAACCTATTCCAGATCACTTCTATTTTTTGTAAATATAATACAAATCTAAAAATATTTTCTCACTCACTTTTGATCATTTGTTTCAGAAAACAAGACTTAATATCTTCGGTCATTTTGCTTCTCAAACAAATGTGTCTTGTGAACGTTTATATATTTCTGCTGTAGAACAAGACAAAAATAATAAGAAATGGTTTTTTTTCCATATATATTTTTGATCACCTTTGTGGTGTTTATTACAACAAAAGATGAATTTCTAGCTTGATTTTTAGTTTTGTTTTGTACTGCGAAAATCTTAGCATTCTTAAATCAAGACTTGTACACACCGGGACATTTACATTTACATAAACAGACTTATTTTTGATCGATTTTTAGGACTTACACTGCAAAAAAATGACATTCCTACTAAGCATTTCGTCTTGCTTTCTAGTAAAAATATCTCAAACTTCCTAAATCAAGATGTATTTTCTTGACAAGAAAAACAAGATATTTAGTTTTCTAAAAGAAAATATTTTCATAAGAACTTAAATTCAAGTTTATTTTACTCACCCCATTGGCAGATTTTTTGCTTGTTTTAACATACATTTTCATTCTAAATATCTTCTTGTCAAGCAAATGTATCTTGGTTTAAGATAGGTGTACCATAAAACAACTCACAAATGCTTAGTAAGAATGTCTTTTGTAGTGTAATATCTTTGCATTCTCATGTAAATGTATCTTGATTTAAGAATGTTTAGACAACAAGACAAAAATACAAACTATTTTTTTTAAAGAGAAAAACGAATCAGTTCTGTTTTCATAACGTCTCGTCTTTGAGTCATGTACACCTATTCTGGATCATTTTACTTTCATATCCAAGAAAATTATAATTCATTTTTCTGTTTTTGTGGTTTTGTTTAAATGGTTGGACGTGAGTTACGGTGATCCTCAGAATGTTATTCTTGGACGTTCTCTTTAGGAGAAACTGAATGACGTCCCCTCGCTTGAACTTTCTCTGAACTCTCATTTAAGGCAATTAGCACAATTACAGACGAACCGTTTGTGAACCCTGTCAAACGCACATGCATTATATACATGATGAAGCGCTCCAGTCATCGAGTCCCGTCCCGGTGTCCTAATGGAAGAAGTTTTCATCTCTAAGGAGGCATTTCACATTGCAGGGCCACAGCTTCTTGTCTTCAGTGAAAATAGAGTTGGCACCCTGTTTATAATCCGATCTGTACCTTAAACATAATTGCTTACCTTTGGGCATTTCACAGTCGCCTGTTGAATTCCCAAAACTGCATCCCAGACCTCAGCGGTGCAGATCTTTATTCTAATGTTTTCTGATTTGTCCTCCATGCCCTCGCGGTTCCCCTTTAACCCCGTAATAATGCACCAGTGAGAGGCTCATTCATCTCCACTGGTTCTGATCCCTCACAGCTTTTCTCTTTCTAATGATGTGATAATTACTAAAAAGAGGTGAAAAATGTAGCCATTTCTTTTCTGGAGGTCTGGCGTAAGCTCTGCTTTTCAAACAGAGCACTTTACCATAACTGGTGTTCCCGGCGTAGCGGTGTTGAGGCCAAGGCTTAAAAAAAACACATTTCTAAACCTCACGCTTCTGTGTTGCTAACGGTAGCACGGCAGACGTCCTCATTTCTCTATGCGTGGACTTTAAGAGATGCTTAAAGCTTTGAAACGTTCGTGATCCGCAGAAACGCTTTCTCTGAGTAGCACATACAAAAATCATGCAATGAGCTCAAATATACAACACAAATATATATGTTTGCTTACATTGCAGACTATAAAAGTCAAGACAATTAATCGTGTTCAATTTGTGGGGGGTTACGTTTGTGACTGTAAAATATGTGTATTTGGGACCACCATATCTAAAGTGAACTTTTAGGAAACGCTTGTCTTGGCAAAGGACACAAAAAACCTTCCTCTAGGGCAGCCGAGGATTTTTGGCACTTTTTCTTTTGATGTGGTAGTTAAAGCGTTCAGTAAAACGTTGTCTGTAAGTGCTTTGATAATCTGAGGTTTGAAAAGCGCTTCAGTCAGCAGTGATTTGTTATGTTAGATATGAGACCACACATCAATTAAAAATAAATGAAGTAGGTTTGTAGTTTTTTGAAAGTGATTGTGGGTTGTTGACCTGACATGTCTAAATGTGACAGCAATGTGGTGTGTAAAATTCTTTCTAATTCCTATAAAATTATTATACATTATATTTTATCCAATTGTAGGTTGAAGCAACCCAGCGTTTTAAGGGTGCGTGTATTAATCCATTACTTTTGTGTTTAGTGCACAGTAACGTGTGGACAGGGTCTACGCTACAGAGTGGTCTTGTGTATAGATCACAGGGGTCTTCATGCCGGAGGCTGCAATCCCACAACTAAACCACACATTAAAGAAGAATGTCTAGTCACAGTGCCCTGCTACAAACCCATCGGTAAGTGCCCTTAAAGGGATAGTTTACCCAAAAATCCTGTTACATCATGTCATTTCAAACCTGTATGACCATCTTTTTTCTGCAGAACAAAAGTATATATTTTGAAGAATGTTGGTAACCAAACAACGGTGGTACCCATTGACATGCATTGGCTTTGCGTCCATACTGTAGAAGTGAATGGGGACTGTCATTGTTCGGATACCAACATTCTTGTTCAATCACATAATAAATGAAATACATCAGGAGGAATTGTTCAGATTATTTTAAAGTACTTTATTGGTTGCATGTGTATTGACTTTCTGTTTCATATTCTAGAGAAGCTTCCCGTAGAAGCAAAGCCACCTTGGTTCAAGCAGGCCATCGAGCTGGAGGAAGAGACCGCCGTGTCTGAAGAACCCATGTAAGTATCTGAACTTCTCACCATGGACCAGGAGCCGCCTGGATCATGAAGTATTTGTTTGGTTTGTACTCCCTGTTGGTCACCAAATCAAAACGAAGTGCACGATTCCAGATCTTTTCCCCGTGCGGGTAAAGATCCAACTTAAGTTAGGCAGGTCTCAACTATTTCCTGCTTAGCGATGATTTAGCGAAGAAAGAATCTCACGAATGCTCGCCATCCTCAGAATGGAAAGTCTGATGTTAGAAATGAGCTCTTGAAAGGCGAGACTGGTACAAACAGTGTGAATTGAAAGGACTTTGTGGCAGACGTCTGCTGAACCCATCACGGCCTTTTCCACGCTTGATGATTTATACAGAAGCTTAGTGATGCGCCGGAGAACGCACCACACGGACGTGCAGATTTATTGGGTGAAATATCCGGTTTTAAAGTCTAACATGAAGTTGTTGGAGGAGAAAGGTGGCCTTTATATTTCATGATGTCCACACGTTCATGCCTGCAGTGGGTCAGATGTGACAAAGAGGTAGACTGAAAAGTGATGCATTGACTTTTTTGCGGCGTTGTTGTAAATGTGAAAACCACAGACCTTGTTGAGTCTGGCACGGCACGTGGAATCTGATGAGGTATTTCATGACAGTTTAAGGTAAGGATAATTTAAATCGTCATCTATATGTCTGCACATTCCTGCTATTTATCCAAAGTCAAATGTGAAAATCCCATTATTTTTCTGTGATGTAGAAACAAGCTACTGTAGTTGATCTAATTTATCTTTTAAAGAAAAAAGAAAAAGACAAGAGTATAGAACATAATATTGAAAACTTGATTCACATGCTGGACTAAAAGGGATAGTTTACCCAAAAAATGTTGTATTCAGCCGCATGTTGTTTAAAACCTGACTCTTTTAAACTCTTTTGTCTCTGACTCTCGACAAAGGAAGATATTTTGAGAAATGTCTCAGTGGTTTTGTGTATATACAACGGAAGTCAATGGGGGTCAGTGTTGTTTGGTTACAAACATTTTTCAAAATATCTTCTTTTATCTTCTTCAGAAGAAAGAAATTCACTCAGGTTTGGAATGACATGAGATTCTATGATTTTCTATTTTTATTTCTATTAGTCTCTACTGTTTATTCTATACTATTATGTTTACTGTATAGCTTCTTTGCAACAATGCAAAATTGTGAATAAATGCTATAGAAATAAACTAGAATTTAATATAGAATATTAACTTGTGCTTTAATATGCACATACATTACCGGTCAAATGTTTTTTATACGTTTACTCGTTTATTTATACATATTTTTCCACAATTAAAAAACTATATTGGAATTATAAAAAATATATAGCTTGTATATTTTAGCACTTTTAGTGTGGTCACATGTTGCCTAGAATTTGCAGAAATGTTTTCTTGTCGTTTTATCAAGCAGCTTCTTTTAAAGAAGTTTCTCTTATTCTATTCTGAGTTCCTATTGGCTATTTATTCATTATTTAGTCAAAGTCGTCCATTTCAAAAACATTTGTTATATAATAAAATGTTAGTTTTGTGACAAAAATATCATTTATTTACCAATTTAAGCATATACCCTCAGACCAAACGTTTTTTTTAGATAAGAAGAGACGAAACATTTCACTGAAGTGTTCAAAAACTTTTGATGGATAGTGTATTTCAGTTCTGTTATTTTTGTTGCAGAATGTTTATAGAAAGCTTTATATTAATATCAACTTGTTGTATATTAAGATTATAATATTGGATCATCATGTTTTTTGTTTTCAAACGTCTTTCAAAGGTTGCACATCCACACTGAAACGTCTGAAAACGCTTACATCTCTGTACTGAGTGTAAAATGTAAGACACTTCCCCATGCAATACTTTTGCAACATGCAATGTTAACTGTGTCACATGACTAAAATGCATCATCATCTTCGAGAGCCTCCATTTAGTGAGGGCGTTTAAAGTGACTGCACATGTTCGGGTCGGCACATGCGATGGGCGCAGTTAAACATACTCTTGCAAATCGGCGAGTTGCTGTGTATTCTGGAAGCCTTTCCGTGACTCCAGGGCCTGTTTAGGACCAATCGAGCCGGTTATTGCTTTCTAACCGAGTGGGATTGTACAAAGCATGTAGTTTCACAGTTCAGTCAACAAGTCAGTGCAACGTAACTTTTAATATATAAACAATGACCGAGTCTGGAAGGCATAATGGATTCAATTAGAGAAAGCTGATTTAGGTCTCATCTCACCTCGCTCTAATTTAATCCCATGGGATCACAGATGGGAAGTCGATGCCATATGTCTGAAGCTGGAAATGATGGTCATGTCATTCTGTTTCTATTACGGATCTTATTTCTCGCTGACCTGAAATGCTCTCGGAGAGCTCCTGGTTTGTAGAGTTTGAGGTTTTCCACAAAGGATCTAGGATGGTTTTATTTATTTATTAGATGGATTAGATGGTTCATCAGACTACCAACCACCTAGTTGTTTTCTGAAGGGAAACCCTCCGTCACAGATGTGGCTCTCTAAATGGTTTGAATCTGGATGCTTCACATAGCATTTCTAAACACGTGGAGATCATAGTGAGTCCTTCTTTCCCTATCAATGAAGTCAACTTATTTCAGATCCTCTTCACACCTCATTATTTCAGGCCATCCTCATGAAAATAACCTGTAAAAACCACTGATCTCTGAGAATTTCCCCTTTCTCGCTTCAGTCTTAACTAGGGGGATGGACGCATCAAAGCCATTTATTCAAGAGTCTCGGGCTCTAATGCCTCCCAGCTGTTGAGCGAGCTTCAGGATCGGCCGGATTTCAGAAATACTTGTGCAGTTTATGAACTTAGCAGCAAATGAGTTAAATGTGTGAGGACGGAGCAAATGCCAGAATAAGTTTTTCAGAGAAGCTGTCGGTGTATTATGAGTCTTCTTGTGATCTATCAATGAGTTCTGTGTGTATGTGTTGGTCTTTTAGGGACAAATTTCCACAGAAGTGAGCAAAAACTTTTGTGAAAATGCTATTAAAAACCTAGAAAGTTTTCTGGTGTATATTCAGGGTAGTTAATAATAACTAGCTATGTATAAAAACAATATTTGACCCTGGATCACAAAACCAGTCTTAAGTAGCATGAGAACAGTTGTAGTAATATCCAAAAATACATAGTATGGGGCAAAATTTGCCTTTTTTTTATGCCAAAAATCATTAGGATATGAAGTAAAGATCATGTAACATGAAGATATTTTGTAAATTTTCTCAATTCAAAATAAATCAAAACTTTATTTCTGTGAGTAATATGCTATGCTAAGGACTTCATTTGGACAACTTTAAAAGCGATTTTCTCAATATTTGGATTTTTTTTGCACCCTTAGATTCCAGAGTTTTAAATAGTTGTATCCCAGCCAAATATTGTCCTATCCTAACAAACCATACAGCAATAGAAAGCTTATTTATTCAGCTTGTAAAAATCTCAATTTCAAAAAATTGACCCATAAGACTGGTTTTGTGATCCAGGGTCACATACTGTATACGCAAGAACATTTGTAGTAATAGCCAAAAATATGTTGTATGGGTCAAAATTTGCCATTTTTCTTTATGCCAAAAAATCATTAGAATATTAAGTAAAAATCACGTTCCATGAAGATATTTTGTAAATTTCCTACCATAAATATATCAAAACTTTATTTTTGTGATTGGATGCAGCAAAATCGCTAACAAAAATGGCCGGGAACACGTATACAAACTTCACTCGCTGCTGCCGCTGGGAATTACTCAATCAAGTTTGGTATCTATGTAAAGGTTCGAATTTCAGCTTTCAGGTTCATTTATTCTCCACAACATCATTACAGCAGTAAACCAAAAGAGAGCATTAAAACAAACCTGTTTCTTCTTAGCAGCGGCCTGCTACAGCACCTCTGAAAAACAACTTTAAAGGCAATTTATTTTTTTGCCCCCTCAGATTTCAAATATTTTTATCTCGGCCAAATATTGACCTATTCTAACAAACCATATATCAATAGAAAGCTTTCAGATTTCTAAAAATGTACCCTTAAGACTGGTTTTGTTGTCCAGGGTCACATGTAAATCTATATAGGGACATTCCATAGATTTATGAAGAAGTGTTTTGACACTTTTTGTCCCCATGAGGAAAACTGCTTAAATCAAACTAAATTCTGTTTTCTTAATGCAGAAAAGTTTGTGAGGCTTAGATGATGGAAAGTACATTTTTTTGTTCATAAAGTTTTTAGTCTGCATCAAATCTTATATTTTCCGCTGTGTACGTGTTATCTTGGTTATCTGACATTAATAAGACATTTTTACATTAATATGAGTCTGTGGGTTTTCCAAATATTGACTCAATGAATATTTAAATATTGTAAATATTTGTTTATATATTTTTAAAATAAAGCGTTTCCTGTTTCCTTAAGTGTTTCCATGTCCTAAAATGTTTTTGCAGGTACAAAGTTTCCACCTGACAGTGACATTTTCCAAAAGAGGAGATAACATTTTCACTGAATCCAAAATATCCGAAAAGTGTGAATTTACAGTAACAGTAGATCTTCTGCCTGTTGTATTGTCGTGTCAGGTTCATCAGAGGAGCGTGGGGTCTGTGCAGCAGAACATGTGGTGCTGGCACTCAGAGGAGAACCGTGAAGTGTCAGATGCTGCTGTCTTTCTCACAGACCGTCGAGGACCTGCCGGACGATGAGTGCGAGGGACAGAAACCCCCTGAGAGTCAGCCCTGTTACAGGACCCCGTGCCCTGGAGGTCGAGCGGAGGAGATAGAAACAACCTCCACTTCAGAGAGAGAGGAACTGCATGACTGGGAATATGAGGGCTTCACTGAATGTTCAGCAACTTGTGCTGGTGGTAAGAGACTTGTGGTCTTAAGATTGATGCCTTTACTATGGTTTATGCCGTGGTACTTTTTTGTAAATGCGAGTATGATATGTCTGGGGTCATTTACTCATTCTTTATTTATATGTTATTGCTATTTCCACATTTTAGAATAATAGTAAACTCATGGAAACCTGAACATTTTAGTTTATTCAAAGTAGCCACACTGTAATGTAAAAAACATTTAAAGAGTAAATAGCTTCTGATTTTTAAGGGCCTACTTTGGTTTGTGGAGTGTCCGACAACAGGTTTATACATACATGGTGTAAAAACACTATTATTTCGAAACAATAAGCCGTTTTTATTACCTTACTTCTTGACTGACTTTCAAATGATTTGTTCCGCGATTCATCTCTCTAATCTCCGCCTCTCTGCTAGCGTAGTCTGATGTGTCAGATGGTCTAGTCTGCTGTGATTGGTCAGATGGTCTAGTCTGCTGTGATTGGTCAGATGGTCTAGTCTGCTGTGATCGGTCAGATGGTCTAGTCTGCTGTGATTGGTCAGATGGTCTAGTCTGCTGTGATCGGTCAGATAGTCTAGTCTGCTGTGATCGGTCAGATGGTCTAGTCTGATGTGATTGGTCAGATGGTCTAGTCTGATGTGATCGGTCAGATGGTCTAGTCTGCTGTGATCGGTCAGATGGTCTAGTCTGCTGTGATCGGTCAGATGGTCTAGTCTGCTGTGATCGGTCAGATGGTCTAGTCTGATGTGATCGGTCAGATGGTCTAGTCTGATGTGATCGGTCAGATGGTCTAGTCTGCTGTGATCGGTCAGATGGTCTAGTCTGATGTGATCGGTCAGATGGTCTAGTCTGATGTGATCGGTCAGATGGTCTAGTCTGCTGTGATCGGTCAGATGGTCTAGTCTGATGTGATTGGTCAGATGGTCTAGTCTGATGTGATCGGTCAGATGGTCTAGTCTGCTGTGATCGGTCAGATGGTCTAGTCTGCTGTGATCGGTCAGATGGTCTAGTCTGCTGTGATCGGTCAGATGGTCTAGTCTGCTGTGATCGGTCAGATGGTCTAGTCTGCTGTGATCGGTCAGATGGTCTAGTCTGATGTGATCGGTCAGATGGTCTAGTCTGATGTGATCGGTCAGATGGTCTAGTCTGCTGTGATCGGTCAGATGGTCTAGTCTGATGTGATCGGTCAGATGGTCTAGTCTGATGTGATCGGTCAGATGGTCTAGTCTGCTGTGATCGGTCAGATGGTCTAGTCTGATGTGATTGGTCAGATGGTCTAGTCTGATGTGATCGGTCAGATGGTCTAGTCTGCTGTGATCGGTCAGATGGTCTAGTCTGCTGTGATCGGTCAGATGGTCTAGTCTGCTGTGATCGGTCAGATGGTCTAGTCTGCTGTGATCGGTCAGATGGTCTAGTCTGCTGTGATTGGTTTAGCGCGTGTAGTCAAGTTTTTGCGAGCAGGTGGGACTATTTCTATTGACGTAGCTACACGGAGGTTAAAGACTCGGACGGGTCACGACTCGTTCGCGTGATTCAGAGTCGACTCCCATTTTTACAAGCTAATAACTTTGTTATTCGTTCACCTTCGGATTTTCAACTTTGGCAGACTGCTTACTTCCAAACACGGCAACATTACACAATGCATGAAATGTAATGTTTATGATCTTGTGGAATGTACTCTTTAAAGGGATAGTTCACCCAAAATGAAAATGTTGTCATTATTTACTCACCCTCATGTCATTCCAAACCTGTATGACTTTTATTCTTCTGCTGAGCACAAAAGAAGATATTTTGAAGAATGTCAGTAACCAAACAACATTGACTTCCATTATATGGACCCAAAACCACAAAGACATTTCTCACAATATCTTCTTTTGTGTTCCACAGAAACATATACAGGTTCGAATAAATATGTGACCCTGTCTGTGAAAACCAGGCTAAAGTCGGAAAATCTAATTATGAGATAAGCATCAAAGTTTGATTTCACCTATTCATTTCACTATGATTTCAATCTCTGACATGGCTTTTCTCAGTCAATATTAAAGATATCAATGATATACTTTTACAGAATGTTCTTTAGGCTACATCATGTAGAATGATTTTTTTTAAATCACCCAAAAATGACTTCAGGGTCACATATTGACAGAATTTTTATTGTTGGGTAAACTTTTCCTTTAAGCATACACCTCAAAATCAAAAGATTTGTAAGATCACGAAAAACATTTAACATTGCTGCACGTTAATGTGTCACGGCATTGTAAAGTCTGCACATGTAGTTATCTGGAAACAGTCGATCTGCCAGTTTGCATCTCTTATGTGTCTTGTTTCTCATGGTTGGCGATGACCCCTCATCGTCTGTATGTCACACTTTATAAAAGAACGGAGTCCTGCGTAACATCACGCTAACAAACTCTTTGAAAGGGAGCACCACTTTTCTGCCTCGTTTCTGAATTTAGTGCATTGTGAAAGCCATCAGACCGGCGCTGTCACGATGGCCAGGAAGTTTCTGAGATGCATTTCCTTGGGAATATCCTTGATGTTAAATGGATGTAATCAGTGTGTTTGGACAAAATGTGATCGCTTAATGTGGGTTTTATCATCAGAGACGCGTGTGTGTGTGTGCGCGCGCGCGCTCGGCGTAAACTATGGCACACACTAGTTAACATCTGCAGTCCTTCAAGTAAAAAAAAAAACCAATGCCATATTCAGCCTGTTCGCCTGACACAGAGATATATTTCTGCTTGCACAAGCCTTGTAAACGTCAAACCTTCCTTGTTTCCATCTTTCTTAAACATCCCGGTTATCGAATATGAATTTATTGCACAATCCCTTTTTTACAGAGTGGCCCTATTTCAAGTCATTTATTCGGTTCAGTAGAGACGTTTGGCGCGTAGTCCTAAAACCCCGATGAGAATTACGATTTTCAAGCTGCGGGTTCCGCTTTTAAACAGTGATCTGAGTAAAATAAGGTGTATGGTTAACATCACTCGAATGGACTTTGACGTTTCATTCTGCGGCGTAAATTACACGAGGTCGTACCTCGAATGTGACTTTTGAAACTTTGCTGTAGCCTACACATGTAGCCCAGCTGGAAGATCATTGCGTTACGCACAAAGGTCACGGGGTTGACTTCCAAGTGACGCACACGCTCATAAAATGTTTAGTATTTGATTTATTTTGTGATGCTTATTACTTAGAAGAGCAAAACGCGAACGTCTCTTCGGGCTTTGTTAACCGCAGGTCTTATTTTACTCATAAATCAAAAAATCCCATTCGAGATTCCCGTGGGAACACGTGGCGCATTAGCCTTCAGGGTCGACCTACAAATTGATGTTATGACTGAGTCGATTTATCATTAGACCTCACTCGCTGTCATACGCTTATTAAGAGACCCCTCTATATTTCTGTTTTGGTTCGCTCGGAAACCCGTTCCGGGATCCGTTTCACGTTGCGGTTGGTAAAAAAAACACACATTACGTGCGCCCGCCTTGTTTTTAAAACCTTAAGTGATTATACAGTCACACAGATTCGGCGTTTCAGATGGCCTGCGACGTGGTTGGAGGTAAATCTGTTTCAGGTGTCGAACATCTGCAGTTCTTAATAGTTTCATATCATAACAACGGCGTTTCGGCAAATCTGAGTCGCGTTATCTTTGCTTTCCCTTGAGTCGACATCACTCTGTAAATCTTTTTGTGTCATCTGAGCCGGTCAAAGGGGGTAAAGCAGACACGTGTAAAGTGACAAAATTTGGCCGAACGTGCAGAAGTTAGTGACGTATTGAGTATAAACAGACCGGATTCGTCTGGTAATATGAAGGAGACACGCACATATCTCCACGTGCTAAAGGTGACAATGACTGGTCGAGAAAGCTTTGTTTTTGTCTTTTGCGCTCTAGTGGATAGAAGTTTCGAGAGCTGAATTCCTGATACACATTAATTCATATTTTCTTGGCTTGTTCTTCAGGAATGCAGGAGGCCGTCGTGATTTGTCTGAATAAACAGACGAGAGAGGCAGTGGATGAGAAGATGTGTGTAAGTGCACGCAGACCCCCGCAGCTCCTGCAGAGCTGTAACACTGAACCCTGTCCTCCCAGGTGACTCGCATCACTTACTCAATGTTACATCGTTTTGTGTTTTTCACTTGTTATTTAAAACATTAAATGTGACTCTGGACCACAAAACCAGTCACAAGCAGCACGGGTATATTTGTAGCAATAGCCGACAATACATTGTATGGGTCACAATTATATTATTAAGATGTTTTGTATATCACAACTTTATTTTTGTGAGTGGATGCAACAAAATCCAGAACAATAATGGCCAGGAACACGTATACAAACTTCGCTCGCTGCTGTCGCTCTTTGTAAATAACCCACTCGAGTTTGGTATCTATGTAAAGGTTAGAATTTCAGGGTCATTTATTCTCCACAACGTCATTACAGTGATAAGCCAAAAAAAAGAGCGCGCCTTGCTACAGCGCTTAAACTTTAAAGGCGATTTTCTCAATATTTAGATTTTTTTTGCACCATCAGATTCCAGATATTAAATAGTTGTATTTTGACCAAATATTGTCCTATTATAACAAACCATATATCAATGGAAAGCTTATTTATTCAGCTTTTATATGATGTAAAATCTGACTCTTAAGACTAGTTTTGTTGTCCATGTTCACAAATGGTCTAGCCAAAAATATGTCAGGATGTATTCACCCTCATGTCATTCAAAACCTGTATATAATTCTTTTTTTATAAAGAACACAAAAGAAGATATTTTGAGGAATGTCTCAGTGGTTTTGTGTCCATACAATTGAACCAACATTCTATAAAATACATTTTTTTTTGTTCTGCAGAAGAAAGTCATACAGGTTTGTAATGACATAAGGGAGAGTAATAATAATAAAATAATTTTCATTTTCGGGTGAACTGTCCCTTTAAGCAAAACATTCCACAAAGTCATGTTTTCTAGTTTGGTGCAATTTAAAATACAATATATTGTTCAATTTTAAGTCATGGTCTCATTCGGACACCATGTGTTTGTCAAACATAGTGGAACATGTATATAGTTAATGTGATGAACTACACGTGTGTTTACTCTGCTCGGACGCGCCTGTGTGAAGAACAACTTGAGAGGAACTGACTTCATACATCTAGTAAAAATGAATAGATGGTTACAAGTCATTGCGAAAATGGCAGCAAAAGCAAAGCTTGCATCACTTCCAGATGCCACTCGGTTTCAGATTTTCTTCTTTATATCATGTTAAGTGTGGCTTAAAGGCTAACACTGTTTTCTCATGTTTTGTGCAAAGATGACAAAAGATCATCTTTGAGAAATGTGATGTCAAAAGTCCCCTATCAAGTTTATTCTGTGAAAATTAATGAAGGTTCACACCAAGGTCAGGAAATGAAGGTTGGGACAGATGCTACTAGAATTGGATTTCATCCCAACTGCATTGAAAAAAATGGCTGGGATGTCAAACTTGTTCATTCTCCAAACAAATACTCGCTCCACATGGAGCAGAGCCGGAAAATCACCTGTCAAACACATTCGCTGGATCCACCGCTCACTCCACGTTTCTAAATAACCAAATCTCATCTGCAGTGATTCATGGGAACTGCAGATGCGTCGCATGCGTGTCCGCGGGGCCTTCTGTGAATATAAAGATAACAGTCGAACAGTGTTTGCTAACCGCCGAATACCATTTGATGGGATATAATTTTTCACGAGTTAAAATACCGTCGCATACGTTTCGCAGTTCTGCCGTCGAAAGATTTACGAGGCATCGAAGGTCCATGTGTTAAAATATCCAAACCATTCGCAGAATGTGAAGTAATAATTGCGGTGGTCCGCCGTTGGAAAATTTGCACCTTCCCATCGCGTCACGGGCGAAGTTCTGTCTTTCCACTGCCTGTTTTTTCAAGTGTTTCGTTTATTTTCAAGCACAACAAACTTTGTGTTCGCCTTGGCCACCATCGGTCTTTTGCTGGGATGTAATATCCCATCCTATTTTTGGTTCTTTTCCCTTAGAAGGAGAATCTGTAGTTTTTTTCTTCATGTCTAAAATGTCATTTCACCGGAGGAGACCCAGACTGACTGCCAAGCGGTGGGATCTTCCAGCTGAGCCGGTGGTCCCAGAGGTTTAGACATACGCTAACAGTCAAAAGTTTTGGGACACTTACTCACTTATGTGTTCATATTTTTTCCACATTTTAGAATAATAATAAACTCATTAAAATTATGAAATAAGACAAAGGGAATTATGTTGTAATTACAAAAAATGAAAAATTATGAGTTATCGTCTTCACCTTTTGTCTAGAATTTGCAGAAATGTTTTCATGTAATTTTATCAAGCAGCTTCTTGAGGTCTGACCCTGAGATGCTATATTAACAATATTAAAAGAGTTTTGATCTATTCTGTGCTCTTATTGGCTGTTCTTTTCTAATTATTCAATCAAATTTATCCATTAAAAAAAATAATTAAATAAAATGATTGCCATGAAAAAACAAAATTATATTTTTGTCTGCTACACTAATTTCAGATATTTAAGCAAACACCTCAGAACCAAAGGTTTTTTTTTTTAAATAATGAGCAAAATTTTGTTCAAGTGTCCCAAAACTTTTGACCGCTAGAATACAGGTCAAAAGGTGGCAGTAGGCACAAACAATTATTTATATTAATTATTATATCATTTATTTTTGACTTTATTTTTTGCAATTATTTACAAATTATATAATATTGAAATAATATCTCAAATGTTTGGACCATGTGATCCTTATTCTTATGTTATCATTGTGTGGCGTTGACATCAATTCTCGTAATATAAACACTTAAATGTAAAGTAAATGTGTGTTTTCAAAAGGATATTTTACCCCAAAATGAAAATTCTGTTATCATTTATTCAACCTCATCTCATTCAAAACCTGTATATGTCTCACAAAAGAGGATATTATGAGAAATGTGTTGCATGTTGTTTGGTTCCCAACATTCTTCAAAATATCTTCTTTTGTGTTCTGTAGAAGAAAGAAAGTCATGCAGGTTTTGAATGACATGAGGATGACTTTTCATTTTTGGGTAACTATCCCTTTAATATTATATAACTGGTATGGAATGGAGAGCAATCAGAAAGGTTTTTTCTCCAAAAGTGAAATATTTAGACAAATGCCTCGGAATAAACCATATGACCTTTTCTTATGTCTGTTTTTTTATCTGTTTCTCCAGGTGGGAAACGGAGGCGTGGAGTTTCTGCTCGGCCACATGTGGAGTCGGTCTCCAGACGCGTGCCGTAACCTGTGTGTTGAGAACCGGATCACACGGTAACCACACAGAGAAGGTCAAAGACGAGAACTGTCGACAGCCCAAGCCCGGCTCAGTCCAAGCCTGCAATCGCTTCGACTGTCCGCCCACGTGGGATGTGCAGGAATGGAGTCAGGTGAGACGCTATCCATCTTTCTCTCCGAATGAAACACTGAATCATGTTTGTCAGCAGGTGGGAATCTGTTCATGTTCTCTGCACTCACTTATCCCATAAATAAAAGTATGTAGCAGCAGGTGATATTGAGATCTTCAATAATATTGACTTTTGATTGCAGACGTGACAAATCTGAGCTCTTCTGAAACTCTAATGGATAGATTTCTTGCTGATTTTCTTGACGCAGGAGAAGTTTCCATTTGTTCTCAATTTAATCTCATTGATGTCATGAGAAATAACAGAGATGATTTTGGTTCATCTGCAGTGTTCTCGTAGCTGTGGCGGTGGCATTCAGAAGCGAGACATTATCTGTAAGCAGCGCATGGCAGACGGAAGTCTTCTTGAATTACCCGAAACGTTTTGCCCCGCACCGAGTTTACCCTCCGTTCAGACCTGCGGCACAGCGGACTGCCCCGCTCAATGGACGTCCACAAACTGGACTCAGGTCAGACACGTGTTCTCACTTATAAAGCGAGTTGAAAGCACTTTCTCTCCTGTGTATATCTCAACAATCTTTCTGTGATTGCTGCTCATTTTTAACTGTCTGCAGCTACAGAAATCCTAGCGTTTTATTGTTTGTTAGTGTACTCTGTCACACTTAAATCTCTCGGCGAGGCTGTTGTTGACAAATGCGTCCTGGCTTCAGGCTGACCTTACAAGTAAGGTTAAGTAACATCAATAAAAAGCTTTCGCCTGTCTAAACGTGTCATACGTTTCTCTCTATTGCACTCTACTGACAGCACAACATTGCCGAGGAGCATTAAGAGCACCTGTAGTATTTTTCTCATCTCGACACGAAAGCACGCTACCTCCCTGCTGCCATTACATTCATTTTACACCTCCATACTCTTCATGGATTCAACAATTGTCTCATAAGTTGATACTTAAATGAAACGCAACTGAAAGAGCAACATTTCTTGGTTTTGTGTCGTAGTGTTCTGCCACTTGTGGTGAAGGAACCCAGAGGTTGTTGGTGGTGTGTAAAGTGCTCGGAGAAAGAGGACAATACCGAACGATGATTCCTGATGCCTGTGCCGCCGTTCCAAAACCACCAACGGTCCGATCTTGCTTCCTTCAATCTTGTGAAAGTAAGACACAATAGCCTTGATGCTAACTATACAGCCACAGAACAAGCATTTCAAAGACCATTTTCAGTTTTTCTGAATATACTATTTATAGTTATGTGTTTAGGTCAAATTATTGTCCTTGTTTTATTCTGTGAACTTTTAACAATATTTCTCCCAAATTTCAAACAAAACTATTGTTTCTATTTGCATTTCTTTGCAGAAAATGAAAACTGGAGAAACTAACAGAAAAGATGCTCTGTATTTTTTCAGACCTCAAATACTGCAAAGAAAACAAGTTCATATTCACTTTTAAGCAATACAACAATAATATTTGTACATATATTCAAGAAAAGTCCAAACATTATTTTTTATGTGATAACCCTTTTAATCCCAGTTTTCATGTGTCTTGTCATTCTGTCTGTCTTTCACATTACTGTTGGATGACTTTGTCAATCCTGAGGTTTGATTTTGTTGAAATTCAACAGACACTGAACTGAAATGACCACAATATATCTAGAAATGATTATTAAATGCGGCTTATATAAGGAATACAAAAATATTTATAAAGAAAGACAATCAACATTTAGATATTGTAGTGTTGCCTTAAAGGGAAAGTACACCCAAAAATTAAACATCATTCATCATTCGGTCATCCTCATGTCATTCAATGTATATGATCTGTGCACACACAAAAGAAGATATTTTAAGAAATGTCTCAGTGGTTTTGTGTCACTCAATGTTATTTGATGCTTCAAAATATCTTCTTTTGTATTCTGAAGAAGAAATCTTTCAGGTTTGACTTGAGGGTGAAAATGATGAAAGAATTTTCATTTGTGAGAACTTTTCCTTTAAACGGATCTGTATGTCTGAATCGTTCATTTGACATAAACGTTACATGCCAAGAAACGCTCGGCACGGCACATACTTGCGCAGTTCATTCGCTTTTAAAGTAAGGGAGTAGATGACATGAAATGGGAAGAGACACATACAAAGTGTTGTGGGATTGAACACTGAAGTAATCCGAGGACAGTATAAAGAGCGATAGACTGTGCCAAATGGGTTTTGCTTGAAAAGCAGAAGGCTTAAAACTCCTCCAACATGGTTCCTCACCTCTCGGTTTGATAGCACGTTTGGGAATTCAGTCCTCCATGTACCATATGATGTTGTTTATTTCATTTTAGAGATTTTCAAGCCAGTAGCTGTGAAACCAGAGCCCACCATCTTGGCTCAACGAAAGGTGTACGTACAGTGGAGAAAAAGCAAGAAGCTTCACTTCGTGGTGGGCGGTTTTGCCTACTTGCTGCCCTGGACGTCCGTGGTGCTGCGCTGTCCCACCCGGCATTTCCCCAAGGGTCACGTCCGCTGGTTGAAAGATGGTAAACCTGTGGAAATCACGTCTCATTTGTCTGTATCTCACGTGGGTTATGTCAAGATTCAACAGCTCCGTGCTTCGGATGCGGGGACGTACACATGCGTCGCTGGCCAAGCTCAGGAGAACTTTGTCTTGAAGCTTATTGGCAGCAAACAGAAGCTTTCCGCGCCAGAAACAGACTTATGGACCACAGATGGATTAAAAACCATAAGTTCACCAAAAGTTTACCAAACCTCATCTGCGCCGGAGGTCAAAGCTAAAGAGCTGTCGTCTCTTGACCGCTACGATGATATCGTCCAACATTTATTGAACGTCAGGGAACATCCAGAGGATGTGACCTCGAAGGAATTACTGGATTCTGTCGAGAAGAATACCGCCAACCTGGAGGAAGACGCGGTTTTGGATTCTTCAAGTCCTCAGTTGTTAGTCACAGATCTGTTGAGGTTCGATGAGATCAGACGTAATCTTTCTGGAGCCGTACAGGGATTACAGAAAGATGAGCTGATCACTCAGCTGCTCGATGAACTTACGAAAAGCCGCCGTGAGAATAATGAATCCACTCACGAAAGCCCGGCGCACTCCGCGCGAGATCCCGCTTCCCAGAAAAACAAACAGAGACAGTCTTCCCACACCAGCAGGCAATGGAGAGGACGGCTCCAAAGCCCCATTATTTTGCACAAGTCCTCCAAAGACCACATCGACAACCCGAATGAAATTGCGGAGTATGTTGGAGGTCTTGTTTTGGTATCCGGACCGACTAGGAAAGTGGAAATCAAATGCCAAGCGCAGGGCAACCCCGAACCCGTGATCTCGTGGTTGAAGGATGGGAAGGTGCTAAGAAACAGCAGCAGGTAAGACAGAACTTTGGCTTGGGAATGTTCAAGGGCTTTTGAAGTAAAGTGAAGTATCAGTGGTTTTGCAGAGTAGGACTCATGCCAGACGGGTCCCTGAGTATTCAAGCGCCCGGCGACACAGACGCTGGACTCTACACCTGCACCGCTGCTAACAGTCTGGGCTCCGCCTCCTTGTCATCTCACCTGCAGACTACAGGTACGGCCTATTAGAGACAGTCAACTCAAAACACACACACACATATATATATATATATATATATATATATATATATATATATATATAATAAATAAAATATAATGCAATTGGGTATATAAATAAATTCTGTATATGAATTTAATTTGCAAAAAAATCATGCATTCCAATTAATATAAAACTGCAGTTGGGTTGTTTTAATTAAGGAATAATTATTCATTCAAAAACTAACTATACAACACAAAAAAAGATGATAATATAATATAAAATGTGATTTTTAAAAACAATAAATTCTTTTAAAAGGTCAGAACTGTTTTATTTGGGGGAAAACATTTTTATGGGGTATAGATTTCATATTTAAAGGAGAAACTTATTTCTTGTGTTTTACCAAAAACTAATGTTGTTGGTTTTATTTTATACACTACAGCTCAAAAGCTAAATGACTAAATGTAAAAGTTTAGGGTCTCCTCGACTAAAATGTTTCTCGTGATCTTAAAAACGTTTTGAGCTAAGGGCTTACACAAAAACTCAGTTCATACACAAAAACTGTTCAAATACATTCATTTTTCATTACTAAACAAAATTGTATGTGATAATGTTTATGAAATGGATGACTTGGACTGAATAATGAAGAAAAAGCATCCAGAAAAGATGTCGTTTAAAAAGAATCTCATCTTGAGAAGTGAATACACATGTTAAAATATAACATAGTTTTGCCTTTTCTTTGATTTTTTTTAGGTCACAACCTTATTTCCTAATTTGTGTTATTCCATAGTCGTGATGAGTTTACTGAGTAAAAATGAGTAAATGAGCTTAAAGTTGTGAACAGTACATTTTCACATGTTTGTTTAAATGGATGTTGTGATTTATTTGTCTCATAGGCAGTAGTTGTGTGAGCAGTGCTAGTGAAGGGTTCAACACTTCTTCATGTTCAAACAAGACCAACCTGAACAATGTTTGCCGTGGACAACAGTGCCCCCACAGGTACAAATGTGTTTCTGCAGACAATGATTTGCTTTATAATGCATATGTGCACACCTACTCTTGATACACTTCTCATTAAATCGAACAAAATTGTACAAAAATATATATATTTATAAGGTGAACAAAATTATTGAACAAAAGCACAGAGACAAATGAGGAAGCATTTAACAGTTTGCCTTAAATGACATTAAGGAAAGATTGAAATGAGGTTAAATCCCATATAACATTTGTGTGCCTATATCTCTGATCCCAATGCTTTTATGTATCTTAATAAAAATGCTTTTTCTTTTCTGTGTGTTTGTCTTTTTTCCTCATTATGCACACAGGTGGCAGGCGTTTACCTGGTCATCATGTTCTCTAAGTTGTGGAGGTGGGATTCAGAGTCGTACAGTGACCTGTCAAAGAGCTTCCGGGGGGTCGGTGGCTTGTACCGGGAAGAAGCCGGCAGAAACCAGACACTGTAACCTTCAACCCTGTGTTAGCTGGGCAGGCACTCCATGGGGAGCCGTACGTATCTGAACTCTCCCATCAGTCCTTCCTCATCACATTGCAAATATGTTTGATGGTGGTAAAGCTGTGCTGGTGTGCTTTTATGGATCTTTTTGGTTTAACCTGCAAATCAAAAAATAAACTTGTCATGAGAGCATTCATGTCAGTTTTACAAAAATGTTTAATTTAAATTTACAACCTTACTTTCTTATTGTCTCTACTAGGGTTGCCAGATCTGCATAGCAAAACTCAATGGCTTATAAAAACTAGCCCAAAATGAGCTCAATGATCCCAGCACAAATACCAAAACAAAATATGTCACTCCCATACTTAAAATACATTTATTACAGTCACTATTATTAAGAACGTAACGATTCACGATACGATACGATTCACAATACTGACCTCACAATGTTTTTTGTTTTTGTTTTTTTTATCAAAATGAGTTGAGACAAATTAGAAATGATAAAGTGCCTTTTTATTATTTCTCAAATGCTGCACATTTTTTTGTAAAATAAAAATATATTTTGTGTCAAATAACTAAGCTACATTGCAATTTTTAAACAAATACCAAATCAAATAAAAATGAATAATACAAAAGTCTCTTTAATATAAACATACTAAGACGTTATCTGTGCTTTTCTTAACTTGGATTTTTCAATTTTTTTTAAGAAATATCAGCACATCCACATTCATCAAGTTTGCAGTGAACACTGCTGTTCAAAACATGTACCGCAATATTATAATCGATTTTCAACCGATAGTGAATCGTTACATGTTATGCATGATACATTGCACACAATTTCTTCTTGAAACCACTGTATAGCAATAATCATAAAAACAATTTTTTATAAATAACTTCATTTATCCACTTTTAGCCTGTGGACCTGGCAACCCTGCCCTTTATTTAAAGCTGCAATCTATAACTTTTGCCTCTCTAAAACCATCTGTTTGAAACAAAATTGCAGGTTACTTTACTTTATCTTTAAGTGTGTTGAAAACAATAAAATCCTACCTGACGGCTCAAATCATAAAACATTATTATAAGCTTCCCGACGTGTAATGTATGGACAGTTTTAAACACTGACTTGCTCAACAGCTGACTTTGTTTGAACAAAAATTTGACTTTTTATGAATAGTGACTGATTTGTATTTTTACATCAGTGCCAGGGTCACTGCGTTGGATCACGTCAAGCCCTTCAATATAGACACGTGTTCTGTCAGGACATGAACAGCACGAGATTGACACATCAGATGTGCAGCGGTCAGCCGAGGTAACAAACAACTTTTTGAGATTGCAACAGTTTTGTAATAGAATCCAAAATGGTGTCGGCTTCAAACAATGAAAGATCTGGAGCGAGCGGTCAGGGTTTGGTTTTTCTTATCCGATCTGTCGTCCTCAGGCCTGCTTCAGAGCGTAACTGCACATCAGAGGCGTGCGCTCTGCACTGGCGTGTCGGGTCCTGGACTCAATGCACCGCCACTTGTGGTCGTCACGGATTCCAGTCGCGTCACGTCACTTGCGTGCACCGGCGGAGCGGGAAGCCGGCTCGCGAGTTCCACTGCGCTTGGAAACCTCGACCGTCCAGCTGGCAGCGATGCAACCTTGTGTCCTGTGGGAGAGGTGAGGGCCTAAAAACAGAAAAATGAAAGTGTGTATTGTACAAGTTGTGAGATTCTTCTTTTGTTTTTGCGATGACAGGTGAATGTCGGGACAGCACTAGGTACTGTGAGAAGGTTCGACAGCTTGAGCTTTGCCCACTTCCCCAGTTTAAATCACGCTGCTGTCAATCATGTCGGGACACTTGAGATCTCAATGTGATGGACGGAGAGAACTTGAGATCACCCCGTCGTACTTTCACGTAACCCATCAGAGGGTTTGTGCTGGGATTGATGAATTCCAGACTCTGATAAGCAGTCCTGTAAAGAAGACACATAGGAGCACAAATATTTGATGTTAATAACAGACTTTGACCTTATTTTGACTTCAGTGAAGGCTTTAAACTACAAGTGTTTTATTTGTTTAATTTCTCTTTTGTTACATGTTGGCTATTTCTTATAGTCTGCGGATATGTGAGTTGTGTTAGTATTCACTGGATGTTGATGTCTCCCTCAAAGACACTGTCAAATAACGGATTAGAAACTGGAGATTTGTGCATTTTAAATGCTTCAAACAACACCACTAGGCTGGAAGATCGTCTTTATGATATCTGTTTATAAATCATACATTTTAAACAATGACTTGAAATACATTTTTTATCAAAAGACTCTTCAACACAGAACCATAAAATGAAATGTAATCATGTAAAATAGTGTATACAAAGAAAGCTTGTTAGCTTTGTATGTCATACAATTAAATTTCCGTAAAAGTTCTGGTTAAATCCTACAAACACGAGGAGGAACACAAAAGAAGATATTTTGAGAAATGTGTCAAAATGATTTTGGGTCTATAAAATGGAAGTCAATGGCATCCGATGTTATTTGGCGACCAATCTCTTTTGTGTTCTGCGGAGGAAGAAAAGTCATGAAGGGTGAATAGATGGTGAAAGAATTTTTAGTTTTGGTGACCTGTCTCTTTAAATGTTTCTTTGCAGTACAAACCCAAATTTGCTGAATATGCCAAGCCCACATCAGAAGCAAAATATGACAATAACAATGAGCTCATGAAGATATTCTGTGCAGATGATCCCATCAATGTTTACAGACACAGTTCTTGAGGTAAAGTGAGCTTTGATAATCACAGACATGACAACATCTTAAGAAACCATCCAAAGACGGGCCAGCAGCTGGTTTTGTCTTCTGTTACGTGTAGTTGTGTTTTATATTTGTTGTGAATTGTCACATTGCCCTGTAGTTATTAGATTTCACTGGAGAGAAAAATGGAAAAAAGTTTTGCACTTGATATTTTCCAGGTCTGTGTTAAAAAAATGAGACTAGATTGTCAGACCATTGGTTTCTGACTTTGGTAACGTGTTGATGAAGCTTTAACCAACCACTGTCAGATGTGCATGGTTTTGTATATACTCTCTTAAATGAAATTTTCTTGAAAGCAACCATTTTATCATATGTTTAAAAAAATGAAAGAAAATGATGGGAAATGCTTGGACATGATTAAGTGCTGCACTTATTCAACACAACCTATGTAAGTACTTTAAAACTTGTGTATTTAAGCAATTCTAAAAACAGGTCTTGAAATGTGATTGTATGTTTTTTTTAGGAGGTTTTATTCTTTCAATTTTATTTTAAACAGTGGTGAGCGTTCATCAGTTAGTATTTATTAATTTCTGTAAGTGCAATTTTTTTCTGTAAATGAAAACCAATCCAGATGTAGTTTTTATGAACATTAGGTTTGTTTCTATTATACTGTAAAGAATCAATGCATGCAGCAGTGTTCATATCTAATGCTTTGGTTCTCATTGTTAATAATAGATTATCTTTAAATGAATAAAGTCAAATACATTCCAAATGCATCACGTTATGATTTAGTTGGCTAATTGTTTTAATAATTCATTTCCTGTCATCCAAATAAACATTGGACCAAAGCCTTTCTAAATAATTGTCTAAATCATTTTAAATGGCTTTGATAGATAGATCTTTGTGCATAAACATGCTATTTGCTACAAATATGACATTAATTTAATATTATCTAAGCTTTCCTGTAGCTCGGTGGTTAGAGCATGGCGCTAGCAATGCCAACATCATGGGTGCGATCCCAGGGATTGCACATACACAACTGTATAGTATAATGCAATGTAAGTGTCTGCCAAATGCATAACAAATGTCTATGCTAAACATTTTGACACAATCCTGACAAATCCTATCATTTGCCTCACAAAATGTTATCAAACGTTATTAAGGCTGTAGTCTCTTAGGAAAATTAGCAATGGTTTTGTTATTGTAACAGTGCAGTAACCAAAATATGGTTATTTAAACTTTGTAGACTATGTGGAAAAGTTACAAAATTTATGTTGTGCCTTGTAGTCTTTGGATCTATTTTAGATTTCCTGCATGGATATGTCTTAAGCCTAGTCTAAGACTAAAATGCATCTTTAAGCTATCTTAACTGAAAACAGCAGTATATTATTATTTTGTAAGGCATGTTTGTAAAAACTATAAATACCCTAATTTGATTTAAACCTAATCTTCTTTATGAACCGTCTTTATGTGTAGCCTATATAAGTTATTAAAAGCATGAATAAAAATGTTGTGACAGTAAGTGAATGTATGCCCATATTACATATTAAATGGCATTAAATTTACATTCAATTAACTCCACAACAACATGTAAACAAATCAACATGTCAACCCTAAAATGAAAATGTATTTTTACTAGTTTAATTATGGTAATTATAGTAGTTTACCATTGTCTCAGTACAGAAACTACATTTTAACCATGATATTTAAAACTATGTTATATTTAAAAACAAACTGTTAGGCTATTAAAACTATGTTATACAAATGAATACAACATTATCACATGCGTTTTAACAAAGTATTAGAATAAAATATATTTTTACTTTTAATAACTTTCTAATCGTTTTTAATAAACGCAAACAGAGAGGGCGATAAAGGTACCTCCTCTTCTTTTTAAGGTACGGTCTCTTTAAAATTCCAGGCGGCCGTTTGACGTCATATCTTTGCGACCCGCAATAGTGGAACTTTGAGCGTTTGGACGTCGGTTTTAATCAATTTGTTGCAATTAATCATAAAACAACCACGCTACACGCAATGTTTTTGCGTGACCAACAGCAATATACATCTATACGTATAAATCTGTTTTATAAGCGTAGAAACTAACATTATAACGAAAGAGTGAATGCCAGAAAGTGTTTCCATGGTAATGTAAAGCGAGTATTTCAACGCAGTTTAAGGTGCAATTGTTTTACAAGCGACGCGTGTTTGTTTAATTGTCATGTGAGAGGCAAAATTTACCATCTAAGCACAAGTCGACGGTAAGTTAAAGCGTTTTGTGGTGATTTAGTCACTCAATTCGGTATGCTGTCCTCCTTTAGGAAATGTAACCATGGTTTTACTACAGTAACCATAGTTTAGCTATACTGTTTGCTGTAGTATCCACAAATGTACTACGGTCTTACTACAGTAATCATAGCTAAACCACGGAATTTCTAGTAAAAGTGTTGTTAGAGAAATGGTAAGATGTTGCTTCTGACCATTGACTTGTTTTGATTTTTACAGGCCTAGGAATATGATTGACACAGAGAAGGTTCCTACCGGAGTGGACGCCGCCTCTTCAAATCTGTCTGAGAAGAAGCGAGAGAATGAGAAGAAGAAGAGATCTCGAGTGAAACAGCTGCTGGCTGATATTAAGAAGCAGGTGGAATTCTGGTTTGGTGATGTGAACCTTCACAAGGACAGATTCATGAAGAATCTCATTGAACAGTCCAGAGACGGATGTATGTTTGTGCTTTTATCTGATCTGATTCACATGCTTACAAAGTATATTCGCATAATATTTACAAATTTCTTTAATAATTCACATATCATTTTTGTTGTTTCCTTGCAGATATTGACATATCAGTGTTGACATCATTCAACCGAATGAGAAAGTTGACCACCGATGTCAAATTAATAGCAAGGGCTCTTAAAAATTCAGCGCTAATTGAGGTGTGGTTTGCTTAATTTGTCTTTTTCGACCTTGTGATTCAAGTTTTTACTTCTGGAACTAGTAATTCTGATGCCGTTTGTGATGTATGTTTAGGTAAATCTCGAGGGAACACGCGTGAGACGAAAGTATCCGCTCGGTGAGAGTCCGAAAGATGTGGACAGCCGCACAGTTTATGTGGTAATTGATTGAAAAACAATTTCACCCGACTGCATCTTTTCTATGTGTGTTTTGTGTATGTTGTGAATTTCCTCCATCATAATCTATTCATGTGGTTGTGTTTCAGGAACTCTTGCCGAAGACGGTCACCCACCTTTGGATGGAGCGAGTATTCAGCAGGTGTGGAAATGTGGTTTATGTCAGTATTCCCAGGTACAAGTCCACAGGACATCCCAAAGGTTTTGGATTCGTAGAGTTTAAAACAGAAGAACAGGCACAGAAAGCTGTAGAGGTAACTGACTCACTAAAAAATATTTATGTCATTTTCCAATATGATGAAATACCAACTTGTGTTCATACAATAGAAGTCAAAAATTAAAGTTGGAAAAATATACACACATTTCATTGCATTAAAAACAATAATGCAAAGTGAATCAAATAAACATATTAGATATTAATGTACTGTGCTAAAAAAAAATTGTGTGCATTTACCATTTTGTGTTTTTAGTAAAAGTACTTTCTGATGGAAATGTTACCCCAATGTATATGTAATGTGCCCTCTAAATTGTGAGTGCTCTGAAGAAATATTTACCCAGTTGCCCTGTGTTTTTCTCCTCAAATGAAAGATGCTGAACAATCCTCCAGAAGATGCTCCAAGGAAGCCAGGCATCTTCCCAAAGACTTGTGCGAAGAAGCAGATCCCCTTTGATTCTGTCCATGATACACAGGGTAACATTCTTATTTTTATGTCATGTTGAAAAAACCATCATTTATTTATTTTATTTATTAAAGATTTCTGTCAAACAAATAAGTTGTCTGTGACGTGCCTTTCGTGAATGATGTAGATTCCAGCACAAATTCATCTTCCAATGCGTTTCATTTCAGATGAGGAAGAAGATGGCAAGAAAAAGAAGAAGAAAAAAAGAACCAAAAGCGAGCTTAAAACCAGCACTGTTGAAGACATGGTGGTGGATAAGGACAAAGATGGAGCCGCAGAGGCACAAGTCCCCAAAGAGCCAAAGAAACAATCAGCAGATGAATCTAAAACTGAAAAAACTGTTACCGAGACGAGCGCAGTCAAGAAAGCAGAGAAGAAAAGACGAAGATCCCACAGTGCTGAAGCCTCGGCTGGAGACGGTCAGGATGAGATGCCATCCAAAATGAGGAAAGTAGAAGAGGAGGACAACATGGAGGCGAGTGAGATGAAAGGTACATAAAGTTTTGTTTTGATTAAAGAACTGAGGTCTGGTCACACCTACAGTAAAATGTAAAGACTTAATGCAGATTGACACTAATAAAAAATAAAGTTTTGGTTGTTCGTATTCTTCAATAGATTTATCATCTGAGGGCAAGAATGAAGAACAGCTGAGCTCTGAAAAGAAAGACGATTGTGTTCTGAAGGCCAAGAGGAAGAGAAAGAAGAAGCACAAGGAGAGATTGAAAATAGGCGAGGAGGTCATCCCGCTCAGAGTCCTCTCAAAGTAAAAACGCACTCGATTTCATATTTTAGAGTCGAGCCTCATCATACATTTGAATACAATTCATTGTGAATCAGTTGTTTCATGAATCATGAGTTGTTTCCTCTGTTCTGTCAGGAAAGAGTGGTTAAACCTAAAGAAGGAGTATCTGACGCTGCAGAAGCGCTGCATGGCTCATCTGAAGAAATCTGTCACTCAGATCAATCAGACGTCAATGGAATGTGAAAGCATGAAGACTAAAGAGAATTACAAAGATGATTGTAAGTAAATATTGTTCGGAAAAAAATGACAGTTTAGAGAAATCTCACCATAAAGGGTCCTGGTATACAGGATCAAACTTTTTTCCTTAACTTTTGGGAAAATAAAATGTTTATTCATTTATTTATTTGATTTTTTTCCCTGAAGCTTGTAAGGAAATGGCTAAGAAAGAGCCCCTTTCAGGCCCTGAATTTGTGAGAGGAGTCATTGTGAAAATGAGCAGTAATCAACCTCTGCCAAGCAAGAAGTGTATCAAGGTACAGTGCTGACACCATAAGCTTCAAAAAACGTCCTAGGAATAAACTGTGCGTTAAGAGAACCTTGTTTTTCTTTTCTATATTAGGATTCATTATGCGAGGTGTCAGCTGTGGCCTATGTGGATATTCTTGATGGAGATGCAGAGGGTCACATACGCTTCAAGAGCCCTGAAGACGCACAGGCGATCATCTCGGCTCGATCTGAACTGCAGAAAAAATACAAATGGAATCTTGATCTTCTCACAGGTTATATTTATATCTTAATTTAAACAGCTCTGTGAAATGTTAGACTAGTATTGTAGTATATTTATAATAACTGAGTTGTTTATATATATATATATATATATAAAGGTGACCATGAGCAGAGGTACTGGCAGAAAATTTTGGTCGATCGACAAGCCAAGCTGAACAGACCCAGAGAAAAGAAGCGTGGGACAGAAAAGGTACGTTAACCGATCAGTCCCCTTTAACTTTCACTGTTTTAGATGAGATTTAATGAAGTTAAAATATTGTTTTATTTTATGTACATGACTAATATTGTCTCATTGCTTTTAATAGCTCATTTCTAAAGCTGAGAAAATTATCATCGCTCGGGCCAAGGACGCAAGCAAGCACATCCGCTTTGATGATTAATAGTTTTGCTGAGCAATAACTCCTGAAAGGAAAAATGATAAAAACAATTTTTAAATGACTTATTAATTCTGACAGAATTGTCTGTGTTTATCAGACGTGTTATTTAAATAATAATTGGTTTTGTACATTGCTAAGATCTACCTGTTTTTTTTCTTTCTTATACTTTTAATTAGTTTAACTGATCTGAAATTCAGGTGCGTTGTTTTTTTTTTTTTAGTTCTGCTTGAGGTATACTTTTTTACAGATCCAGTTTGGTGTCTGAAATGACATGTTAAGAGAATGTATATAAAACACAGTTTGCTTTCTATTGTTAGCCAAGGGTACCAGGATAAAAGGCAGCGTGGAAACTGTATCTGTAGGCATGTTTACATTCTGGCCCTTTATACCGTTTTAAATAAAATCCATTTTTAAAAAGCATTTGGTGCTTTCTTATACTATACTGTCTCATACACATACAAAATCTCTCTGATTTGTTTTAGTGCTTGTTGGACAGACTTATTTAAGGACTTCTATAGCACCTATCCTGGATGGAGGTGACCTGGCATTTACAGATTTAGATATATCTATAAGTTTGTATCCTAACATTAAGAAAAAGATTGATATTTTCAAGCTTATAGTTAACCTAATAAATGCCCATTGTCAAGAATTTCCCCCTGAACTGCATGAGGACATGATTTATGACATTTGTCCCAATTTATCTGTATTTACACTACATCCTAAGTACATTACAGTAGTACAGTTCATGTTTGACCTCTTCAGTATTGACCAACACACGTTTAAGATGTGACATCATGTCGTCCTCGTGTACTTTGGTCTCCATCACATCATAATTTCTTTATAAACTGACAAACCAATAACGAAATGGATCATAGATCATAGTCCATTCTCTATATCCATTAACCATTTCTAAAGTATTGCTGCGCTACGGATGATGAGGTTTTCATGTGAACTTTCACCCAGATACCGCTGTTATTAGGTCAGCAAAAAGGAACTTGCTTTTGAGTCACACCAGGTTTCGGCATTTGTGAATCATGCTCTATAGTTTACAGATTATACATTTCAGATATAAAATTTGTTTTTGTGTCTCTTTTATCCACACCGATGTCCAACAAAGCTGCTTTGTGTTATTTGCACGTCGAGTAAGTTTCAAGTATCAAATAATATTACATTGCCAAAGCACAGCAAAATTAGATATAAACATTCTGCACAAATCCAGGTTAAGATCAAAATAAAAGTAAATACGTATCATATGAATACAAACAGAAAAAGAGCAAAGTATCACTATCACTAGTTTTACTGCCCTGAAGAAACCCCGTCAGCGCGCGCGTGACCTCGCATTACATCACACCGCGTGACGTCATCGACTGTCTTCACCGTGACCGGGAGTCGCTATAAAAGCAGGAACAGTCGCTCATTTCCCAAATTCCCAGCGAAAAAGTTTTTTCGTTAATCTGAGCACGACAACAAGTAAGTCTATTTAACCTTAAATGTATTCTAATATAAATGGTCAAATTTTAAATAATTTAAGAACTGTTTGTACTGTTTAAATTATGTCTTGGCATTATCTTAAAAAACTGATGTCATGCTTACTTTCTTTACAGTAACATGGCTTCTGTTGATATGACAAACCAGGTATTGGTTTTAATAAAATGTCATTATAATTTCCAAACTTTATAAATATTAAATATTATGACTTTGTATATTTCTTATCTTTCTTTTGTTCATTTCTAGAACGTAGTTGCCCGTGTGGCTAACCTGCCTTTGGTCATTTCTACCTATGACATGATGTCAAATGTGTACTGCAACACGAAGGACAATCATCCGTATCTGAAGTCTGTGTGTGAAGCCGCTGAGAACAGCGTAAAAACTTTAACATCAGCCGCTTTTCACACTGCTTTACCATTCATTGGAAAACTCGAGCCACAGAGTAAGTTTCCTGTGATTTGAACCCTGAAATCAGTGCAGTTTACAATGTTAACAAGTGTTTTCAAAGCTGTTGTTTTCCTCTGTAGTTTCTTTAGCTAACACGCTGGCGTGCAAAGGACTGGACAAGATAGAAAAGACCTTGCCGATCCTACACAAACCCTCAGATGAGGTACTCATTAATATAGTAACTTTAAATTAAATGCTAAATAGTGAGATCTGCTAGATCCGTATACAGTGTAGTTCTTATTATACCTTTTCTTTTTCAGATTGTTGCAAATGCCAAGGAAACAGTTACTGGGACTATGAATGATGCCAAGGAGACCGTCTCCCATAAACTGAGTGGAGTGATGGACAGAACCCGTGAGGCCGTGCAGGACAGCGTGGAAAAGACCAAGACGGTGGTCAGTGGTGGAGTCCAAACAGTGATGGAGAGCAAGGTGGTCAAGCTGGTGAGCAGCGGCGTGGACACGGCACTGAGTACATCTGAGACCCTGATAGAGCAATACTTCCCTGAAACTGAGGAGGAGAAAGGTGCGACTTTGAGATTATGTTGTTTAGCTTTAGATTTTGAATGTGAAAATAGCATCATTATAATAGCATCATGAAAGTCAGTGTGTTTTAAGAAATGTATAGGCCTGTGTATTTAAGAGGCCACGCATCTTGTGATGATCTTGTGGTATTTCGTGACTTTAAAATACTTGCATTGAAACAACAATATATTCTGTTATGAATGCGTCATATTTCACCACCAAGGTTCCTGGGAATTATTTTGGTTTCCTGAAAAATAAACACTAATCCGATTCATTTGCGAATCTCAAAGAGATCTTTGATAATGAATCTCATTCTGAATTAGATTATGTCTGTGAAAATTTCAGAGACTAACAACTGCTTCTTTGTCCAATTTTTCTGTTTGTCCTTATTCTCAGCATCTGAAGAGAAGAACAGTATTGGATTTGAGAACGACAGGGATGCACCCAGTTACTATGTGCGTCTGGGGTCTCTCTCCACCAAAGTGAGAGACAGGGCTTACAAGAGAGCTGTGGCCAAGGTCTGTAATGCCGTGCAACGCAGCCAAGAGTCCATAACCAAGCTAAACCACTCCATGGATCTGGTAGGTTGATCTGGGTTAAACTCAAGGATCTATAATAATTGTAAGCGGATTTAGTTTGCATGAATGCCATCAGTGTTAAAGGGATAGTTCACCCCAAAAATGAAAATTCTTTCAATATTTATTCACCGTCATGTCATTCTAAACCTGTATGATTTTCTTCTGTAGAACACAAAAGAAGATATTTTAAAGAACGTAGGAATGCAAACAACATGGGCCCCCATTGACTTCTATTGTATAGACACAAAACCACTGAGACATTTCACAAAATATCTTCTTTTGTGTTCCACAGTAGAAAGAAAGTCATACAGATTTTAAATGACATGAAGGTTCATAAATGATCAAAGTGTTTTTATTTTTAGTTGACTGTCCCTTTAAATATAATATATGTACAATAAGGACGATAAATATAAAGCTTGCACATGAAACGATTTTTAATGTTTTGATTTCATTATTAGATTGAATATACCCGAAATAACATCAGTGGTGCTAACCAGAAGGTTCATGAGAAAATGCGTTCACTGGTGGAATGGAAGAATAAGTCTCAGAGTCAGGAAGACAACGACAAGATCGCAAACAATGAAGCCGAGGTAAACACGATGTGTGCTTTTGGCTTTTAAATATCAGCCATAATCTGAAGTTTGGATAATAATAAAGAATCTTCTTTAAAAGATGCAACAACTGTAAAATCTGTTTTAGTGAAATGTTACATCGAATATTGACCTCATTATCTCTCAACCAGCAAATTGAATCTCGCACCTTGGCCATCGCCCACAATCTCAGCCAGCAGCTTCAGAGCACATGTCTGGTCCTGGTGTCCAGTCTCAAAGGTCTTCCTCAACACGTCCAGGTCCATGCCCTCTCCGTCAGTCACTCGGCCATGGAGATCTACACCAGCTTCAGTAAGGCTGCTGTCGTGGGTGATCTGTCCGATACAGTCCTCAGCAGCAGTAGATCTCAGATGAACAGAATAAAAGACTCGATGGATAACGTCATGGACTATCTGATCAACAATACGCCGCTCAATTGGCTGGTAGGTCCATTTTACCCACGCGCGGCTGTAAACGGCATCAAACCAGGACAATCCACGAGCTGTCAGCCTGAATTAGAGATGCTGTCGATGTAAAACATATTTTTGAACATAAACACGATCATACATTTATGCGAGTAAACCCGTGTCTGCTTATACACTGTTGTGTAGGAAGAAATAATATGCGTTATTCTTTACCAAATGTTTGGTAAACATCTCATCTAAAAATGCATATATGATCTCATTTTGTGTCTTTTTTTACATTTCTAATAAATGAATACATGCATTTTTGTTGTGGTAGGTTTTTTTTGTCCATACTGACAAATCTACATTTGTATTCAAATTGTGCAAATGTGGGATAAATCTGTGTGCTCTGATAAAAATAAAATATTACAGTGAGATAAAAAACATAACTAGGCTCATTGTATTTATGATATTCAAATATAATAAGTGACGTTACATAGATTTTGTGTTTATGTCAGTGAAAATGATTTAACAATAGTAAGATGTATACTGTCATTATTAATGTATGTATACTGCCACAAAAAGGTCTATGGGGTAAAGATTTAGATAACCCCCATTCCATAATCTGTACAAAGTCTAAGGTTTAAAGTAAGCTCTCATGGTAAATATGGTGTGAAATGCTTTATAGATTGTGGAGATTTACTACTGATAGATCCTACGATCTATATTTCTTAAAAGCAACCACTGTGTTTGTGTGTACCTTCTAAAGATGATGAAATTCTGACTTGAGAGTACAGACATATATTTTGTGTTGTTCTTATTTTCTATTCTTATTATTATTCTTTACTATTTTGATATAGTTATTAGTTATATATGTTACCTACTTATTCTGTCCTATATTGCTGTCCTTTCATTTATGTTGGATGCTGCATTTGTATTGTCTTCACAAGTAGATATGAGTTCATAATAACGTCACGAGACTGAATGTTGTGAAGAATTAATTTTCTGTCTATGCTGGTATAATAACACCTGAGGAATCTGTTTCTAGTCAGACGAAGTTAGTGGGAGTTCGCTCCTAAAGAAGCTATATGAACATCCTTACGCAACTATGACTTTCTCTAATAAACTTGGCTCATTTTATTATAACATCAACTTCGTCTCCTGCCTGCTGTTTTTCCCTCTTCATCTCTGATAGTAGACATTTAAGTCTGGATGGTTAGATCTACCACGTTTGGCTTCGCGGTAACAAGATGGTATCATTTGGATCAATAACAAGAAAGTATAATCTATCAGATCTATCACTACAAACAAATTAATACAGACAGACACCAAAACAGATTTCTGAAGTTTCCAGAATGCATTACTATATGGTTTGTTTAAGTTCTAGTTATTGGACCATTTGAAGCGCAGGGATTTAATCCAATGATCAATGATGCAATGTTTTACCGCATCAGGAACTACAATGACTAAGTCATCAATTGTTTTAATTCAGTGCTGTTAAAATAATCAATATCAACATTTTGCAAATGTTTCATGTCCACAGGTGACCGATTTCACTTTTTCAGATTTGGCTTCAGAACCTGACAACATGTCTATGGAGAGCTCAGAAAACTCTGAGATTGATATATAGTGGAACATGTCCGCTTCCTCTTTAGTTCATAATTTGTGTTAAGAGCACGAATCAACTGCACTAAATTGTTTATATTTACAACAATTCTGACAACAAATAAATATGTAAGACCATAAAAAGTTGTACTATATCAGATTTAAAGGAATAGTTCAGCTTCAAAATAAAAATACGGTCATCATTTACTCACCCTGTTGTCATTTTAAACCTGTGTGATTCTTCTGCAGAAAGAAGATATTTTGAAAAATGTCAAAAACCGTTGGTCCCCATTGACTTCTCTTGTATGGACACAAAACCAATGCAAGTCAATGGGGACCAACAGTGTTATCAGCATTTTTCAAAATATCTTCTCGTGTGCTGCAGAAGAAAGAAAGTCATACGGGTTTGAAATGAGGGTGTGTAAATAATGACAGAATTTTTTTTTAAAATAAACCTTTTGAAAAAATAATAATAATGTAACTAAAACGTTACATCTCAAAATTTATCTTGATGTATTTTATTTTTGACTGGATATCATCATCGATTAGTCAATTCTGTGAAAAACAAAGTACTTAGTTTGTTGTTTTGTGTAATTATACAATGTTAGACTTAATACCCATAATTCACAAAGAAAATCATATAGCCTACTATTTCCCAATAGTGAAAAACAACTTTGTAGTTTGTATATTGTTGAAATCTGGTAAATAAACACAGCAAGATACACAAGCAACTTCTTAAATACAGTTTCATCAAACAACATCTAAACACCCACTTTTTTCTTGTTTAAACTATACAGATTCACATTTACAGTGAGATATAAATAGATAGCACAGCAGAAAACAATTGTTTAACTGCTCAATTCGGTGCCAGAACAAAGTGAAGTGCAAGGAAAAGAATAAGGATCTTTTGTAAAGGAATACTCATTGAAGCTTTACCTAAAGAGAAACAGAGAAAACAGTCAAAAAATGCTTTAAAGAACAATAGATTCTACTCAAATAATGTCAAGTATAGCAAAGATTTAGCTTGTTGATGATTCGTTCTTTATTTGTGTATACACCTTACCTAATGCTGCTTTACTTTCCAGTACTATTGATTCTCTGGGTATCACAGGTTCTATAAATGAGAAAAACATTGTATCTTAGCCTAGTAAATATAACATTTATTCACATATACAGTACTGGTTTGTGGTACTCCAATAACATGTGTGTATGTAAAATGGTATGAATAAAAACTACAGTCCTCTTTCAGAACGATTAGTAGATGTCTTGTCCCTTACAAAGAACTTTTCTTTGTAATTTATATTATTATATTCATATCATATATATTAAACTGTATTTATTTATCTGTATATATATATATTTTGTGTATGATTTGTTTTTGCCTTCCTGTTTAATGCTTTAAATGACATTTTTAGGAGCTGTTTACATGCCTACCTGTGACTGAGACCTTGACTGTACTGAGCGCCAATCCCTGCGAGTCTAACACTTTATACATGCCGGCGCTGCGGGCCGTAACACTTCTGAAAATCAGCCTGTTGTTATGTAGGTGACCCGTGTTGTTTTTGCCTCCGTCTCTATCCCACACGACTGTCCATGTTGTGTCATTACTGTTCTGAAAAATGACCAGCTGCGCTTGTTTTGTGTACAGGTCCAGGATCAGGTCTCTTCCAGCCTCCACGAACTTGATGCTCTTGTGATCTAAAGCGTAAGGAGAGAAATCGCCAGCGTGATGATGTAGATTTCTACTGCGTGTTACGGTAAGCAATTGTGTTTAGTGTTTTCAAAAGAGAAACTTATGTCAGCCGTTTAAATAACATTTGTTTGCTCAAACGAGCACGTGAAAATGAATGTCAAAAATGGCACCTGACTTCTGCATGAGATGAGATGGCTCTTAACCGAGTATTATCGTACGTTTCTGCTAGCGAAAGCGAGCCTTTTAAATGCCATTCAAGAAGTGTCACGCTCTTGAGGTGAATTGTGGGATTGACTTTGGCGGTAATAAACCACAGCACTAAAGACCGCAAACCTTTAAATATCTGTGCCGGATAACATTCAAGATTTAAAACCTTATCATATCAACTTCAACTTACTTGCACATTATATTTTTCTTCAAATGGTTGCTTCGCCTTTACAGCAGTTCACCTGAAAGAAAAAACTGACTCTAGAATTCAGTTTATACTAATGTTTGCAGCGCCCCCTAGCGGTAGGTTTTGATAGCAATTCCTATTTGCGTTTTAAAGGGACAATTTGAAATGCTGCGACGCACAAAACGAGCTTTTGAATCTTTTCGTAATTGCATATAAGTCATGTTTTGTGGGCTTAATAAAAACGCACGAAAACACAAACCACAGTAGCAGCCGATACGATTCTAAGCGTGTTTGCATGTAAAATAGTCTTACCAATAACTGTCAACTGGACGCTCTGAATAAATATTCGATTCTGGATACTCGATTCACCCACCACCAGATAACTCTCATAAATCCCTGTGTCGCTGAATCGGACGTCCTGCAGGAAGAGAGAGCAGTTTCCCCTCAAGAGCATCACCTCCGGGACATCGGCACGGTCCTTATAATCCTCTCCCTGAAACAGCTCCTCTCCCATCCTCTCAAACACTGAATCCTGGACGGTCTGCCATTGGATGTGGGGTGTTTCCGCACGCTCCGGATGTGATGTCACGGTGCATGGCAGGACAGCCGGGAGACCCACTTTAGATGAGGTGTGGATAACCGATGAGAGGGGAGAGGAGCCTGTGAGAGGGACGAATGTGATCAAATACACATTCAACTTTGTGAAAGGAAGTTAGGGAATGACTTGATATTTTCCTTCTGTATGCTTACCGACACAAATCACAAGCCATTGCAAAAAGAAGATTGAGAGCCTGGGAAAAGATGTATAATTTAGAGAGATCCCCTTTAACATCTACGTTTAACATAAACACTTTAAAACACAGATATGTGTAGTATAAAGAGGATAGAAGAAAAGAAAACAGAATAAAGAAACAAATAAATAGTGCTAAAGGGAATAAACAACATTACTTTTACATTACATTAGCATCCTTTCTCAACCTAATCTTGTGTAAACTGTAAATATCTAACATAACAGAAACAATAAACAATGACCATTGACCTTGTGACAACTACCACACATGAGATTTACAAGCCATTCATAAATGTGTCATTGTATTGTTTTTAGTTTGTCATTATATTGTTTTAAGGACAAATACATGTTACGCATTCATGAATCCATAGTCTTTTTTAAAGACTAAAGGGTTGTGTCCACCGAGGCGTTTCTGCCGGTGTACTGCATGTTTTTTTCAATTTTTTCCAAAGGAAGCGCCACGTTTTTTGAAAACGTTTGTCTTTTTTTTCCTCTGCTTTTTTTCCACACTCCACACAGAATTTTTTTTTGTAAATTGTGGTTTCATTTTAGTAATTTAGTTATGTGCTTTTGTCATTTTATTATTTATTTATTTTGTTAATATATACAAGTTTTTTACTTTTTAGTTTTAGTTCAGTTTTTATTTAGGCTATTTATAATTCATAATTATAGTGCCTCAACTTAAACGTATTTCAGCTAAGATTTTTTTAATAATATTAAGATATTTTTCCATTATATTATATTATATTTTCCATAATATTTAGTCTCCATTAATTAGCTTTAGTTGTATAAATGGTTACAGCTGAAACATGACGAACAGCTCCACCTAGCGGCAGCTTTATAAAAACATCCACGACGCTTCTACATGCATGCCATGCATTTGATTCCCGGTCAGAAGCACCGGACTGCACCAACTAGCTTCATTTGTACACGATCTAGGCTATTAACGCATTTATCTTTGCGGGAGATTATTCATCATCCCTATTACATCCAAGAATAAAAGCATGTTTAAATCATCAAAAATCGTTTAAGAGTCGTTTAAAGGCGTATATTCCACATTAAATATGTCTAAATATAGCACAGTTATTTGCAGTATTTGTATTAAAGTCGTTCTCACCAGTAATGCTTGTCCATGTCATTTGTGTCGTCTCCTTGTTTCTGTTAGAGACTGTAAACAGCTGATCGGAGGCATGGCTTTATCTAGCCTACTCGTCTGTTAACTCTCCGTTTCCCTGAAACGAAACTTAGGCAAAGCGTTTACATTAGGATGGACCACTGACGGATTTTGCCTACATTGCGTAAAATAAACCGTATGCGTGAAGATAGAGAGTCTATTCAACGTTGTAGCTATAAAACGATGACTTTAATGTTTAACAACAAAACAGCGAGCTTTGCATGCACCTCCTTGCAGTTAGACTATTTTCGACTCGAATGCAAAGTTTGCTTGATGTATTCGCTATTTCGTGACTTCTATGCGCATTTTAATACCTTGTGCATTTTACGTCACGCATTACATGCATTCGTGTGCTTATATGGTGACTGGCTTGTTTTATGTAAATAAAAGCAGATTGATTATTAACGCAATACATTTTAGTTTCGTTTAACCGAACATTACAGGCGAGGCGGATCTTTCGGTTCTAGGAAAAAGAAACTCAGGTTCTCTGTTATTTTAACTTCAAAGGTCATAGACGTCATTAAAATTAATTAACTGATCGTTTTCTCTCACTTCACTCTGTTTTCCCCCAAAAGTGAAGTGAGTGGAAAAACGTATGAAAACCAGTATGTAGTGAAATATCATTCTGTCCACTGCATATTTGCATGATGAATTATAATGATTCATGAATGAGTTATGAATGAGTAACACTTAGGCTTTTTGTCCTTAAAACAATGACACATTTATGGCTGGGTAAGTCCCATGTGTGGGCTGTCACAAGGTCATTGGTCATTGGTCATTGTTTCTGTTATGTTAGACATTTACATCACTTCAAGATTTGGTTGAGAAAGGACTGTAAAACAAAACTCTTGCATAATTTATATTGATACACAATGTAAATTGCATTAAATATATATATGTGTTATGTAAATATTATAGCACACACACACATTGGTTTTTCTATCTCCGTATAGGACAGTCCATAGGCATAATGACTTGTATACCGTACAAACTGTATATTCTATACCCTACCCTATACACCTAAACCTAAAGATCATAGAAAACAATTTGCATTTTTACATTTTCAAAATTTATCTTTATGTACGATTTATAAGCTTTTGTGCAAAAAAACCCACATATCCTTTATAATATTAATATATATGCCACACCCTGGATCACAAAACCAGTCTTATGGGTAATTTGAGATTATTATATAATCTAAATGTTGAATAAATAAGCTTTCTATTGATGGTTTGTTGGGACAATATTTGGCCGAGATACAACTATTTAAAACTCAGGAATGTGAGGGTGCAAAAGAAAATCAAAATATTGAGAAAATGGCCTTTAAAGTTGTCCAAATGAAGTCCTTAGCATAGCATATTACTCACAAAAATAAAAGTTTTGATATATTTACGGTAGGAAATTTACTAAATTAGGATACTTCATATCCTAATGATTTTTGTCATAAAAGAAAAATTGATAATTTTGCCCCATACAATGTATTTTTGGCTATTACTACAAATGTTCTTGTGCTACTTAAGACTGATTTTGTGATCCAGGGTCACATATAAAGACAAACATTTATTGGAATCGATTAATAGACAGTTTCCAGGGCTGTCAGATTTTCAGATCTTTCCAGTGCGCTGGGGCTTTTACTTTTAGTTAAAACAACATGTTTACTCAAACTTTCCACAGTGCACTATAAAAACTGCGCCTTTCATGCTCTTGCCTACATCTACATTCAAGGATGCGTGGTTGACATCCCAGGCGAACCGGATGAGTGGTATGAGTGGTAAGCTCAAGGCCCTTGGTGGTAGTGCCCGAATTTGTATTCCTGAAAAATGAAAGTTTGAAAATCAAAACTGCATGACAATATATATACATTTGATGTTGACAAACGACAGATTAAAGAACCAGTTTGACTGCTTTGTGACAGATTATACAACAAGTTAAAAATCATTAAACAATAAACAATTTAATAATAGTAAATGCAACTTCATATGGGTATATACATAGCATGAGAGTGTGTACTCATAATAATACTATTTTTGATCATATGACATGCATTTCTTTCTTTTAAACCATATGAAAGATTCATTTTTTGTTTTGTATTGTTAATATTTTTGTATTGTACAAATTCAAATCATGCATTATCATTCTGTTCTGGATTAGTAGTTTGTACTTGCATACAGGTATTTTGGTTGGGTATTTACAGCCATCATGTGATAGTGTGTGAAACCACAGACAGATGCCCGGTGTGTCATCGACTTCACAAGAAGATTTTTGAGTATAAATGTGTTTCAGTAGAAAACTGGTTTCAGACAGGACATTTAATAATAGAGATTTTCAAACAGCTGCTAAACCACACGCATGGGATTGTGGGATATAATAATAAACAAATAATAATTATATGCAGAATTCAAAGCACACCACTTGAGGGCGTCAGAGTAATCTGAATGCGTGCTTTTCTACTTCTGTATACTGCCGCTGGAGGCAGCATTTGCTCAGGCAGATTTTTTTATTATATTGTACACAAATAGCTTCAGATTAAAACACGTTTTTATGCCTTTGTATAACAGCAAAGACTGTGGTACAATACAAATATTTAAAGCATCCCTATTTCAGCACCTTATCTTATAAAGAGCTTAAAGAGTCACTTATTTTCTTTTTGTTGAAGCTGGCAACCCTACCGACTCACTTGACACATACCTGGTTCATAGGCCTGCCTCTTTTGTCAAAATGTAAATGTGCCCTTCTGGTCATACAAAGTTATAATAATTTTAAAAGTGATAATTACACTAAATAACAATACCTTTCTATCATCGCAACGAAAAAATAAATGATTACAAAATATTTTTTATGATCAAATTCGCGGCGGGGGAGGAGCAGTAGGCGGAGGGCTGCGCGCGCAACTTTTCCGCGTCTCTTCACTCAGTTCACCAGCAGCAGCAGCAGGTAGTCAATGCATTTACTGTACTGTTGTTGCTAATGCGGCAGCATGCGGGTTATGGTTCATCAATTCAAGGTAATTCAACGTCCCAGTGTGCTTTTTTTTAAGTGTACGATACTAGCAGGATCGGAAATGTATTAAGGCAAGGAACAATATGATAAAAGGGGAAGAAAAGCCCCATGCACAATATAGGGCTGCGCAATTAATCGTAATCGATTTTCAATTTTTGCTTCCAACAATTATGAAAACAAAATAATCGGAAAAACAATTATTGTGTCACATTCCACGTTTAGCAAGAATTGTCTTATTTATGTTTCTTATTTTTGTATTATTTATTTAATTCTATGCATTTATACTTTATTTAATTGTTTTTACATTTCAGTTATTTTTTTATTAAGTCGAATTCAGTGTTAAATCGACACGTTATTTAAAAATTAATAATGTATCTATTTATTAAGTTAGTTTCCAAAGTAATCGTGTTAAATAATCGTGATCTCAAGACTGGGCAAAATAATTGTGATTATTATTTTTGTCATAATCGAGCAGCCCAAATATAATACAACTGTCGCGACTGAAATGAAGTGTGAAAATGACCGAAAACGTCGATTACAGTATTATATGTAGATCTGCACGAGCTGGCGCGTTTTTTGCTGGGTTTAGCATTACAACCAGTAGTGACAGACGGATCTGTTGAGATTAGGAACGTAATGGCCAATCAGAGGCGTCTAAATGAGTCACCGGTGGAGTGCGCGAGTATCACCGTGTTCATCATAAACAATTTCATTGATTATAACGCGAGTTTTGCGTAATTAATCTAAAGTCATTCACCGTTTTAACGATAGGGAACGTTCATTGTAGGCTACCATTTCTGTAAACAGTTTAATGCAAACCATTTGCTTTTTTCCATTGAGATACAAAACTCCTTCCTGTAGTGTGTTTTTGGCATTATTCCACTAGGATAAATCTGGCCTAATAGAAAAACCCCACCAATAGAAACCATCACATACTGTACCAGTAGACACCATTATAGTTTCCATCAAAACCAGTACATTTTCTATTGTATTTTGGTCAGGATTCTATATTTTCTCCAGGTCTTTATTTTGGCAAGTTGGCAAATAAATTCCAGGGGAAAATATTGGACTTTAATGGAGGGTAATTTCTATCAATTCTTTGATTTCATGACAGTTAGCACTTCCACATATGTGTATAATACAGCCATAAAGTATTAACAAAATTTAACACAAATTCAACATGATTCTTACTGTTTTGTTCAGTAAACTTAACAGTATATTTTTTTATTATAGTAGCCTATTTTTCTCCTATATTTCTGCACCTGTTTAGACACTGTAAAAATACACTTGTTTTTCACTGGTTTATTTTTTACATACTCTATGCTAATGCACTAAAATCTTGCAGCATGCACTGAACGTCACCTGTACAATAACGGTGAGCAAGATCTTTGAATATATATGCAGATTTAAACATTTTAACATCATGGCCTGACATTAAGGTGTGAGAACCGTCTGTGAAATCTGTGGTTGTTGTGTTACAGACACCAGCATGTGCTGTGTCTTATTCGGATGTACCCATCAGTCTTCACAAACAAGCTTCCTTTGGTCAACCAACTTTATCAGAAAGATCAACTCAGTCTCACGGCAGTTTGTGACAAGTCACGAAAGACATTTCTAATCTATTGATTTGTGTTCAGACACAAATTTTCCCCTTTTTTCGTGTAACTCAGCACGGGTTTCAGTACAGGCTGTGTGTGTTAATACATTTATATATTTATAACCTGATATTAAGGGAAGTTGTTCATATTTTTTGAGGTGCATGCCACCCCACTCAAAACCCTAAAATCACAGACACAAAGCAACTATAAAGACCCATCGTATAATCAAATATACAATATAGTCAAATCATATATATTTATACATAAGAAAGATACTTTGTATTAAAATACATGACTCGGAAAAAAAGAAACATTTTTGTCCATGAACACAAATCAATAGATTAAATTGATGTCACGAATGTCACAAATTCTTGTGAGACTCTTTTGGAAAGATAGAGAACACACAGACACACAGCCTATAACCACATAAGTACATATAAACTGCAAACATATAATATACTTTTATTAGCTAAAAGAAAGCAAAGATGGTTTGATCATTGTTTAAAATGTTGTAGACAAAATGGCTGCAAACAGCTCATGAGAAAAACATTTTAAACTCATCTTTACAAACATCTTATCAGCAGTAGAATCACTATCACAGTGTTTGTAAAGTGTTTGCTACTTGATTTCTTTTATACAATAAGATCTTAAAGCAGTTGTAGTAGATGAGTCTGGGGTTGTGGTGATGTCTTCTGTGTGTCTGGGACCAGAAGTTGCTGGAGTAAAAATGGAGTAAAAAGGAGTTATTTCTGATTTTGTTGTTTTTAGTTTTGTACATGATAAATGCTCATGAAATGGTGTTCAAAACAACTTCAGATGTAACTACTTGTTGTCATGTAGTATAAATTCAGACCTTAAATTATTATTATATAATTTAAACACATAATTTCAAGACGTAGTGTACATTTGAAGCATATTGTGTCCTGGTACTTGTTTTCTTTCTTACAATAAGATCTTAAAGCAGTTGTAGTAGATGAGTCTGGGGTTGTGGTGGTGTCTTCTGTGTGTCTGGAGATGGGACCAGAAGTTGCTTTGTGTTCATCTGAAAATGGAGTAAAAATGGTGTCTTCTGTGTGTCTGTGGTTGGGACTTGTAGTTGATTTGGTTTTATCTAATGGGGAAAAACAAAGTTTGTTATTTTTGTTGCTTTAAGTTTTGCATTCACAAATGTCACTAATGTATATATTAAGATAAATGGTGTCTTAAAGCCTTTTTTTAAACAGCATTGTTTTATCCACCTGAATTCTTAAATTCCGAAATGTAAAATATTTACATTTCAAGATATAGTTTTCACTCTATATTCTTAAAATAATATCTGAAAGCAGTTATAAGATGAGTCTGAGCTGGGACTTGTGGTTGCTTTGGGTTAATAGAGTAAAAATGAAAAAGAGAAGAATAATTATCAACCTTATTATGTTTTTAGCTCATTGTAAACATTGCAAAACCTTTATGAAGTAGTTTTGCTAACAGACCAGCTTGTGCTGTTCTTTCTTTATCATTATTGGTGAAGTTATATTATATTAACAGTCTTTGAGAAAACTTGAAATTAAATAAAGAAATAATATTGAGAATTAATATATAAATCTTGTCCAGTATTTGTGGGATCATTTTGGATTTGATCATCAAGTTTTGGTTGATTTTGATTGGACAAGACTGTTACTGCAAATTCAACTTTGTTAACTTAATGTGGCGTGTGTTCAGATTATAATGTGTCACATAGAAACAAAAATAAAAAGTGTTTTGCTGGCAGGGATCAAATTAAGCCTGAGGTAACATCGGAAATGTTGAGTTGTTAGTAGTGACTTTCTATAGTATGTAAAGCATATAAACACTCACCTGATGTTGTTACTGTCAGATTCACAGTTTGATTTACATTACAGAAGTAAAATCCAGAATCTGAGAGAGAAACATTCTTGATGATTAGATTTAATTCTTCTGTAACACTATAACGGTTTTGAGGATCCACTTTGTGTTTTTGTATCTCCTCTTTGCTTGCAGTGAGGATGGCACTTTTATATCCATATGTGCCTTTACTCCACAACACCTTCCCTTCATGTTTACAGTAGAGAGAAACATCTGCTCCCTCAGTGACATTCTGATGATGTATTTCTGTCAAAACAAACACAAATTAACAAATCAAATGTGCTGTAAATACTGTTCTGTTATGAAATCTGACTTCAATATATTAAACTATTTCCCTCTGACTGTGTTTCTTATCATCACTATTTTGAAATGTGATTTTACTGCAGTGTTGAAATATATATTTTTATCTGTATACTAAAATATCAGCTTGTGTTTTTCACACAATGTCTCACTGAATAAATAAATACAGTAAAGATGATAAAACTCACGGCTCTGTGTTGTGTTTATGTTCCTGTAGAGCAGAAAACACATAAAGACAAAATGCTTCATTTTCTGCTGTCAGTGTGAGAATCACATGAACATCCGCTCTTAGTTTAAGGTTTAAAATGGTTTATATGTAATGTTGTGTGTAGATATATGGCCATGTGTCTGTGGTCGGGGACTTTTTTATGTGACGAAGTAAATTACACTATAAAATTGAAGATTGATATCAGTTTTGTTTTTAGTTTTGAAATAGGTAGGGGATGTGAAGTGTCATTTAATAAATATTTGTGTGATTTATTTTGTTTTTCTGTATAAATATAAGAATCCACAAGATAAGATAGTGTGCATGTTTGTGTAGTTTAAAGAAAGACTCAGTTGCACAACTTCAATTTGTCTCTTGTAAGATCACATTAAACGTGTGGTTTGGTTATAAATGTTGCTATATAGGTGTAACTCACTCAAGGCCAGAATCATTAATATTTATCATAAATGCTTTCAGTCTTAAGTTTGTCGACCAGAAAAATATTTACTACAGTAAAATCGAGAGTAAACTAATAAACCGATAAAAATGACTTGACCCTAATGTGAGCAAGCAGAAGACAATATTGCTATTTTGACAATAACAGAAATAAATATATAATGTAAATTATTAAACCATAAACATAATTTAAAAAATATATTGTAACTTCATTTTGTATACTTAGTTTGTTTTGAGGTCTAAACATGTGTCAGTGGTCAGCTGAAACACGATTGTTCATCTTTCCAACCACATCGAGTCTGTTTTAAAGAACAACCCACATGTTCACATTACTGACCTGTTTATCTTTTACATGAAGATATATTAAAATCTTGCAGTATGTACAAAACCTCACATGTGCAGTAACAGTGAATAATATCTGAATATTAAAAAATAAATATATGCAGATTAAATGCAGAAACATTAAACTACACATTTAAACGTTAAGCTTTGGTCAGGAAGACGGTTTATACAGAGACTCACGCTGAACACATGCACTTATAATTAAACAGCCTTTAACCACAGAGTCTGTATATGAGTAAAATTAGTACATGCTGTGAACTTAAAGAAAGAAACACATCAAATATACTAGAAACATTTAAGAAAATCAACATTTTCTGCATTAGTAACAAGAAACAAGCAAGAAAATGAATAAGGACAGACTGCTCAATGTATTACTTATGAATGTTTGAAAAGTTATTGACAACTTATGAGGAAACTGGTTTTAATATCCTCCTAACACTGTCATGTATTATAACAATATGTTAAAAGAATAAAAGACTTTACACAAATCCAATTAATCAACAAGAACTCATAAGGTTTCACTCTTGTGTCCTTTAGCTATACTTGTTTTCTTTTATACAATAATATTTGAAAGCACTAGTAGTTAAATCTGAGGTTGGTGTGTCTGTGGACGGAACCTGTAGTTGTGTTTGTGTTTATGTTTTTGTCTAAGTTTAAAACTATTTAAAAAAAGTGATCTAGCTTTAGAGTCTGTCCTTATTCATTTTCTTGCTTGTTTCTTGTTACCAATGCAGAAAATGTTGATTTTCTTCAATGTTTCTAGTATATTTGATGTGTTTCTTTCTTTAAGTTCACAGCATGTACTAATTTTACTCATATACAGACTCTGTGGTTAAAGGCTGTTTAATTATAAGTGCATGTGTTCAGCGTGAGTCTCTGTATAAACCGTCTTCCTGACCAAAGCTTAACGTTTAAATGTGTAGTTTAATGTTTCTGCATTTAATCGGCATATATTTATTTTTTAATATTCAGATATTATTCACTGTTACTGCACATGTGAGGTTTTGTACATACTGCAAGATTTTAATATATCTTCATGTAAAAGATAAACAGGTCAGTAATGTGAACATGTGGGTTTTTCTTTAAAACAGACTCGATGTGGTTGGATAGATGAACAATCGTGTTTCAGCTGACCACTGACACATGTTTAGACCTCAAAACAAACTAAGTATACAAAATGAAGTTACAATATATTTTTTAAATTATGTTTATGGTTTAATAATTTACATTATATATTTATTTCTGTTATTGTCAAAATAGCAATATTGTCTTCTGCTTGCTCACATTAGGGTCAAGTCATTTTTATCGGTTTATTAGTTTACTCTCGATTTTACTGTAGTAAATATTTTTCTGGTCGACAAACTTAAGACTGAAAGCATTTATGATAAATATTAATGATTCTGGCCTTGAGTGAGTTACACCTATATAGCAACATTTATAACCAAACCACACGTTTAATGTGATCTTACAAGAGACAAATTGAAGTTGTGCAACTGAGTCTTTCTTTAAACTACACAAACATGCACACTATCTTATCTTGTGGATTCTTATATTTATACAGAAAAACAAAATAAATCACACAAATATTTATTAAATGACACTTCACATCCCCTACCTATTTCAAAACTAAAAACAAAACTGATATCAATCTTCAATTTTATAGTGTAATTTACTTCGTCACATAAAAAAGTCCCCGACCACAGACACATGGCCATATATCTACACACAACATTACATATAAACCATTTTAAACCTTAAACTAAGAGCGGATGTTCATGTGATTCTCACACTGACAGCAGAAAATGAAGCATTTTGTCTTTATGTGTTTTCTGCTCTACAGGAACATAAACACAACACAGAGCCGTGAGTTTTATCATCTTTACTGTATTTATTTATTCAGTGAGACATTGTGTGAAAAACACAAGCTGATATTTTAGTATACAGATAAAAATATATATTTCAACACTGCAGTAAAATCACATTTCAAAATAGTGATGATAAGAAACACAGTCAGAGGGAAATATTTTAATATATTGAAGTCAGATTTCATAACAGAACAGTATTTACAGCACATTTGATTTGTTAATTTGTGTTTGTTTTGACAGAAATACATCATCAGAATGTCACTGAGGGAGCAGATGTTGTTCTCTACTGTAAACCTGAAGGGAAGGTGGTGTGGAGTAAAGGCACATATGGATATAAAAGTGCCATCCTCACTGCAGAAAGCAAAGAGAAGATACAAAAACACAATCCAGATCCTCAAAACCGTTATAGTCTTACAGAAGAATTAAATCTAATCATCAAGAATGTTTCTCTCTCAGATTCTGGATTTTACTTCTGTAATGTAAATCAAACTGTGAATCTGACAGTAACAACATCAGGTGAGAGATGCTTCACATCATACAAACAAACACTGACAGTCTCAAAGTTATAATACAAAATAAAGCATATTAGACAAAAGTGGATTCCTCTGTCAGGAAAAATAAATCACGAGTTAGCTGGACAAAGTAAACAACACTAATGTGTATCATACTGTTGGGACACTTGTATAACATTACATATATTTATATGAAACACAGAAAGTTATATGAAATCATAATATGCAAGGAACATATTCATCAGTTCCTCATCTGATTTATTAGCATGTATGTTGTTTTGACCCAGTGTAAATCAACTCATGTCTACATGGATCTTATTCTGAATACTTAAGTTATAATGAAAATTAATAAGCAGATAAATAAAAACACAGATATCGACTCTAAAAAATCAGATATTTGACTTTAGTATAAAGTAAAGGCGTTCCCAACCAATTGTTTTCATAAAATGTATAAAATGGGCCTATGTTAAAGATACTTTACAAAACAAATCCTTCAATTTCCCTGAAGGTGTTTTTGTATATTTGCTGTATTTGCAGGTAAAACAAGATCAAATACGTCCAGCAACGGTGAAACAGAAGCCACCACAACACCACCAGGTTTATTTAGATATATTTTGCACATAGCCTATGTCTAAGTCTACTGTATATATCTATACAGTATCTAGTGAACTGATAGCATCTATGTATGCGTAGAATAATTAAATCATCTAATTACTCTCTAGTTGTTCCAAATCTGTATAAATTTATTTGTTTGGTTAAACACAGAGAAAGATATTTGGACAAATGCTTGTAATGTAACAGTTCTTTGCCCCCATTGACTACCATAGTAGGAGAAATGACAATAGTAGTTAAAAGTACACCAGAACTTTTGACTGCACTCTAAAAATAAATAGAGTACTAATATGAATATGTATTAATATGAAGGAATTTTCTGTATTCATTTTTTACAGTTGTTTTACCTGTATTTTACATTTTGCACTGCATTAAATTACATTTTAGGATTAACGGAAATGTCTGTAAAATAAAGGAATTGTACTGGTAATTTTCTGCCAGTACTTTATCCGTATTTTTATGTATTTTTATTTTACAGTGTATCCTACATTCTTTAAAATATCTAATTTTGTGTTCAACAGAACAAAAAATTGGCCTAAAGTAATTTATTTTTCTATGGTAGTCAATGGAGGCAAATAACTGTTTGGTTACAAGCATTCTTCCAAATATCTTTCTCTCTGTGTTCAACCAAACAAACTAATTTATAAAAATTTGGAACAACTCGAGGGCGAGTAAAAGAAGACAGAACTAATATTTTTGGGGTTAACTATCCCTTTAAGTTACATCTGAAGCTGTCTTGAACACCATTTCATGAGCATTTCTGATGTACAAAAATAACTTGCATCCTTTTTACTCAATTTTTAGATGAACACAAAGAAACTTCTGGTCCCAGACACACAGAAGACACCACCACAACCCCAGACTCATCTACTACAACTGCTTTAAGATCTTATTGTATAAAAGAAATCAAGTAGCAAACACTTTACAAACACTGTGATAGTGATTCTACTGCTGATAAGATGTTTGTAAAGATGAGTTTAAAATGTTTTTCTCATGAGCTGTTTGCAGCCATTTTGTCCACATTTTAAACAATGATCAAACCATCTTTTAAAATACTTTGTGTTTTTGCTTTCTTTTGTAAAAGTACATTATATGTTTGTTGTTTATCTATGTACAGATGTGGTTATAGGCTGTTTAATGCATGAGTACAGTGTGTGTTCTCTTTCCAAAAGAGTCTCATAAGAATTCATGACATCAATTTGTGTAAAGGAGGGTCTCTGGAATGCTGTGATGTCCTTTACGCACACAGATTATTAAGTTGGATGCTGTCGTCAGTGTGGTGTGTTAGTCACTTTGCCTATAGACCACATAGCGTCATATCCGCGTTACTCTTTAATCGCCTTTAATGACGTAGAACCGCATGACAACCATTTCTCTTTTTTATCGCTTTTAACAGAAATAGACAAAAGAGTTGACAACAATTTATCGTTCCCGTCTGATTAATGGCCATCAGCGGTGGAGTTAAAGACAACAGATCCCATAATTTCACGGCGTCATCAAGCTACGGCATTGTTGTTGTTTTGATCGTGCGCCCTCTAGCGGCGGATTTCCGCAAACTGCACCTTTATTATGCAAATGTGTCCTATGGTGCAAAAATTTAGGGAAAAAACAATGAAGAAATCTTTTTAGCCTATATTATAAACACAAATATTAATAATATAAAATCAGAATCAGGTGAACTTTATTGCCAAGTGTGCTTGCACACACAAATAATTTTCTTTGGTGTTGGAAGCTACTATACACACATTCAACACAATGACAAGACAAATTATAATAAAGATTTACAGTGTAAAAGATATCAAAAGGAAAATATGCATATATAAAAATTGACTATTGTAGCCTACAGAAAATCGGAGTAGAACTAAGAGACATATTGTTGTGATTTTACATATTTACAGATGATATGTACACTTGTGAAAAAGGATAATGTTGTGAGCAGAAGTGTATTAGGCTACAGAAATGTAGGACAATTTGTTTTCTAAATTTTGTTGTCAGACCGTAAGACACTTACGATTTATTCGTTAACTACCCATTTATTGTTCAGCATTGCCTTAAAATAGTATCATAAATGTGTAAAGTTGCATGAAATGAAAATAGGTTACTCAATAAAGTTGTCTAAATATTGGATTCCACAACTGATAACATAAAACATATATAAGACAATACAGCATTTACTGTAGGTGTCTTAAAATTTACTGATGACTCAATTTGAGAATTTTCTTTTACACTATTATTCTGGATGTCTGTGCTACTGTCCAGTCGGCATTTTCACCCCAAAATGGCGGCCGCACTATATACCGAAGCACCACCTAGTGGCTGTTTCCCGAAAATAACCAGATTTTCTCTTTCTCTTGGTACTGTATATATACTCTTTGGCTCTAACATTAATTTAATCTAGGACTAGGACTATTTTTAAAGTTCACCCAAAAATAAAATCCAAAAATACTCCCCCTTTGGTCATTTCAAACCTTCATGACTTTCTTCCTTCCGCAGAACACAAATAAAGATATTTTGAAGAATGTTGTTAACTGGCCCCCATTCACTTGCATTGGTTTTGTGTCCATACAGTAGAAGTGAATGGGTGCTGCTGTTCGGTTAACAACTTCAATATATCTTCTTTTGTGTTCTGCAGAAGAAAGAAAGCCATGCAGGTTTGAAATGACATGAGGTTGAATGAATGACGATATCATTTTTTATTTTTGGATGAACTATCCCTTTGAGCTTTGTCTGGGAAACCGCCCCTACGAGCTCAAGGAATAGTAAAAACATTTAATTTGATTCATTTTTCTTGTCCTCATTATGTGGTAGAAACAGAGATTCAGCACTCTTACAAACATTTGCATTTCTTTCTCAAACAGCTTTGAATATTAGTGGACATTTGGATGTATTTATTGTGTGGTTATGGCTACTTGTTTTCTTTTATACAGTAAGATGTGAAAGCAGTTGTAGTATATGAGTCTTGGGTTGTGGTGGTGTGTTGTGGACGACTGTAGATGGGACCAGTAGTTGCTTCAGGTTCATAATGGAGCAAAAAAGAAAAAGGTCATTTATTTTTGCTCTCAGTTTTGTACAGTTTCAGAAAAAAAGGTTAACAATTGTACATTTACTGTCACTGAGGTGGTACCCTAATGTTCTTTTTAGTACCATAATATAACGTTTTACCTATTGTGTACCTCAAAAGGTACAGTCCAATGCTAATATTACAGTATACACAATACTGTAGGTCCATAATAGACCAAAGGTATACAACATTTAATGTGTTCGATACCTTTAAAGGTACAAACATTTAATGGTACCACCCCAGTGACAGAAAAGGTACAGTTTTAAACCTTTTTTTGACATCACAACTGCTACACTGTTTAGCAAATGGCATATAAATAATTTTAAACAACTTCAAAAGTAATTTCATTTACAATTTCTTTTTTGTCATATTTTAAATTCGGAACTGAATTCTTAAATTGTTATATTTAATACATTTTAACAAATCTTCATTTCAAGATGTGATGTACATTTGAAGCTTATCACTCTTAAAAATAAAGGTGCTTCAAAAGCTTGTTTGATGCCATGGTTCTATAAAGAACCTTTAACATCTTAAGAACCTTTCTGTTTCACAAAAGGTTCTTTGTGATGAAAAAAAGTTCTTCAGATTATAAAAAAGTAAGAAAGAGATGTTTCTTTAAAGAACCTTAGGCTGAATGGTTCTTTGTGGAACCAAAAAAGGTTCTTCTATGGCATTGCTGTGAAGAACCTTTTAAGCATCTTTATTTTTAAGAGTGTGATTGTTTTCATTCTTACAGTCAGTAGTTGAGTCTGGGGTTGGTGTGCTGTCTAGGTGTCTAGGGCCAGAACCTTTAGTTAAAAAAGCAAAGTTAGTTTTGTTTTTGTAGCTTTTAGTTTTGAATTTTACAACTAGCCACTGTGTTTTGATAAATGGTGTCTTGAAACTTTTTAGAAGCTATGAAGTGTATAACTAGTGTCCTCTTTTTCTTATAATCTGAATGTAAGAATCAACTGCAAATTCAACGTGTCACATAGAAACAAAAAAATGTTTTATTTCTTTTTTTTTTGTCATGCAGTTGGCATGATGATCACCTGATGTTGTTACTGTCAGATTCACAGTTTGATTTACATTACAGAAGTAAAATCCAGAATCTGAGAGAGAAACATTATTGATGATTAGATTTAATTCTTCTGTAAGACTATAAAGGTTTTGAGGATCTACTTTGTGTTTTTGTATCTTCTCTTTGCTTTCTGCAGTGAGGATCTCACTTCTATGTCCATCTGAGACTTTACTGCACACCACCTTCCCTTCATGTTTACAGTAAAAAACAGCATCTGCTCCCTCAGTGACATTCTGATGCTGTATTTCTGTCAAAACAAAGACAAATTAACAAATCAAATGTGCTGTAAATACTGTTCTGTTATGAAATCTGACTTCAATATATTAAACTATTTCCCTCTGACTGTGTTTCTTATCATCACTATTTTGAAATTAGATTTTACTGCAGTGTCGAAATATATATTTTTATCTGTATACTAAAATATCAGCTTGTGTTTTTCACACAATGTCTCTGTGATTCTCACTGAATAAATAAATACAGTTAAGAGGATAAAACTCACGGCTCTGTGTTGTGTTTATGTTCCTGTAGAGCAGAAAACACATAAAGACAAAATGCTTCATTTTCTGCTGTCAGTGTGAGAATCACATGAACATCCGCTCTTAGTTTGTGCGTGCGTGCGTGCGTGCGTGCGCGCGCGCGTGTGCGTGTGGTCTGTGTCTGTGGGAGGGTTTAGCGATTGCCTAATTTGTCACACATGAAACAATCTACATTACAAAACATCTTAATAAACTTAATGAATAATTTCCTAATGAAAGTACAGATATTAGTTTTGTTAATAGTATTTTAGAAGTGGTGAAATCTGAAATGGGAAGGGGATGAGAAGTAAAGTAACATTTTCTTTTAAACTAGTCAAAGTACATAAGATGACAACATATCTGTGTGATTTAAAGAATGACTCTTATAAGATCACATTAAATGTGTGTTTAAGTAAAAATGAAGTTGATATGTAACCCACCAAAATTGTTCCCATTCATCATAAATCGATTAAGTTAAAATCAACAAATATAAATGACTTGACCCCAATTTGAACATGCAGAAGATTTTGACCATAGCAAAAATATAATAACAATTATTGAAATAACAATTTAAAGAATATATTGTAACTTTATTTTGTACACTTCCTTTGTTTTGAGGTCTAAACATGTGTCAGTGGTCAGCTGAAACACGATTGTTCATCTTTCCAACCACATCGAGTCTGTTTTAAAGAACAACCCACATGTTCACATTACTGACCTGTTTATCTTTTACATGAAGATATATTAAAATCTTGCAGTATGTACAAAACCTCACATGTGCAGTAACAGTGAATAATATCTGAATATTAAAAAATAAATATGAGTAAATATATGCAGATTTAACATTAAACTTTAATGCAACCCTAATGTAAACACTTGATGACCTGACAGAAAAAATACACACAAAAATATTTATTGATGATGATTGTTTGAAAGTTATTGACAAAATGCAAACAACTTATGAGGAAACTGACTCATAGATTCCTTACTTTTCTTAATGTTTTCGTAAATCTTAACAAAACCAAGTTCTTCTTGTTTTCTTTTATACAATAATATCTGAAAGCACTAGTTAAGTCTGGGGTTGGTGTGTCTTCTGAGTGTCTGTGGATGGAACTTGTAGTTGCTTTGCGTTCATAAAGGAGTGAAAAATATTAAGGTCAGTTGTTTTTGCTTTTGTTGCTTTGTAGAGATAAAGTCTGTAAGCTGTCTTAGCTAAAAAAAGCTTGTAGGCTACTTTCATATCTCCAAATATATCTGTGTTATTGTTTTGTCTCATGGTGCACATCAGTAATGTTTTTTTCTAAGGTATAAAAGTCAAGTAGCTTTAGAGACTGAGAGTTTTCTTACAGTAAGAACTGAAGTAAGTGTAATAGTCGGCCTATAGATGACTCTTCTGTTGATGTGTCTCTTTCTAATCTATGACAATCATCTGCTCTTTCTAAAACTAAAAATGAAATACATAGCTTTTATATTTATAGTGCTGTTTGTTTCTATAAACAATGCAAAAGCATTAGATGAAGTAGTTTTGCTAACGGACAAGATTGTGTTCTTTCTTTATTTTGTACAGATGTTCGTATAGGGGGAGTTTTCATAGTTACAGGTTTGTGGATGAAACCTTAAAATGAAATAAATAGATAATATTGAGAGTTAGTAAGTGAGACCTGCTGACTATAAGCAATGACCTGTAAAATATACAAAATATAGTATTATAACAGTGTGAGAATGAGATCTGCTCTTAGTTTAAGGGTCAAAGCAGTACATATGTACAATGTTGTGTGTTTATGAGCGACAGGGGAGAGCTTATTGTTTACATTTATTTATCTATCCAAGCGGACTTATAAATCGACAAACAAGAGTCAAATATAAGCGTATAAGTCACACCGACACATTAGGAAACTGCTAAATAATTTCTTAATGTAAATACAATTAGTTTTTTTTAATGTCAATATGTGATTTATTTCTGGGGTTTTTAAAAATATGTATCCATGTGACATAGTTGTTTGTGGGGTTTAAAGATATTTGAATCAAAGACAATTTAATGTGGTAAGCTCATAAGATCACATCATGTATAGACCAAAAATGATGTTCCTTTGTCAATAATTTGTGGATAATATTTCCATATATGCCAAAATAATTCACTTTATTTTATTGCAAAAAGTTCTGGAACAAGAACTTCCGGAGTTCTGAACAAGTGTTAGTGGTTATAAAACTAAGAGTACAGCTGAGACACGATTGTTGAGCATATAGGGTTCTGTTAACACAGACTTTTCTTATTGCTGATCTGTTTATGTTTTAAATTATCTTTGAACGATTTTTTAGTGTGCACAAAATGTGTATGCAATACATGCAGTTTATACTTTGCACAGTTTTTGCACGCCAACCTGACCACGTGTGAGAACTATACTTTTTGCAGAGAAAAATCTGTTGTTGTCCTGCTACAGACAGCAGTGTTACTGAACACCAGCATGTGTTGTGCCTATGATGCTGATGTCCCAAACTTCCTAAGCAAGAGTTTCTTGGTGAACCAGGTTCATCAAGACTTTGGTTGCGCAGCATTTATTATCATAAATCAGCTCAGACCAGCGTGGAAATTTAATCACGTATTGAAACTGCACATGCTAGACTTCCTGTATTGACTAATGTCCTTTCTGAAGAGGGAAGTCTAAAAATGGTGTGGTTGCATGTAGCAAAAGAGGTCAGTTATTTTTGCCTTTGTTGCTATAGCTTTGTTTTAAACACCTGCTAACACAGTAAATGGTGTATAGCAACACCAATTTTAAAAAGAAACAGCTTTATACTTCTTCAGGTCTAATTCAGGTCTAAATTTCAGAAACTGTTCAAATAAATAGTGCAACATACTAAAAGATTTATGATTGAGATAATACAATGATGGGAGAAGGAACTGCACTGTAAAATATTTTTGGGATTGTAGTCAGCTGAACTTAATTTAGTAAGTTAATCCAATGGTTTTGTCCAATCTTGTTGAGTTGACTCAATTCTGTAAGTTATCTCAACTTTTGGAAGTCAGTACAACTCAAAAAATCCAATGCAAAAAAGAAACTTAAAAAGATGAGTTTAAAAATTGCAGATTTTTTACAGTGTGTAATTGCATTAAGCTTAAGCAGTTGTACATTTTTTTTAATATAAATTATAAACAGCAACGCAATATTTTCATAAATCCATGACACACAATTTCGAATCAAATAATATTAGTGTAAATATTTTTTTTTATTGAAATGAAATATTTACACAGTATTAAATTTCAGTGTATTCATAATCTCTGTTTAAATGTATTCACTGAAATTCATGGTTGGTTTATGGTATCCACTTTGATAGTAGAATACAAAGGCACTTGCTCTGAAAAAAAGGAAAATGTAAACATCAATGGAAGTAATTTATACATTTCTTAACATACTGGAGTACATGTCATTGTATTAATATGCAAAATATTGTTTTACCAGTGGTAGACTGTGATATCAAAGTGTATGTGCTATCATCCGTCTCTTGTATTTGGCCTGAGATTCATTTAAAGAGAAAGAGATCAATAACTGAAAGAAAACATAACATGTTGAAATAAACAGTGAAAATGTCCTCCTTTACCAAGTTGAACTATGTCAGGATCTCCAGCCAAGTAATATATGGCGTCTTTTGGTTTTTGCGAGGGAACTGCAGAAAAAGCCGTACAGTTCTTGTCAGTTTTTGTGTGCTTAAAGATCAATAAATCTCACTTTTATGATCAAAAACATTTGAAAACATTTACCAGGTTGTGCAGTAAAATCACTGTCATCTACCGTCTCGTATACATGGTCCTTCTTGTTAGAAAGTGCGGCTAAAATATCAAAAACAAACAACATGTATTAGCTTAAAGGTTGTTTGTGTGCTGGCCGACTACCACTGGAGAAGTTCATCTCTTTATCCAGCATTTTAATAAATATAAAGTCAGTTCTTAAAGGTCCAGAGTATCATTTTTTGGAGGATCTATTGACAGAAATGCAATATAATATACATAACTATGTCTAGAGGTGTATAAAGACCTTACATAATGAAGCGTTATGTTTTTATTACCTTAGAATTAGAGCTATTTATATCTACATACACCGCGGGCCCCCTAACATTGAGTTCATCATGTTGTTTCTACAGTATCCCTAAACCGACAAACTTTATAGAGAGCGTTTCACAAATACATGATCTCCTTCAACAAAAAAGCGAAAATGTGATGACATCTTTGTCCTGTGTCAGCCACCGTAGTGCTTCAAAAGGGAGGGGTGAGCGGTTGATTGAGCCGTTGGTTGCAATTCACAACCTCACCGCTAGAATTTCATACATTGGACCTTTAAAGGAATTCAAAATGATACTATGCTTCATATTAAATGTATAAAGAGAAAAATGTTTTTGCAAACTTAATTGAATGAAAAAAAAATTTCTTCAGTGACACCCAATACAGAAATGAGTTGATGTTCACCTTTTCTTTTGATACATGCCCATAGCAAGAGCACCAGCACCACAAACACAACTCCTCCTGACACGGAAGCAGCAATCTGACTGGAATCTAGAAAAGAGTTCAGGTTAAGGAAATGTAATTCCTATAGTCTGTTTATTTATTTATTTGAGCATTTATTTAAACTACAACACCTGTATAATCAGCCCGAATAACATTAAACTATTATATGATTTTACATATTTTTTTTCACTAAATAGCATTTCTGAAACACTTAAAACGTGAAATATTTATTGCTTAAGACACTGTTACTAAAAAATGTGATAAATATTTGAATGAACGTTTTTGTTTTGGTGACTCCTGGTTGACTGGTACTGAAAGTGTTCGACTTGCTAAATGATACAGCTAACGCATGAATAAAACAAACATGAATGCAGGGGATTTGTTTGTTGTTTTAAAAATCCAGGTGAAGCATTTTTATACATTTTCTGAAAACACTTGGTTAAGGTCTTTATCTAGTACAAAAAAGTGTTTTTTATACAAACCGCTGTTCACTTCAGTTATCATGCTTGATCTTGTGCTTGTTGTGCTTAAATCTGGAAACACAAAAGGAGAGTTGTTTTTTCACTACAAAATATTTGTAGATTAAATCCATAAACCTTATGCGAAGGCATTATGTTAATATTCATTTATTAAGTTTGAAAATATACAAAGCATACACAGTAAAGTGTAACACGAGTTTAAAATACACATCACACATGACAAACAAACACACAAAACAACTGAAAGAATATAACAACAGTAAGCTGTAAATAAAAGAAAATATAATAATAGAACTAAAACGGGAAAACCTGTTGTTGAAGTGACTGTGGTAGTTTGAGATCTGGAATTATTCACACCGCTGTTTTCTGCAGATGTAGGTGTCGCTGGAAAAATAGCCAAAAAAGTATTCAACAACAAAATATTTATTGAAACAGACAGATGAAAAGGTAAATGCTTGGATTTCTGTTCATTGATGTGGAGACCTGTATTTTCTACATTTATGTGTTACATTTTTAATAATGATCAAAAATAGAGGAGAGATGAAAACCGAGAAGTAAACAGAGAAGATACAAATGTATAGCACATGATTTAAAGATGATTACATGTGTTGCATTCACATTTACATTTACATTTATGCATTTGGCAGACGCTTTTATCCAAAGCGACTTACATTACATTGTACTATACATTTGTACATTTTGTATAGTAAGCAAGTGGGGGTTAGGTGTCTTGCTCAAGGGCACCTCAGCCGTTACCCACCAGCCCTGAGAATCGAACCAGCAACCTTCTGGTCATGAGTCCAACTCTCTAACCACTGGGCCACGACTGCCCTTTATTTTAACCATAGTTCTTTTAAATCACTATTATTAGTCGACCTTTATGTTTGCATTCAGCAGCAAAACATGATTCAATTGATAAATATTTATAAGCTAAGGCATGAGTGTAAATGTAAATTAATATCCTGAACACAAAGGCCAAACAATAACATACATCCAAACACAACAGGAACAAATTAAGTTAAATACCTTGTGTTGAAATGGGTTGAACTGTGTGGTGAGTATTGTTGGTTTGAGCTACACTGAGCGTACTTGTAAAAATCTCTGAAACTGGGCAGAAGTGGAAATAACACTTTAACTGAATGTTTATTAAAATGAAATACATCTGAAATATTATTGAATTGTTTGAAATATTATTTGAATAATTTCTATCCAGACGATTTAATGACAAACGTTCTTTTACTCACATGCAGATGCCATCAGTTCACTATATAGATACTGTATTCATGTGTGTGTATATATATATATATATATATATATATATATATAAATATAGACAAGCTATGTGCAAAATATAGTCTAAATAAACCTGTTGGTGTTGTGGTGGCTTCTTTTTGACCGTTGCTGGACGTAGTTGATCTTGTTTTACCTGCAAATACAGCAAATATACAAAAACACCATCGGAAATTTAAGGATTTGTTTTGTAAAGTATATTTAACGTAGGCCTACTTTATATATATTTTTAAACAATTGGTTGGGAAGGCCTTTACTTTATACTAAATAGAGTCGATATCTGTGTTTTTATTTAGCTGCTTATTCATTTTCATTATAACTTAAGTATTCAGAATAAGATCCATTGCAGACATGAGTTGATTTACACTGGGTCATGTTATCAAAACAACATACATGCTAATAAATCAGATGAGGAACTGATGAATATGTTCCTTGCATATTATGATTTCATATAACTTTCTGTGTTTCATATAAATATATGTAATGTTATACAAGTGTCCCAACAGTATGATACACATTAGTGTTGTTTACTTTGTCCAGCTAACTGGTGATTTATTTTTCCTGACAGAGGAATCCACTTTTGTCTAATATGCTTTATTTTGTATTATAACTTTGAGACTGTCAGTGTTTGTTTGTATGATGTGAAGCATCTCTCACCTGATGTTGTTACTGTCAGATTCACAGTTTGATTTACATTACAGAAGTAAAATCCAGAATCTGAGAGAGAAACATTCTTGATGTGAAGTTCTAAAGCACTCGTAACACTATAACGGTTTTGAGGATCTGGATTGTGTTTTTGTATCTTCTCTTTGCTTTCTGCAGTGAGGATGGCACTTTTATATCCGTATGTGCCTTTACTCCACACCACCTTCCCTTCAGGTTTACAGTAGAGAACAGCATCTGCTCCCACAGTGAACCTCTGATTATGTATTTCTGTCAAAACAAACACAAATTAACAAATCGAATGTGCTGTAAATACACAACTGACTTCATTATTATCCTGAAGTCCTAACGTATAATGTTCACTGCACGAGAATGAAAAATATATATAAAAACACATGTTTGTGATGTCTTGCATCTTTTCTAAAAAATCTTTTTGTTCTTTCTTTCACTTATTAGGAAATGTTGTTGCTTAATGTAACAGGTTGTGTTTTTACACAGTTTCATTCACACTAAATGAAGCGTCTCTAAACATGATAATGAAGATAATGATACTCACGGCTCTGAGATGTGTGTATGTAGAGCAGAAGACACATTAAGACAAAATGCTTCATTTTCTGCTGAACGTCCTCTTTTAGTTTGTGTTAAACTATCTCACGGTCCCTATTTTTAAGTTTTGATGAAACACTTTGAATCCATTTTTAAACTCTATTACACAAACCTTGCTGTTTCCGAGTTGAGATGAAACAGGAAGAGAAGTGGTTACTGATTTCTGGTTTATGTGTGTCTGAGTCTGTGCACAGCATGCGTCTTCGTGGTTTTTACTAATCATGAATCATGGCTGATAAAAAGGCTTACGTATGATTGAATAATATCCCAAGAGTACATGCCTAAAGATACACCACAGCCCTTACAGGGTTACAAATAAACCGTGTTATACAGAATTCACGTTGTAGCCCATCACCACTGGCTTAAACCCACACGCCCAGACACATGCTTTATTTCCACTTGCATTTATTTAATGAATTTGTCCAAAAACATGTTTAAAGGTTCATGCATCTGGTTTTATTAATAAGTGATCATGCCTGCATTCTACAATAACATGTAAATGTAAGATAAAATGATCAACATTTGTCACCACATCATTAGCAACATCTATAAATAATGGCACTGCATGATGTGATGTGGCCAGAAGGAAGTAGGCTACAGTACCAAGTGGTTACATGTATTCACGAGTTCGCACCAACATAAAACTAGATGTTATAATGTATGCATAATATTATATATTTTAGATATTTTTGACTCCATTAGGAAAACAGTTTTTGTACAAATGCAGAAAGTTTCCTGTCGGTAAAGTTTAGGTTAGAGAAAAGTCCTCGTGTGTGTGTGTGTGTTCCTGACCACTTATATTTACACAAATGGCCTTTGCCCAGAATAATAGATCAAAGCAAACAAACAGGTGTTTCTTGTATCACACAGAAACACAGTTTGCATTTATATCCCCATCTCTGTATAAAACATTAAATTGCAGGTTACATTTTCTTTACTGTCAAATAACGTCAAATTTACAATTCACGAAATCAACCGCAAAGCTCAATTTATAAATTACATTTACATGAAGTCATTTAGCAGCAAATTATTATTAGGCTACAGTAGTCAACATTTGAAGTAGATTAAAAAAGTTAATCAAAGTTGTCCGAAGAGAAGAATTCGCGTATTCTTCTTGTCTTAGGATGAACCTTTTGGTCCAAAATGTTTTGAATCCACTTCAATTGTTGACTCAGAGCAATTTGGATTGCAGCTTTAAAAATGCCAACATCGCAAATAAACATTTTATGGTTTAGCTAACCTAGTATCATCTTAAGTATCAAAAAAGTTAGCAATGGCTAACTTCAGTTGTGAAGTAGGACTTCAGTTGTGGTTATGACATCAGAATAACGCGAGAGTGATCGTTAAAACGGGGTGTAGTCTGCTCTCGCGGTACTTCGATTCTTTTGCCTTTGTTGAGACGGTTGATCTCTTTCGCTTGCCGTATCATAAACCTCAACGTCACAGAGGCCCCGCCCAAATGTTACTGGTCGTGTTCCAATACACGATGAACTGCCTAGGCGATGTCGCTTTCTCGCGTGCGTAAATGCTAAAATTTAAACAAGCTGAAAAGCAAAGCGCAAAGCTGAATAAAGCGACACGAAGCTCTATTACATGAAGTGCCAGTCATTTTGTTTCAGCCGATTACTATGAAATTAAATCCAGTTCAAACGAGTGAACGAGACTCTGGAGACACATATTGAGACGCAGCCGCTGACGCCGTAAATACGCTCAAATAATTTGGCGGTTACAAGGAAGTTGTGTCGCTCTTGATGAGCGTAAACACTTTTGTGAACGTTTGTGTATTGAAGTAGTCGCACTCAAAAATGTTTGCTGCGGTGTAAATGGATTTTAAACTCTAGTTTTCGTACTTTGTTGTTGTTTTATTGTCGTAACATCCCGCAGCCGGTTAGCCTGCTGCTCCGAAAGGCAAGATGTCTAACATTAAACTCCACAAGACAAACGGCAAATATTTATGGTGGTGTCTCCAAAGTCTCGAATTCAAACCGGATATCCCAGCAAAAAACATTAAACATCTCAATCTGGGAGTGTAAGTCAATAAACTATATTTTCTTTTCTAGCTAAGTTAACTGTTTTGTGTGCGCTGTGTACCAGGGCGTAGTAGTATGCACTACAGTTTTAATACAAATACAGATTCTTACCATGATTTTATTTTATCTTCATTTGTTTCATAACACTGATCGGCACATTACTTAATAAAATCCAGAAATAATAAAAACCTGATGATGAGTGTAGCTGTGTTTCTGTATTGAGTGTCTGACTTGTCTTTTTCTTCACAGAAACATGTTTGATAAGCCAAACAAAGAGGCCTCTTATATTGTCATCCACTTTTTGTTTGAGAAACTGAATCCCACTCGTGTTCAGGACGTATTCAGGTAGAGCTATGCTATGCTACTCTGTTGGCATAACCTGTGCTGTTTTACTAGTATAACTGATTCAGTACTGATGTTGTTTTATAGACATTGCTGGCCTGTTTGGGATCATAAACGTGATGCTGAGTTTCGCAGGGTGACTTTTGGATGGCTTCAAGAAATAGCGGTATGTTATTTTTTGTTCCTGCAATGCCCTTGTTTGATTTCCAAGGATGCACTGTACGCCGCTTTGGAAAAAAACATCTGCCAAATGCATAAGTGAAATGTAAAGGTCTTATATAATTAGATTTTTGCTTACATTTACACATTTGGCAGATGTGTTTGTTCAAAGCATCTTAAAGGGTATTAATGCTGGGTTTTTCTGCATCAGTATTATAACATTTCCTTCCTTAGGTATTGATCCCACGACCTTTACACAGCTACTCAATGCTCTTTCAACCAGATCTACAAAACACTAAGGGACGGTTTCCCGGACAGGGATTATCTTAAACCAGGACTAGGCCATAGTTAAATTAAAATATTTAAGTCATTTTTAAAAACAATTCACAAAAAAACATAACACAGTCACTGATATATTTTAAGATATGTCCAACCAAGTTGTTTTTGATCACGACACCTTTAACATTTAAGTTAGTCTGGGACTAGATTTAAACCCTGTTCGGGAAACCACCCCTAAATGGTCTAAAAAACTAAACTGTGAATTGTCTGGCTTTTCTGTCAAATACTATTTAGTTTATTAAAACAACAGAGTCTCAGAGGTCTATCCATTTTAATGCATTTCACTATTTCTGTTTACTAAACCTTTTCCTTGTTGTATACTTTTCTATATACTTTTCTATAATAAATGTTTTAACCTAAGCCATAACACAACCATGACTTTATATTGTACTGAACTGTTGAAATGTTTCTGTGTTTAGAATGAGGAAGGTAGCGCTTTTCCCAAGGTGGCTGCGTCACATTTGCTTTCCCCGTCTGGACCGAGATTTATCAACTTGATGCTTCACTTAGCCAAACATGTCATGCTGAAAACATTGAAAATATTTGCCATAGGTATGCTATTATTAATATGAATTAACCAATAATGTATGAGATACTTTGCTATATTGTTAATGTTGATACTCCTGAGGTGGATGTTAGTTGGGAAAGGGGGTGGGATAGGTGATTAGCTTTTGTTTTATAACCTTTTCTGTTATGCTGGGATCAAATTGACATGCTCATATGGTCATATATTCTGTCTTTGTCACTAAACTCTTAGATGGCACGTGGGTCCCTGAAGCTGCTGCTCTTTCATCAAGTTCACACGAGTTGGAGATGAAAAGATTTCAGGTGGTGAAGAGACAGTTCCAGAGAGTGACTGTAGAGCAGGACCGTCTTATTCAAGACTATCAGAAAAAAGCAAAGTGAGTGACCTGTTACAACGTTAGAAAATGATTGCTTAATATATGGTGTCTATGAGCTTTCGTACATGTGGATGTCAAGGTGTATAGAAATCAAATGATTTTGGCTGGACAGAATGAGTTGAGTCACACACGTACCAAATTCTCTATTGTTTTTCAGTAACCGTTGACATTTTTAATTACACCTGCTCTTGTTTTTATGCTATACCCAACAACTACACATATGCAAAAGATAATATTATAGCTGACAACAAACTTGCAATTTAATTTTTTTTCAGAGATTTGGAGAAGTCTTTGAGGGACCTCGATGCAGAAGATGCCAAATATGACCATTTACCCAAGTAAGTTGCTTAGAAGTTGATTTGTATATATTTTTTTTAAAAATCTTTATGAAATAATTAAGTCGTATGTTTTTTTTGTGTCTAGGGAACAAGACAGTAACACAGATTTGCAGGAAGAAATTATTTTAAAAATTCAGAAGGTTTGTTCTTTTTTTGTTGTTATTCAACAATTTATTTATTAACAACCTGAGAATGTTTTTACGAATATTGTTATTTACCCTTATACTAAAAATATGTTGTGTTTGGTTTACATTTTCAGGTGCGAGGGCTTTGGGCTGAGACAGACAGAGTTACATCCACCCTCGAAGGAGATCGAAAAGCGGTGGAGAGTGTGATCCGTGGACAGGTGGACCAGTACACTTTAGATGGGCAGGATCTCAGTGTCAAGATACCTACGGTCCTACGTGAAAGAATGGAGCGGCTATCACATCAGGTTAGAGTTAAAGAAAAGGCAGAAGAGAGCTAATTCTTCTTGAACATGAGATTAAAAGTTCAACTGACTTTCAGTTCCTTAAGGAAGTCTGATAACACCGAAGTATAGTTATTCATTTGTAAAACAAACTATGGTGAACATGTTTTTGTTTGTCTGGGCATTGTTTTTAATGTACCCAGACAAGACGTGCGTGCGTGCGTCAGTCATTATTAGAGCAGCAACTCACCAATGTGTTTATAACATCAATAAAATACAAAAAAACAGACAAACAAATAAAATGTTTAATGCTGAAGCCAAGCTCACATCACGGGTGAAATGTTTTATTTTGCTGTAGATAATAACCCTACTGGAAATATTGGTCTGATGGTAAATGTGAACATGAATAAAATAACATGTTTATCTGTTCTTACAATATGTTTATTTTCTTTGAGTTATTGATGGTTCTGTGTATTGTTTTTGGTAGTCTAGTGTTGGTAGCTTGTATGAGGCAGGACAGCCTGTTCTCGTGCATCTGCTGGAGCTTCTGAATGAGGGCTTGTGTCTCCTAAATGAGGAGAGAGAAAAGATCGCAGGAGCTACCGCACGTCTTCATGGCCAAGATCTCCAGGAACAGGCCTTGCTTTTCAGCCGTTCCAAAGAAAACCTCAAGATCATAAGGTACCAATGTGATGCAAATTGTGCATTTGTTTCCTCTTATTGTTATACCTTCGGGCAGTTTGGTACTAAATATATTTGAAAATTGTTAAATGTCACATTAGAAAAATTAGTAGCAAATTAGTAGCATATTTTGTCAATTGTCATCACCTGAGAGTAGGACTTGGATCTCAAGCCTTTGATTAGAGTCATGTGTTGTCAATCTGTGACCACACCCTCTGAATTCACACCTGTAGTATAAATGCAATCATAGCAGTCAGGGGAGAGAATGTGTTTGGAGAAGTATCTGATCAGGAGTTATTCTGTTAAAGTGTATATTGTCTCATGTTTGGTGATGTGTTTAAACTCATTTTCAAGTTCTTGCTGGGTTTTTATTGTTTTCTAGGAGAAAACTTGTGAAAGAGGATGCAGCAGATATCAAAAGTTCCATTCAGAGGCTGGAGGAGGATTGGGAAAAGAAGTGGGCTGAGTGTTTAAAAAACACACCCATGACAACTTTTCTTAAAGAGGAACCTGTGAGTACATTAGCTCATGATTTGGTATTTTAGATTATAATTCCAGATTTAAAGATTTCGTTCTGCTTTCTAACCCACAATGTCTTAAACAGGTGCTTGATTTTGTCTCTCCAATGGCTCCTCTGTTGTTTGAACCAGCTTCTGAGGCTAGCTTTAAAGCTAGTATTATCTCACAATATCACACGCTACCTAGTAAGTTAATAGCTGCATCACTTGATTATTTTGCTTCTGCTGCTAGTGCAAATTTAATGTCATCTTTTCTCAATTTAGAGCTGCTTGAACAGGACTACAAAAGAAAACCAGAGGTGGAGGATACTAGGTTTTATGTGGAACCAAACGTCCAACTGGAGTCGGAACTCAAAAAGTAAAGAGCGTATAACCTGTAATTTTAAAGTCTAAGTATAAAGTTTTACTTTAACCCCCTCCCTCTTCATTTCTCAACAGCACCTCATTGCCAACTGAAGATAAAACGTGGACACTTTCCTCTGATGCGTTATTTTCCTCAAGAACAGAAAGTTCTTGTAAGGTTTCTCCATGTGAAACTCCATTGACCTGCCCAGTCAAAGTTCAACCTGTCATCCAGACACCCAGTCCACTACAGGTACATGTTTTTGCTTCATTTTCTATGTTTATGCTATGTTTAATCACAATAATTGCAAGTCTGAGGAGAACTTAATGTAAGAAATCACAGCAACATAAGCTTCTCAGCATAACAAAATTTGGCATTTTTCTGTCTTGCAGGCTTGCCACAGGAAATCTCTGCTCTCAAAGAGAAAGTCCTCGATCATAAAGAACAAAGCTCAGATTCTAGATTTGGAATGTGATAACTTGGCCAGTCAAGTATGTATTCATGCACTTTTGATTCTAGTACACAGCAAAAACTAGAATGACCCTCTCAGTAGATGAAGTTAATACAGCAGATTAAAAATGAATGCCACACTAAATTGAAGGTTTTTGCTCCGGGAGACTGATACATGAGCGGTCCTGAGCAGTGACCCGCCCATCACAAGCTCTCCCAATATCAAACCTGCTCTCTGATGACCGGTGCGAAATGAGAGAAATCGCCACGGACAGATACGGAGCAGACAACCTTTAACGCAACAGCAGGCTCTGAATATTTTGCTTTTGAATGATTACCAGATACAGAAGAAAAGTTTGTTTTTTAGTTTGCAGATGCTGTGATCATGAGTCCAGTCAATGGAATGAATGATGTGGACCTGGGGCAGTTACTGAATGCAATATCTGACCCGTTTTCATCTAGGAAACAGCTGTGTCGCACACCTGAAAGTCTAAGTAAGTTTTAATTCAATGCTAGTTCAGTGCTGAATTTGATGGATTTATTTAGGTTGTAACCTTTTTTCCTCTACCCCAGTTAAAGATGTAAGAAGTTCATGGAGAAAAGCTGTGGAAGATAGCATGACTGAGAAAAAACATGCTTCCTGGACTCAGCAAGACAGCCTTGGTTGGCTTAAAACGCCTCTGGCTGAAACTCAGGTGAACAGACCAAGTCCAGAGCTATCTCTTTTATTTGATTCTCCAGCTTCCTGGTGCACTTCTCCTCCTGTCCAGCAGGGGGCATCCTTGCACTCAACTGTGTCATGGGACTCCTCACAGCTGGAGGATCTCAACAGCCAAAGCTCGAGTGATGTTATTAAATTCAGCATTGCTCACGAGGAGCTACCAGATCTCTTTGAGGATGAGGTTTCGTTTAACAGTGACGGGTCAATGGAGATCCAGGGTATCAAGGAAACTGAAAAACTGCTCCTGTTGCCCATTGTATCGCATTCTCCTGATGGAGAAAATCCTCTACAGTTGTCATTGGACGACACTTTAAATAAAAACTTGTGCATCAGCTCTGATTTTATATCTCCAGTACATTCAAAGACGACTTCAGGGTTGAATCTTTGCGCTGGTGATGAAACAGTGTTTTCTCTGGATTTGGACAAGCTTGAGAGTGTCTCCCCTCCTCCAGCAGAAAAACTCACTCTGCCTAATTTAGTTAACTTGACTTTAGATGAATACTAACATCTTAATTAAATGACTCTAATGGTTTACATGTTAATATTATGTGGAATATCTGCTGAATATGATTTCTTTATGTACTTCACTCGCTCTGACCTATCGCAGTGACTGTTAACCACTTGTAATGCTACTGTCTGTAAACTAATGCTTGTCATTTCTCCATAACACCTGATTTACATCTATTGATACTAAATGTTTAGTATGTACAAATTAAATTGTCCTCATACAATGTAAGGGGTAAATGAAAAATGTTGATGTGGTACATCTTGTAATAAAGGATATTTTTGCAGACCCTCTTTCATGCATCAGATTTTGTTTTCTCTTTTTTTGCAGAGTTTGATTTGACAAACTACACTTCTGACCAATTTTTAAAGCTTTAGGATCACTTTTTTGTGATGTCACCAAAAATGCTTAAATATAACTCCTTGTTTAGTTTAATACAGTCATCCTTTGCACAGAATGTAATGTATACTTGACATTTTTGGTGTTTAGCAGCTTCATGAGGTCTGGAGATGTTTTTAAATGGTTTGGAAGGATCTGTTTTGGGCTAATTAAAATATATACAGTATTTATTCTCAAATTAATGTTATCAGAATATTTATTATAAATTAAGTAAAAAATACATTATACAAATGTGTATTTTTACAAACAAAATTCTAATTTTTTTTTTATCAAAAGGTTTTGAAAAATTTTGGTCAAGCCTAAACCTTTTCCTTTTAATACTCTGTCTTCTAAAACATATGTCACCTGTAACTATTGTTGCGCACTTGTCTTTATATAAGTAGCACGATCAGTAATGTGTTGAAATTCATGCGGCGCTACGCAAACCGATCGTCCTATGAAATCAAAGTACCGCGAGAGCAGACCGCTCCACATGCTTTGAAATCAATATCGCGTTACTCTGACGTCAAATGCCTCTCGAATCGCGCAGCGGCTGAAGGCGAGCACACCTAGCGAATAAAGTGTGCGGAGCAGCGAATCAGTCATGGGCGGATCCATCCGCCTCCAGCAGTCAGAGCGAGAAACCCGAGAGCGCACCAGACTGAGTAACACAACACAAACATGGCGCCTGCTCGCTGCCGTACACACTAGCGCTGGACAGCAACAAAGTTTCCAACTGCAAACATACTGCGCGCATTACGCACGTCGAGCGTGCGTTTGATTCTCGCTCGACGCGGGCTGAAAACTGCAACTTGCCTACATGTCAACGCGTTTCCTATAGAGGTCTGAACAGCTGGTATGTATTGCTGGGTTTAAAGTTGTTTAATGTACAGAAACGCATCGAGTTCTCGCGTTTTCTCTGGCGTATCGTATCGGAAATGTCGCGTTGGGTTTCCTAACGCGCGTTTATTTCCGGCGACATTTGCGGTCAAACGCATTTGGGGTGTGGAGATGGAAAGTCAAGCTGGTCGAGTTGTGCTTGTGTGAAGTTGCCCTACTTAGTGAAGATGCAACAGTTGGAGCTCGTTCACGGGCCTCGTGAGGGAAAGATAATGGTTGTGTCGCAAATTCTAGTGTGCTGCCTAGACAGCTATTGTAATCGCTTACTGACACGGACCTGTGATGCTGTCCGCGTAGATATTTTCCCAAGTTTGAAGACACATCCACGGTGTTAGGTTAGTTTAAAATTAAGCGTGCAGGTGCTGCAAGGGCGTGTCAGCGTGCAGGTAAACCGAACGGCGATATAAGACACATCCGCCTCTCTTTGAACCCAGGAAGTTACAGACAAAGCCAGATCACTCATTCAGGGCTTTTGCATTGTTGACATGAATGTAACTTACCTATTTCCTCTTAACTGAATTCAGGTATTGTGCGTAGTGAGTAAATATTTATCTCAAAGGTATATACAGATAAGCCGCTTTGAGTAAAAGCGTCTGTTAAATAACTAAATGTAAATGATCCTGTTGGTCTTAAAGGAGTCTTGTCAGTCATTCCTCTGTAAGTCTTCTGCAGTGTGTCAACATTGCATGGATTTATAAACAAACATGTATTATATAAGGTGATTTAATGTTGACTAGGCCTAAGAATGCAGTATACTATAGTATTTGCTAATGGTAAATTGTAGTAAAATTTCTAGATACTTAAAAGTGTTTTTGAACCTCACAGTAGTAAATATAAAAATAAACTATATTTTCTACAGTTTGTCAATTTACTATAGTTAATATTGCAGAATACTATAGCGTACTACATTAATTATACTGTAATATACTCGTAAGTCGCTTTGGATAAAAGCGTCTGGCAAATGAATAAATGTAAATGTAGTGTAGTATAGTTCGTACTATTCATTATCGTAGCTATTTTCAATGTTTTTTGTCATTTTAATTGAAGTAATGGCCAAGAAGTCTCATTTTTCAGATTTATTTTATTGCATATATATAACTTGATAAAACAAAAGCATATATTTATGTTGTTAAAGTTAATATGTCATCAAAAGTAAGGCAGTGATGGAAATGTATTGGTGTTTCACAAGCTTTGTTTTTTTTTTATACCTTTTGTCAACCATATGCTTTTTGTTATTTTTGTTTTCTAAAATCTCATTCTCTAAAATATCATCTAAATGCTACTCTTGGTAAATGTTTGTGTTAAAAGAAAAGCTGAAGTCCCGACATCACTGCTTGGTTCAAATTTAGGCGATTGATCAGACTAACTTTGACATCGTCTCGGTTTACCTTGTGTCTGTAAAGTGTGCGTTATATCGGTTTATGATCGGTAGGCTGAAGGTTGTGTATGTGTCTCATGTTTGTGTGCATGTGTGTTGACCTTGTACCTCATTACATTCACTCCGGTGCACTTCAAGGTTGTGTCAGGTGACTGTGAATCAAAAAGCGCAATCCCCAGGAGAGGCCAGCGGTGGTAAAAGCAAAGCATTGTGGGTATGACAAAAGGGAGACCATGCGGCAGGAGGGCATAGCCATTCAAGTGAAAGGGAAATGTAAAACCACATGATGCTGTTGGCGAGCTCGCGCTGCATCTTAGTTGGAAAAGTTTAAATCTTCGAGTCAATAATGGGATGTTTATACTGAGTTATTGTTATGATTTGTGTTCAAGGCTATTCTGGTTTTGTTGGAGTAAAGTTTAATTTTTACAGATCTATTTTAAGCTATGTAGTATGCACTGAATGCTCTGGTTTAGTATTTGTCAGTCAAATTGACGGATTATCCCGACGTTTAACAAGCTAATGTTTCTTCCTGCAAATGGTGAGATGCAACCAAGCACTATATGCATCTTAATGCGCTGATAGTTTTGCCACCTACAGTGGATCAGCAAACATGTGTGATCTTTATTGATACTAACAACAGATGCTAAAGTCTTCATGCAGCCACTTACTTTCAGACATGTTTGTTTGTTTATCTACCAACATCCTAATGAGTAAGAGCAGGTTTGTAGGTTAGATATACATTTTGTTGTTATTATAAACTGTTCTGTTGTTTTTCTCATTTCTAAAATGTAAGTGAACCACCATAAGGAAATTCCCATTCTCTGCTAATCGACGATGTCGACACAATCTAGGACAGTTCAGATGTTATTTGCATTTTTATTTGCAAGGGAGAATCTGCTTCACATCTAGTGCTGTTAAAGCACTTACATTTCATGTTATATATTTATTTTTTAATATTCCTCTGCACCTTTCTACTGATCTTATTGTCTGACTGACACGTCCGGCTCTCAGATGAGCGGATCGGCTTTATTCTCCACCGTTATTGAAGCAGCGGTCTGGCTGTACGAGTTTTCCATCAGTTGGAGTGGAAATTGAATTCGCCTGCTTTTTTCTGAAAGCTCCACCAGGTTTAAAAGGGCTTATTAATATGCATAGAGTAAATCTCTCAGAAAGCCTGCGTGATGTGTCGAGCTACACTGGCAATCAGATGTCGAAGGCGTCCTGATCTCTGATGCCACAGCTTGGCTTGCTCATTTTCTTTTGATTTTGCAGGGCAATTATTTCAGGCATGCCTGCCAATTTAGAGCTGCAGGATCTGGCATTGGTGCATATGTATTTGGGGTGTGACGATACCTGATCTTGAGTTTACGATATAATATTATTTCATTATAGGGCTGCTCTATTATGAAAAAAGCACAGTTATTTTGTCCAATATTGAGCTTTTTGACACCTACTGTTTGGCACATCCGGACGCGTAAAGACATTCCCCGTCGCGTGATGTTTTTCTTGTCACTGCGCGAATATAACAAACTAATCCCGTGAGTAATATAGAGCAAGGAGTGTGTTGCTTCACGCTTTGTGTGAATGCAGCATATGAGAAAACTTGTGAGTCACTTTTGGCAGCTCAGCCAAGTTCAAATCGTATTAAAAATCGTAGTAGCTCTAAAATAAATAATGTAATTTTGTACTGAGATGTATATTTAGCACCCCTAATATATGGGTCAATTTTTTTTAATTGAGATTTTTACAACATCTAAAAGCTGAATAAATAAGCTTTCTATTGATGTATGGTTTGTTGGGATAGGACAATATTTGGCTATTTAAAACTCAGGAATCTGAGGCTGCAAAAAAAATCAAAATATTGAGAAAATCGCCTTTAAAGTTGTCCAAATGAACTCCTTCGCATAGCTCACAAAAATAAAGTTTTTATACATTTATGGGAGGAAATTTACGACATATCTTCATGGAACAGGATATTTACGACATATCCTAATGATTTTTGGCATAAAAAATATTTTTTTTGGCTATTACTACAAATGTTCTTGTGCTACTGTGCTACTTTTGTTTATATTCCTACTTTAAAAATATAATTTATTTGTTACAACTAGAGGTGAGATAGCAAGAACATTTTCATGGCTCACAAACAGGGTATTGAGCACATACACAGAGATTATATATCTGGGTATGGTAAGCTGGTGTCTGTTAGACAGACGGTGCGGTTTTTCACAATATTACTCATATGTCTGAGCAGGAGTGTGTGGGTGGATCTTATGGAAAAGCCCATTTTTGTCTGCCTTTGATCGCTAGCAAAAGTCATGTATACCCAGTCAAGTTATAAAATGGTATTTAAAGCTGCAGACAAAGTCATTTCCCTGTTAAAACCTGCATTGCGGAATATGTAAGCAAGCATGGAAGTTTGCTTACAGTTTCATTTAACGTTTTACATGTAGACTTCCCTTTGTATGCGAATCACCTTGCTGATGGATAGAACAGACAAGTTTTTCCTGTCGGGTTGCAAAAGTTTTGCTAGATTTTCAGTAAGTTAAAAGATGTCATGAAGCTCCATCTCAAGGACATTTTCTTTCTCAGTTCCCGGCTGGTGGAATGATCTTCCTGTTTCCATCAGGACTGCTGGATCAATTTCACAATTCAAAAAACAGCTGAAGACCCACCTCTTCCATGAGCACTTAACTGTCTCATAAAAAAAAAGAAAAATATATATATATATTTTCATTTTACCCCTATTTTTCCTTTTCTAATGTTCTCTATATACTTGCTTATACTATCTTGACGTTGTATTTGAAACCTTGTATTACTAGCACCTCTCGTGAATATTGCTTACTTAGACGAATCGCTTGCTGTTTTCCTCAATTGTAAGTCGCTTTGGATAAAAGCGTCTGCCAAATGAATAAATGTAAATGTAAAAATGAAGCGGACACAGCATGTATGACTTTAATGCATATCATGTCTAACTCCATTTTACCTGGACTCAGAAAACCACTTCTGCTTTTACTTTTTGGAATTTTCTGACATTAACACGGCTTACTGTACTCTGCTGAATCTGGGGTTTGTGGTTGTTTGACATTGACTGCAGAAACGGCATTAACAGCACCATGCTGTCATTGGCAGGTGTCTCAGACAGTGATCCAGTCACATTTCCAGCTTTTCCATGTGTCTTTTAAAGTAGGCTGAGGTCTTACACTAGTCAACAGGCATTTGAGGGTTTACTAAGAAGCCACTTAATCTGACGTTTACGAAAAAAATGTTTACTTTAGGTTACTTTACGTATCTTTACGTGGGTTAGGTCTAATGACATCAAGCTTACATTTTTTCGCAAAATCTTACAGATTGCTTTGAACACAGTTTTTTATGCACTTGTGTTGATTTATTTTACGTTAAAATTACATTCAAATTTTTATGTATTTACATTACATGCTATGATTTTACCTTAAGGGCTGTTTACACGAGACCGTTATCGTCTCCGTGTAAACTAAAGGTGGCGTTTTGCTTGCGTATTAAGCGTTCAGTCTGTAGGCATGCGCGAGTATTCCCAAAACGATAATGGTTGCCTCCATGCTGTATGTAAGTACTGCGTGACATACTTATTATAATTTCTCCAGCAAAAAGATTTACTGCACAAGTCTACGACCAGCAACTTTTAGCTTAAAACAGGGTAGTATGTGCTCAGGCGCGTAGTGTTGCTTTACAACGCAACATTGCCATCCACTGGCCTGGCATGCATAAAACACAGTTTTTATTTGTTTTCCCAGATCTGGGTAAATGCAGATCGTTTTGATAACGCTGTCGTGCGTACGTGGAACTTTTCAAAAACGCAAAGGAAAAACGTTTCCGTTTTATACTTCTGTAAACATAACGTTAGTTTTTTTTAAGCGAGAGTTGCAGCTTTACAGTATTTTTATGTTTCTTTTATAAATGAATAGTACTGTGTTTATATTAGGATTTTTATTGAGCGTTTTCATTCCTGCATTCCATCATTTTAATATAATTAATCTAAGCACTTTTTTAAGTGGCTCTTTGTCTTCAGTGTCTTTTCTTAGACAGGCCTGTACGCATCGGTCTATGACACATCCTCATTACTGCTAATGGTGGAAAGGCTTCTGCATTGTGTAGCTGTTGTTGTTTTTTTTGGGTTTGTGGGTGTGCGTCACTCATTGCAATTCCCCTCAGGCCCGGCCGTCCTGAATCGAGACGCTTTATTGCAGGGCCTCCCGGCCTCGCCAAGTGAATTGAGACAGGCAGTGCACGACACAAGGCTACCAGCCTTCTGTCCGCCCCTACACTCCCCCCCCCTTGCACCGGAGCCAGTGAAGCATCCCTCCAGCACAAAAGCTCGCAGGTTTTTGTACTGTGATGGGTAGGTGATGGGGGACCTGTAACAGGGTGAGGGGTTTCTGTTTGCAGTGTGTTGTACATTAAAACAAAAGTTGCAAAATTATAATTATTGTCTGCTTGATTTGAGTTGTTCTTTAACTCTTGTTATCTTCACGCAGGCCATTGGACTTGAATAAAGTTGTGGCCAGTACCGGCGCCATGAAATGTGACCTCAGTTTTTAGTCACAAAGGAGGCCTGACTGTCCACTTGTATGAATGAAAGGAAGACTCAGTGGAAAAGATTAGGCAATGTTGAACAATTGAGGATAAAATAGCTTTAGGTTTACCACCTGTGTACCAGACAGATACAAAAATCCAGCTTATCTGTAAGAAAGTCAGTGATGTTTTTTTAGTATATGCTCTTATATCATTCCTTGTTTTTTACTGAGAGATGTTAGTTTGCTGCAAACTTTGTATTGCAACTGCAGCCAGATGTGTTGAATTTAATATACACAATGATTTATACAGCATATAATATTTATTATACATTTAAAATATGCCATTTAATAAAAAAGCGAAAACCTTTCTTAGTTATTTTATAGATTTTACTGTGTTTTACGTTTTGCATTACACACCCATTGAATCTGCATGGGTGTATAGATGGATTTATATGGACCAGCAGGCTTTTATTCTTGAGATAAGGCAGCATTCAGAAACAGTCCACATAACAAAGGCGTAGACACCTGATCTACTGCTCTGAGTCTCAGAGAAACCTGTTTTGAAATTAGAAGGGTCCATTTCTAGAGAAGTCGCACGGCATTGAGTTACGCATTTTACGAATGAGACAAAAGTGTGGAGTGGTGCATCCTTGTTTTGCCTAATTTTGCCTATATGTTGACAAAGCGATTGATTAACTACGAAAAATTGAAAGCAGCCACATCCTCCTTCTACCCCATGATGTTACTCAATGTTTCCAACCCAAGTTTTCTTGCTGCTTTTAGTTTCATCATGAAAAGTAATAGACAGTGTTGCTTTAGAGGGCCGATGCCGATATAAGGGACTAAAAACAGTCAGAAATCGGACGATATTCTTTGTTTATATTATAGTACAATACCAGTCAATAGTTTGGACACGAATGGGAAGTGCTGTAGAATACAGTATATAGGATGTACAGAATATATGTATATTATAAACACATTTTTTTCAATGATCACTCAAATTATGTGATCAAACACTTATATACAAGCATTATATATGTGTTCTGTAAAAACATTTTATATCGGGGGAATATCTGCAGCATATATGCCGATATATCTACGACAGGCTCATATCACCGATAAATTGGTCGGACTGTAATCTGCATAGTGTCTCTGGGTGCCAAATATTATGTAGATCTACATTTGTGCGTTTTAGAGTGTTTTGTGCATGTAGTTTTGTTTTGGAAACATACATACTGTAGATAAATGCAGTTGTCACTCTCCTTCCATTCCTAATCCCAATTTATGAAATTAATTTACTTAACAAAAATTTCACTCTTGAAAATCAGACGTAGGCAAACATATCACACATAATCTTGTTGGCTTCCTAGTTCCTGTAATTTCTGTATCTCGTACACACATGGAAAGATGATTTGGGGATTCACTTCCACAGTGTCCGACAACAGGTTTATGTACATACATGGTGTAAAAACACTATTATTTTGTAATAATAAACCGTTTTTATTACCTTACTTCTTGACTGACTCTCAAATGATTCGTTCCGCGATTCATCGGTCTAATCCCCGCCTTTTCGCTAACGTAGTCTGCTGTGATTGGTCAGATGGTCTAGTCTGCTATGATTGGTTTAGCGCGTGTTCAAGTTTTTGCGAGCACGTGGGGATTATTTCTAGATGCGTAGCTACACGGAGGTTAAAGACTCAGACGAGTCACGACTCGTTCGAGTGATTCAGAGTCGACTCCCATTTTTACAAGCTAATAACTTTGTTATTCGTTCACCTTCGGATTTACAACTTTGGCAGACTGCTTACTTCCAAACACGGCAACATTACACAATGCATGAAATGTAATGTTTATGATCTCGTGGAATGTACTCTTTAAATAAAATTGTCATTTCCAAAACATTAAAACTTTCAATTTATGGCTTTTTAGTAATTGTTGCTGTGACAACAGCCATGTTGGCTCGTTCTTTGTGTGAAATGGAGAACTTTGTCTCCTGTTGAACATTTGTGTACGATTTAGATGTTTGCCCTGCAATCTTTTTCATATTCATTGTGCGCCGGCTAGGAAAACGCATTTGCCGTGTTTGTTAACTGACAGGTTGGAAATTTCCTTTTGTGTTTCCTCAATCTTTGAAAGAAAGTAAATATATAATCCTCTTTTGAATTCACATGGACATTAAAAAGTGCTTGATACACATCACTGTTATGTTTACTTAAATATATGTACCTTTGATAAACGCCATGACGCATCACGCTCATGATAAGAGAACCAAATAGACGTGAGTCACCTATTAGTCTTATTCTGATATGGGCTGGGATGTAGGCCGTGATGCATGTGTTTTTCCAACCGGGAGTACCAGTGCATCTCTGTCCTCTCTGGAATGTGAGCTGCAGTAATTAATGCGCTGGATTAGATGTTTGGCAGTCACTTCTCTTCCATCCTGCGAGCGAGATCTCATCTGAACGCTTTCTCACGCGTTGACCGTCCAGCATCTTTAAATCACCTTCACTGTTCTGTTTGCTTTTATAAGACAGAGTGCCTGGAGTTTGGGGGGATCAAAACAGGCAACACAGTTTTATGTATGAGTACAGATACTTTCCTCCTGTGCAGTCAGGTTGAAGCTGTTGCTATGGTAACAGCTAAGGGCTAAACTACGGTGTTAGGCTGAATAGTGATTAGGATTTTTGTTATTTTTCCACTTCAAGCCAGATAAGTAAAGTAGTGTTGGGCGATGCGCTCTATAGTCAGATCGTTCTATCGCCAGCCTGTAGATCGCCAATACACGATAGTATAATTACGCATTTATCTATGACAAGCTGTATTTGTGGACAAAAAACAGACGCTAACGTGGCTAGAAAATGCCCAGGTGTAACTGCGATTAGCATTCTATAAGAGGGTGAGTTCAGTGCAGCTAGAAACATTTTTACTTCCAACGCCGCGCACTTTACAAGCTTTCGTGTGCGGAAAACTCAGTACATTATAAACTCTATTTGGTGCGAGGAAAAGCCCGAGCCGCACGCTTTACAAGCTCTTTCGCATGAAGAAATGAGCAATGCGCGTTTGTAATATTAATTTGCAACATTCATTCATTATCGTCTAAGGAATCAGCCGATATGTCTGACTATCGTCGATACACGATAGTATCATCAATCGGAACAACTCTAAAGTTAAGGTCACCAGTTAGTCAAGTTCACTAGTTTATCTAGAATTTTCTTTTGTGTTTCCTATGTTTAGTTTATACAACAGCGTGCTCCGTGGATAGAGCATGGTGCTAGCAACGCCAAGGTCATGGGTTCAATCCCAGGGATCGCACATACTTAGAAACAAATGTATAGTATAATGCAATGTAAGTCGCTTTGGATAAAAGCGTCTGCCAGATGCGTTATTGTAATGTATGTAATGCATGAAGCATTGCTAAAGGCAAACAGATTTTTCTAATAGACTAGATCTCTGCAAAATAATGATGCTGCCATCTTTTTATATGGCAGCATCATTATTTATTTCATATTTTTCACCTCCTAAAATAAAAACAATTGTCATTTTTGGCCCCTGCTTACAAAATAGTGCAGTGCTCTTTCATTGCATGTAATATTTGGACTTTTAGCACTGTTTATGTTTGCCTTTCTTCAGAAATAAATGTTAACAAAATCAGAATTTGTGCCTGAGGATATTTCCAAAATTTGAGACAGAATGGGTAGTTGACAAAAAGCAAGAATTTTGAAAAACATTGAAGATAAATCTCTCTTATGCTATTTTATATTATAAATATATATGAATAATATATTATTAACAGTTTTTCTACATTTTGCTGTCACACCATTCACCACATATTTTCTATTAGATTTCGCTTTAGTTTACAGATTTAGTTTTAAGTATGAGCAACCAGGAAACCGGAGAGTGTTTGTAATCTTGTTCTATAACAGCGGTGGCCTGAAGCGAGGTATTTAACCTCAGGATGCTGGGGTGAGGTGTACCTGCAATTAAAAGCACTGTAAGCTGCTGCTAAGTGGCATGTAACCAAGTAACATCTCATTAGTGAGGTGACTTGAGTTTTCCTTTAACAGTATCTGATAAGCTTAGGAAAACCCCTGGAGCAGTGCTTCCAGAACTTATCAGACTGAGAAAACCCTTTTCACCTTGATGCATAAAAATCCCTGATCAGTTTTTCAATATGCTTCTCTGCGTCTGCTTAAGGTTATGAGTTCAGTTGTGTAGGAAAATTGCACCATCATTTGTATCATATCCTTTTGTTTTATAATGCAAAACACATTCTACAATTACACACTTTTTCTTGTGCATATTTTTTGCCACGTTCACTGCAGTTTGTAATAGCAGGTATGTAGCTTCACTGGTATGTTTTCGTCTTATTTAATTTGCTTGGCAGGAATGCAGCTTGGCTCTTTTCTTGCTTTGTTTATGCTTGTTGTCTAAATAGCAGGACTGAACTTATGTCTGGCAGATGGCAGTGCCCACACCACCATGCACTGGGCTCCCGTGACTCAGTCTTTCCTATACAGATCCCATCTCCACCATCATCAGAGCCCAGAACAAAGACACTTGCTTAGTTGTTCTGGTGCTTGTTTGTATAGGTTGTGCACTTTAGGTTTGGGTTTGGGAAAAGCAATGTGTGTGATGTCACGTTGTAGTAGGTTGTCTGTCATGGTTCATGGAACGGTTTTTATATTTCATGTTTTATTGTTAATTTTGATGTATTTACTTATTATTTATTTTTTATATTTTTTGGGGGCCTTTTTCTAGTTTTTTGCCAGACAGTGTAGAGAGACACGAAATGATGGAATTTGAACTCGGGTCGCTTTCACACAAGTCGGCGCACAGTCCGCTTGACCACCGACATGTTAATTTTTAGCAATAAATTGTAGTTTCATTTTTAGTAATCTTGTTATGTACTTTTGTCTTTTTATTATTCTTATTTATTTAGTTATTTTTTATATTTTATTTTTTATCTTATTTTTATTATTTAGTTATTTTATAATATTGCAATTCAGTTTTAGTGTAGTTTATTATTTTTAGCTAATTATTTTAGTGCATCAACCTAAACGTATTTCAGTTTATTTTCAAGGCAACATTTTTCATTTTGGTTTAGTTTAAATAATATTTACGCCCATGTTTTATGCGATTTATGTGAGTTTTCATTTGTTCATAATCAAACTGTGTGTGAACCTGTCCAGTTTTTTTTTCTTTAGTCTCTTTTCCATTTTTGGGCTGGAAAGACTGAAACGTTTTCTTTGCAGCTGTTAAAAGGCAGACTTCACTGCCCACGCTTCAGAAACATTCAGCCGGGCACTGAATCAAAATGACCAGAATTCGATCTGCGTTGTCTATTAGGGCTTCTTTCTAAGCTGTTTTTACAGTGTGGTTACTTAAGTAGAAGAGAAACCAGAGAGAAATAGAAGGGTAGGTGTCTGGCTGTACACTTCAATGACCAACAAACAGTAGTCATGGCCCCGCTGCTGTAAATCTCAGCTTAGTGAAAAGAACATCAACAACGCTTGGTCACGCTCTGTAGTCTGTAGGCTCGATTGTGCACTGGAAATTGTAAAGATGTAGATTTTTTAAATCATTTTCTAAAGTAAGATTGAGTTTTGCTTGCAAATGCAAGTGAACATTTCGCAACTCTTTTGCTGTTTTTAATATTTTTCTATCCCTGCTGGCAAAAAATAAAGGAAACCAACATAATGGATGGTAATATTCATGCTTGCCTTAGCAAGTACAACTAATTATGGTTTAGCCCTCAAAGAAATTTTGTAGTTCTCATAGTTGTTTTTCCAAGCACTAAACTCTTTCTCATCTTTTTGTGTTTGTGATGACAAAATTTGCTGCCCTTAAGATTATTATAAGGGTTTTTCGACTGTTTTTGTGAAGGCCACATTCCTGTTTGGCACTTTTTTAACCACTGTAGGGGTTGGACGAGCGAGCTCTGTGAGAGAGTCTTATTGTTAAATTTTTTACTGCTTTCCTTTTTTGTGAGAACTCATTGAATCATTTTCCTGGCTCCCACAGTATGGGCCTTTTCAACTGTGGCATTACGTAAAAGAAGTCAATGCCAATGGCAGCTAGGCGGATAGATATGGTTCCTTTCATGAAGTTGAATGCGAACAATCGCAAAAGGTTACATTTTGCAAAGGGGTTTATGCAACATTGGTCGATTCAGCATTTATAGATGCTTACATTGTATGTACTTTGACTTGGCATGCGCTAATTCTCGTCTTACACGTGAATTAAAATTCTGTTGTAAATCTGTTGTAAGTCAGTGTAGTCGCACTTATTAAAGGAACCGTTCACCCAAAAATGAAAATTCTGTCTTCATTTACTCACCTTTGAGTTGTTCCAAATCTGTATACATTTCTTTGTTCTGATGAACACAGAGCAAGATATTTGGAAGAATGCTTGTAACAGTTCTTGGCCACCATTGACTACCACAGTAGAAAAAATACTTCATAATTTTTTGTTCTGTTGAACACAAAAGAAGATATTTTGAAGAATGTAGGAAAGCAAACAGTTCTGGGGCAATTTTGTCTACCATTGTCATTTATCCTACTATGGTGGCCAAGAACTGTTTTCTTCCAAATATCTTTCTCTGTGTTCATCAGAACAAAGAAATGTATACAGGTTTGGAACAACTAATATTTGGGTGAACCTATCACTTTTAGCAACATACTAATAAAATCACCTTTTAAACATGTAGATGGCATGAACGTTTAAATGGAAAAGCAGATGAGTAAAAAAATTTTTATTTTACACTTGAAAGTTTATTGTTTTTTTATTCCATCATGAGCTCTGGTCGAGATCCTGATGCTTAATCCCTGAAAAATATAATGAAAACACAACAGGTCAGCCAGTGACATTGCATTTCTCTCATTCTATCTCTCTCTGCCTCTCTTTGTCCCTTAAATAGATGTTTAGGCCTATATATATATACACCTTTTGGCCCCGCTGAATGGATTGTGTTTAAACATTAATGCAGTACGGGAACTTTTATAGCAGAGTTTAATGATTTTCAATTCATTCTCTATAAATCAGCACTTAAAAGTATTCTTGTGCACTGCAGCTAAATTCTTGGTTACAAATGCCGTCGAAATGCTTTATAGAAAGATTTGTGAAGGGACTGTAAAAGCAAGAGGCCTCACTTTTAAAGCTGGACCGGTCAAATGATGACTGGAAACTTTTACTTGCCGTCTCTCTTCCTGAAATGCTTTAAAGTTGGAAGGAATGTTGATTTTTGTAGCCTCAGTTTCGTCCCAGACGTTTGATCCTGAAGTTCCTCCATTTGTTTCGAGTGGTAATACGTCTTTCATGTTTATACTCAAACTCTTTACGGGTCTCAAATTTCAATGAGCAAATCTTAGAAACAGTTTATTGACTTTGTTCAACGATGTTAATTCTTGACAAGGCCCTTTAAACTTTTGACTTGATTTCCCAAACCTCAGTTCAATATTTTTGCTTAGTTTAGTGCTGTTTCTGACTTTTATGGGGGCTACAAGAAATATTTATTATTACATAGTATATATTATATTACTATACAGTATATTCCTGTATTTATGCATTGACAAAATGTATGGCATGACTTCAGTACTTTAGGCATTTGTTGTAGCAAGTGGTCATTTCACACTAGATAAAAGCCAGACCAGAGCCATGCTGCTAGTTCTTGTTTTTGTTGTTTTGTCATTACTTTTATGTGTAATTGTAACTAAACCGAATCGAGCCAATAAAGTACTTTTAAATTGAAATTGTAAATACCTAAATAGCTGTTGTTGGTTAGCATTGACCAGTAGCTTGCGGCGCTTGAATGACATTAGCGGAAAAGTTGTTTCAGATGCAAAGCTATAAGCTTAGTTATTTTTTAATAAAAGAACATGGGCATCAAAATTAATTTAAATTTAATGGACTGCAGCATGCTTTGTGTGAATGGGCTTTAAGTCCAGTAAAATGGAAAAAAAAATAAGTTAACTGGGTAAGTTCTGCTTTTGTGTTGACTTTAAAGCTAGCGTTGAAACAGCGTTTTTATCTGCTAAATTATAAAGGTCTGACTTCATTAGATCCTGTTCTGATAAATACAGCCACAGAAATGTACTGTACATAAAAACACAAAAACCCTTCAATCCAAAAAATGTTTTCTGATGGTGTTAATGCATAGATTTATGTTTTTGGTGGCCTTTTAGTGCATTCCATATGGTTCTGTTGTTATATATTTCCTGTAGCTCAGTGGTTAGAGCATGACGCTAGGTCATGGGTTCGATCCCAGGGATTGCACATACTTCGAAACAAATGTATAATGTATAGTGCAATGTAAGTCGCTTTGGATAAAAAATATCTGCCCAAATATTGAGCTACAGCATTATCACTTCAGAGACAAAGGTCCTGTTATTCAGTTGTCTCGATGCCATCGATGGCAAAAACTGAACATTCTGTACAGAGCGCTTGAACACATCCAGATCTTTTGACATGCTGTATTATACACATTTTGTCAAGAAATGTCTGTAAATTTAGTTCAAGATGCTTCAGCTGTCATTGCCCCCCCCCCCTCACTACTGTATACATTTTCAATCATTCATTTGTGCTATTGGGTCCTTGTGACCTCAGGTAGACTATGGTTAGCTACAGAATTGGTCATTGCTATGGGCCTGCCAGATAAAATCTTTTCCTTTGATGCAAAGGAAAGGGTTTGTATAAGAATTGTAATCTTCATTGGTTCAAACTTTAGATCTCTGGTGCTAACACAAGTTGCTGTATCCCACCTAATTTCTTGAATAAATGTAGAGAAATAAGCAGACAATATTTTTGTGGAGCAAGTATTTTAGTGAATAACTCCATTAGTGATACCATTTCATATACCCAACTTATGTACTGCATCACTAAGTTAAAACATCATGTCTTGATAAATGCCAGTATTGTGTGCCATTTGTTGCATTGTTAAATGTAATAGGTGAGAGCAAAGCAAGTCTGTAATGTTACGCTACTCATTGCATTATTGATGAAATACATTAACATTGAAAATATTGTGTGTTATACATTGGCACGTAACAGTGTTTGTTTAGTATTTGAAGCCAAACTCTGTTGGAAACTAGGGTTAAATATGGGTATAAATGTTGGGTCTTCTCTCCAAACAGGCCCGCCCAGCCATGATTGAGGATAAGAGTCACCGTGTGACGGACTACTTCGTTGTGGCTGGCCTGACGGACAAATCCACCCCGCTAGAGCATGATCTGTCCGAAGCCAAGTCAAGTGGGCCCAAGGCATCCATCACAGACCTGGCCGTCATCAACAAGTCAGCGGGAGAAACCGTACCTGAGGGCTTCACCTGCATCGAGAGCACCCACACCGGCCAGCCAGCCAATCTCAACCATGGCAGCCTCAAGAGCCCCGAACTCTTCCTGTGTTACAAGAGGGGTCGCGGGAGGCCCCCGTTAATCGACATCGGGTGAGTGTTTGGCTGCGCAGTCGCTTATGAACAAACCTTTGTAATGCATGTTAAGCATCACGTCTTGAGGGCTTGAAGGCTACGTCTACGCTTTTATGTAGCATTACAAAGTTGCTCATCCACACTGAGATTTGTCACATCTTTTTCATCAGGCATTTATTTACTTTTAGTCTCTTCGAAATGTTGCGGCAATGTCAAGTTTTTAAACGACAATGAGTTGAAGTTTGTATCTATTTAAGGTATCTACTGTAATTGTGGTACGGTGTCTTTAAAGTGCAAGGATCATGGCGTAAGGCATGACAACGTTAATCTGTCTAAATTGCAAAATTATCTTTTATAATATAATCAGGATAGCTGGCGCTCGTTCGCAGTTTCATCCGGTAAAGCGAATGACTAGAAGCCTTGGGGCTGAAACGATCTCAACCTATTCTCAAACTTTAAATGAATAAGAAGCCTGGCTCGCTGGCATGGAGCAGTAACCAATGACTAACCAATAACTGTATGTATTGTAAAGAAAAATATTGCTTACTTCAGCTTAATCCTCCTAGTAATATGGTCTTGTACACTATTGGTATTGTTTAGCATGTTGACAAAATGTTTTATGCTTTCCTACTTGTAAGTCGCTTTGGATAAAAGTGTCTGCTAAATGAATAAATGTAAATGTAATATGCCTCATGCATGTGTTATGCTAATGCTCTCATTCACATTTATAAACATCCTGCATGCATTCTACACATGCATTTTAAAAATCTATTTGCGGTCACCACCGGTAAACTGTAAGTGCATTAATGTGGCTCATCTCTCTTCAGGATATTAAATATCAAGATGAAGATGTAGTCATCGGTAAAGCGTTTACGCCGTTTGCCAAAGGTTGTGTGTTTTATTAGGACACCTATGAGTGGGTGGCACACAGCTTCTTTTTGGCTTTATTCTTATTACTAATGAGTCACATTTAACTGTTTTAATCAACGAAAATTTACGAAAATCAACGTATTTGTATTACCCTTCATAGTTATTATATAGCTCTGTAAGATTTGTTGAAATGAATCATTTCCCTCCAGTGATTTATTCCAGACTGTTATCATGCTTTGAATCATTTATGTCTGTAAACTTAAGCCTGTTTATAAGCTACTTTTGCAGAACCTGGAACCTACTTGGTTGCCTATAAAATGACCCCAAGGACAATAGAAACAGTGTTGCCGTGTCACTGACGTCCATGATTTGTTGTACATTGTTGTATGTGTGTGTTTTGCTGTAGAATGGGGATGTATTGTTCATCTCTGATAAGAACAAATGAATCAACTCGGACAAAAGGATTGGTGCGTGGTTTCTGTGTCAAGCTGATGTTAAAGCGTTATGTTTGAGGACGGCTTGAGAGTAAGCGTAAATGTGTTAGTTTTCATTTCCTGTTTAAATGTGTGTTAATATCTTTTGTGTTTGATGCAGGGTGCTGTATGAGGGTAAAGAGCGTCTCATTCAGGGTTGTGAGGTCATCCAGGCCACACCGTTCGGCCGCTGCGCAAACGTCAACAACAGCTCGGCCACGTCCCAGCGGATATTCATCACGTACCGACGAGCTCCGCCTGTCCAGCCTCAGAACTCGCTGTCTGTCACAGACATCTGCGTCATCATCACGAACAAGGGCGAAACTCCACCTCACACTTTCTGCAAGGTGGACAAGAACCTCAACTGTGGCATGGTGAGTTCAGCGCGGATGTCGAAGTATTGTGAAAAGGAAACTAATAGGACGAAACCGGTTATAAAGAATGATGACTCAAGTAGTCACAATATCAGATTTATCAATATCTTTAATATCATGGATAAAAAATGTTATTGCGATATCAGTTGAATTAAAACAAATAATGCTACGAGTCAAAGTCATCTTTAATTTTAATTTTATACATTTATATTTTATGTTCTGCAATATATCACACTAAAGACTTTTAATGGTTAATACTACAGATAATATGCTACAATTTACTACAGTAAAAAGTCAAGACTACAGGTTTTTTAATGTGGTTATAGAGTAAAATTTATGGTGTGAAGCACCTATTTATCAAACTCCTTTTTGTATTACAGTGCACATGAGTTTAGACGTGTTTAGTGGCGTTTCCATTTTTATAACCATTAGGCCATTGTTGTGCCAAAACATCATGAAATATCCCCCAAAAGGCACTAAATTAGTTCTGAAGGCACTTTATTTTTTGTTATTATATTTTTGCCATTAATAAGAAATATCGTGTAAAATAACTTCTAAAACACAATTGTAATGTGCACGCAGTTCAGATGTCACAGCGTCATTTTTCTTTTCATTCTCAGTGGGGATCAAGTGTGTTTTTGTGCTACAAGAAGTCAGTCTCCGCCTCCAACTCCATCGCTTATAAGGCTGGTGAGTCCTCATCTCTCTCAGTATCTCCACCATCATTTTGTTCTGGATTCATTCCTCTGATCTCAGGTGATTGATTTGAACCATCAGAAGCTCTGTTGTTGATAAAAGAGACTTGTAAATGTCATTCCAGCTCTTTTCGCAGTAAACATCATCTCATCTCTGCTGTCATTTCCTCAAAATGAGCGCTTTACAAACGAAGGCATGCTCATTTCGTGACCACGCCGGCAACCTTTGTTTTACTGAAATGACATTTCTGTTATTATGTTATTTGTTAAGAGCAAACTGTCAACACGTCTCAATGATACTGATGTGAAAAAAAGTCCCTATGAAACCGTATGTCTATAATATCTAAAGAAAGGTTGAATGCATTCATAGTTCTGACCTTTCACACTTATCTTACATCACTTTCTATGAAGACAGTTACAGTAGTTTGTTTATCTCCATCTTGCATAATTTCCTGTCTCATGACTTTGTGTTAATCATTGAAAAGCAAAATTTCCGGTTTAGTCTCAAGTCAACTTTTGTGTTTCTAAATACCAACATACTATTTGGAAACAAAATTCAAACTCAGAATATTTCAACAGCTGTACCCATAAACTATAATGTAATGTGATTTCTGCAGACAGTGGACTATTTTGTTAAACTCCGAGTATGTTTACATTTTATTGCATTAGATCAAACCAACAGGCATTTGCAAAGAAATCGAACATTTCGAGCCATTAATCCGATTGCTGTTATTCAGCCAGTTTTTATGAGGCATAAATTGATAAGTTTAAATATTTGGGTCCTAACCACAGATGTAATCCATCACATTAACTCTGGACATGTTTGACAACCAGAATGTGTCCAAATACATTAATTATAAACTCCATATTTGCATAATTCATAAATGAATGAAATGTTTTGGTTGTTTACGTCTTCTGCTCCTTATTTTGTTAATTGGTTATGCAGTGCAATGCATTGACATTTTAAATGATCCTTGCCATCCTGAGAAACAAGTCATACTCACATTTATAACTTTTTCTATTGAAGGTCTGATCTTTCGCTATCCAGAGGAAGACTATGAGTCATTTCCGCTCTCTGAGTCCGTGCCGCTCTTCTGTCTTCCTATGGGAGCCAAAATTGAGTGCTGGGCGCCTAACACACGCTACCCTTTACCTGTCTTCTCCACGTTTGTCCTGACTAACTCCAATGGAGAGAAGGTAGAGTACAATTCCATTAAAGGTCTGTGTGATCCCACTGGCTTTTTACAAATCTTTTATGCTTTTGGATCCAGTCTGTTCTTGTTGTGTAATGACTAGATAAATGACCCTCTCTTTCAGCGTCGCAGAGTTTCATCACGTCTGTTTGAAAAAGAAAACTGATGGCACAATTGCTAGAGAACTTGGTGTTCTTTTGATGTTGAAACACTTTCTTCGGTTTTAGTTCTGTTTTTAATACGCAGAAACCATTATTTTGATGATTTAATGATTCACTGTGGTTTCGAGGTGCTATTAAATAATAGAAATGATACGCCTTTGCTTTAAAGTTACACACAATGTTTCATTCTCGACAGGTTTATGGAGCTGGGATACAGTTCTATGAGCCCTATCCTGTGGAGGGTCTCAATGAGAAACAGAAGATCCAGCTGGGTCTTCTTACCGCTGTGGACAAGAAGGTCATACCTAACCTCACCGTCAACACCAACAAGTGCATCTGCGTGCTGTCCCGTTGGCCCTTCTTTGAGTCCTTCAGGAAGTTCCTCATGTTCCTTTACAAGCTGTCTGCCAATGGAGTGAACCCACTGCCTATTGAGAAGTACAAACTGATTCTTATTTACAACTGCACCTTCTGCACGACCCCAGGCCTTAAAAACAATAAATATATTATAATTTCTTGTAAACGCACTTGTCATGTGCCAATTATACATAATTTCCTGAAAATAAATGGTTTTGCCAAATAAATGGTAAATGCCATTGGTTTTGGAATGTCCCATCTAATGCAGATATATCTTTAGTTATAAATGAACAGTTCACACAAAAATAAAAATTCTGGCATCATTTATTCACCCTCATTTCGCTTAAACCCGACTCTTTCTTCTGTGGAGCACAAAAGAAGATATTTTGTGTCCATACAATGGAAGTCAATTGGGTTGTTTGGTTCTTCGAAATATCTTTTTTTGTGTTCTGCAGAAGAATGAAAGCCATACATGTTTAAAATGACATGAGGGTAAATAAATAATGAAAGATTTTTAATTTTTAGATTAACTTTATCCTTGGTAAACACTAACTTGTTAGGAAACTTTGATGATATCAGTGTGTCTGTTTTAGTAATGAATCATCCAAGGCCAGTGTGGCATTTTGGCATCATTGTTTGTGATGTCACGATGTGCATTAGGTAAATTAAAATGTTCCTGTTGTTTTGTTTATTTTTAGACACATATCCCACTTCATGCACAATGTCTCCTTTCCCTCTCCTCAGAGGCCCAGAATACTGGTGCAGGTAATGAACACAGTCTTTCCTCTGTAGCGTTATTCATTTAAAATTTCTAAAAGTTTATCACTTTAAGTGTTCTGTTACTATATTTTGATTGTAATCTGTTTTGTTTGTTTGTGCCTAGACAATATCAGACATATTATATTATTATATTGACTATATTTGTGTTTTTTTCTTATTCCTGTAAAGCTGTCAGCACATGACACCTTAATTCTGTCCCAACCTGTCTGTACACCTTTGCCACTAAGGTAAATTATATATTTGTGTGTGTGTGTTTTCAAGAGAAAGATGTTGATATAGATAGCATGTGCCCAAAAAGTATCCGACCTCTTCATGCATGTTTAGACATGCATAGCCGTATACGTGTGATGTAGATTTTCAGTTAATACATTTTTGCTAATACTTTCTGGTTGTCTTCATATGCTCATGTGATAACCTTATACCTTGTGGCTAGAAGGGATACAGCTACGCCCCAAAATCGCACGAAATTTTGCCAGATGAGCGCTGTTTTTATCTTAATCCTACCCCCAAACCTGAAGTCTTGCGGGATTTGGCGGTAGCTGTATCCCCCCTAGCCCTATACCTAGTGTTATACATCTGGTTCAACCTGCCTTTTTTGTGTTTTAGATGTTTTTCCAGTTCTGGCAAGCAAATGAATATAGATTAAAAAAGAATTGTAAATCGTTTTTGTAACATCTCTTTTCCAAAAAAAATGCTTGCATCTCAGGATCAGAACACAACATTATGACAGACGTTTTGATGTTTCCTTTCTGGTGCAGTGGTATTTGTAAATCTAAATATTACACGTGCTTTATTTTAGTAGGGTTCATTTGAAGAAACACAAAATCTTTATATATTCCTACATATTCATATATTCTTGTCCAAAAGAGCCTTCAAAATGATTGCATCTCATCTGGATGCCGAGATGCTTTACTTACTTTAAACCTCGAAACTTTTATATGTTCAGTTTTAATCCTTACATTTTTTCAGTGTCATCAGAGTTCTAGGTTGCTTTGACATTTTTGGTTCCTTTTATATGTGAAATGTTTTGGAACAGTAACAATACAGACTTTCTACACCCTGTAATGGTTCATGTTTGATATAGTTAACACTCTGCCTCTGGAAAAATAAACACACACAGATAACACAGAGTATAACCGCTTCTGTAAAATCAGCATTTGATCCGCTGCTCACGTGGACTTTTGTTTTCTCTCTTCCTCTTCTCCGTGCTCCAGCGGTGCGGATTACAGCACTCTTCTCATGAATCTAGGCCCAGAGAACTGTGCCACACTGCTGCACTTTGTGCTTCTGGAGAACAAGATTCTGTTGCACTCCCTAAGACCAGCCGTACTGACCGGAGTGGCTGAGGCCGTTGTGGCGGTGAGTGAAACTAACGGATCACTCCTCTGCTCTTTCCTCCCTTTCGAAGCACTATGGTGGCTGACACAGGACAAAGATGTTGTCACGTTTTTGCTTCTTTGCTGAAGGAAACAACATTTACAAAATGCTCTATAGAGCAGTTTGTGCGTTTAGGGATACTTTAGACGAATTTAATGTAAGGGTAGATAGAAATAACTCATTCTAAGGTCATAAAAACATAACGGTTTATTATGTAAGGTCTTTATACACATCTGAAGACATGATTATGGATATTATGGCATTTCTATCTATAGATCTTCCACATCGCACTTTTAAATCAATTATTGTAAACATTAATTTCCCAAATCCGTGACTTGAAAACTGATTTTTGTCATGAACATCTTCACTGCTGCTTAACTCATCATCATTATATCTTATTCTTCCAGATGATCTTCCCATTCCAGTGGCAGTGTCCGTATATCCCCCTGTGTCCTCTCTCTCTGGCGGGCGTCCTGAACGCACCGTGTCCCTTCATCGTGGGTGTGGACTCCAGATACTTTGACCTCTATGATCCCCCACCCGACGTTGTCTGCGTGGACTTGGACACCAACACTATATACTTGTGAGTCTCTCAGAATATTGGGTTTGACAGAAATAATTACGACCACCGTACAGTACTTGTTTGTGTTTCAGGTCTGATGAGAAACGACACAGTAACTGGAAGAATCTTCCAAAGAAGCCCTGCAAGAGTCTTATCAGCTCTCTGGGGAACCTTCATCATCAACTTGCCACTGGTAAAAACATCTCTGACTGTTTTATTATCTGTAGAAGTGTTTTGAAACTCAAGTAGATCTGTTTTTAATTTTCATTTATGCACTTGCACATTAGTCCAAAACTGTATGGTATAAAGTTTCTGTAGATTCTGGTTACATGCGTATGTATAAGCCCAAACCTTTGTTTCCCCACAGTTCGACGGGCGGCACTAGAAATCTCGGCGGTGGAGATGACCCCCATCGAGGCGGACTTCACCTGGCATAAGAAAAAAACAGAACTAGAAATGGAGATCCAGGAGGCGTTCCTGCGCTTCATGGCCATCATACTGAAGGGCTACCGAAGCTACCTCAAACCCATCACACAGGCACCTTCTGAGAAAGCAACGGCTGCTGACTCGCTCTATGACCTGCAAGGTAACTGTTATGAAGACCCTGCCCCATTCGATACATTCTTCTAATGTACAACCTGACCGATGCTGGTGTCTCTCCTATCAGGATTCCTGAAGAGTCGAGACCGCACTCACCAGAAGTTCTACTCTCAACTCACCAAGACTCAGATTTTCATCCGCTTCATCGAGGAATGTACTTTTGTCAGCGACAAAGACACCGGTTTGGCCTTCTTCGATGACTGCATTGAAAAAGTGAGCATGCACGTAAAAACCTACGTACAAATCTATTTATGAAAAGCTGTTATAACCTTGTTAAAATATATTTTTTTCCGAAGCACTTATAGCTCACTTCCTAATGGGAAGAACGGAGGATCCAGAGTTTCCTATGATTCAATTTGTTTTCCACATCTCTTTCAGCTTTTCCCTTCTGACAAAGGAGCGGACAAGGGCACAAAGGTGAGCCTTATTTTCATTACAGCTCCTTACCGTTCCGCATGGCCGTAACGTGTCGTGTTCCACACCAGATTAGTGTTACACCCAACGCAAAACAAAAGTTCACAGCGCATGTTTAGACTATAAACCCAGATGGTGCTGATGATAAACGTAGCCACTGTTTTACTGACCTCAGAGCTGTTTGGGGCTGGTGATTGGAAAGATTGTGATAAAGGACATTGCTTTTAGATCTGTAGTTAAGGGAGAACAGATGGTCTTCATACACGGAGCGGTCGGTTTGTCGGAGTAAATAATTAACTCCGCCATCTGCCATTGGCACATCATGAATCTAAACACTGAGCATGGGAATAATGTAGAAGAGAACGGGGTAATGGAAAGTTCCTGGAAATGGATAACACAGGACTGAGTGCATTGTGTATTACAAAGAAAAGCGAAAAAATGTTCCAATAATTTTATTTGGTTGAGAGTTGTACGACCTGCTCTTATTTCCACATACTACTTTATGAAACACATTCAAGTTTGAAAACATTATTGCTATTACGGAAGCAACTAAATGAATGAGTGAATGTATTGCACAGGTGGAAGGTGAGTCTGCCGAGGACACCAGGTTAATGGAACTGGATGAGTCACAGAAGAGCGAGCATACGGTCTTCGTCATGCCACCTGAGCCCCCTCCGGAAGACGGGCCTGACCCTCCTCCAAAATACAGGTACCCGCACATAGGGTACAAATACCAGTTCGAACAAATACAAGTAAAATTTCACAATACTCGTTTTACATTTAACGGTGCTGTGTGTAAAATTTAGCAGGATCTATTGACAGAAATGCAATATAATATACATAACTATGTCTTCAGAGGTATATAGCGTTATGTTTTTATTACTTCAGAATGAGCTTTTTCTATCTACATACACCGCAGATCCCCTTACATTGAATTTATCATGTTGTTTCTACAGTATCCCTAAACAGACAAACTGCTTTACAGAGCGAGTTTCATGAATACGTTATCTCCTTCGGCAAAGAAGCAAAAACATGACATCTTTGTCCTGTGTCAGCAACCGTAGTGCTTCGAAAGGGAGGGGCGGTTACGACCTCACCGCTAGATGCCTCTAAAATCTCCACAAATCTCCTTTAAATTAAAAAATGTAGTCGCCACCAATGTGGACTGGGTGTCCTGAGTTCCTGTTTAGTTTCCTCTTCCTTTTTGTCTCACCCATTATAATTTCAGTAGTTTTTTCTTTATTATCCTGTCGAAAAGAAAGCTAATAAGGCCCAAAAATACTTTAACATTTCTAGGCATCTAACAATATTACCAAGTATTAGTTGAAACATTAAGAAAAAAAATGTATATGTCATTTTTGGCCTTAATATCAAAATGTAAAATCAACAATTTACTATAGTCTGATATTTGCATATACCCTTTCCTGTAATATTAATGAATAATAGCTTAACTTGTTCGGTTCTCACACAAACTCTTGTATAGACAAAGCGCACTTTGTTTTGATATACAAGATGTGTGAACTATTATTGTCACGCTGTAATAATTATACGCTTCGGCTTTAAAGTCAACATTCAAACGTTTGACAGGACTACAATCATTGAAAAATGTCTGCTTTGCCTAAACAGCGTTTTACAAATATATTATTTATAAATAGAAGGTAAACGATTAGAAGAAAAGACTGTAATTTACTATAATAATAACCTCAATTTGCAACTCTATGGTTACTTCTTTTAAGACAGCTTGTTTGTTGTTGGCCTCTGTACACCCACTTTATCTGACTGTAATTCTTGCACGCCCTACACCTCCCTCTGTCCTAATCACATCTAAAGCGTTTTTATCCATTAGCACAAAGCCAGCGTCCTCTATTTCCATGCTTCTGTTGGCTCACAAGTGCCTGCCTGTCACTCACCGTCCAACCTTGAGACAGAGCCCAGCGCTCAGGGCTACAGGAGCTGCCAAGCACTTAGCTCTCCGCTGGCACCGTTCCCTCTACAAAAGAAAATCAGTATAGATTTTTTTGGATGAATTATACCTTTAGGTAATCCAGAAGGCCCATAGAGATTTAGATATGGTATAGAAAAATATAACTATGGTTCATATAGTGCATAGCAAAAGCCCTCAAATACAACAATTCTGCTCTCCTTCTGAATAGAAGTACTCTGTTTTGTTTTGTTTCACAGTTACAAGACCTTCCCACGTTTACGGTTGGAGCTGTTTGACCGTCCACGAGAGCTGAAGCCAGCGCTGAGCACCAGGACTGCAGGATCAAGTGTGTCTAGTAGCCCTGCCCTGCTGGCCAAGAGAACTAAACAGGTTACGGATCAAAATAAATCACTGATAGGATGATGTCTTATACCACACTACTAAAAATCATTCATGTCCAAACTCAATTTTTTACTTCACTCATGTACTATGCTGATGATGGAGAATTATGGTGGAGTGTGTAGCAAAGGAATAAGCCGGTCATAAAAGTCCATAATTTAGGAAGCAAGCTCTGTGTTTTTGTCTTAATAGACGGTTGCATTAGTCATAAATTCAGATCCCTGAGTCATCCCTTCAATCATTTGACACTTACTGGCTATTGATTCACTCCTCTCAAGAAAGCACTCTTGCGTCACCGAGGGATTCTCAGTTGTACATGATGTATTAAATTAGTCCTGACAAATTCAAAACTGCTGATTTATTGAAGCACTTTTGTGCTACTGATTCTGCTTAATGTGCAGTGGTTAAAATGTCAGCTGATCCTAGAATAGTCATGCAATAACTTCCCCAAACACCGCTTTGCTGTTTTTGTGGTTGAGTGCTTTTTGGAGATATACCAGCGGTGTTTAGGAAAGACGTTCTGTGCACTGATGTTTTGTACAATAGAGGACAACACGCGTCATGCACACGCCGGCAGACTTCAGAGTCCAGCAACGTTACTTGAAAGGGAATGAACTTTGAACGGCCATTGACCTGAAAAATAAAATTGTTTTCTTTCTTTGTGCGGTTTCACTTCCCTCCTGGTAAGACTCCTTTGTACTTTGTTATTGGGAGAGAGAACATAAACCCACTGGATACTTATTCAAGGACAAATTTTGTCAAGTTTGTAGGTATGACTTGACTTCTTAGAAACAAACAAAGAACACAGAAACAAACATTCATGACATGGTGGAGTTGTAAGATATTTGTGTATTCGAGATGAAAACCACAGTACGGTTTGTCCCTAAACCGAATTTAATTTGAGGTTATTCTTCTTCAAAATGTACATGTAGCAGCATAAAGTTAGCCTGTAACAGAATTGTGGATGCACTGTCCCTTTAAAAGCTTTTTTAGGAAACCACTGTACGATTGGGTTTGATGAGTCAGGTGGTTCTAATAATATGCATTGATTTCTTTTATTCTTGGACCCAAAAGCTATATTAGCAGAGATCCTTTTATGATCCTCAAACATTACTGTTTATTCCTTACAGGAAATCAAAATGGCCTACAAGTTGGCAAAGCGTTTTTATTCCAATCCACCCCAGTGGGCAAAGTGCCTGTTTAGTCACTGCTACAGTCTGTGGTTCATCTGTCTTCCTGCTGGCATGCGCACGGCTCAGTCCAAACCCCGCGCCATGCAACAGGCCTTCAACGTCCTGCTTAAGATGAGGAGCTCTGAGGTGGAGGTACTCGATGAGGTCGGTGCATAAGTCTACAAATATTTTTCTTCAAAGTTTGTGTTCTTAAATGTATGTGATTTAACCAAGATTTTAGTATCAGTCGTAAATAGAGTCATTGGCCGTCATTCTTGGTGGATTTGTGTACAACTTTTTTCTCCCACAAATCTCTTCATATTATTTCTTCTTTGTGATAAAGCGCTTTATTGCATTCCTTTTTTCACTTTGGATAAAACCATCTGCTAAATGCTTAAATATAAGTGTCCAAAGTTTATTTGAAACAAAAGCTACCTAAATATACTTTAGACTTTAAGGTAAACGTGTGGTTTATCCAAGATTTTAGTATCAGTCATAAAAAGAGTCATTGGTCTCTGAAATTTGCTTTCTTGTTGTATGAGTGTTCAAATTTTCTTTCATTTTTTTTATTTTTGAATAATGAATATCGTTATTGCTTTCCTTACTTCTGTAAGTCGATTTGGATAAAAGTGTCCGCTAAATGCTTAAATGTTCAAAGTTTTTGAAAAAACTAAAGCTACTTCAATAAAGAGAAAGTTTAGACTTTTAGGTTAGACGTATGTAGTTTAACCAAGATTTTAGTATCAGTGTCTTTGAAACTTGCTGTCTTGTGCACTTTAATAAGCAGACAAATTATATATTCTTGTGTCTAGAAGTTATAAACTCACCTTATACCTTGTTTAACAGGTGTGTTATCGCGTGGTGATGCAGTTGTGCGGTCTGTGGGGAATGCCTGTCATGGCTGTGCGCGTCTTAATGGAGATGAAGAAGGCTGGAGTTCAACCCAACGCTATTACTTACGGATACTACAACAAGGTACATTTCATTACACTATAGAAAGAGTAGTGCAGTATTTTAGAGCACCACAGTATCATTAAATGAATATTTACCATTTTGCAAAAGTGTATGACTCTGTTACCAAGTATTGAATGTATAAATCAATACAGTAAACTGCTTTTTGTATTTATCAAGCACTTGTTTCATGGACCTCCTGAATTTTTCAAACAAATCTAACAAATAAATTAGTTGGACGAAGAGGAAAATGTGTATTTCACTCACAAGTTTGTCAAATGCTGGATGTGGTCATGTACACTTTTTATCAATATTTATTGGAAGTGTATTCTCTATTCAGAAGTGTCGGGTCCTTGTGGATCCAAAGAACAGGAATATTGGAAACTTCAGTGTGTTGCCATAAAGAACCCAGGTTGTCATGTTTACCGTAACCTCTAATTGCGCTTTATCCAGGCTGTTCTGGAAAGTCCTTGGCCGAGTCGTAACCGCAGCGGACAGTTCATGTGGACCAAAATGCGTAATCTGGTGCGAGGAGTGGTGCAGTTTAAACATGCACTGCGTGGAGCAGCCCTTCATAAAGAACCGTCTTTGTTAACCCCAGGTTGGTGTTCCTACCACACAGTCTTAACCAGAGATCATTTAAAGCTCATCACCTTAAATCGATTTAGTCTTAGTTTAGTCTATCGTTTCAACATGGCATGGATCCATCATGCATAACCTTTGCATACTATAGACAACTTTCTTGATTGTGAAGTGAAAGTGACCTATTTGTCAGATATGGTGACCCATACCCGAAATGTGACCTCTGCATTTAACCCAAACAGTGAATAGTGAACACACACACTTCAAGTCGTGAACACACATACACCGGGGCAGTGGGCAGCTAACACTGCAGCGCCCGGGGAGCAAACGGGGGTAAGGTGTCTTGCTCAAGGGCACGTCAGTTGTTACCTGCCGGTACTGAGAATCGAACCGGCAACCTTCTGGTTACGAGTCTGACTCTCTAACCATTAGGCCACAACTCTCCCGTGTATGAGGTTTGATATGACTGAGATGTGTTCTCTACAGATGCATCAGCAGGTACAACAGCAGGTGCTGATGGAGACCGACTCAGTCACTGCAGTGCCGACAGCTCTCGCAGCCTTATAGATTCCATTGATTTTCACTACAATAAAGGTACTTGTAAATATAATTCATGCACATATCCATATTTCAATTTATTTCATAACGCACAAACCCATGCATTTATATAGATGGATTTATGTCTGTGTAATGTATTTATTTTTCTTTAATATAAAAAAGTTTGTTAAACTATTTGTCTTTTGTGTTATTTAAGGCGGTCAGTCTGATCAGGGTTATGGATCTAAGGATGACCTGCCCCAGGACCCCACAGATTCATCCATAATCGCTCCTGCTCTGTCCAGCGACTATACTAACAGCAACAAATCAGCAAAGACCAAACAGGATGGTACTGTATTTGAAGACTACTTATTGTATTATTGGCATTTAACAAGTCTTCCTTGAATACATCAGACACCGTTTTTTATTGTATTCTAATATAGTATTATATTTTTCTGTCTTTCAAAGGTGATGATATGGCCAGTTCTGTGGATAGTGTTGTGGCTGTGACCGAGCCCCCGAGTCCTGCTGAGATAGCGCCCCCTGTAGCCAGCATTGTTAAACCGTCCACTGGAAGCTCGGACAGCAACGCAGGCAGAGGAGAAACTGGTCAGTCACTGGATATATGATATGATATGATGCTTTGGACATATACAGCTGTGAAAAAATTAAGAGACCATTCCACATTGTAATCCGCGTTTTTAGATCATTCCAGTCCAGTGTCAGTTGAATTTCAACAAAATCAAAACTCAGGAGTGACAAAGTCATCCAACAGCAATGCGAAAGACTGACAGAGTGACAAGACACATGAAAACTGTGAAGAAAATCGAGATTATAACAAAAACCTTTTTTTTACTTTTCCAATATTCCAAATATTACTGTTGTGTTGCTTAAAAGTGAATATAAACTTGTTTTCTTTGCAGTATATAAAAAAATACAGAGCATCTTTTCTGTTATTTTGTTTCTCCAGTTTTCATTTTCTGCAAATAAATGCAAATAGAAACAATATTTTTGTTTGAAATTTGGGAGAAAAATTGTTAGTAGTTCCCAGAATGAAACAAAAATAATAATTTTACCTAAACACATAAATATAAATAGTACATTTATAAATGGTCTTTGAAATGGTCTCTTCAGTTTTTTTCCTGTGGCTGTATATATATGCATTTATTAAATTTGACATACAACTGCTCAACCTACAAACCCCATGAAACATTTTCTAAATAACATTTTACAGTACTTTCTTTTTAATAAATGAAAGAATAAAGTTTTAAAAAAACTGCATCTCTCTGTATCTCCATCAGGTGTTTGCACAGGTAAGCTCTTCATCCCCCGTAAACAAAGTGAAGACGTTGGCCTGCCTGTGGAGACCGATTCCGCAAACCTCGACTCTGTGACACAGACAACACAGCAGCAGAGAGTTAAAGCCTTCGCCGAGCGCAGCTGCAGTTTCAGCGCGGAGACTAAAGCCGGCATGCTGCAAAAGAAAGGCAGTCTGGAGATAAGCGTAGATAATATGGGGGCCGACGCAAAAATCCTCGCCGCTGCGTTCCCCGGAAGTCTGACCCCTCCGCCTTCTGCCACCACCCCTACGTTTAAAGAGTTTAAGATGGAGCCTACACTATGCCCTTCACTCCAGGAGGAGGAACATGAAATTAAACCGGAGAACGTCCCTGAAACATTGACTTCAGAGCAACAGGAAAAGAAAAATGAGGGCACGACATCTCAAGAGATTGATGGAATTGGTCGGAGCTTAAGCAGTAGCTCCACCTCTTCTAAAGTCGCAGAGAGGGCGGATGTCGAGGTTGGAGCAGACCCTCTCTCTCTCTTCGCTTCGGAAACGGAGGACACGATATCGATCCAGAGCCAGGAGTCCACACGGGCCATTCCGACTTTGGTGTCGAGGAATCTCGCAGATGAGATCGAGATGTACATGAGTCTCAAAAGCCCGCTGGGTGTGAAATCCCCCAGCATGGAGTTGCAACAAGAGGCAAACCATGATGCAAGCAATCCGGATTCTCCAGCGGTTAAATCTTTGGAAAGAAGATCGAGTCTTCCCGCTGGTCAAGTCAAAGCACCCAGCGTCACGGAGACTCCGAAATGTAGCCCCGCCGTCACACGCTCGAAGACCTTCGCCGTCAAGTCAGCCAAGACTCTGGGCTCTGCAGGTCAAAGGTCATCATCACTGACAGCTCTTGTGAAGTCTTCACCGAGCGCCTCGTTGGGTTCCGTGATCAACAGCATTTCCGGCATCAAGATGGACAACTTGCTGTCGGGGCCTAAAGTGGACATGCTGAAGTCAGGAATGAAGCAGGCGGCTACTGTGGCCAGTAAGATGTGGGACGCCGTGGCCTCTGCGTACTCGTACTCGGATGATGAGGTGAGAGAATTAAAGATATGAAAACGTAGATTTCTTAATTCTCAAGCATCTTTTAATCAAGTAAATCGACTTCTTTTGGTGCAAAATACAAATGCACTAATGCTTTAAGTTGCACCACAGGAAAGAAAAATATTTAATGAATGTGTGATAGGTCTTTAAAATGCGTGTGTGTGTGTGTTTCAGGAGGAAAACTCTCAGCCCAGAGACAGTTTCCCAGCTCGGCTAGAAGAGCAGCTGTTGTCTGGAGAGGTGACCGCAGACAGTTCTTTACCCAGAGGTCTGATGCCCAGTCTGGCTTCAAACGGACTCACACGCAGTAACACAAGCCTGGGCAGCAGCAGCGGGAGCAGCGACGTTGGACGTGCACTGCAGCCACCACCACGTCAGTCTCACACACACACACACACACACACAAAGTTCACGCATAAAAATGTCACCTCCCAATTTTTTTCTTCATTTACTCATTTCATGTAATTTCAAACCAGTATGAGTTTGTTTCTTCAGAACACATAAGAAGATATTTTGAAGAATGTTGGTAACCTAACAACACTGAACCCCATTGACTTCCATTGAATCAACACAAAACCACTGAGACACTTCTCAAAATATCTTCTTGTGTGTTCCACAGAAGAAAGAGTCATATACCGGTTTTAAACAACATAATAAAGAATAAATAGTGACAGAATGTTTGTTTTAGGGTGAACTATCCCTTTAACTGTAGTTCAACTAAAGTAACCATGTGTTTTTGGTTTTATTTGTAGCAAAACCCAATCACAACTTGCTACAGTAAACCTAAGGTTAACTGTGATATTTCTAGTAAAACACAAAAAATGTATGTGGTTTGTGTTACTTTAACTTGTCAGATTAAGCAATTTCAACTTGTTTTTATAAGGTATTGCAACTTAATAACCCAAGTTTACAATCGTAAATTTTCGTAAACTCTCTCTCTCGCTCTCTCTCTCTCTCGCTCTCTCGCTCTCTCTCTCTCTCTCTCTCTCTCTCTCTCTCTCTCTCTCTCTCTCTCTCTCTCTCGCTCTCTCTCTCTCTCTCTCTCTCTCTCTCTCTCTCTCTCTCTCTCTCTCTCTCTCTCTCTCACTCTCTCAGCTTTGACTCCAGGTCGATCAATGAGAAGCGGAGACTCTGAGAGGTCTGAACATAGTTCCTCTCATCATGCCAGCACCTCCAGCATTTACCAGAACTGTGCTTTAGAGGTGAAAACAGCGCCCCCCTGCTGATACACAATATCACTGCAGGATGCAAATCTGTATGCCATCCCTTGTCTTTTTTTGGCTAAGTTTTGCATTTTTTCCACACAGGTTCTGATGTCCAGCTGTTCTCAGTGTCGCTCCTGTGAAGCTCTGGTGTATGATGAGGAGATCATGGCAGGCTGGACGGCAGACGACTCCAACCTGAACTCCACATGTCCTTTCTGTCAAATCTCTTTTCTCCCTCTGCTCCACGTGGAGTTTCACGACCTGCGTGTCACACCAGGGTGAGTTACAGTATACAGGAGTAATATTTATATATAATTTTAAATGTCATTTAAAACTGACACTTCCTAATATGTTTGGTGTCCAGCTTCTACCTGAAGATCAGCACATCAGGAGACAGTATCCACAGCTCCAGCACACAGCCGATCACTTCTGGCTCCTCAGAGGTTAAAGTTAGCAGTCCTAGTGACCTTCCTGATCTCACGAGTTTCCCAGAATCCCCTGAGGACAGGGAGGGTCCGGTGGAGATGCCCATCTCTCAAACTGGCACTCCAAAGATGTATGTACACTCGGCTGCTTGATATATCGGAAGAGGCTTGTTTCTGAGATAAACAGCAGCATAATATTGTTGTCAGACCTGTCCTAGAGATCACATTCACACACAGATTATAAAGAAGAATGAAGGCTTATTATCATTTACTAAAACAATTAAACTTAGAAATGTAAAATTGTTAATTTAAATAGTGGCCTGAATAATAACTGAAAAACTAAATTAAATTAGAATAGTTGCATTGGCAATAAAGTGAAATAAGTTGACTGTAAAATAAAAACTATATTAAACAGACATAAATAATTCAACTTAAATATATAATAATTAAACATTTTAAGAAAAATAAAAACAAAACGTATTAATATTAAGAAAATTATTTAACTTAATAAATATTAAGAAAATTATGTAACTTAATAAATATTAATACAATTATTTAACTTAATAAATATTAAGAAAATAAATATGTTACACTTTATATTAAGGTACACAAATTCATCATTAACAACTTGCTTATTATTAGTATGTGTAAAGCACATATTAATGCTTTATTCTGCATTCCTTAATCCTACCCATTACCTAAACCTAAAAACTACCTTATAAGCAGTGATAAGGAGTTTATTGAGGCAAAAGTCATAGTTTTCCTATTCTGAAGAGTGACCAATATATAAAAAGGACAAATGCACATAACAAAATTGCTAACATTTTTTAACCAAAATTAACAGAAAAAAAAAAAAATAAGCCAATTTTAATAAACCTGTAATAAAACAAATAAAAACATAAATTTGTGATATTATTTAAATATTTATATAGTTTATATTTAAGTTATATACTTGTATAATATATGTGACCCTGGATCACAAAACCAGTCATAAGATGAATAAATAAGCTTTCTCTTGATGTATGGTTTGTGGGGATAGGACAATATTTGGCCGAGATATAACTATTTAAAACTCAGGAGTCTGAGGGTGCAAAAAAATCTAAATATTGAGAAAATCACCTTTAAAGTTGTCCAAATGAAGTCCTTAGCATAGCATATTACTCACAGAAATAAAGTTTTGATATATTTATGGTAGGAAATTTACAAAATATCTTCATGGAACATGATCTTTACTTCAAATCCTCATGATTTTTGGCATAAAAGAAAACTTTTGACTCATACGATGTATTTTTGGCTATTACTACAAATTTTCTCGTGCTACTTAAGACTGGTTTTGTCATCCAGGGTCACATATTGTATTGTTGAATTAAATAAACAATGCAGCTCATTTAACCACAGCTTTTTCCTTATTATAATCATATTTGTAGCTGAAATGTAGCATTTCAGATGCAACGATGTTTGGTTTGATGAATGTGTCCTCCGTCTGAGATTAAACTGTGGCATCTGACTTTACAGTCTCGTACCGGAGCCAGTACATTCAGACCCGCTGGGTCTAATGGAAAGACAAGCGGAAAAGCGGAACACCTCTTTAACCCGGAGCAACAGTGTTGGCGGCCCGCTGCAGAGTCTGGACTCAACTCAACGGCCCAATCACGGCATTTCTACTACCAGCCTGCCCAACAGCCTGCTGGAGGTGGCGGTGAGTGGACATGCTTCATCAAACTCTTTATTTTATAGTGGTCTTGTTTGGTGGTTAAAAGCAGTTCAAGTGTTATTTCAATAAACAAACAACTATTTTATCGAAAGTCTGTCATTGGTCGATTATTTATGTTTGGTTAATTCTCCATTGTCATGTTCCAGGACACACTGGGCCAAAAGCGGCCCAACCCGAAACCAGTTTCTGTGCCGTATCTCAGTCCGCTGGTCCTGCGTAAAGAGCTTGAGTCACTGTTAGAGAACGAGGGAGATCAGGTATGTAAACATTTCACATTCAGGAGCTTCTAATAAACCTATTTTTTTATATATAATAGATGTTCTCTCATTCATTTGAACTCTCTCTCAGGTAATCTATACCCAGAAGTTCCTCAGTCAGCATCCCATCATCTTCTGGAACCTGGTGTGGTATTTCCGTCGCTTGGACCTACCCAGCATTTTACCAGGACTCATCCTGACCTCTGAACACTGCAACAATGGAGTTCAGGTCTGTATTTTTCATCATACATCACTACATGTTCCAGGCAAATGGATGCATCACTATGCAGCATCGCTATCACTGTTGCTCACATCACCTGAAACACCTTAGCAACCACAGAATTCAATAGCAACACCCTGGCAACCATCCTTTTCATCCACAGTTTTGTCTAGGCAGCAAATAACTAATTCTTACTCCGCTGTACACTGGAAATGGATTTTTAATGGTTTCATCCAAAACCCATTTATTTATCATGGCCGGTGTAACCCCAGTGTTTGCCAAAGTGATGATAAATCTCTCTTGTGCTCGTGTAGCTGCCGCAGACATCGCTGTCTCAGGACAGTAAGCAGGTGTATGTTCAGCTGCTGTGGGACAATGTGAACTTACATCAGGAGCCCACGGAGCCTCTCTATCAACTCTGGAGGACATTCTGTAAGTACCATATTGTCCTTTTATATAATATATTTTGGTTAAATGTTAGCGTCAGAACATTGGTTTTCAGCTGTGGCTGTGTGTAGCAGAAAATGTTTAGTTAAAGGAATATTAAAGCTGCAATATGTGCAAGCACACAAACAATCTTTCACAAAACAAAAGCAATTTGCAATTTGTTTAATATGACCAATGATATGTGGCACTGTGTCTTCCAATAAAAAGTTTTGCTTAGTTTTTCCATTATTGAATCTTGTATGTTTTTGCAGTGCAACGAAGGGGAACTTTAGCCCCTACTGACCACCAAGAGGCACGGACTCTGCTGAATAGCATTGTTCGCAACATCCAGACGAATGACGTTTATGGCCCCATCAACATACTCCTCAGGGAGATCAAGAAGCGTCCAGATGTTAAACGGCAGAGGTTAGACATACATCACAACATGCAGCATTTTACCTCATGTCATGAAGCTGTTCGATTTCAAGTTTCAGGTTATATTTTTTAAGTACATAACCATACCCATGCACTTTTTGCACAATATGCAATAAAATTATATCCTGAAGCAAGGATAGCAGTAAAAAAAAATTTAAGATTTAAACATTTATAGACGGTTTTAAAGCAACAACATAAACGAATGTTACTGCGCATGCACACTTTTGTGACCCAAACTTAACTTCCGGTACACAAGAATAAAGTCCCAGCAGATTATTTCTGATAACAAGCAAAAGAAATTACAAGTAAATGACATTAGCTAGCATGTCTAGTCAGTATTATTATGGGTTACCAGTAGAAGAACCGTTACTTGGATAAACTTAAATACGACAAAGTTACACGACCCATTCAATAAATTATTTATTTAATACAATTATTATACAATAAAATATTTATGTAAATTAAATAAAATATAAATCGTTATTATTAGCCGCTCGAAGAAACCGTCTATAAGATTAAGAGAGTTGAATAATCTGAGTGAAACTCTCTCTTTTGTGTCTCTAGTTGTATCGTAAATGTTTAAATGTTCATGACGTTTTTCTACAACTAAAATTAAATTTATTTTTGTCTGATATTTGTTTTAACAGCCACAATGTATTTTTTATTTAACCTGGAATAGATCAGGTTATTCCAGATCTGTCGGTTTTTACTGATAAACACGCAAGGATGAATTATGCAATCCAGCTATTTCCAAATCATGAAATTACATAAAATTTGGTTACATTTTAACAAGTTAGACTAATGTTTGGTACGGATTTATATTTTGCTCTTTACATCTCCAGGAGTATCTACAGGGAAATTTTGTTTCTGTCACTTGTTGCTTTGGGGAGGGAGAACATTGACGTTGGTATGTGAATTCGGCTGTTTGTAATCAACATAAAAGTATTACATTTAGGATCATTCGTGCACGTTCATTTTTAACTTTTTTCCTATTTCGCTGTTTTTTCGCAGAGGCCTTTGATCGTGAATATCGTCTGGCATACGATGAGCTGAGCACAGAACAGCTCAAAGCTCTGTCCACCATGGACAGACCACCCAACATCAACGTGCAGTGGTGTCTGAAATGCTTCGGAGCCCCATTTATCTGATCTCATCTCTAACCCGCAGTGACTGCAGTTTTGTGAAGGACGAGATCTCGAACAGTTATTTCTTTTGTTTGCACCGTCTCCCAAAATGGTACTTTTTTATCCTCTAGCAGAATAAAAATGCATCGGCTCCTTTACTCTGAGAGCGTCATGGCATACAGCGAGTCAATGCGTCATTCTCCTCAGATGTGGGACATTGCCTCTTGTTTGTGAGCCCTTTCCAGACTGCAGCGGATGAACTGAACTCGATGGAGGGCGGATGATTTTTCTCACTGTAAGACTTGGAAAGTTTCTCGACATTTCTTACTAGCTCACCTGTGGAAGGAGTCTTGTAGATATGGAGAGACTATGGTCTTACGCGACGTGCACTTTCAGAATGGTTGCTTTATCATTCTTCAATGTTGCGTTGTGTTTTTATATATATATTTTTCTATATCGGGATATTTGAACTCTGTTGCCTTTCTCGTGAGGGGATCTTTGTTTAGATGTCTGTGGAGTCTTAAACATCAGGCCTGTTTGAAGGTAAAGAATTCACCTAAAAATTTAAATTCACCCTCATGTCATTCAAACCTGTGTGACTTTAATTCTTCTGCAGAACACAAATGAAGATATTTTGAAGAACGTTGGTAACCAAACAACATTGGCTTCCATTGACTTTGTGTCACAGACAACTGGGAGATTTCTCAAAATATCTTTTGTGTTCTGCAGAAAAATGCCTCATATACTGGTTTAGAACGGCATGAGCGTGAATCAAAGAATTTTCCATTTTTAGACGAACGATTCCTTGGGTCACGGTGTGAAGCGAGAGGTTTGCGTGAGAATGTGCGTGTATGTGTGTGTTTGTTAGATCACCTTAAAATGAAATACTGTGACAGGAGACAATCAGATTATTTCCAGAACATTCCAGAATGCATCTCCAGTGTCTTAAAGAGAGGGTTTAATAAGGATAGATGATGATATAGTGATGAACAATTGTTTTTTTTTTTCTTAAAAAGTACATCCTGTCAGATCTAAATGTTGGCTTATGAAGTATTAGACAGAAATACATGAAATACAATTGAGGAGGGAACTAACTCCTTCATATTTTGTTCATGCACACACTTGATCTTGAATACACATGCTTGTGAAATTATTTAAACATAACAGTTTGTAATCTCTTCACGTCAAAAAGGAAAACGTCCATAGAGCCTCACAGGATCAAGAATGTATTTCAACCTTTTTAACTTGCTTTTTAATCGGGTCGATGACTTTAGTCTCATGGTGTACTAGTGTCCATTAAATATAAACACTTTTTTCCAGTCCTGTTGTACAAGAGAATCTAAAGGATGTATGAACCTTCCATTAGAGAATGAATCCGTAAATAAATCAAAAGAGTTATTGTGCCTTGTTATCAAGTCTCGAGGTAAGATTTGTAAAAATAAGATTAATAAATTAACACAATAGAGTGCAATTAATCTGCCTTAATTTATTTACTTCATAGTTTTACTTTTTTATTTGATGAAAATGTCTTTGATAGCTACAGTACAGTAACAAAATTTGCTCCCTTGAATCAAGCAACATTAAGAACATTTATATAACATTAACAGATGCTAATATGTGATGTCATTACCCAGGAAATTATTATTTTGTATATGATGCATAACAGTTGTTTTTCATCACTGCCTCGTGCAATGTCGTTTTTTCTTGGATTAATAAATTACAACAGAGCACAGTAGCTGTTCAACCCAGAAATGACACCAAGTCTGTATCTATATGAGAATAAGGAAAAGTTAACATGGTGTGCAAAATAATGTCAACATTCTTTAAATGAACCAATGGCATAAAACCGCACATAGGAGTCATATGGTGGCAATAGTGTGAATGCTTGCATTGCATATAAAAGTAAATAACGTAGACATATCCAAATAGTCTGGGGTGAATTCTGTATCCACTGCTGCTTCAGAGAGATGAAGGTCTGACACATAAACATGTCATTCTGCAGTAACTGTTATCATTTTATGTGCAGGTTACAGACAAAACATTTCATCAACAATGGCCTCGAACTTGGCTTCATTCTTATGCTATTGTAGCATTCCGACCTTGTATAATATTTACAATAATACAGATCATAAATATGTAGTAGTAGCATGAACGTGGGAAGATACTGACAAAAGCAAATAACAAACTGTCGTGATGATTGTGTGTACATTTGTTGTGGTTGACATCCGCTCACGTAAATCGTATTATTGTGGGGTCACCAAAACTACAGCTTTGTATGTGAATACGGTATATACCTGTATAGACCATGAATGACACCACAGATCGTGAAAACCTTGGTTGACATGATGCTGTCCTCCATTCTGGGGAGTGATTGTGAATTTGTCAGTACAGAATTGAGTTACTGCAATGAATACATTTTGTCCTAATTTCATTGTGGCTAAAGTGTCGTTGAAACTTGCAATGTTCCTATTTGTTTATAATTCATACTAAATGTCTGGAGTTAAAATGCAAAACAAAATGCAAATAATGCGTTGTAGATGAAATGAATATAGCTTTGCCAGGAAGTATTTGACTATCTAATCGTGATGTTCTCTCTCTCTCTGAAACAATTGTCTTCTGAACGAAGTGTCCTGTCTATTAAATACAGAGTTCAGTGCTAAGCAACGGCTTTTCCTGGAAATCCATTCTATTGTCATTACGTCATGCGTCATATTGTACAAATATTTACTTTATTTTATCCACAGGTGAAAGCCAAGGTCTTTTGTGTTTCCTTTTCTTCTCTTTATTTTAATTCGTGTAAGTACAGTGAGTTTTCTATCATGTACATTCGCCCCAAAAATGTATATTTAACCCCTCCTGTAGTTCAGTGGTTAGAGAATGGCGCTAGCAATGCCAAGGTCATGGGTTCGATTCCAAGGATGGCACATACACAGAAACAAATGTGTAGTATAATGTAAGTCGCTTTTGATAAGCGTCTGCCAAATGCATAAATGTAACCCACGATTACTGTACTATTACACAGTGTCGTTTGTTTTGGTATGTTAAATTCATTAAATAGAAACACTATAACTAAAAAAATATACCAAATTAATCTGTGAATAGGATTTAACCATGCACGTTCCACCTCGGATTTGGGATGTTCCCACCTCAACTCGGAAATTAGTTTTGGAACGGCGCTTTCAATGTATTAATATTAATAACATTAATGCTTTTAATAATATTAATGATGTTACTTGAGGTGGGAAATATCCCAAATCCGAAGTGTCTGAAACAGTCGGTCCCAGAAGTATCAGATTAGGATTAGTTTATGGTCACTATATTAAATTTACGACTGGATTACGAACTTGTACCAAACTATCGCATGCCTCTTACTTTATCACTATGTTTCATTGACAGAAACGTTGTTTTAAAACCGACAAAAGATGTTGATTCAGAAACGTGAACGATGATTCTGAGCGCAGTTCGTCCAGGCCGCTGTGCGCATGCGCGGATCACATGTTGCTCTGTTGTTATTGCCAGTGCTGTACAGTGTGTGCGCGGAATCGGATCAGAGGCGACGCGGCAGTAGAGCTTTGAACTCGGACTGGATTCACGATGACATGCTCGGCACCGATTAAAATAAACACTGGGAACGACCGTCGCCGTTTTAGCACGCGCGTTAAAGGCGCCGACGCAACTTGTGTGAACACATTTGTGTAAACTACATTAGAAAATCTGTCACGGTCTCTTAGTTGTGTCCGGGAGGAGATGGACGTTCATTTATGGGATCATCTCCAGGCTGGCAGCTCAGAAGTGGATTGGTGTGAAGGGAATTATCTCATCTATTCGGGAATAGCGGAGTTTTATAACACGGTACGTGTCTTTGTTGTGTCACTTTGTGTTATGAAATGAGAAAGAAGTGTTACTTTATGGTCAGCTGACAACACTGACAAACTTAGGACGACTTTGCCTTTGTTTGACGCAAATACTCGAACAAGGTTTACAAATATTAAATATCAACTTTTTTCCACAGTAGGCTACACAAGCATTGTATTTTTTTCCTATTCTTTATTTTGTAATTTTTTTTACATGCACTTGACAAACACAGTAGCCTACATATATAGATACAGCGGCCCCAAAAAGTACAGACTGGAGTATGAATGTGCCACGTAACATATCATCTAATAAAATGTTATAAAATTAGGTAACAGATCGCCCTCACGTAACTTAAACATGGTTTTACTAGAGTAACCATAGTTTAACCAAGATAAACATGGTTTCTACGTTTTTACTGTAATAAAACCATGGTTAATTTTCAAATGTTCCCTTTTTGCAGTGCACAACCATTGTTGTGTTTCTTTGACATGTACTTGATAAACAAAGTTGATAAAATAAGTTTTTAGTTATGTACAGTGTTATTGTACTTCTGTTGGTCAGTTACCAACATTTTTCAAAATATCTTCTTTTGTGCTCGGCAGAAGAAAGTAAGTCATGAAGTAATGAGTAAATGATGACAGAATTTTTATTTTTGGGTGAACTGTTTCTTTAACGTCAAAATGGTAATTTCGTATCTTAAACTTTTTGGTATTTTTTTAATAACGTGTTATGTATGTAACATGCTTTTCAGGCCTGTTGAGATTAACCGCTCGTTTCTTTGTCTCTTTTCAGATAAGCAATGTGCTGTTTTTCGTCCTGCCACCCATTCTCATGTGTCTGTTCCGACAGTATGCCACACATTTCAACAGTGGCATCTATCTCATATGGATGCTGCTGGTGGTTGTTGGTAAATGTTTATCTCTCTCTCTCTCTCTCTCTCTCTCTCTCTCTCTCTCTTACATTGACCGACAGTAACTTCTCACACAGAGGTCATGTTTTTCAACGCACTAGGAGTTTGTGAACTCCACTCTTCCTTGTTTTCTGGAATATTAGTGGTCTTCAGGAAATAGCTGAGCGGTGGGAAGGGCTACTGAAGGAAATACTTTATCTCACATATTTGTGTTTGCTGGGCAAAACTCCTTAATAGGAGTTATGTGAAGAACACATGCATTTTTAATGGAATTAGTCACTAACTTCAAATTCTTTTTTCGTATGACTTTCTTTCTTATGCTGAACACAAAAGAAGATATTTTGAAGAATGTTGGTAACCATGCAACACTGACTTTCTATTGTATAGACACAAAACCACCGATGAATGTCTCAAAATATCTTCTTTGTGTTTCACAGAAGAAAGAGTCATTAATAGATTTTGAATGACATGAGGGGAAATAATGATGACAGCATGTTTATTTTTAGTTTTAACTAATCCCTTTCAGCCTGTTATTGTATAATTCATTTATTAATTCATGCTTTGCAGTTCTAAACCTCCTCTTTAGTGAAAAACAATTCTAAACTTTAAATATATATAAAAAGGATTAAAAATGACTTTAACTACGGGCTTTAATGCTCAGTAAACTGTAGTGTACTCATTTGACCCGTCAGTGGATTTTTTTAGTTTCTTTAGTTTACAGAAGGCCACACAAACCGCATTTCACGGAGTCATCTGTAACATTCACATGAACGCATTCACACCAATGTCTTTGGTATTTTGAGAATCCCCTGTTTAAACAATGAAAGCTCTATCATCCTCTAAGCTTTATGTTTCCAAAATCTTCTTCTCGTCATAGTGTGACCTTCGCTGCTTTGTGAGAACCAAAGTCATCGAGCATGTTTGGATTCCTTAGCTGACAATTCCTTGTTTTGTTATCATTTCTCTTTGAAAAGCTTAGGTTTGGTCAGTCATGTAAGAAATTGGTAAGACGTGTGCAAAAGGGCGACTGTAACCCAAGGAAAAGCACGGGTGTATTAAAAGCTCAGTGTGGAAGAGAATGGGAGAGTAGCCAGCTCAGCACAAACGCTGCTCTGTACAAATGTCTTCAGAGTTTTTCTGTTCTAGAGGAAGCTGCTGACTTAATTAATCCCACAGCGATTTTAAGAGACAAAGTCCTGCCTGCCGTCATATAATACACTGAGTTTAGTCAAAGGATTAGACCCGGAATGATCTGAGGTTATGGCAAATGCTTTTTGGGAGCTTTTTTGAAGAACATATATAATGTAAACTGCTTAAAATATATACATTTTTAATAATAATAATAATAATTTATAAATTATGAACTAAATAAATAATGATTATAATTATTATTATAAGCTTACTATTATGATTTGGACTAAGATAAGAAACATTTCAGCACAGATTCTTCATGTAATTACTCAAAATGTTACTTAAAAAGTTACAGATAGCAGCTTTAAACAAGCTTATGATTTTGGATGATTTGTGTTTATTTTAATCACTTAAAGTTAAAGATTGCATGCTTCAACTAAAACTTCATATAGACGTTTTTAAAGCAACAACAAATGTCAATGCACGTGCGCTTTTGTGACCCAAGCGTACACATCCGCAAAGAATAGAGTCCCTGCAGATTATTTCTGATAACAAGCAAAAGAAATAACAAGTAAATGACATTAGCTAGTAAGTTAAAGTATGTCTAGTCAGTATTATTATGGTAGATAGAAGAACCGTTACTTGGCTAAACTTAAATGCGACAAAGTTACATGACCCGTTCAACAAATTGTTTATTTAATATAATTATTATACAATAAAATTCAACAAATTCTTTATTTAATACAATTTTGATATAATAACATATTAATATTAATACAAACTAAATAAAATAGCCACTAGCCAGACCGATCGACAAACACAGAGCGGAAGTTAAGACCAGGCGCGTGCGTCCGATGTAACCGTCTACAGTTCAAAAACTTCACTGACATTTTCTTGTCTGTCCCAAGACTGTAAAACAATGTAATTGTATATATGGGACATGCATTTGCTGTAAAATGTTTTCACATGATCCTGTTGATCTTGTTTAGGTATCGGCTCAACTTACTTTCATGCCACTCTGAGTTTTTTGGGTCAGATGTTGGATGAGCTGGCCATATTGTGGGTGCTAATGTGTGCCATTGGCATGTGGTTTCCCAAAAGATACCTTCCCAGGATATTCCGTAGAGACAGGTGGGTTCCCATATCCGCTGGAAAATGTAGTGCATTCCTGTTCTGACTTAAGAGTTGTTTGTTCAACTCAAGAAAGGTGTGCTTCTGTATTATCTCATGCATACTTGTCCTATTGTGTCTCCCTTATCCTGACTCTTTTCCTTCCTGTCTTTATATCACAAGGTCGAGGTTTAAAGTCGTCATTGGCGTTCTCTCAGGGATCACCACCTGCCTGGCCTTCATCAAACCGGCTATTAATTCCATCTCTCTTATGACGTTGGGAATCCCATGCACTGCACTTCTCATTACTGAGTTAAAGAGGTCAGTACTCATGTACACTGAAAGCTCAGCATTTATACTGCTTTAGATGTTTATTGCTGTGCACATTCATTTCAAATCACACTGACTTTCTAAATAGGGCTTATGGGAGGTTTTATAGTCTAATATCTTTTTACAAAACCCATATATAAAGAGAAGCCTTGCGTTTGTAATTGTTTGTGACAAAATGAAGAGATTTGATGAAATGTTTAAGTTATGCACCTGGGTAATTCCATGCAAATATCAACCTTACCATAAAGAAATAATGTTTTAACCAAAGGTTTTTTCTATACTGATAGCACAGATGTCAACATTACATGGTTTATAAGTTTTTAAAGCATTTTTCCATAGTCTGGTAAGAGGCATTTTCATGGTCACATCCATAACGGTACATATTATTAAAATAAAAAAACTGTTTTGTGGTCTATGTAGCGTCATCCCTTCTCCATTTGTTGGGTATTATTGCTTCAGCTTTGTGCATTTTAATTCACAGAAATCCAACAAAGTATGTCGCCTTTTTAAAAACTTTTTTGTCACATCCATAACTTGTGTTTATTTCTCTTTTAAAAAATGAAAACTTGTGCATTGTCTGATTTTTAGACTCTTATTAACAAGGGTTTAGTAAAATATAAACAGATGGTTGAGTGTATTGGTAATAAATACATTCTCGGAGCGTCATAATGCTGGAGTTGCACATCTTGTTTTTCCATAGGGATACACATTTTCAGGAACATTATTGATTTTTATTCAAACTAGTGGTTACACTTTATTTTAAGGTGTCCGTGTTACAGTGTACTTATACATTTAAGTACTGAGTAATAATAATTAACCTTAGGATGGGATGAGGGTGTGGTTTTAGGTCAGTTGCATGTAATTATGCGTAATTTATAATAAATACTATAGTATGTAACATGTGTAACAAAAGCACCGTAAAATATACATATAATATACATAATACCGTATAATATACATAAGATATTCTATTCATATCTTTATTTGAAAAAGTGTTTTTGTAATGGCAGACATTGCTTTTACACTATTCACTGACCGCGTGTACCTTGACCCTGTTGTTTTGTGCATAAACATTTCTCTGAAAAAACGTTGGTCACTGTGCGTTAAGTCAAGCTGTGTTGCAATACTAAACAGAGACCGTATGAAGCTTAAACACACTGACACTTTCATTTGCTCAACAAAAACAATGTGACTTCTGTTCCACTTCAGTCTTTCCTAAAGCTGTCCAGATGTGCACAGAGTTTATGTCTGAAGAAACAGTCTTATCAGTGTTTTCCTGAAAAGATGAGCTGCTGTCGTTTAACTGATAGCGCCTGACTTTACATACAAGCCCGTACGATACAGCTTTATCATACAACAGACCTTGGATAAGGATGTAGTTTGAGTCATGTATTTAAAGGGACAGTTCACCAAAAAATGAAGATTCTGTCATCATTTACTCACGTTTGAGTTGTTCCGAATCTGTATAAATGTCTTTGTTTGATGAACACAGAGAAAGATATTTGCAAGAATGCGTGTAACAGTTCTTGGCCACCATTGACTACCATAGTGGAAAAGCGTATAGGAAAAATTACTTTATAATATAATTCAGTTTTGTTGAACACAAAATAAGATATTTTGAAGAATGTAGGACAGCAAACAGTTCAGGGGCACTTTTGACTACCATTGTCATTCTTCCTACTATAGTAGTCAATGGGGTCCATGAACTGTTTGGTTACAAGCATTCTTTCAAATATCTTTCTCTGTGTTCATTAAAACAAACACATTTATACAGATCAATTATTCAGTTTTTGGTGAACTATCCCTTTAAAACTGTTAAAATGGTTCACAATGTGTTTATAATAACAAACACACAACATTTCCGAGTCCATTTAGATAGAACACATGACTAGATTTAACAATAACATGTTTATTATATTAAGTTTTCCATATCACATCACTCCAAGAAAGACGTTGTTTCTCGTCAGTTCTTCTTTGTTTTATGGTGTTTGGTTTGGCTCTGCTGTGTTTGTGTTCTCCCGCTTCACACACACACGTAAATAAAATGACAGATTGCTTGCCGAGGTCCAGATTGTGTTCTTAGTGTCTAGAAATTTCTGTACAAAATACCAAAGTACACACCTGGCCCGAAGTTAACTTTCGGTCTGTGTTTGTTGATCGGTCTGACTAGAGGCTAATAATATAACTAAGTATATTTGATTTAATTTATATTAATATTTTATTAAAAATAAAAAAAGTTTGTTGAACGGGTCGGGTAACTTTGTCGCGTGTCTTGTGACTAGTTGTCATATACTGTATGTGTTTCGTCTTAAGATGGTCGAGAACTCTGATGCTGTAATTCACCTTCTCTTTTTAAAATATTTTTTTAATATAATGTTTGATATTTTTAATGTCTATACTCACAGCTTTCTTTAATTTCTTTCATATTTGGGTGAATTCCTTAAAATTCCTGTAAAGGAGTCTGCTGTGCCTTTGATATATGTAAACATCGCCTTTGCATGTGAAACTGTTCGGCGGATAAATTAAGATCAGACATGCGAGATCTTGTTCGACATAAACATCACCCACTGGTTTCTAATTCTGGAGTTTCTGAAATGAAAAATAATTTGTTTTCACATTTTATATTCACATGATATATTCTCATTATATTGACATTTGTTTTCACATTTCATATACATTGTGAAATGCATCATGCATTTGATATTTCTTGAGAAGGGCTTGAGCTGCACACGCAGAAACTCTAATGCAGACTGTGTAGTGAAGATCTCATGACACGATGACACATTACAAACATCATCAAAGCCGAGCAAGCCTTTATTTATCTGTTTCCGAGTTGCAGTTTCCTCTACTTCTAGTGTCTAACTTCCTCTCTCTCTCTCTCTCTCTCTCTCTCTCTCTCTCTCTCTCTCTCTCTCTCTCTCTCTCTCTCTCTCTCTCTCTCTCTCTCTCTCTCTCTCTCTCTCTCTCTCTCTCTCTCTCCCGTCTGTCTTTATTTCTTACTTCACTCCAGTCGTCTTCATCGTGTTAAATGCTCTCTCTGTTCTTCATTTTTAGTTTTTTTTAGTGCTTTTGTCACTGACTGCTAATGTCAGCAATTACGCATGAAACATTCATCTGACAACCGCTGTGTTTGTTTACTGTCACAGTCAGACAGATTCAACCGGCTCTGTGTGGGCAGCGTGATCTAAACGTGACTAAAATCTCCCTCGAATCGAACATCATTGCGGTTATTTACCGAATAGATAAACATTGTTTGTCAGCAACGGATGAATGTGATGTGTTCAGATGTTTTATGATAAACCGGCTATGTTTTATTTTAGTTATAGATGTTAAATATCACTGTCTGCTGATCATTACATGCCAGGGCATTGTTATGTATTATAAATATTGTCCAGTATTGAAGCAGATCTCTCTTTAACAAGCTCCAACCTACCGAGGTATCATTTACTTCCCTAGCACAGTAGAAATATTCACCAAAGTTTAATGTTTGCTCAATACCGTAACACGTACTGTAATAAAATGTTGTTTTCTGGTGTGTGTTTGACTCTAGGTGTGATAACCCGCGTGTGTTTAAACTGGGTCTTCTCTCAGGACTGTGGTGGACTCTGGCACTCATGTGCTGGATTAGTGATCGCATTTTTTGTGAAATGTGGTCATCTGTCAACTTCCCTTATCTACACTGCGCCTGGTAAGTGCACCAACATCCGTCTGTTCATTATTCTAAAAATAATGCAAATCACCTTTAATATGCATGAACATTTTTTAAACTTCTGAATCCAAATTCTGAATTAGAATTAGTCAGACACTTTACATTTCTGCAATGGAAATATTCTCATTATTTTAAAATCTCTTACATTTAAATAAACCCACAAAATATGAAACATGAGCATTATCTGTTATTTGTTATAAACTATTTAGGAGAAATGGATGAATTTTATTATGACTGTTATCTCATTTTAGAATGACTTCAGAAAAACCCATATTGTGTTGTTTATTATCACAATGCATTGTGAATTACTTATTATTAAATACGGTATTTGATTTATTTAATTATATTTTTAAACAAACCTCTCTAGGCCACAGCCTACCCAAACACAAAAAATACAAAAGTTACAAAACACATTACTTAAAAAAAAAAAAAGTTGTGCAGTAGGTGATATAATGTTAAACTTGAATATTGTGTATAATATAATAAATATAATATTTTTGCACATTTAACCTTTTCCATTGTTTCCATAGTATTTTACATGATGTCTCGTGACATTTTCATATTTCATTACTCAAAATGTTCACATTTCAATGTCTTGGCTATCAGGGACTTTACATCAGGGAACCTAAACACAACCTCCACAGTACATGTGATGCCATTTTAATGATTTGATTATGGATGTTTCATTCTAACCTGTGTGTATCTCTTTTATAGGCATATCTTGATCTGCTTGGCTTCCTACCTGGGATGTGTGTGTTTTGCTTATTTCGACGCCATAACTGAGGCCCCAGAACAGGGACCCGTTCTCAAATTCTGGCCCAGTGAGAAATGGGCTTTCATCGGGGTGCCATACGTCACTCTTCTCTGTGTGCACCGGAAGCCTTCCATTAAGGTGACATAACCTGTGCTGTGTTTTCATCTCACTTCAGTGCACGAGGAGGAGATACCTGCTTATCCAGGTGGATTTGCTTGGTTAGCGTAAAACGTGTTTGGTAATCAGTATTATTCATGTGGTAATTCAGTTCAAACGCACAATTTACCTAAGCAGTATTAAATGAATTCAGTGTTGTGAGGTTTTCGAGTGCACAAAATTTCACAGGTAACACAATAGGTGAGTTCAGGTTTGATTTTTATGATAGATTCTACACCAGCAATGAAACCTTTATTTACGTGTGAAAATGCCATTTTTGTTTATACGTTAACAGTTTAAAATCTCAGTTATTCTGCACTTTTCTCAAGGTCATAAGTAAGGGAAAATTTAGTATTTATTAAAGGCTGTTCTGGAGCCTGGAGAATAACACATATCACCCTCATCAAGGGATTTATTGTACATGTACCACTTATTACACAGCTTATTGCCAAAATAAATAAATAAAGGGACATGATGAAATACAATTATTTTCGAATGTAAATAATAGAGTTTTATAGACTGTTTCAAAACAACAACATAAACAAATATTTTGTGGCCCAAACTTAACTTCTGGTACACATCCGCGAAGAATAAAGTCCCTGCAGATTATTTCTGATAACAAGCAAAAGAAATAACAAGTAAATGACATTAGCTAGCAAGTTAAAGTTTGTCTAGTCAGTATTATTTTGGGTTACCAGTAGAAGAAATGTTACTTGGCTAAACTTACATGTGACAAAGTTACACGACCCATTCAACAAATTGTTTCTTTAATACAATTATGAATCAATAAAATATTAATATATATTAAATAACATATCTATCCAGACTGATCAACAAACACAGACCGGAAGTTAACTTCGGGCCAGGCGCGTACGTCCGATGAAACCGTCTATACAATTCATACAGTTGACAACTCGCCAAACAGAATCAATTATTTTTGATGTTCTTTTTGTAGATATCAACATTTTAACAAAATGTTTTAAAGACGCATACAAGTTTGATAATTCAATCTTTCATTATTGTATGTTTGATGATCTCAATAAATCATTTAGTTTATTGTTTACATCTGGGCAACTAACCAGTTACGCTAAACGAACTTTTTGCCTTTTCATATTATTACTCACTGATGATTTTCTCCAATTAATATTGAGGACGATTTTTCCAATGCGCCTCCCCCATATGGCTGATATTGAAGTGTATTGATTATATAAATACAACATAAACTGGATGTTATAGTCAGGATATTCTGAGCCATGTTGCACTACTGTGAAACGAAAGCAGTGTTTTTTTGACAGATGATGTGTTATTGAAAGACTGCATGGAAATTGTTTGGTAAACTGAATGTAAAGGAGTTTTGATTGACCTGCGTGTGCCAAATGTAAGTGTTCCTTTAAAAAACTTCAGAAGTGTTTATATCTGAATTCTGTGTATATCCGAATTAAATTTTAAATAGTTTTGCTTATAGACTGTTGTTTTTCAGACAAACTTTAATAAGCTTCACAATATATTACAACTCTTTCCAAAGGCCTTTTCCTGTCTTTCGCTGTCAATGAACAAAACTCATCGATCACAAATTCGAGTTTTTGAAGAAGTAAATGCCAAAAACACCTGAAATATGCAAAACAAATACAAGTGTCAAATTTGTACATACGTTACACTTTTGACTCATTCTGCTGCTTTTCTGTCATGCCACAAAAATTGCATCTGTATTTTTAAGAGAAACTGAACATGACCTCTGTTTCTGACATGGATGCAGCCTGTTGAGAGAGTTTTCTGAGGTACTTTCTACTCAAGCAATGCATACTATGTACTGTAAGCCAATGAGTGCGTGTGGCGGACTCCGCCGCACTGATTCAGATGCAACACAGGGACCAAGTATACAAAGACTTTATTTCATTCATATTTTTAACTACCACTGATTAACTGTTTGTAATCAAAGTTGTATTTTTACACTTTATTTAATAAAAGCGTGCTCCAGATTAACAAGCTTGAATTCTGCATGTTTTTCTGCATGTGTTCTTGTGAAAGGATCATTAATTCAGAATGCAACAAGAATACAGTAGTTTGCTCTTGTACTTGTTTTTTTTTAATTTATTTTAAAACTGGTCCCTATTCTAAAGTGTGACCGATTTTTCTTCAGATTAATAATGTACTTGTGCTTGTAGGCTATACAGAGAAGTAAATGTTTTTTTTCTGTCAAAGCTCAGTTTTTTCTATTTCCACCTATTGAAATATTCTTCGAGTTTAACAAGGGGATGTATTTAACCCTGGAGTAATTCGATAGTTAAGAAACCGTTAACAATTGCTGGATATATTTATACTTTTTAAATATGCAGCTTCTTTATTTGTAGTTGAAATAATTTTTTACTTCTACAATTAATCAAGTAGTTTATTGAGACTGCAAACTAACCTTTAATACTACTAATATGCAAATACTACAACTATAGATTTTTAATGTTCCCTTTTTTTTAAAGAGTTGAACATTTACAGTTTATTATCCTCATTTGTACTAAAAGTTGAATTCATTTAAAATCAAATTCACAAAAATCATTAAATGGTGTAAAAGTTTTAATAATGTGTTAGCTGCTACATAAAATATGCAATGTATTAATAAGACTTTTACCCTGTTTTCTAGTACAACACAGTATTAACAAGTGCAAAACATATAAAAGTGAAACAACTAACAAAGATCCATTAAAATAAAGTGCACCACAAAATTGTAACAGTAAAAACTACACACACACACAAAAACAGTGTTCTAATATCAAAAGCACCATAACTTAAGACAAATATACAGTAAAGTAAACTGCTACGTAATTTTTCTATTATAATAATAATAAATTAAACTGAAGGTGTTTCTCTTTGAAGTCTCTTCCAAACGTCAGCTCTGTGTTCAGGTGTAAAGCAGGGTGTGATGATCTTCTCAACACTCGCCGCTCTTCTCCGAAACCGTTCTCTGTCTCTGGCCATCTGCATCCAACAAGAACCATCCCGAGCTGCTCTGCTAGCAAAACTCCAAGCCACCAGCGGGCGTACGGTTACCTTGTCACTGAAACGCACCTAAAACAAAGAAAGGGTTTGGTTACCTTATCAGAGTAGTTTATATTTAAATCCACCTTATTTGAGGCATGAGTCACATTTACAACAAATCAACCTGGAAAATGTTATGAGTCATTTGACTGAATATTATTATATTTTAATCCGTATTTATTTTATATTCTTTTCTATTTCTTGTGTTATGTGTATACTGTGTGTTTAAGAGCTCTTGTAACCAGAACGAATTCCTTGTGTGTGCACACTTGGCGAATAAAACTTATTCGGATTCTGAAAAGTTGTTATGGAAGATGTGTTCAGTGTTTTTATCCTTGTCTTTCAAATATAACGTTTTCCATTGAATATTTACCTTCTTTGTGCTTGGTTTTGGATAATGCTCCCCTTTATCTATAGCTGGTGTAGACTCGGTTTGTTTGATTTTTGAGCTGGTTGTCATCTGGTTCTTGTTTGTGCTTGTGTTTGTTCGAGATCCAGTGCAAGAGGAGAAGCTCAGAGGGTTGTAGGGATCACTGCTGTTGAAGAAGGATTCCCAAAGCTCAAGACTCTCTGTTGATGCTTCAGAATCTTCATCATCATCATCATCATCTGACCAGTCAGAATCCACATTATCATCACATTCGGTTTCCTCATGTGGAGGTTGCTCTTCATTGTCCTTCACCTCATCATCATCAGTTTCTTCTTCAGATTCCCATTCTGAGAACTGGCCTTCATCCTCTTCCTCAGAATCATCCATTGACCATTCCTCACTTTCAGCAGGCGTGGTCAACCCTTCATCATCTAGCTCCATCTCTGGATCCTTCATCTCCGTATCCAACCCGACGGATCTTAGTATCCCATTCATGAATTCCCCATCAGGCCTCTGCTGGGCCTCCACAACCCCGTTCTTCTTTAACCGGCCCATCATGGCTGTGCTTTTTCTCACACAAATGAATAAAAACATGTTGGAGCTGAAAAGCTCTATCACACTCATACAGCAGTTCAGAACTCTCTGAATAACCTGCCACAGATGCAGTCTGATCTTCAGTAACATGGAGAAGACGGACATTCTGCGATCTTGAGGTGTTCCTGATGTATTCGATGACAACCCTAAATCCATCTTGGATTGCTTGTATGGAGCTGTCTGAGGTAGATGACACTGATAAGACAGTGGATGATGTGGATAAATGGTGAATGGTGCCATAGTAGTCACTCTGAGAAATAAAACAAAAGGAATGTTTAGTTATGAATATAAATATAGTATAGTTGCTTAGAAGAATCCGTATCAACATTGGCTCTCTTAACTCGGTTTTCTTATTATATTGTTGAAATAGTATGTAATGCCAGTACACTAGTAATCCATTATACCCAACACTACAATATGAAAAAAATGTAGTATACAATAGTATTTACTATAGTAAATGGCAAAAACTAAAAAAATAGTGAATTTTTAGCATTCTGTATGTAGGAATTTTAATAGTTTACTATAGTAAATTTTGTGTATGTATACATTTGTTTTACATTTACGTATATATTTATATATAAATAAACTGAATTATTATTAGTAGAGAGGTTGTTGTTTTTTTGTATTTTTGTTAGTGGATACTATGACACATTGTAGTATACTATAATATTTCGGCATTTGGTATGTAGGAACTGCAATAGTTTACTATAGTAAATACTAGTGTATGTATGTATATATAAATAAATGTATTTAATTATTTATTTATATATATTTATATTAATATGTAAATAAACTTTAAAGTATTATTAGTAGAGAGGTTGTTTATTTTCTAGAGAGGTTGTATTGTTGCTACAGAATACTGTGACGCATACCAACGTGAGTCACGTGGTATTTTTTGGTAACGCATAAACATAGTATTGCTTTTTTCGACATAGTACCGTGAGAATAATGTTTAAATAGAGTTAAACGAATGTGGTTTCCATAACGTAAAATAATTATTTAGTCATAATATTAAAGTATAGAGACATTAGACAATAACATGTCTTACCTTTCTGCGTTTGGTCAGCCAGTCGCTTGGCAATCGCTCCAGTGAAGGTTTGGTTCTCCAATATTAAATTGACTAACGTTCTCAACACTGTTTGTGAAATATGCCGATTTACACTCGCTTCCAAACATATAATCCATTTTCGCTTTGTTCATAAACGTCTCTCGCTCGGGGTACATCTCGTATATCTCATTCTTCTGTGCCGTAAATAGAAATACTGCGTTGACTGATGGCCAGTGCTTATATACACTGTGATGACGTTGCATTTGAAGGCGGTACTTTCGCTTGCGTCAACGCCTATCACGTATCATCGGGAAATCACGTAGCCGCTGTTTCGTTACGTTTCGAGAAGCGCGTACGCTGGGAGGAGCAATAACTTGAGAATCTGGTTGAGTCTGGATTGCATCATGGAAACTAAAAAAGTCCGGAACAAAACATTCAGAGAGAGATTGTAAACAAAACATGCAAATCGAAATCAAAGGTGCTTTTTGTGTAGGTTTTTATTGGAAAGCAACATTTCCCTACCCAGCAAACACAGAACGTTCCCATTTGGTTATTTTTTAGGAACCAAGAAATTACGGTCTAAAAATTTTCTCTACAGGTTCTTATGGTTTTATGTAACCAAAAGTTATTTTTAGGTATAATTTTAATAACATGCAGGGAACGTTCTTGACTGGTTCTCTTTTGGTTACATAAAATAAATCAAGAATTTACACATTCTCTAATGGTAAAATTTGTCAAAAATGGCAAACGTCAGTGACAAATATGTGCAATACAGAAATAAAATAAACAGAAATGAAGATCACTTCAACACAAGTTATACTGACCAGATAAAAATATATATTGCCCTAATAGCTAAAAAATAATAATCGAGTTAAGCTAAATGAAATTATGCATGTGTTTTTAGGCTATAGGCTTGATATTAACTATAAAATTCTCCATGTTATCTGTAAAATATCCAATGATTTTATAACTATAGCTTCACTTTCTCGGCTCAGATTATGCTAAACATATTTTGGGAATAAAAGCGTAGCAGAGGCACACAACTACAAGACCACAATTAAATAAGACAATAACATACACTATTGAAAACAACAATAAAAAGTCACGTGTGTTCAAATATTGCTCAATATTATAAAGCTGCTTCATTAAAGCTGTTGAGCTTTGTATGGTTTCTGACATTATAACCACAAGACATGTAAAGGGTTAACAGAAAATGTGATTATCCCATCTTGTGATCCCATTTCCTCCCATGAAAGAAAGTATTTTATTTTTGCAAAGTGGGTCATGTAAGCACGCACAAACTCGGTTCAGATCCTGCTGGAGAACTCCTGGTGAGTAGGCTACTAAAATTATCATAACATTTGCTTGTCTGTTGTGAAATAGTTTTGATATTTGGGAGACATGCTTTACAATACTAAATGTTAAAATACATGAAGCTTCATGTACATTGTGTTCATCTGTAGATGGTCAGGCAATCAGGAGATCTGTCATATATATTCTCACTTTATTTTATTGTTCTAAAGTGCCATATTTCATTTCATCTGTCTTGCTTTCCCCCTCTTAAATGATTGTTGCCATGACAAAAATCTACCTCTAAAATACCCAGATTCAACTTTTGACTTGCTATCATTAAATGTCTTTTTAACAGATCGGTAATAGGTTGATCAGATCATGCGTCCTGATGCCGTGGTTGTGGGGTGCTGATCATATTGAGGAGTGTGAGAGGAGCATCATGGACACTGGGTCCTTGACACCTGGGGGTCCTGCTGTGGAGTTGGGTCTCCAAAGACTCTCCTTTGCCTACCAGAAGCTCTCTGAGATTCCCTATGACACTATCCTTCTGCAACAGGACACCCTGGAGGTTCTGGACCTCAGTTACAATGTGCTGGACGAGTATCCTTGATCATATGTTTTTACAACGACATTATAGGTGTTGTTACGTGCACATTATGTTGATCTGTGTAGAAGGACAGGAAACACTGTTGCTGAAATATTTACTATTCTTTAAGCTATTGAAAATCTTTGTTTGTTTGTTTTATTTCATATTGCAGATTAAATCACACAAGGAGAGTAGATATAGTAGAGATGTAAATCAAAAATAAGAAGAATAAGAAGAAAGTTTTTGCCCTTAACCAGACTGTTAACGGAACCCGGCACTTTTGGGGGGTCTGGAAAAGCTCAGCACACTCATCCTGGACTGCAACAACTATAATTCACATGTCAAATTCCCCTATATGCCCAGCCTCACCACCTTATGGCTTAACAAGAACAAAATCAGCAATCTTCCCATTATTGTTGAGGAGATCTGCTCCAAATGTCCAAATATCAGGTGAATTTGTTTTTTATAGAAAGCCATCCATGAAATCTAACTTATAAGGTTTACTTATTTGGTTTGTCGTACAGATTTCTTAGTATGATGAACAATGAAGCAGCACCCAGTTATTTTAATGGAGGGAGTCTTACCCAGTATATTGATTACAGGTAAGCATTTTGAGAAGACAAAATTCATGAAAAATCCATTTTGCTCTGATAAACCCTGGACCACAAAATTCAATAAAATTGAAATTTATACATCATCTGAAAGCTGAATATATTGTTACACTGTAAATAACAGTGTTCTTTTTTTTTTTTTTACAAATGTTCCAAGTATAATGAAAAACCCTGTAATTTTACTGAATTGTATTGTTTTTTTCACTTAAACTTAAAATGTACAAGACAAATGGGGAAAACGCATACTTTTACAGGGAAAACCTGTTATTTCTGGCGCCCCAGCTTCCAGAAAATGTTGTTTTTTACAGGATTTTTTTTACAGAACGCAAATTTACAAGAAAAACGTGTACTTTTACAGGGAAAACTGTAAAAACTGTTAAATACGTTTTATTTCTGCCAGAAAATTTCCAGGATTTTTTACAGGATTTTTTTTACAATGTAAAAAAACTACCGAAAATCTGGTCTTGTTTGCGATTTTGCTCCATCCACTAACAAAAATAAAGTTTTGATATATTTACAGTAGGAAATACAAAATATATTGATGGAACATGATCTTAATGATTTTGGCATAAATGAAAAACCTATACATTTGCCCCATATCATGTATTGTTGGCTATTGCTACAAATATACCCGTGCTACTTGTGACTGGTTTTGTGGTTCAGGGTCACATATATGTACAATTGCACTGTCAAGTTAGATAACAAATCCATCTCTAGTGGACATGTTTTGCTAAAGTTGACATTGAATCTCCAGACATATCCAGTGTACAGTAAATGATCTATATGGAACGCCAAACTTTTCTTGGTGTAGGCCAAATATAATGTGACATTTCAAATGAAGTTAATATATTCATCAATTCAATGTGTCAATAACAGGCAGTATGTGATCAGTCAAATTCCCTGTCTGGAGGTTCTGGATGACACAGAGGTGCAGGAAAAAGAGCGAGAGCTGGCCCGGAAAACCTATAGGATGCAGAGAATCAGAGAAGGCAGCAGAAAGAGGAAGGAGCTTCATCGTTAACTGCAAACCATTAATTATATCATAGGATTTCTTCAAACTATTTACAATACCACAAAAATCAAAGTTTTCATTCCAGACTTCATATGCTTCAAAGCCTGTTGACAGAAAAAGATATGAAGCAAAACATGTTTGCACTGTAATTGAAACCCACAACAAATAAATAATTAATATGTTAACATAGACATTTTTAGTTTCTTTCAGAAAATGTAAAAGCACTTTCTTAAACTAAGTGATGGATGAACACAATATAGGCTAATGTTGAACATTGTTTTCTTTATATTCATATCTTGACTATTATTGATATATGTCACCCCCTCAGTGTTTGGATACTATACACAACTCCTGTTCTTGAACTTGAATTACCCTCCTGTTATTTATTGTGCAGGTTTCATTATGGCTGTTTTTATCAACATTCATGCTCATCTCTCGGACTGAAACTGTATGAAAGTATGAAAGAAAACATTTAATCGGCAATGAATTAACTGTGACCTTTACCACACATTCATAAGCGCATAAAAAAGCATAGAAGAGCTGAATCATTACCGTAATGTCTATACTACAAAACAACTTTGGTTCTTGTTGTTACATTGCGAAAGTGCAACGCTCACTACAGGGAAGAAAGTCCCGCCTTCCTGTAAAAAGAACCAATCAAACGCCATATCTGTGTAGCTTGCTAGACTTTGCGCATGCGCAGTAGCAGGATGCCTCTCGAAAATGTGTTTTACTACAGAATTTCAAGCTTATTAAAAATTATTTTCTTACAGTGTGATGTCATGTGTAATTATTGGTGGGAAATGTTGTTTTATTGCAATCCTAGCTAGCTATTTTAGAGATCTCCCATTTAGATAGTCTTGAATAACTGCAATAGCAGCTCAATTTTAGCATTAAAAATGTATTATTATGATTAAATACTGCATTCGAAGGATGGTCAATCTAAAAGAGGACAATTGTTTAAAATAAATGAACAATAAATGTAATAAAATAAAAAATAACAATGAATAGAATGACATTCATCATAGATCATTTTGCAATTCTTTTCCCCACTTTAGTGATTCAAGTTTAGTTTAGCATCCCCTTATTTGGTTCTTTTTTTCTTCTCATTCTTGCATTTTATTGTTTCTTTTTGTTATGTGCTATCGTCACAAATTGTACATATTTTATTATGAGCATGAAAAAAAATGAAACGTCTAGCCGGAGGCGTTGCAAATGAGGTGAGTGTGGAGACTTTGTTAGAGTCATTACGGTAATAAGACGTGACCGTTTCTGTCAGAGTTTCGTGTCTGGTGACAGCAGGACGAATCTACTCTGACATAACGAGGTAAGAATAATTCAACATACTGTGGTACAAACACGTTATGCTCACAAACACAACAGCATGAAACATCTGTATATTAGTTGCCTTCATTCTATATGTTTTATATAAATACTCGGAGTTTTGAGTTCGTGTACTGTCGTTTCTCCGGCTAAATGTCGTGGTAATGCGTAGTCTTGCATACAAACCCACTTCTACATCTTAACGTAAATATCCAGACAGCTTAAATACACCAGTGTTAGACCGATCAAGACCGAAAGTTTGCAGTTTTGGGCAATGTTTTGGTTGTGCTAACGTTAGCTAAGCTGCTTTCTAGCTGTTGGCAAGGATTGAGCTTTCATACTGTAACAGGATCTTTAGTAATGTGAAGTTAGTGCACTTGCATCCTAAACATGCTTGTTTGCAAAATGTTGTCACTCAAAGAGAAGTAATGCAGTGGCTTTAGTAAATCATTCTCTAAACATACAGTTTTATTTTCCTGGCCGGAAACACATAGTCCAGAGTCTAATAGACAACTGACTCCCTGTCTGCCAGAATTCAGTCACAAGATGACACATTTGTTCACTAGGAATGCACTGTTTCTGATTTAAAATCCCGCTTTTTTAGTTTTTTACTATAGTAAACTGTATTATAATTCTTGGTTACTGCAGTGTTTGTGAACCTTTAGCAACCTATATAGCATTACACTGTAGTAAACACTTCAGAATATTATGTAATTGTATTCTAGTATAATATGCTATAGTGTTAGGGATGCACCGATATGTACATTATGGCCTATAACAGTTTTTTTTTACAATGGAAGCCGATAACCAGTATATTGGCCGATATATATAGTATCTCAATAACAATATAAAAATCTGACATTGATTAAACATTAAAACATTGACTACAATTGAGTTCTCTTTAACTTTTAAACTTGGCCTACCCTGCTTGGTTGGTTGTCTCTACATTTGCTTTTGCTCTGATTTGTAGGGAAAAACTGGATTTGCTCGCTGCACAGCTTGACATCATTACTTCCTCATATACCTAAAGATTTGAATAGGACTTGAATAATACCGTGACAGCCCGCTGTGATGAAGCTCATTGGATCCCTTTTCCTTATAGGTGTATAGATGTAATAATTCCCAAAATCATCTACTTACATCCATGTCATTCAAAACCTGTGTATGACTTTTTACTGTGACTCTAAGAAAAGAAGATATTTGGAGAAATCTTGGTGTAAGTCAACAGGGTCTGATGTTGTTTGGTTGCCAATAAACAATAAAACATTGACAGCCAATCAAAATCCATTAGAATTTAAAGGGCTCACGCCAGTGAATGTGGTCGTGGCTTAGTCACATTGGAGGTATTGGCTAATGTTTAATATAATTTGATCAGATGTGACTTGGAAGTTAACAACTAAATGATGAAAGCATTAGGAAATCATTGTGGTGAAAGAGAATTGGCTTCAATTCTGTCTGTGTCAGAGACTTTAGCTTCATGATCTGACCGCTCACCTGATATATCACTCCACCATCTTTCCCCACAGCTGTGTCCAATATTCCCAGTTCTGGAGTTTTTCCAAGTTTTCACTCAGATTTATGCGTTTTCTTTTGAGGACATGTTTGTTGTATGGAATCCAGTACAAACACCAAGTATCCATTACGGTTGTGAAAAGAGGCATGTGTACCTAGTACTGTACACCTCATTGCATAAATGTCATTATTCTTATCGATTTTGTATAAACTGATGTGTGTGTGAAGACTGATAAATGCTTACCTCCGTGTCCGTGATCTGCTGTGTGATGTTGATGGGGTTGTCCCGACCATCACGTGCCAACATCTTAATTCTGAGAAGTGATCAAACTTTTTGTGTTAAAAACAAGTTTGAAGATTTTTGGCTGGTATAGGACCTCAGGTGTCTTGTTTTTCATTTATTTCACCTTCTATTTCCAGGTTCGAGGTGGGAAGGAAGCACATTTTCAGTTATGGCGAACCCTTTTGCAAACATTGTTGAGCTTCTGGACCCCCAGAAGCCTGACCACAAGTTTTTCAACCTTAAAAAGCTTGAAGACCCGAGATATGGTAAGGAAATGTTTCAACGTACACTAACATTTAAAAGTTTAGGATCATGTGAAATGTTTCTTTTGATCTGAAGGCGTATGCTTAAATATATATATAAAATATCAAAATGTAATCGTCCAACTAGTTTCTTTCATTACATATAAAAAAAATGTATTTAATAGAAATGTTGAAATGACTTGGACTGAATAATGAAGACAAAGCAGTCAATAAAGCTCAGAATAAATGGATACATATATTATGGTGAGAACTCAAGATGTTGGCTAACAGTGATAAAAGTTTCTACAAGTTTTGATTCATTTTCTATTACAAAAAACTTCCCACAGTTACATTTGTGTTATTTCATAATTTTGATGAGTTTATTATATGACGTTTTAAACGTAGGTTTGTGAGGAGCCTATACATTTAGTCCTCTCAATCATCATAAAAGGCGTATTTAAGCGTCAGTCTCCATGCTCTAATTCTTCCAGCATCCCTCCTTTTCCCCATCTCCTCCTGTTTTTCTCTTATTCTTCCTCTGTGCACTTTTATTACAAGAGGGGGGTTTAAGCTTGGAGCTGGAGTCTAGCCTTGGGTTCGAGCACATATCAGTGCTTATTCCTAAATATCAATGAACATATACATACACGTCCATATACATATCCAGTTTCATATCCATATATACTTATAAATAAATACATATACATATGTGCTTCCACCCCCCAAAAATAAGTGGCCTTTTAAATAGTAGTGTGTTTATTTTTAAATTCTTTAGGCACATCTTACTGGCAACATTATTGCATTAAAAATTACTTTCCAAATAGATGGAGCCTAAAGTTGGTCTCTATATGTGAAATGTTAAAATCCTCTGATCATTTTCTTTGAAGACCACCTGCCCTTCTCCATCCGTGTGTTGCTGGAGTCTGCAGTGAGGAACTGTGATAGGTTCCTGGTGAAGGAGGAGGATGTAGAGAACATTCTCAACTGGAAGGTGACGCAGAGTCAGACTGTTGAGGTGCCTTTCAGACCAGCCCGAGTCATCTTGCAAGACTTCACGTAGGTTTTGACCAAATCGCTATAACTTAGTGTTTGTCCAAAGTGCGTTCAGGATACATTTTTAAAGTGTTGTTTCTAATTGTGTGTAATATGTACTATATGTTTGTTAGTGTATATATACACATTTTGTTTTAATAGTTCATTTATTTTCTTTGCTTTGAACAGGGGAGTTCCGGCGGTGGTGGACTTTGCAGCAATGCGAGATGCAGTGAAGAAATTACAGGGCGACCCGGAGAAGATAAATCCTGTTTGTCCTGCAGACCTTGTCATAGATCATTCTATTCAAGTTGACTTCAACAGAAAGTAAGTCTTTGCCATTGGAGGGAAATGTAAACTTCAGAATGTAACTTCTTGTTAATGTCTGTCATGGACTAAATTCTTATAATGAAATGTTTTGAGGAGATTGTGATGGCATTACAGGGTGTACTTTAGAGTATTTGTCTACTCTTAGAGTACTCATTTAAGTGCTTATCTCTAAATAATAGAGTACGTTTGTGTGCTTCGTAGTGCAAATAAATGATAGACTGTGGGGCATGAGAAAATGCTGTTTTGTTTATGGATTCAGGCCCGTCTCAACTGAACTCACAGTGGTGTCACAGAAACTAAGTTTGATATGGATGGCATAGATTATGTCTATAAAAGTTATTTTAGTTTACTAAAAGTATTCTAACATTTTATTAATATCATCATAGATATTATTTGAAAATTGGACATTTTTGACTCAGCATTAAGATGAAATTTGTTAAGGCACTGAAACTATTTACTGAAAACAAAAAAAATATCTAAAACTCAATGAAACCTATATAGCAACATAAAAAAATAAGTAAACAAAAATGTACATAAAAATGAAAATATCAACATAAACCTTTAAAATATTAATAAAAATATGATCAAATAAAATATTAATAAAGTTTGGACATTTGCTGTCAGACTGCAAAAATGCATTACTTGTTTTCTAGTAAAACTATAAAAAACATAAGAATTAGGTAAGGTTATGTTTAAAACAAGCAAAACAATCTAGAAAAACTTCTAAAATTAGATTACCCTTCTTACCCCATTGGCAGATTTTTTTGCTTTTTAGACTCTCAATTTCCTTTTAGAAAACAAGACCAAATAAATATCTTAGGTCACTTTCCTTGTCAATTAAATGTATCTTAATTGAACAAATTGCTTCAAAATGCTTGGTAAGAAATGCTTTTTCTGCAGTGCAGATAATGAATGTATGCAAAATGTAATGAATTATTAAAATGAGAAGTTACATTTACTTTTTTCTTTTAGGTCTGACAGCCTTCATAAAAACGAGGAGCTTGAATTTGAAAGGAACCGTGAACGGTTTGAGTTTTTAAAGGTAATTTCTACTCCTGTCTTTACCCCATGTATTGATATTGATTTGTGTTTTGTCGATATGTAAATGATAATTGATTGTTGGTCTACAGTGGGGTTCTAAAGCGTTCAGGAACATGCGGATCATTCCTCCAGGCTCAGGAATAGTTCATCAGGTCAATCTAGAATACCTGGCCAGGGTTGTGTTTGATCAGGAGGGTTACTACTATCCCGACAGTTTGGTGGGCACTGACTCCCACACGACCATGATTGATGGGTTGGGGGTGCTGGGCTGGGGTGAGTGAAATTTCATTATTTTGGGGACATAACATCATGTACGTGTAAGTGTTATCCTGATGTCTTTTGATCAGGTGTGGGAGGTATTGAGGCTGAGGCCGTCATGTTGGGTCAACCAATCAGCATGGTGCTTCCAGAGGTCATCGGTTATAAACTTCAGGGGACTCCTGACAAATATATAACCTCCACTGACATAGTGCTTACTGTCACCAAGGTACACAAGACTTCTTCTTCTTAAGGACTTGTTGAGGATGTTTTTTCAATGATCTCTGTTAAATGTCTTCTCTGTCCAGCACTTGAGGCAAGTCGGTGTGGTTGGAAAATTTGTGGAGTTCTTCGGTCCTGGTGTCGGCCAGCTGTCAATCGCAGATCGTGCCACTATTGCCAACATGTGCCCTGAGTACGGAGCGACTGCTGCCTTCTTCCCCGTAGACGAAATCAGCGTCGAGTATCTGAAGCAAACAGGTAGGACAGCGGTATTTGATTGTCAGATCAAATACCGTCAGTATTTGTTAGATCAAATATGGCCTCAGCCTCAATTGTTGAAGGTTGTTTTCTTCATGTGTTGATGTTTAGTGTTTTCATATGTGATTAAGGGAGAGATCCAGAAAAGCTGAGTTACATCGCTCAGTATCTGAAGGCAGTGGGTATGTTCAGAGACTACAGCAACACATCTCAAGATCCACATTTCACCGAGGTGTGTGACGTACACTTAACACATTCATTCGCAGATTCAAATCATTTCTTTTGGTTTTCATATCTCACTTTTGCTCTACCTTCAGGTGGTTGAGTTGGACCTCAGTACGGTCGTCCCCTGCTGCAGTGGTCCTAAGCGACCTCAGGACAAAGTGTCTGTTTCGGAGATGAAGCAGGACTTTTTAACCTGTTTGGGGGCCAAGGTACATATCACACACCTGTTCCTTTCATTCAACAAATACCAAGAGATATTGTAACATTCTGTGTCATTGCAGCTCTTCAATTGTGAGGATTGATCTGCAGTTAGAGATGCGCGGATCGCGGTTATATCCGCGGGCGCTGCGGATAATCCGCGGGTCGGGCGGATCAGGCAATAAAAAAGTACATTCTAGTTAATTGCGGATGTGTCGCGGGTGGATAAAATCGGTCATTAATTATGCAAATATTAACTACATTCTCTAAAATATGAAAAGGTCTCTTAAATGCATTTTCATCAGACAGGCACTAATTTGCAGACTCTCAGTAAAAAAGAATGCGCGGGGACGGGGGTCCATTCTTAAAGCAAAAATTTGTTTGAAGTAGCGGATTCGGGTGATATTTGAGCTGATCCGCGCATCTCTAATCTGCAGTAATATTTACTGGAATGCTTTTTTATTGGTGCTGTCTTAAGCACAATAATCCTAACTTAAACGATATTCTACGTTCATGATATGTCATTTCACATCTTCAACACAATAATCTCAAAACAATCTGTTGTCTGTTTATGTCTATGTGTAGCAAGGCTTTAAAGGATTCCAGGTGGCCCCGGAGCGACATGACGTTACTGTACCATTCCAGTTCAACGGGGCGGAGTATTCACTCTCACACGGATCTGTGGTCATCGCAGCTATCACGAGCTGCACCAACACCAGTAACCCTTCAGTCATGCTGGGAGCAGGTACAACTTACCGATGCTTTCAAAGCAACAGTATAAACAATCGTTACTGCGTATGCAAGCTTTTGTGGCCTAAACGTAACACATCCACAAAGATTAGAGTCCCTGCAGATTATTTCTGATAACAAGCAAAAGAAATAACAAGTAAATGACATTAGCTAGCAAGTTTAAAGTATGTCTAGTCTAAATTATTGGTTACCAGTTGAAGAACCATGGCTAAACTTAAATGCAACAATGGTTCAACAAATTGTTTATTTAATACAATTAATATACAATAAAATGTTAATATAAAATATTATTCATATAAAGACCGATAATATTAAAAGCCAAGACCGATTAACACAGACCTCGGACCAGGCGCGTGCGTCCGATGAAAGCGTCTATACCCACAGCAATGTCAACTGTCCCACATTATACTGTAGGTATAATTCAGATTTTATTTATTTCTGTCAGGTCTTTTGGCCAAGAAGGCTGTCGAGTGTGGTCTTACAGTCAAGCCGTACATAAAGACCAGTTTGTCTCCTGGTAGTGGAGTGGTCACCTATTACCTTAAAGAGAGTGGAGTCATGGACTTTCTCTCGCAGTTAGGGTAAGACACGCACATCCAGCAGCCTTTCCTATTACCTTCAGAGTTAAACCCGAGTACGAGTTTCATTTGAAGGCAGTAATAATGCAAACTATGTAAATGCTTTTTTCCCCTCTTTAGTTTTGAGGTGGTTGGTTATGGCTGTATGACCTGTATTGGAAACAGCGGTCCTCTTCCCGAGCCGGTGGTAGAGGCGATTACTCAGGTAAACGTTAAACCCATTTCTTATTTCATAACAGTGTTGTAACTTGTATATAGAACTTTGCAAGTTTTAATATGCGGTTCGTTTTTGTTTCAGGGCGATTTAGTTGCTGCCGGTGTCCTCTCTGGAAACAGAAACTTTGAGGGCCGCGTCCATCCCAACACACGCGCCAATTACCTGGCATCTCCTCCGCTGGTCATTGCCTACGCCATTGCAGGCACAATGAGGATAGATTTCGAAAAGGAGCCTTTAGGTGCCTTTCATTTCTTACACTTTCTGTTATGTAAAACACAGTCAAGAGCAATGTGCCTTTAAATCATAGACACATCAGCGAGCCAAAATGAGACTGCTAAATTTTTTCTTCTCCAAGTGCATGAGTAATGACTTTGTCTTTGTCCAGCGGTGAATTCTGATGGAAAGAAGATTTTCTTGAGGGACATCTGGCCCACACGGGAGGAGATCCAAGTGGTGGAGAAAAAGTTTGTAATCCCGGCCATGTTTAAGGAGGTCTATGAGAAAGTGGAGGTACTGATACATCAAAAACGCATCTGTTATACTATGAACTTTCTATTTGACTGTCTTTCCAACTTTAGTTCATTACTCTGTATAATAAATTCATCTGTAGTGTTTATTTTTATTGAACATAGAAAGTGAATGAACGCTGGAACTCCCTGAAAGCCCCTTCAGACAAGCTGTACACGTGGGATCTTAATTCTACCTACATAAAGTCTCCACCTTTCTTTGATGGACTGGTATTGTGTGCTTTAATATTTTTAGTCTATAGATTTTAATATTTTGGCTATATGCAATAAAAATGCTTTGCTGCATTTCCATTGTAGACGAAGAAGCTTGAATCTCCAGAGTCAGTAACAGATGCATATGTGCTGCTCAATCTGGGAGATTCTGTGACCACAGATCACATCTCTCCTGCTGGAAACATTGCACGCAACAGCTCTGCTGCACGCTACCTGACCAACCGTGGGTAAGACGTTGATACACGCTAAGATATACAAACATTTACTATTAGCCTGATGCTACAGTATTTTTTATACAAGAGTGTTGTCTCAGTTAAATCACTGTAGGTATTGAAATATTATTTACTTTTCCCAGACTAACTCCGAGAGAGTTTAATTCATATGGCTCTCGTCGAGGCAATGATGCGGTCATGGCACGAGGCACCTTCGCCAATATCCGCCTCTTCAACAAGTTCCTGAACAAGCAGGCACCCTCAACAACCTACCTCCCTACAGGAGAAACAGTATGACATCCTTAAAAACACGGCCCTTCTCAAATTCACACTTAAAACACAGTTTGTTCAAAAATAAAGATTATGTATATACTTAAGTTATGTTGTTCAAAACTTTCTTTCATCTGAGAAACACAAAAGAAGATATTTCGAGAAATATCTCTGTGGTTTTGTGTCCATACAATGGAAGTCGATGGTTACTAACAATCTTAAAAATATCTTCTTTCAGAATAAAGTCATACAGGTTTGGAATGGCATGAGTATGATTAAATAATGAATGTGCGAGTTTACTTAAAGATGACACAATTATTTAAATTACTTGTGTGTATGCTTACAGATGGATGTGTTTGATGCAGCAGAAAAATATCAGCAGGCTGGTCATGCTCTTATGATTCTGGCAGGCAAGGAATATGGATCCGGCAGCTCCAGAGACTGGGCGGCCAAAGGACCCTTTCTGCTGGTGAGTCTTTTACATCTTTAGCTTTATCAGTATATTCAAAGTACATTTAGTTTGAACTACATCATACATTACACTGCACGTACATTTGAAATGAATCAACTTTCATTTGTTTGTTGTTTTCACAACAGCCACCTTCTCGATCTCACCGATATTGCTTTTCATTTCTCTCAGGGCATCAAAGCTGTACTAGCAGAGAGTTATGAGCGTATTCACCGTAGTAATCTGGTGGGCATGGGCATCATTCCTCTGGAGTACCTGGCGGGCGACACGGCGGAAAGCCTCGGGCTCACTGGCCGCGAGCGATACACTGTGGTCATTCCTTCACAGCTCACACCTAGAATGAATGTTGATATTCAGGTAGTGATTCTGTACACTTTGTTTTGTCCCTTGAGATATTTCAAGTTATTGAAGTGTGATTTCTGGCCTGAAAAAATACAATAACATTTAAAAATATATATTTCTGTAGTGTAAATATAGTATTTCCTAGTTAAACTGTACTCTAAAATATTTAATTGGCTAGAAAACTTTCTTTGCTTGGTTTTAAAATTTTTGTTTATTTTTTATATGGCTTCATTGTGATGCGTTCATTTGTTTTTGCAGCTGGACACAGGCAAAACATTTCAGGCCAAGATGAGATTCGACACAGACGTGGAGCTCACTTACTTCCGCCACGGTGGCATTCTCAACTACATGATTCGCACAATGTCTGAAAATGAAACGAAGTGATACTAGTTTAGGATGTTACACACTGTCTGGATACTTCATTTGTCCTGTCTGACTTTAAATCTGGTGTTGTGTGACTGGCTGTATTGGTTTAGTGTCATGGATTGGGACGTCTGAAAGCATTAGATGTTGGCAATGACAGGTTTAACCTTCACCAATCTAACCCTACCTCAGCACTGCCAAACTGCAGTCCTACTCTTGTTTAAACTGGTCACTGTTTAGTCAACATCAATGTATACATTAACAGGTTATATTAATAATTGCAATGACTCTTTATAACTAGTAATGTTTTGTGTTATAAAAATGGTGCTGTTTGTCTGTTATAAACACAGTGATTACGATAAAAGAAAAAGTTTAGTTAGTATTTTACTACTAATATGCTTCAGTGATTGTTTCATTAATTATTTAAAGTCATTTATAATCATTACCTAGACTATAAGATGTTACCTAGTGTATATTGAATGAGATGAATTATCGTTAATGTTGGATATCTTTGTTCTTTGATAAAACAGCTGATAGTTAAACATTTCCAATGTAAGTGCCTATATTTTCTCAGATTCTGTGTATAATCCCGAAGACGGCTTGTGCGCTTGTCATTCCAGTTTTTAGCTTGTGTGTCTAAAATACAGTTGTATTCCTGTGCAAAGTGTGTTTTCTAGCAAAATAAAACTAAATTTAAACAAGACTGATTTCACACCTACTGGTCGCCTGTAAATGCAACTGAAGGTGCTTGGGATCAGGTGTGACTGCTGATATAAACAAAATGTGGGATGTTCATATATACAGTATCAAATGCATACTTTCTGTTGCAGTGTGCAAATTGAAATGAACTGTACTTATTCTATATAATATATTCTGATTTAAAGAGACAGTATGTTTATAATATGTAGAGATAGTATTGAAGCCTTTTGCCTAATTTAGGGCTTTGTTCTCTACTATGTGAAAAATTACTTCATCACATCAAAACCTCAGATTATTCTTTGTGTTTATGTTGTTGCTGCTGACAGTCTATAAACATTAAATCTCTTTTGGTATTTTGACCAGTTTTCAATTTTCTGAAAATAAATGCAAATAAAAACGTATTTCATTTGCTTTTATTTGTAGTAATAAATGATTCAGGAATTGCAAATCTTTACGTTTTATTTGCAAATTGCAGGAAAAAATGTTAAATACTTCCTTATTTGTACAGTCGCTTTAGATTATGGGGCAGTTGTGGCCCAGTGGTTAGAGAGTTGGACTCATGACCAGAAGGTTGCTGGTTCAATTCTCAGGGCTGGTGGGTAACGGCTGAAGTGCCCTTGAGCAAGGCACCTAACCCCCACTTGCTTACTATACAAAATGTACAAATGTATAGTACAATGTAATGTAAGTCACTTTGGATAAAAGCGTCTGCCAAATGCGTAAATGTAAATTAAAGCATCTGCTAAGTGTATACATTTAAATGTAAATTGCTTTATCTCTTACATGCTCACTTTGAGTAGTAAGGCCAAGAAAATGCATATGCTTGTTTCATTTTGAAATTATTGTTATTACTATTGCCTTGAATACATTGAATATATTTTCTAAAGCTATATTGCTATACTAAACTAAAGCTTGTCGCAGCCGTGCTTTTATGCGTTCGCGGACTTTTACTTTGGAAGGGAGACGTCATTGAGAGGCGGGGTTTCAACCGGGAAGTAAACAGTAAACTCAGAAGCTGATTGATTTGAACTTCACGCTGACTCAGATATTTTAGAAAATGTTTAACCTTACATCAGCTCATCCGTAGTGTAACAGAAACGCAGGCAGATGACTGAAATCGGTATTTTCAGAACGATTTAACACTGTCAAACATCATTAGACCCTATCAGCACACTGAGCACGTGCAAGCGTGGTTCCTGACTAAGCAAATATTAACAACTGCAGCAGTTTTCGTGATTAAAGGGACATGAACAACGAGAACTTCGGCCTGAGTGAAAAGATCGTCTCGTCTTCATATGTACGCCAGGGGCTGCAGGCTCGTCGCGGTCACGAGCAGCTGATTCGAGTCCTCTTGGAGCAGGTAATGATCGCATTACTGCGCATGCTCAGATGTTCATATTTCTGCTAAAAACACTGAAATTCATTGCTTATAATAGAAATTGTATTGTTGTGCTTTTATAAATATAAATTATATTGGTCTCTGTGGGTGTCTACTGGTGCACCATTGAGTACTACTGGAATAAGGTCCAAAACAGACTACATAATAGATTTTTGCATTGTTTTTAATGCTATTTGTATTGGAAACCATATGAATTTGTATTGATTTATTCAGCAGGCCTAAGTGTTTTGACTTCTCTGTGTTTCAGGGTAAATGTCCAGAGGAGGGATGGGATGAAAGCACCATAGAGCTCTTTTTGAATGAAATGGCGATCATGGACAGCAACAACTTTTTGGGAAACTGTGGTGTGGGAGAGAGGGAGGGCAGAGTCGCATCCAGTCTGGTGGCCAGAAGACATTACAGGTTAGAAATGCTCGCCATAAAGTCTGTCAAAGCACCACGACAAGACACGCAATGAGGGGCCAAGAATGCCCTTGTAAGAAAAAATACAAATTCTTATGGTTTAGATTACAAATACCATAATGAATGGAGTTACCATTAAAACAAAACAAAATTCCATTATGTATTGTGTTTTGGGCCTTATTTCGGTAGGATTTAGGGGTGTTTTTTATCCCCATTTGCCAGTAAAGACCCACAAAATTTCCATTTAAACCAGTACAATTTCTATTATAAGAGCCTTTGATATCAGGCTTTGATGTCTCTTTAGACTGATCCATGGCATTGGTCGATCTGGGGACATCGCTGCGGTTCAACCCAAGGCTGCTGGTTCCAGTCTTCTAAATAAAATCACCAATTCAGTAGTGCTGGATGTTCTGAAATTTACAGGTGGGTTCAAAGGAAATCAAAGGAAATTTCTTTATAATATTTTGTTAAGCTGCATACTTGTGACTCATGCAGGCCATAAAAGTACAAGTGACCAAAAGTGGAACATTTACATCTTCGAATTTTATCGGAGTATATTATTTAAGATGCATTAAAGATTTAGTGTGCATGTTGTGTGCTTGTGCTTGCCGTGGGAAGATTTTACAGCATGAGCAACACATGAGCAAAACTTAGGTCAAGACGAAGGAGAATGATTGTCAAAAACAAGAGGATCAACAAAATATGAATTAAAATAAATATTACAAATAATAGTTAATGTATGACTTATTTTTGAGGTTTTTGTTTTTCTATGCAGTTTATTTTGTATATTAGAATACAACCCACATTCCCTGCTGTAGTTTGCCTTTTTGTCAAATATTTATTTTACTAAGTAAATACAAAGTTTCCTAAATTTGACTCATATTTTAATCTGAGGGAACATTACTAACAAATATTGTACAAACATGCCCTATAGATATCACTTTTCTCTTCTGTCATAATTCATGTGTACATCTGTAAATGTTTTCACAGGTGTTAGGAGCGCATCCTCATGCTTTGTGCTCCCCATGGCGACAGGAATGAGTCTCACGTTGTGTTTTCTCACATTAAGACACAGAAGGCCTGAGGCCCGCTACATCCTGTGGCCTCGAATTGACCAGAAGTCCTGCTTCAAATCGATGGTGACTGCTGGTAAGACTGGTGATGCCTCTAACATAAGACACTTAGATCCTTTTGTGGAATTGTTTTGTCATGAATCACATCAAATGTGCTTTAACTTTTACAAGGTTTTGTACCTGTGGTGATTGAGAATGTTCTGGAAGGAGATGAGCTAAGAACAAACCTGCAGGAAGTGGAAAAGAAGATTGAGGAGTTGGGCACCAAAAACATCCTCTGCGTCCATTCCACGACGTCCTGTTTTGCGCCACGTGTTCCTGACAGGCAGGTCAAAACCACTGGACCAAATGCAGTTACTTTACTAAAACACACATTTAACCATATACAGTAGACATGTGGCAAGCGTGAACCCCAATACACAAGAATGGAAAGCTTTCAATCATTTCGCTGTAGAAACGAAAATAATATAAGTTTGGGATGAATTGTAAACCTTTTTTTTCAGACTTGAGGAACTTGCTGTTTTGTGTGCAAAGCATGACATCCCCCATATAGTCAACAATGCCTATGGAGTGCAGTCGTCCAAATGTATGCACCTTATACAACAGGTAACATTAAACCACAATCATACATTTTGTGTTGTTTACTTTTTCTGTGAAATTGAGTTGTTGGCTTATGTCGTGGCTTTTTTTAGGGAGCCCGTGTGGGAAGAATTGATGCCTTTGTCCAAAGTCTTGATAAAAACTTCATGGTCCCAGTCGGTGGTGCTATCATCGCTGGATTTGATGAGGTCTTTATTAAGGAAATCAGTAAAATGTACCCTGGTACGTATATCATCATTAATCATTAAACACGTCATGAATAAATGATGAATCTGGTTTGTGAAGTCTATATGCATTTAGTAAAATATGTCATTGAAAAGTCTCCAATATTATTATAGGGTTATTATTATTATATAAGGTTGATTGTTTAATTAAGGTCCCAATCAACCTGAATTCACCTTACCTATAATACAATACTTAAATAATACATAAAATAATGTGTGTGTGTGTGTGTGTGTGTGTGTGTGTGTGTGTGTGTGTGTGTGTGTGATCTTTAATCATGCTGAATACTACATGTACAAAAATGCAGAAAAAATTATGAGACCACTCCAAAATTATTTGCAGTTTCTCTGAATGTAACATTTTCAGGTTTAGGAAAAAATATTTTTGTTTTTATTCTGTGAAATAGCGGCAACATTTCTTCCAAATTCCAAGTTAAATATGTTTTTATTTGCATTTTTTTCTTCAGAAATCTTTAAAACTGGTCAAAATACCAAAAAATGTTTATAGACAACATAACATAAACATAAACACACGTTATGTGGTCCAAACTTAACTTCTGTTAGACCTCCGCAAAGAATCAATAACTGTTGAATTTATGTTAATATAATTCATATACAATAAAATATTTGTATAAATTAAATATGAAATAAATTGTTATATTATAACCGAACACACCGGAAGTTAACTTCGGGCCAGGCGTGTGTGTCTGATGAAATCATTTATAGATCTTAAATACTACAAAGGAAACACAATGCTAATGTTTTTACATGTATTTTGGGATCAGTTCAATAATAAATATATGATGGAATAAGCTCTTGAGGTTAGTTTCTGTCCCGAGTGGACTCTTATTTTTTTTCTGAGGCTGTATGCTTTATCTGCCTCTACAGATGCAGAAAGAGTTCTGCTATATACAGTATTTTTGTATGTGCCAGTACAACGTTGCTTTCTGCTGGCACCCGCATATCCCTCCCACTTTATTTCTGCACTGCAGAGGAAATCCCCAACACTCTCTTATTGATTTTCTCATTGTGCTGCAGTGAGTTAGAGAAAACACACTTTGTAGTTTTGTCAGTTCATTCAGCTCTGCACTGCATGTGTTTTCAATTCTTGACTGTGACAAGACCAGATTATATGTTCATATTCATACTGGAAAAAATTAAGAGAGCGTTTAGCTTGAATGAAGCTGGTTATTCCAGTTCAGAAACATGCAAAATAAAACAGCAATATTTGTACATGTATTTAATAAAAGTTACAAAAAAAGCTACAAAATGATGTAATAACCTCTATTTTTATCACAGTTTTCATGTGTCTTGTCATGCTGTCAGTGTTTCATATATTTCATATATTTCATATAGTGTTTTCATATTTCATGACTTTATGTCACTCCTCAGGTTTGATTTTGTTGAAATTCAACAGACACTATTGTTTACAAGTGAATATAAACTTTTCTTTGCATTATCTGAAGAATTACAGAGCATCTTTCTTGTTATTTTGACCTGTTTCTCCAGGTCTCATTTTATGCAAATTCATGCAAATAAAAACAATATTATTGTTTGAAATTTGGGAGAAATATTTTTAGAAGTTTACAGAATAAATCAAAAATAATATTTTACCTAAACACATACCTACAAATAATAAATTTAGAAAACTGCAAATGGTCTTTGAAATAGTCTAATGTTTTATGGGTGTATACAATATATATATTCTTCCAATATATATTTTTGTCTCTTGTTCTCTATTGCATTGTGATAATATCTCGTTTATTTAATGTATTATGGATATTTGAGTGTGACATTGAGATCATCAGATCTGCTTTCCTCAGGTCGAGCTTCAGCATCTCCATCTCTAGACGTCCTCATCACTCTGCTTTCTCTCGGAGCCAGCGGCTACAAGAAACTCTTGTCAGAGAGAAAGGTGAGACATGTTTCTTAGGAAAGTCTTTGAAAGCTGTGGTCTGTAACTTTTGGCAAACCTAAAATTTCAGGTTACTTTATGTACTTATCTTGACTTATCTTTACCCTAGGGTTACACAATGATGTAAGGTAAACAGACAGTTTTAAACAGATCACTAAAGCAGTCACACTAAACTTTATGCGGAAAATCACATCACATTCTCATGTAATATGGAACCCATGGAGGTTCTTGATTGACCACTAATGCATCCGGATTATTAATAATGTAGAGTCAGATTGATAAATGTTGCTTTGTTGACATGAAGTTGTTCTTTGTGGTCTGCAGTGTTTTAGCCGAATCTGTGAATCCTGATGTTAATGTTTTTAGATGAGCTCACTGCCACTATTCTAGCATGTGGTTATGAGGTGAAGTGGTTTTAATGCATTATTACGTGGTTGGGTGGTTGCTAGGATGTTGCTAAGGTATTCTGGGATGTTGCTTCTGGGTAGTGTTGTTTTTGTTGCTTTAATATGGCTAATATATCCCTCCAGTCTATGAGATTTTTGATCTATTTCTTTATCTATTATTATACCTTTAAACTTCTTGTTCAGAAAAGTTTTAGCACTTATTATCATTCATTCATGATTTTACAGATCTAATTATTAGAAATATTGCTCATATGTATACAGACAGACAGATGGATATAGTGATGGGTGTAGAGATATTAAATACAAAATAATATGACATTATAATTTGTTTAATGTTTTAATTGAGTAATATTGCTCATATAAATAAAGAAAGACAGATAAATAGAAATATTGAAGGAAGGATTTCTCCATCAAGATTAAATTAATATTTCTTAACTTTCTGGATGTTTTTAATTCATATAACTGTTGATCAAGGTTATTTTAGTTTACTCAAATTAAACAAAATTGAAATCAAAGAAATTATTGGCCTAAACATTATTGGAAAAAGTTAAACTAAATAAGCTGAAATAAGTTTAAGGCACTAAAATTATAATAAGAAACAAAAACTAAAATAAAAATGTCTTTTATATAGCAAAATAAAAATACTAAAATGACAAAAGCATATAACAAAATTGACTATTACTACAATTAACATTAATTCAATTCACTTTTATTTATATAGCGCTTTTTACAATGTTGCATTGTTGCAAAGCAGCTTTACAGGAAGAAATTCAAAACAAAACAGAAGTTAATAATAAATTAACATTAACAAAGTTATTTTAAATATTAGTAAAACAAACTATAGAATAAAACTATAATAACTACGACTATCAATATTGAACATCAAACTGGTGATGTTTCTTAACATTTTCTTTACGCTGTGTTTTCCTGTCCTTTTTTGATTGGCATTATTTAGTGTGAAAATTGTTTTATTTTCCAATTCTGATTATTTGCCGATGTATATGTGCATCTCTATTACATTCATGTTTATAATGAAATATAGTGTAATGTGGGCACTTGTCTATTTAAATGTATATGTGTAATTCTGTAAGCTGTGGAAAAGCTTGTGATTTCATAGATCTTTGGCATCCTATTAATAGCATAATTGTAGAGAACGGTAACTTAAAGACCTCCTACAGTTCATCTGCAATCGATCTCAGCGGTGAATCGTAGCACTGCCAACACAGCTGACGCAATGAGCAGAACTCGTCCTTGTCTGGAGGAGAGAAAGCAGGTGGTGGGTGTAGGCCAGCACAAAACTGCAATATTACCACAAAACACAACAGGCAACATAAAAAACTGTGCAGAATAAAGAGTAAAGAGCTATTTATAACTGGAGTTTTGTATGGCCCGCAGGAGCTGTACGGCCACCTGGCACAGGAGCTGAAAGCGCTAGCCGAGAGGCACGGAGAACGACTTCTGCACACGCCACACAATCCAATATCACTGGGTGAGAGATGATGAAAATATCACATGTCTCATATTGGGCTCATATGTCACAGGCTGTACAGACATGATCATATGGCAAGTTCATAAAATAGACCATATTAGCGTAAAACGCACAGACGTTTTTGCAGTATGTGCTACAAGTCTCATGACAACCACAACATTACCTTTCATCACGTTGCATCACATGACAACATTTCAAAACATGTGTTTCATGACCCTTTTTATTCCTGTGTTCTCCAGCCATGTCCCTGAACTCTCTCCAGGTGTACAGTGATAAAGCCGTCACCCAGCTGGGCTCCATGCTCTTCACCAGACAGGTGTCCGGTGCCAGGTGAGATACCATCTGCTCTCTCGTCTGCACTAAAATAATGATTCTGCCTGTTATGAAGAAGCCAACAATTCAACAGAACGTTATTGTATTGTGAGGTATTAAGAGTTATCATTAGTGACATTACTGGATTTGCCAAACCTGTCAATTTTAAGGGAATGTTTGGTCACAGATTATAAGGATGATGTGTAGAATACCCCCAGGTTAAATATTTTAAGTGTGATAAACCATTCGTTTTAAAGGGATACTCCATCCAAAAATGAAAATTCTGTCATGGTTACTCATCCTCAAGTTGATCCAAACCTGTATACATTTCTTTGTTTGCTTAAACACGAAGATATTTGGAAGAATGTTCTGGGGCACCATTGACTACCATAGTAGGATAAATTATTGTATTTTTTTGTTCTGTTGAACACAAAAGAAGATATTTTGAAGAATTTCATATTTTAAAGAAAACTGCTCTGGGGCACTACCATTTTAATTCCTTAAATTTTTTATTTTAAGGTTTTTTTCTACTGTTGTAGTCAATGCCCCAGAACTGTAAGGTGTTAACATTCTTCCAAATATCTTTGTTCTTAATGTTCTTAAAAGTAAATGAAGATTTCAACCTAGATTTCAACCAATATTTGAGGTCCCCCCTCTCAAAATATCTTCCTAATAAAATATTCTAGAGCATAACTATAGAAACATACACCGTACTGTACAAAAATCTTGGGCATGTTTTACTCCCTCCCCCCCAAACAAAAGTAAATTATTTATATCTTGCTTTAGTATGTCAGTAGGAGTCTGACAACAGCCGGTGCTCCACAAAGAGATCTGATCTCACCATTATGAAGTCTGTTTTTACGTAATGAGAGACGAAAAACACACTAAATCCAGATAATTTACATTACAAATAATACAGAATGCAAAAGGAATGTTTGGAAATGTGAACTAATGTTTTCTCCTGAAACACTACATCAAAAGAATGTATATTATATACTGTATATTCTTTTGTTTTGTTGCTTATTTTAAAGCTTGTTTTGTGTGTTTGAGACACAAGATGCAAAAGAACACTATATAGCAATGTCCTGGCAAACACCCAAAACACATCTTGACATTGTCTGTAAAGGACAGACATCACTCACATTTTGTTAAAATGGAGGTCTGCTGTCCTGATTTAAGCAGTTTTTTACCCAAATAGCTGAATTGGCAGACATCCTCTTCCCTTAAGGACAATATTTACTGCTGGCCGTTGAATGACCTGCTGTAATATTGATGTGTTTCTGCTGTCTATTCTCTTTATTCAAATGAAGCTCATTCTTACTCTCATGGGTTTATCCTGTGACATTATCTCTCCTTTTCCTTAAAGCTTTCAATGGACTAAACACTGTTGCATTCAGTGATAGACATACAATAAATATTTAGTATTTAAGTTATTCAAGACAAGATCATACATTGAACAATATATAGATATATATTAAAATCTATTTTTCTGTCGTAATTTAAAAAATGAGTTTAATGTTGTGATCATTAGAGTAGTTATATACAGCTGAAAAAACATTTTAAATGTTATTTTATTAGCATTTCTAGATGTATTGTGTTCATTTCAGTTCAGTGTGTGTTGAATTTCATCAAAATCAAACCTCAGGAGTGACATAAAGTCATCCAACGGTAATGTCGTTATTGCAAAAAAATAAATATTTTTTACTTTTCCAAAATACATGTTCAGATATTATTGTTGTATTGTTTAAAAGTGAATATAAACGTATTCTACTCTGCAGTATTTGAGGTCTGAAAAAATACAGACCGGTTTCTCCAGTTTTTATCTTCTGCAAATAAATGCATATAGAAAAAATATTTTTGTGTGAAATTTGGGAGAAATATTGTTAGTAGTTTACAGAATGAAAACTAAAATGATCATTTTACCTAAAGACATACCTAGAAATAGTCTTTGAAATGCTCTCTTCATTTTTTCTGCAGCTGTATGATATGCATACATAATAAAAGTCCTTTGCAATACTATGAACCTGCTGAAACCAATATGAACATTATTCAGATGGTTTGCTCATTCGAATCTCTTTGTTGCAGAGTGATTCCACTTGGTGTTGAACAGACTGTTAGCGGACACACGTTTCATGGCTTCATGTCACATACAGATGCCTATCCGTGCCCATACCTCAATGCAGCGTCAGCCATTGGAATAACCAAAGATGACGTTACATTGTGCATGAAGAGACTTGAGAAATGCCTTAAGAGTCTTAAGAAAGAAGCGCCTGTGGAGAAGAATGAGACCGCATCGCCCGGTGGAGGTTTGGAAGACCAAACGGTGCCCTGAAGGTTTACAGGACTGTGTAATTCTCTACACATTCGCTTTGTTTTTTTCTTGTAACCTGATGTTGTTAAGATCTTATGTGTGAAATTAGCTATAATTTGATATTGAACATATCAGTTTATTTTAAACTAAACCAAAGCGATTTAGACTCGAGTTTAAAGGCTCTTATTATAAACGCACAAAATATGAATATTTTTTTGTAATCCGGTTTTATTGAATATGTATTTTGTACACTGCATTACAGGTATGCTTTAATATACATATTTGTATATCTGTAACTTTGGTATAAAAACACACATTTCTTTTATTTAAAAAACGCAGGACAGCACTTCAAACTTGATCTCATAAGAAAACGTTCTACAAAGATGTGATTTTGTATGAATCTTTATGAAGTAAATTGTACAAAACGTAGTAAGGTTATTAGAAAAAGCAAGCATGGAGGTCCACTTCTACACAACAGCCATTGCAGTGAAAGCATGTTAAAGGAAAACATATGAACATAGGAAAGCATAAATGACCTGCCATGAGGTGATTATTATAAAGAAATTCTTGAAATTACAATTCAAAAATTTGCATTTTTATCAAGTACTGTATAACAGAATAAACCTTGTACGACTTGAACTCTTGTGTCACTGTTTTTGGATTTAAACAGTAATTCCTTCACTAAAATCTCAGATGGACATTTTTTTTTTTTTAAGTCTGCCCAAATGGACTGTCATGATGTAACCCATGACTGATCTCTAATCCCTGTTAATATTGTTTTACTTTCACTGTTTTATCTTGACTGTAGTTACATCTGAGGTCATTTAATTCATTCTTGTAAAAGTGGCAGTAACATTTTGGATATGAAAACACTAAATAAAATCAGACTTTGAAAAACAAGGGCACTTATCTTTTATCTTTTTCCTTTCAGTTTTTAGGTCTGTAATCTCAGTTGTTATATTTTCATTCACATGGCCTTTTCAGGAGATTGCCTCATTGGATCCCAGTAGGACAGTCATCAGGAAGGTAAAACATATTTTGACATTATAGTTCATCCAAAAAAAAACTAGTCATATACTAACCCTCATGTAATTGAAAACCTAAAGATATTTTGCAGAATGTTGCTGATCAAACAACATTGGCCCCTACTGATTTGCATTGTACAAACACAAAACCACTGAGACATTTCTCAAAATATCTTCTGATAAATTTGAGTGCACTTCAAGTGGCTTTTACAAACGTCTTATTTGATGGAGAAAATTATACTGACACTTGATCTGTTCCTCTCTAGTTAAACTCATGTCGCATTTAAAACACTTTATAGTGGAAGATAAAGACATTATTAATGATTGATAACTTTCAGTGCAGGTATATTTTAATATTGTCTGTTTTATATCTTTTTTTTTTTTTTTTTTTACTCTTGAGGTGTTGAATCTGCTTATACCACACATGTACGGAAGCGTTTCTATTAGAAATGTATAGGATCAACCTATGCTATTCCCTCTGTGTTTAACTTGTCATTTATCTCACTGTTTTTGCTTAGAAACCTCTTCTCTAAGCTACACTTAGTCATTTTCAGTCTTACACTATCAATCACCGTATATTGATGACTTTGTTCGAACAGAGTCGGCATGTAGCCAAATGCCTGCACTGTTAAAATGATTTATTGTTTCAACTTAAAAAATGTAGTTACCCGGCTGTCTTTTGCATCAGTTTCATGCAATTACTAATATTTTTACATTAAATTAACAAAAAATTTTAAGGCTTTTTAGGTTGAAACAACAAGTCAGTTTTTACAGTGTGGAGTAATGTATGGTGCTGAATTTTGTCTTTGATTTGTATTTGTCAATGTTGCAAGCTTTTCTTTTAAGAGAGCGACATGTTAAACTAAAGAATGGTTGTAGCAAGACAAGTATGCATCGTTTTTAAAGGCTTTACAAAAATTGTTTAGCATTGAAAGCAGACTTCTGAGTTCAGCATGCTTCTCTCAAGTGTGTGAGGAAGTGAAATATTAGGTCTTTTTGATGGCTAAAAATAGTAAGAGAGTTCATGAACTGTCCATGGTACTAAAAATCTCTTCCTCCAGACCTCTTTAAAATATTGCATGCATTATATATTGCTTTTATATACTTGAAGATTAAGTCTGTAAATAATGAGTGATATTTCAGAATCGCTGATATTGGCCTTGAATAATATATTGTGTAATATATCCCTGCATGCTAAAAAATAATAGTTTCCTTACAAACACTTTTAGGAACAATCAGTTTACTATTAAAGCAACATTCCTATGTAGTGTGGTTTTGGTCTTTCCTGCTAAAAAAATTTAAACCCAATAAACCATCACAGAAATTCTAATGGTTTCCATTAAAATACCATTACGAACTATTAGCTTTTCCCTTAAAACCATTGCAAAATTTAATTTTGTAGTTTGTTTTGGGCATTCTTCCAATAGGATTTAACATCCAGTCGTTAGAATTCATCACATATAGGCACCATAATAGTTTCCATTAAAACCAATACAAATCCCTTTAAAACCATCAAAACCATTACAACTTCTGCACTCAACCACCCTTCTGAAAAAACCAATAGAAACCATTAAAGAGGTTGTAATGGTTTGAATGGTTTTAAAGGGATTTGTATTGGTTTTAATGGGAACTGTAATGGTGTCTACTGGTATGTGATGGATTCTATTGGTCGGATGTTAAATCCTATTGGAATAATGCCCATAACATACTACAAAATGGAATTTTGTAATGGTTTTAATGGAAAAAGCTAATGGTTAATGGTATTTTAAATGGAAACCATTAGAATTTCTGTGATGGTTTATAATGGGTTTCAGCAGGGCACTCAACCAATAAAACCCATACCACTAGACACCCATTCTAGTCTCCATTAAAACCAATACAACTCCCTTTAAAACCATTCAAACCATTACAACCTCTTTAATGGTTTCTATGGTTTTTCAGCAGGGCAATAAAACCCATACCAGTAGACACCCATAATAGTTCCCATTAATCCCATTACAATTCCCATTATAACCATTAAACATATTCGAATCTGCGATGGTTTCTATTATTTTTTATAACATCATCGTGTCGATCCACAGAGGCTGTTCGACCATCATTCGCCGATAGGGCGCCGTAATAAATAATGTGCTGATGTCAGGCGCGCGAGTGCTGCATTCATGCTGCAGGGTGGATGTGTTCTTGATCTGCTCGCGATTCTCACATGCAAACCTGACGAGCAAGATGCGGATCATCATCAAACATTGCGTGATTATATCGGCTGTGTTGCTGCATCTGATCCCGTCGGGGAACACCGGGAAAAAGGCGTTTAAATGTCCGTACACGTGCAGCTGCTCAAAGGAGTCGATTATCTGCGTCGGGTCTTCTTACGTCCCGAGATTCGTTCCCAACGATGTCAGTTCACTGTAAGTCTGCGTATTTGCACATGTGAATGTCTCCATTTTACTTCCTAAGCCTACATCCAAAGCTATGGGGGGGACATCATTTCTGCGTTTTCACGACCTATACATGTTATATTGTTATTATAATATATGCAGCCAGGGTAAATTGGGTAAACACACTTTCCATTCATTTCATTGACCAAAAGTGTCCAGCTTTACCCTAAATAAAGCATCAACTTAGAAATTTATTCATGCTTGTGTTAAATGTAACACTTCACAATATTGTGACGTGCGTTTATGAACTAACAATGAATAATACTTCATTAAGTTAATTTCAACATTATGTATTTTTGAAATCAGAAGTTAACATTAGTTAATGCACAAACTAACAAAGAGATTGCTTTGAATATGTTGTTAGTTAATGGCATCATTAATGCGTTCACTAATCTCATGAATGAGATGTTATTGTACATGTTGTTATTGCAGGAGTATTGTAAATGGGACCTTCTCTGAAGTCAAAGAGGCGATGTTCACTCACATCCCGTCCTTACAGTTACTGTAAGTAAAGCCCTACTGAGATGATGTCGAGTCTGGGGTGCACTTAAATGTCTTCATATTGATCCCACTTCTTCCAAACTTTCTGCTTGGCAGTTGTGTAAACCTCTTAACATCCATCAGGTTCAGTCAGTTGATCCTCTAATGGAGAAATTAGTTTGAGAAAGCACAGGTAAAGGTTGCACTTTATTTTACAGTACGTGCACTTACAGTGTGCATGCTCAGCAAAATACTGATAATATATTTAATACGGTTTAACGTTAGATTTCCCAGTTAATACTGTGTGACTACTTTAAACAGCAATAGTTTAAAATCTACCTCTCATCATATATTATTTTGTATGAAGAGTTGCTTTCTGTGCCTTTATACAAAATATAAGTTTTTACCAACGGTTTTTACTATATAACAGAATACCAATATGAGGTCTGTCTTTAGGTTTTTAAAGCATTTGTTTTATTTTTAGTGTATGATTATCTATAGTCAGTTAAGTGCTATTTTGTAGGATTGTCACATCCATAACGGTCCATATTCCTCATGAATGGACACTTGAAAATTTGTACCTATTTTATGCTCTATGAAGAGTCATCCCTTCTCCATTTGTTGGGTATTATTGCTTCAAGTTTGTGCATTTTAATTCACAGAAACATTTGTTGTCTCCCAAAAACCATGTCATTTTTTTGTCACATCCATCATGCATGTTTTTTCCCATTTTTTTAAATCTAAAATAAAAAATTCTATTTTTCTGATGTTTAAACTCTATCAAGGGTTTAGTAAAATATAAACAGATGGTTCAGTATATTGGTAACAAATATGTTCGCTGAGCGTTTTTATGTCACATCCATAACGCAAAATGTCACATCCATATTTTTTCCACATGGCAGACGGTTTCAGAGCAACAACATAAACAAGAGTTACTGCGCATACACACTTTTGTGGCCCAAACTTCCGGTACGCACCTGCAAAGAATAGAGTCCCTGCTGATTATTTCTGATAACAAGCAAAATAAATAAAATTTATTTATAAAGCACAATAAAAACAACAGTAGTTGACCACTGTGCTGTACAATATCATACTAAAAATAGCATATAAAATAAACATGCAATAAAAAATGAAAAAACACCAGTAAATATTAAAGCCTCAAAAACTTAAAAAGCATGTTTTAACAAGTAAATGACATTAGCTAGCAAGTACTATTTTGGGTTTCCAGTAGAAGAACCGTTACTTGACTAAACTTAAATGTTACACAACCCATTCAACAAATTGTTCATTAAATACAATAATATGCACTAATATAGTATTAAGTGTTATTTTCCATGTTCGCCCCACGAGTCAATTCGGGGAAGTATGTCATAATAATAAAGTCATGTGACTTTGAGGGCAACACCCTCCACCACTGTTCCCGGTACATGATGATTGGCTTCATATTATTATTATTATTATTATTACTACATTATTGATCTCAAGATGTCTGTTGGGACTGTCTAGTGTGTTAGATAACCTCAGATAGGGTTTTCTTTTCTCTGTCATTTTTCCTGAATTATATGATCTGTTAATATCATTTTAATAAAGTACCACTAAATATTGGACCCTGTTAGGCGTCACTGAAAGAACCTTCACATTCACATCTGCTTGCATTTTTTTTTTTTAAGAAAGCATTTGGCTGTGACGCTGTAGGTATCTTGAACAGTTTGATGAACACCTTATTTGTGTTTGATGCATCAGCTATTTATTCAGTCTACTCAACTAAATCCTGGAAGGAAATGTTTCCTCTAGAACAGCGAGGACAGATTTTTGCAAGCGTTTTAACTAGTACACTTGCTTTCAGAGAGCGTTTCACACTTTTCTCTGGCTCTGTCTGACACTCTTGAGATGAAATACAGTATAATGCTGTGACTTTCTGTTTGCCGTCATTGAAGGCTTTCGGGATGTCAGCGCTTTGACGTACTGACACAGGGATGCTTGAGAGCACAAAACCAAAATGATGTTACTGCACCAACACTGAAACTGAGAAATGTCTATATCTCTAAACCGAGTTTATCAGTTAGCGCGGATCATGATCTTATTTCAGTCAAAACTTCTGTTTATTGAGTTTGTCTTTGCACATCAGTGATGATCATGTGAAACAATAACTAACCGTTATTTCTTTAAATCTCGGACAGGTTGCTTAACTCCAATGCTCTCACTACAATAAGAGATGACGCATTTTCTGGCCTTTCCCACCTGGAGTACCTGTAAGTGTGGATCATTATAGTATTTTTCTTTTCTTTAGAATAATTCATCATAATAAATGGTCATACTTCAGGCTAATCTATTTTACAGTTATGTTGCCTTTTTATTTGTTTACATACAGAACAATATACATTTCTGATGCATTGTAAATGGATTATTTTATTGAATAGAAATCGTATTTGATTTATATGGTTTATATGCTGTAAGTGGCTTTCAAACCTGGCAAGTCGCATCGACATGCCTTAAAGGGACAGTTCACCCAAAAGTGAACATTCTGTCTTCATTTTCTCAAATCTCTCCAAATCTATATACATGTCTTTGTTCTGATGAACACATATTTAAAGGAATGCTTGTAACCAAACCGTTCTTGGCACCATTGACTACCATAGTAGGAAAAAGAGCTTTATGAATGCATTTGTTCTGTTAAACACAAAAGAAGATATTTTGAAGAATGTAGGAAAGCAAACAGTTCTGGGGTACTTTTGATACCATTATGTAATCAATGGTGGCCAAGTATATTTCTGTGTGTTCATCAGATTTGACAGATACTCAAGGGTGAGTAAATGAAGATAGAATTTATATTATTTGGTTGAACTGTCCCTTTAAACCAACATTGTAGACAAACCTTTTTCTCAGTGTCCTTTTTGAGAAAATGTTTTTTCTCCACTATACTGTTTATAATATATTTTCAAGCATCTTTTATCATCCTCCGTCCACATTCTTTATTTTCTCTTCACTTTCTAGGTTTATAGAAAACAACAAGATCGAGACGGTATCAAAATACTCTTTTAAAGGACTCAGGGATTTGACCCACCTGTACGTCAACAACTTAGTTTTATATTTGCAACATTTTAATGCTTTTTATTTTGTATTGTACTGTAACGTGTTTGGTTTGTCCTCACAGGTCTTTGGCCAACAACAACATTAAAGCTTTGCCACGAGATCTATTCATTGATCTGGATTCATTGATAGATCTGTGAGTTTTTTTACATGCAAATCTGCACACAATACTTATTTTTTGCGTGTGCAATGACAAAACTACACTATATTGTCAATATTATTTTAAAAAGGCAAAACACGTGCTTTTAAATCACAATGTTTATTTGAAAAAACTCAATTGTTTGTTTTTGGTTGTATATGTTCTAGAGATCTGAGGGGCAATGCCTTCGAGTGTGACTGCAGAGCAAAGTGGTTGATGTTGTGGTTAAAGAGCACCAATGCCACCGTTTCAGACGTCCTCTGTGCCGGGCCTGAAGAGATGAAGGGCAAACGTCTCAATGACATGGCAAGCTTACATAATGAGTGCATCTCCACCGGTATGTGAATGAGTGAGTGTGTGTGTGTGTGTGTGTGTGTGAGAGAGAGACCATGTTTGAGAGTCAGAACACACATCTGCAGCATAAACCTTTATTTAATATCCATGATGTGTCTATCCTTCACAACAAAGGGAAACTATTACATATAAAACCTTTTCTTAAAGCAAAAAGAAAAATTTATCCATATGAAACTTTCTTCTGCAGAACACAAAAGAAGATATTTTGAGGAATGTCATTGACTTTCATTGTATGGATACAAAACCACTAACATTTCTCAATGTTTTGTGTTTTGGGTGAATAAATGACAGAATTTGTACTTTTAGGTAAAATATCCCTTGTTGGACAATATCTGCACAACATCCAATATGGGCATCTTGCATACAATGTTTTTGTCTCTGTAAGTGCAGAACGTATTAGGTTATGTGGTTAAACTGAAGTTTTTACATATTTTGGACAGATTTTGTTCCTCTTCACTCTGTGACTACTGAGTCTTTGTCCGTGGACACGTTCTCCCACAAGAAAGATGTGTATGTGGCCATCGCTGCTCCCAACATAGAGAGCTGCATGGTTCTCCAATGGGACCACATCGAGATGAACTTCAGGAGTTATGATAACATCACAGGTACATGTATGTTAATGGAAAGACTTGACTTGTTTCTTGTTGCTTTTGTTCACTCTGTATCTGTTTTCAATAATCGCAGGGCAGTCCATTGTTGCCTGCAAGTCGGTGATCATCCAGGACCAGGTCTTTGTCATTGTAGCTCAGCTCTTTGGTGGTTCTCACATCTATAAGTTTGATGAGGACCAAAGCAAGTTCTCCAAATTCCAGGACATTGAAGTTTCTAGGATTTCCAAGCCGAACGACATTGAGGCCTTCCAGATTGGCAACGACTGGTTCTTCATCATCGCCGACAGCTCCAAAGCTGGTCTGTCCACCCTCTACAAATGGAACGACAAGGGCTTCTACTCTTACCAGTCCCTTCACGAATGGTTTCGGGACACTGACGCCGAGTTTGTCAATTTGGACGGGAAGGCCCATCTTATCCTAGCGAGCCGTTCTCAAGTACCGGTCATCTACCAGTGGAGCAGGAGCGTCCAGAAGTTTAACATACACGGGGAGATTCCCAACATGGAAGACGTGGTTGCCGTCAAGACCTTCCGGATCAAAGAGGAGTTGTATCTGGCCATGACACGGTACATCGGTGACTCAAAGGTCTTGCATTGGACCGCTAAGGATTTCTCCGAGGTGCAGGCTCTTCCTTCAAGGGGGTCCATGATCCTGCAACCATTTTACTTTAAAGAAAGATACTACCTGGCTCTGGGAAGCGACTACACGTTCTCGCAGATCTACTTGTGGGATGCCGAAACTAAGATTTTCGAGCGATTCAAGGAGGTCTACATCCAGGCTCCACGTTCCTTCACTGTGGTCTCCACCGACCGGCGGGACTTCATATTTGCTTCCAGTTTCAAGGGGAGCACGCAGATCTTTGAGCATATCATCATCGATCTGAGTCTTTAAGTGCTGTTGTGGACACGGTCTCATGTTTTTTGGGTGTGTTATGGGATCCGGGAAGAAAAGTGAATTTGGCATTGGCAGGTTCACAGTAATAAGTATTATGCATATGTAGTTATACGTTGATTCTGGGTCAGCCATGACAATTTTGGTTGTGACGTATTGGAATTGTTTTATATGTATAACAATTCCTCAACTTCCCTAAACTGAAAAATGTTGCTGAACGTGTGGAGCAAAAGACTTGCATTTGTCACCTGTAATCTAAATCTCTCCTTTCTAAACATTTCAAAACTCTGCTGTGATACCATGCATGATATGGCTGCAAATAAGGCATGTATACAACGTTTGAAATATAGATACGGGTGACAAATGCAATTCTTTTAACTTAAGTGACATTAAAAATCTTAACAAGAATATATTTCTTTTATAGTTTCAATGTTTTGTGGATCACATCTTTGCTGGTGAACAGACAGCTCTGTAATGGTAAGTAAATAGTCTGTTAAAATATGCACCTTTATTATAATTATCAAGATCTTTTTAGAGTATAATAAATCAAAACTTCATTTTTATTTGGTGCACTGAAATCTACTAACTAAATGAAATGTTTGGTAAAGCTAGAACATGAAACATTTCACCCTCAAATCAAAAGAAAAACAATGTTGCACATTTAGAAAATGATGCCAGGTTGAAGGACCATTAAGATTCACTTTTATGACAATATTATGGATTAAACGCCCCCCAAAATTGACACTATATATTAATTTATTATGTTGCTTAAATGCAATAACTCTTGTGCTTCTACTTTCTTTAAATTTTTGGTGTGACCTGGACATGTTCTTGACAAGACTGACAGCAAGACTTTTTATGCTTAAAATACAGGGAAAATTTCAAAAGCACAAGACTTTAAAATACCAGAAAATGTTGTAAACATTTCTTGCAACCCTAATCTTGCAAATTAAAAACAAACATTAAACCTCAAATGCTGGTAGTAAATCATTTTTATATAGTTTTGTTTAATTCAATGAATGTTATAAACTTAAAATTGTAGTGGCAAAAATGTTGAATGTCTGACTTTTTTTGATAAAAGGTGTATTTAAATAGGAACTTTAATTTTCTTGCTGTTTTGCAAGCTGGAATATAACACAACCCTAAACAATGATTGCAGCCTGCAAAAGCACGATGGCTTTTTATCGTCAATAACTTTTCAATCTAAAAAAACAAACAAGAAAAAGGTTACTTATTTTAGTTTTAGCGTAATGTAATAAAGATACAATTGAATTAAATGATTTAATTATGTAAATCATTGTACCTATTTTTATTATTTGTTGAATGTTAGGCATGTTTTTGAATAGTAATGTAAATAAATGCTTATGAACATTGATTACTGTTCTCATGATTAATAATATATTTATTAATGTTTTTAATATATCAAATGTAGTGTTTATAAAACAAGATAATGGTGTTATACTATTAAACGATATTACTAAATATTACAAAATACTAAATATTTAGGTCTACTGTATATATATTAAAAAATAAAATCTGGACTGAAAAACCTGTCATGTTCTTTCAGACTTTAAGACAAGGGCATACATTGGCTCATAGTATTGTTTCGTCAAAACCAATAAGGCATCTTACAAAATGTGAAGCTAAGCTTCTTAAAATCTAGAAAGTTCATAGTTATTATTAAAGTTCAAGTTATTATTTATTCAAAAGCTTGTTTTAATAACATCCGCTGGTGCATAATATTAATATATTTGACAGTAGTACACCTATCAATTTCTTAATAGGAAATACATAAAATACTGACTGCATGTGTGTAAAAAGATTTTTACATAAAAAGATTTATGTAAAAAAATAACATTTTCTAAAATGATTTAGGTTAGCCCTGCTTAATGGTTATGCTACCATAAATCATTTAGACTCGTAAAATAAAACAATTGTCCTAATACGTGACCTACATGGTTGTGTCTAGATATGTATACGGGTGATGGAGAGAAGCATCTGAGACAACAGCTTGGCTAAACAAAGAGTGGGAGGAAAAGTGTATGGATTTGTTTGCACTGGAGGTTGAGAATGAACTTTGCACTTTGTAATGTTTAAGAAAAGTAACCACCTGCATTATGTACACACGTTTTGTCAGATAACCGGGAGTGATAGTGACACTGGTTGAGTAGGCCTAACTAAGTTGTTGTGCTAAACATGGTACCCATATTTGTCCTCTACAAATATGGAAACACAAGATTTATATCTACAACACAATAAACGCTAAATTATCTTTAAATTAGAATTATTGTTTTGGGTATAAAATACACAGAGGCGTTGAAAAACAGAGTTGTGACACACTTTGGTCACGTGTTTCATGAAGCTCCTAAGCCGTCAGTCTGTTTGAAGGATTTAAGCGGGACAGACAGTAGAAGCAGCTGTACACTCTTAAAAAAAGTGCTTCAAAAAGTTCATCGATTCCATAGAAGAATCTTTTGGTTCCATAAAGAACTTTTAACATCTGAAGAACCTTTCTGGTTCTTTATGGTGAAAAAAAGTTGGTTCTTCCTCTCTTACCAGTTATAAATGAATAGATAAAACAGGCAAGATGGGAAAAAAAATGTTTTATTTTTGTTGTATTATAGTAAAATATATCTTTTAGAATATTTTTTATATATTGAGGATTTTATAAATTTTATCCCCCCCAGTTAAGAGTGTTTTATATGGTGTTACTGATGTGTAACTATTCAATGAATTGAATAATTCAGTAACCACCTATAGCCACAGACGGACAGTAAAAAAGTCAACAATCTATTTTACGAAGCGCTTAATTTGTATGATGTTATATGATATTATTGATATATTTTGGTACAATCTTCTTTATGCTGTTGGCGGTGAGTGGCTGGGATAGGAGTTAATAATCGTATAGGCCTGTACTCATTGAATTCATAGAATTCATTTCGGGAATTCATATAGACAGTTTCAACAGGCAACAACATAAACAAATGTTTATGTTATTATTTTTCCATGTGGTCCAAATGTAACTACCTGTAGACCTCTGCAAAGAATCAACAAAGAGTCCCTTTATTTTATTACAATGAGTATAAACTAAAATATTAATGAAAAGCAGGTTGCTAAACCCTGCTGGAAAAACAGCTGTTGGCTGGTCTTAGCTGGTCCTTATTGCCTGGCTGTTAGGAGATGAGGAAAAACCAGGCAGGGAGCAGATCCATATGCAGTGTGAGTTTAAATGAAATGAAACAAGGTAACAACTAAGAGAGACAATGAACAAGAAAACAACAACACCAAACAACGACTGAGAGAAACACAAGGACTATAATACACAATATGATAAGACACACCTGGTGAAGAGACCAATCAAAGAAGAAAAAAACTACAAACATGGCACAGGACAGGAAACATCTAAAAAGTCCAAAAACCACAGACTGAATACTGTATAACACCAAATGGTTGAAACCAGCCTAAACCAGCTATATACAGGCTGGTCCACACAAAGATATTTAAAGTTTTAAAATTCATTAAACAAATGAAAATGTAAAAATGCAGAAAGGTTTGTATGATGGTTATGTATGGAATACAATATAACAACGGAAGTTAATTTCTGATACTGGTCCAGAAATATCTGTCTGGGTAAATGTAGCTACAGTTTCACTTCTGCAATTCCTTATTATGTTACAGTACAGCAAAGAACAGATATTTTAAGGATCAGATCATGACGGGTACGTATACGTAAGAGGAGGATTAGTTTCATTTCAATGAATTAAAAAAAATGAATACGGGGGTGTGAGACATACTCTGTGTCATCAGAGTATCGCGAGAGCAGCATATCCTGATCGGTCGGCGCGCGCGGCGCAGTGAATCATCAAACGTTACAGTAAAAATATTAGAGTTTGTGCGAAAACGTAAAACGCAAACTGTTCTGCTAATTTACCATCAGTTCGTGTGGAAATGACTGACCTGATTTTAAAACATGCTAACTGATTATTAATGATTGATTTCATGTGATATAATGTAAATATATAGGCTACTGCTCTGAAGAATATCATTATCAGGTGAGTTATCTTATCTTATTATATATCACTATGTAATACTTAAATACAAAACGCCGTTGAGTTGTAGTTAAACTGTACTTAAGTAAATAAAAAAGTAAAATAAAAAAAAAATAAAAAAAATTAGGAGCCCGGCTCCACTTCTTAACGTTGTCATAATCTCTGATAATGTTTAATAATACGTTAAAGTTGGGGCAACAGGTACAGCGAAGGTCGTATTGAAACGTGTCCGCCAGATAAGAACGCGGAATAGTTTCATTTCCTGCAAACACAGACCAGAATACTTTGTAGCCGAAACTACACACAAAAGGTAAGTTTTGTATGGCTATTTTAATTGTTTAAATCGATAATTTTTCGAATATGTCTCCTTAATAATCAGTTTTATTACAAAATGTGACCCTGGACAACAAAGTCAATTTTTCATCATCTGAATTAATAAGCTTTCTATTGAAATTATGGTTTGTTAGGATAGGATGATATTTGACATTTAGAAAATATATTTTTGGAACATCTTTAATAATATCCTAATGATTTTTGGCATAAAAGAGAAATCTATAATTTTGACCCATACAATGTATTTTTGGTTATTACTACAAATGTTCTAGTGCTACTTAAGACGGGTTTTGTGGTCACAACTTAACCTGACTGCATTAGATTTCCTAGTAAAACCATATTTTCTACCTATTGCAGCTTTATTTATTTAATTATTTTATGTATTTAATGCATTTGACAGCCAATGATCTCCAGCTGCTTGTGATGCTGTCTGTGAAGTGGCCTACTGTCTTCAACGTCTAATACTGAATATTTTACATCTCTTAACAGATTGAAATTCATGTTTGAAGAACCATGGCATTTCAGATCCAATTACCTGTTTCATTTCCAGTTTCAATTCCAGTAGTATCCAGAAAAACAGACCCACTAATACAATGCATCATAGACAACAAGTTACAGAGATTTCGCAAATTAATCAGAGGAAGAGACACCAATGGCCTTTACTCTTCTGAAGTCTGGAATGATGATGTTACACTGTTGACAGCAGCAGTTATATGCAAGAATGAAGAAATATGTTCGTATCTTATTAAAGAATCTGTTGATCCTAACAAACATTCAACAAATGGACTTGCTCCTCTACACTATTGTGGTCGTACATCTGGAGTTCCACTGAGTTTAGTGAAAACATTACTTGCAGCAAATGCAGACCCAGATGGACATGATTTACAGATGTTCACTCCATTGCAGTATGCTGTTGATCACAACCGTGATGATATCGTGAAAGCACTTCTGGAGGCTGGAGCTTTAGTTATAAGGAACTATGGAGGAAATCCAGTGCTTGACAAAAAAATGGACGACATGATTCATCGACTTTCCTCACAGAATGAAGATTTTGAGATATTACAGATATTTTTTTCTTTTTTTTGTGCTGTTCCTAAAAAAACCCAAACAGAAGTTTTCAGCATCTATAAGGCACATTTCCTTAAGGAGCATCCTTTTAACCATACCATTCTGTTTGAGGAGTACTTTAGTGTTATTGGTGCAGGTGCAGAGCAGTATCAGCAGAGTGCCATCAAGTGGTTAAAAGATACAAAGAGTGCAGACAAATACACTGAGGACGCCATCAAGCGTTTTCCACAAATTTTTAGGAAACATAATTTATCAATTGCATTTAATTGCTTAAATGCTGCTTTGTGTGTCAGTGAAAAGCTTTCTCCTCAAATATTCAATGACCTTGTGCCAATTCTAACAAACAATGTCCAACCTTTTGGAAATGCACAGGGAGACAGAATTAATCAATTGATACTAACAGTACTTGATGTCATGATGCAAAAAACCTATAAGCAAAAGCTAAATATAAGCCATTCTGTATATGAAAATGTATGCAACAGTCTAATGCCCCTGACAAAAGCTAATTCAATTCAAATTAGTCTTTTGACCTATGGAGTGTTTGCTCAGATAAATGACTTTTCTCCAGAAGTTGTTGTGAAGTGTGGATTGTCCTCAGTACCAGAGAGCATACTTAATGCTGCAGAAATAAAGATGGATGAAATCATGAAAGAAAAACTTCAAAAACTGAACACATCACTTAAACATTCATCAAGTGCAGTGGATAGACTATGTGAGGAAAACGTAGTTGCCCCTTCAAAAAGAAAACAGAAGAAGAAGAAAAAGAAAAATCATCAAGAGGTGGAATCAAAAGTAGGGGAGAAGGAACATGAAGAGAAGCAATCATCAGACACAAAGTCATCCATTGAGGAGACAAAGTCAAGTGTGCAGCCCTTCACACCACCTGTTGAGAATCCACCAGCAGAAAGACGATGGCATCCCATCAGTCGTCGCTGGAACAAACATTTCGAAAAACTGTTTAAAACTGATGCCAGCGAAACACACCGATTACGAAATTACACTCTTGTACTATCAGATGACTTTAAGATAGCTAAAGGAAGTGATGGTACACAAGTTTTTCTCGGTCTAAGAGATGATGGCACAGAGGTGGCTGTGAAACGAATGCTTAAGTCCAACTACCAGGATCTCAAGAATGAGGAGGCGTTTTTACGACTTCCAGAACTTGATAGTCCTTCTATTGTGCGCTATATAGACTTTGCAGAAGATGACAACTTTGGATACCTTATTCTTCAGCTTTGTGAGTACACACTTGAAGAATACATCCAAGATCATTTACCAGACGACAGCTCTCAGAGGACTTTTGTTTTGAAAGAACTTGTGAGGGAAGTGCTCTGCAGTCTACAGGTTCTACACGGTCAACATACTAAAGTGCTTCATCGGGACATCAAACCCCAAAACGTTCTGATCGGTAAGAGCTAAACCTGCGATATTAATGCATGTATATTTAAATGTAAAAACCTTTTTTTTTTTATAATTGTGACTATTTTACTTTTCTTACAGATATAAGAGGGAAAGCTAGACTGGCAGATTTTGGCATAAGCCGTAGACTAAAACAGAGTGAAACCACTTTACGAACAAGCACCGCTGGAACTAAATTCTGGAAGGCGAAGGAGGCAGTAGATGAAGACAGCAACAGAGGCTACAAAAGAGTTTCTGACATTCAGGTGAGTCAAACATTAATTAGATGAAAGATTAAAGAGATACAGAATAAAACTTTCATCATTTATTAAAATCAATGTCATTCAAAATCTATATATGACTCTTTTTGTGTGGTGCATGTGTAATGAAATGTTATGCAAATGCAAATGTGTAATGAAATGTTCAAATTGTTTGAGAAATTTCATTTTGAAAATTCAGACTGTCATCTAATGTTGCGATTTGTTTTAAGGTTGCTGGGATGTTAGTGTACTACATTCTCTCTAGAGGACATCATCCATTCGGCAAAGGTGCTGCTTGTGAGTACAACATTCTGCAGGGAAAATACAAACTGGACCACCTGGATGATGATGATGTAGCGAAGGATCTTGTGGAGTGGATGATCAATGACGATCCAGAAAAGAGACCAAATGTTGATCAGACACTTGCACACCCCTTCTTCTGGACTGATGAAAGGTATAGTACAGTATACATTAGTCCTCCAGATCTCAGAACATGCTCTAACAACAACAGTGTAACAACATTTGGTGAAACCAATGTGCATGTGTTAACTTGTGATCTCTGCATTTTCTAGAAAATTTCTTCTTTTATTTTAATAGTTTACCTATTTTATTTGTAGTGAAAACACAGAAATGTATTATTTTTTACTTTAGTTATCATGCTGTTGGTGGTAATATTTTTGCAATTCTCTCAGGAAAGTGGAGTATGTAAAAAAATTGGGGATTCAGAAAGAGGCAGAGAAGTATCTTAATGCTGATGAGGAGTTGCTTCAGGCCATTGAAGAATTCACAATAGGAAAAAGCTTTTCTGAATGGAGAAATAAAGTAAGTAACTACACAGTCCGTGTCATGTATAAAGACTGATTGCTTTAATAGTTTACTAGGTGAAGCATGGTCAATATTCATGAAAATCTTCATTTAAAAAAACTTTACTTGACAAGTAAAATATAATTTTCTTTATAGTTTCTGCCTGAGCTTGTCCAGAAAATGGAGAATAAGAAGAAACCTTATCCTGAGAATATCCTGGGCCTGCTGCGTTTTGTACGCAACATGCACGAGCATTAGTAAGTCACGCACAGCATGAATTTATTTACACAATTTTATGATGTTGTGTCTAATTCCCATGTTTTGTTGGTTTTTTTTGTGTAGCCCAGATGAAGCAGCAAACATCAACCTCATGGCTTTATTTCCTGATCTCTTTGGAAGTTTGTACAGGTTTGCCAAGGAGAGAGGATGGCACTCCAGGCCGAGTCTCAGGAGAATTTTGAACTCAGTTCTACAGATTTGACTTTATTGTCTCTCTGTTTCATGATTATATATATGGTCATTCTAAAATGTGATGCCTTTTAATGTTTATTTAAAAAAAGGTAAACATCACAATTCTTTCTATTGTGATATATAGTGCACAATATTTAAATGTTTGATTTGTACATTTCTTTGCAGTATAGGCCTACATATTAAAAATAAATTTGTCTATCAAATATGTGACAAAGCTTTTACTTTTTTAAGCTTTGGCACACAAAGGTTTTCTGTAAATGGTTTATGTGCTTTAAAATATTTGTACTGAATTGTGGTCAATATCAAATGTTTTGTATTAGTTTACATATACTGTATGTTGGCAAATTTAAAAACTATAGAAAGTGTTTCGATGCTAAATAACGATTATGCTGTTGGATTCAAAGGCCTTAATTTACAAATATTTGGGGATGGGTGATCTATATTCAGTTATTGCTCAAATGTCTTTGTTTTCCAGATTGTGTTGAACACCATTGATGAAAGTGTTTTTAAATGCCACTCCACAATAAAACCATTTATTTATTAAGCTGCACAATTAAGCCATTATTTACTATATGAGGCAACTCTTTAATAAATTGTATGATGTAGCCCAAATTGCATCTTAAAAAACGTTTGTTAATTTTTAAATGCAATTATTTAAATGCACTTGTGCTTTGCTTTACTGCAGAGAGACCATAGAAATAAACACATGCCTCATCAGCTGTCCGCCATAATGGAACGGTCAAAGACCGTCCGTGAACATACCAGAGCGAGTTGACTGTTTCAATTATAGGACTTTTACATTTACACTTTTACAATTATAGGATTTATATACAAATGGACTTTACTGTGAGAGACAACAGCAAAGGAAATCTTGACCGTTTCAAAATGGCGGTCGCGTAGACGTATCTGAAGAGGGCAAATGTGACAGAGGCGGGCAAGAGCCACGCCTACTGTGTTACCATTGGTCTGTTATCCGCCCACTTTCCAGGAAGTAACAAACTCAGTAGGCCAGAGTTGAAACGTTATACAATATTATTGTACACATCATAGAAAGGTTATCGTTAGCAAGAGTGTCCTGCGAATCAGTCATGAATCCTGATATTATCCGTGAACGTAAAAATGCCTCGTTTGATCCGGACATCCTCACAAACATACTGGACGGGAGTGCCGAAAAAACCCGCAGGAGGAGAGAAATAGGTCAGATGTGCTCAGAATTGACAACTTGTGATTTCTGATGTTTCATTATACATTTATTATATGGAAATCACTGCATCCCTTGTGTGACACGCTTCAGTATGTCTGTTTGTAAATGGTTTCATATTGTTTATTTGCTTGTCGTTGATTCTCTCCTGTAGAATCTCTGGTTATTAATGATCCAGACTTTCAGCATGAAGACCTAAACTTTCTTTCCAGAAGTGAGAGATATGATGCGGCATTAAAGAAAAGCGCTCAGATGATCGTCAAGATCAGAGAGTATGGAATCTCCGATCCAGAGGAGATCTATGGCTACAAGTGGTATGAAAAAAACTATTCTTAGTTACAATTTCTGCATTGCATTGTGTGTAATTGTTTAACTAGGTCATATATTGTGGCACCTTTGCCTATTGAAGCGCTATTTACATTTTTACAATAGCCCTATTGGTTATTTTTAAGATATAGATATTACAATTGTGATGTCATGTTATTTGTTATTATGGTATACATTGTTTGATATATTTTCAATAAATTAAAAAAATTACCCCAAAAAAATTAAAATAATAATGGTTGGGCTACCAACACGAAATTTTAAGATTCTTAAAATTTCGTGTTGGCAGCCCAACCATTATTATTTAAAAAATTTTTGGGTAATTTTTTAAATCAGAAATTAACTTAAAATTAATCAAACTATTTTAATGATTCTTAAATTAAGAATCATTATAATAGTTTGATTAATTTTAAGTTAATTTCTGATTTCCATTTAATTCAATTAAAAACAAATTGTAATATAAAAATGCATTCCCTTAACCAATTTGGATGCATTCTGGGATGTTTTAAAAATTTTATGTTTTGTATTCTAAGCAGATGCTGCTTTTTCTTTACTATTCAAGCCAACTTAATATTTTAGTATTTGTTTATTTTAGTCCATTAAAATGTCTAATAAAGAATTTTTTACATTTATATTTGTCTGCAAAACCATAAAACCAACTATTTAAGAATAAGAAAGTCAAAGCCAAAACATTTAATATAAAAAAGAAATATATATATATATTTAGTAAAGTGTATCCACATTTTTGACTTAGCCTATATGGATACATTTATGAAATATGGCACATTATACTGTACAAACTCTTTTATGAGTTTACTCGCGTCTGGCTTATGTTCCTTTGTTCCTGCTATTGAATGATGTGTTCTCCTATTGCTGCAAATCTGCAAAAAAATTCAATATATAGCCTCTATTTAATGTTCAGCCGCATTATCAATTTATATTTTAATCATCTCTTAGTTTTAAAAAGTAAATATGCAATTATTACTAAACCAACGTTTCTATAATCATTTTCCTGTACAAAATGGTACCTTGCAGGTTTTTAAACGGTTATGTAACAAATTTATGTTTGACACCCGTCCCATGGCCAGCCGGCCGGACTTTGGACACCCCCTAAATTATGCTATATAAAATACAGGCAAAGGCAAGTTTCACAGTGTGTTTACAGAGATAATCTGAGCAAAGGTCTTAGATTAAAAGTGTGTCAGAGGGCATTAACGGGATATGATGCTTCGCCCAAAAATAAACATTCTGGCATCTTTTAGTAACCTCAAATAGTACCTCTAAATATAAAGTCCATATAATGTAAAAACACATGCATGTATGCGTTTTAACTTATCTTTGTACCTGTCTGATCCATCCTGCAGTGTTGCGAGAGGCGTATTCCAAGAGCCTGTCGGGGTTCACTATGTCATGTTTATACCCACCTTAAAAAGCCTGGGTACTGCTGAACAAGTCAAAAAGTGGATCCCGTTAGCCGAGTCATTCCATGTTTTAGGCACATATGCTCAGACAGAGCTGGGCCATGGTCAGTCTCACTTACCCAGAAAATGACATCAAATATACTTGTGTCATTCAGATTTAATCTAAAAGTGTTTAGAGGTAACAGTGGGCATAGTTGAGTATGACCCTTGCAGGTGTTGACAGCTCAGTACCAGAGTTACAAAAATAAACATTTTCTTGTTGTCTATAGTGACAATATATATTCATATACTGTAATATCAATAATACAATTTATTTAAGTAACATAAATTCAGTATGAGATAATAATATGTTCTTTCAACTGATATCCTAGTGCTTTCCGTTGTTATTTTAATGTTTGTGTGTTCGATCTGCGCTATTTTGCATTGCTCTTTTTAGCACCCAGCACTTTTAGGATGATGTTGTAATGTTTTGTCAAGTTAAGAATGTTGACGTCTTGTCTGTTTTTGGACACAAAATTAGTGTTTTTTAATTTGCCATAAAGGATGGCTTTATTTTTAATATTTTTTGCACAGCTGCTTTTCTTAAATTTTGCTGACGCATTCTAAAATCTTCTACGGTTGTATCTTTATTGTATTGCCCTTGAAGAACACATTTAACAAACAGATTTTTTTTCTTGGATTGCATTAATCAAACTGTTATTCCATGTGCTGTCTAATTTGCATGACTTTTCTCTTTTTTGTTTTTGCTTCTTTCTGGGGTTTTGCTGACTATCCTCCTTCCATCATTCTTCATTCCTATACATCCTTTAATCATACAACCCCTATTCTTTTTCTATTCACCGTTCATTCTCCAAAATTTTAACCTTAACTTTTCTATCTCTCGCTATCCAAATAAATCCTCCATCTTTGCACTCACATCCCCTATTCTTTAAAATGCCCCACTTGACCCCTGCCCCCCACATTTCTAAAGCTGTTTGCACCGAGGGCGTCCAGAGCCCCTTGACCTGCACTTGGGTATGTTTCTGCCGACGCTGTTGAACCAATCGTCACCTGCACAGCTGGAAGCTTTCTTCATGCCAGCGTGGAACCTGGAGATTATTGGCACCTACGCACAGACTGAGTTGGGGCACGGTAACAAATCTGGCAACCTACTTGCACTCATATGTTTTGTATCAAGTGTCCTGTATGTAGGAACATAGTCCATGTTGAGAACTGGCTTTTTTAACATTTTGTGTTGATGCATGATTGTGAATAATAGTGGATGCAAAATGCATATTTGCTTGTTAGCTGTTAAAGGAAGTTCCTGTAAAGATACAACGTTTGTCATTATTTATTCACCCGTATGTCGATCAAAACCTGTTTCTTCTGTGGAACACAAAAGGAGATATTTTGATGTCTCAGTCATTTTGTGTACATACAATGTAAGTCAATGGGGACTGATGTTGTTTGGTAACCAACATCCTTCAAAATATCTTTTGTGTTCTGCACAGAAAATCATACAGGTTTGGAATGATGCAAGAGGGACTAAACGATGAAAGATTTTTCATTTTTGGGTGAACTGTCCCTTTAAGAGTAAAATTTTGCCAGTGATCTTAATACCAGCTCTGTGTCTGTATTGGGTTATACAATGCATAACCATTGTAAGTAAATCACCACTCAGTAACAATGAAAGAAACTGTTTATTAGCATTTTACCGAGCTACGCTACAAAAAACAAAGACCGTTTACAATAAAAAAAGTTCGATTTTTGCTGTGCTGGAAAACAAGTACTCCGTTTTTGTCTGCTGTCAAACACCTACAAGGGTTATTATAACAAGTATGCCATTTGAATAAAACAATATATACACAACCTGTAAGTGTATTTAATTTGATAGTTTAAGATAATTGTATAATTATGTATAATAAGCCACATTTTGTGTAAATTTGATGTAATTTTACTTCTTATTTTTTCTTAAATATCCATGAATACCATATTGGTTTTATTGCGTGTGTAATATCATTGCATGTGTATTATCATTCCAGGTACACACATCCGTGGACTTGAAACCACAGCGACCTATGACCCTTCCACTCAAGAGTTTGTTCTGAACAGTCCAACTATCTCCTCTATTAAATGGTGGCCAGGGGGATGTAAGTAATTCAGTGTTAAATATAAGCCAAAAGAATGAATTATTTCATTTATCTGTGTTTTTCTTTCTAGTGGGTAAAACTTCAAATCATGCTGTGGTGCTGGCTCAGCTGTACACTCAGGGCACGTGTTACGGCCTACATGCTTTCATCACACCCATTCGCTGCATGAAGACACACATGCCACTTCCAGGTAAAGAACACTGAGTGTGTCTATATGATGATGTAATATAAAATAAGTCAAGTACCATCAAGATACTTGATCATATAGCAATAAATGACCACAAATTAAACCAGATGGCATCTACTAACACATTTTATGAGACCTCTGTCTCAGAATTAACAAATATAGTTTTGTAAAATAATTTTGCTGTAACAAAGGGGATTTTAAAAATATATTAGTAATACTTTTTAATAAAACTTTCTTATAACAATACTGGATTTAAAAGTAATGTGCTTGCATGGTTTTGTTTATATCACTTGTACATGAGGCTACTGTACAGGCTTGATAGACATCTTCTTTTCCAGTGCAGTTCTTTCCTGTTCATACTGTACATATATATAAAACATATATAAATAACTATTTATCAGTTTTACAGCAGAAAGTGTAATGTGCTACTTCTGCAAATCTAATCTTGTAAACGACATCAGAATTGCAAAACTGATGAACTGGAGGTCAACACCCTCAGCTTTTTCCAGTCAATGGTTTAAATGTCTGAATATAAACATAACAGTACCAGATGTTGAACGTTAAGAGACAGTGTTATGTGGTAAAGATAAAAAATGCACATTAAAGAACAACTGCTAGACGTTATCTACATTTGTTTATTTTAATAAATAGTTATTTAATGCATATTTAATTTTTTAATTGTAGTAATTGCCTGTTATATTTGAAATGTTAAAAACATTTGTTTTGTATAACTTGTGTCATTTGATCAGGTGTGGTCGTTGGTGATATCGGCCCGAAATTTGGTTTTGATGAGGTGGATAATGGATACTTGAAACTGGAGAATGTCAGGATTCCACGTGAGAATATGCTGATGAAGTATGCGAAGGTGAGCACGTCTTCCCCACATGATGCAAATGTTTACTATTGTAGTAGCATGAATCTGTGTTATAAATATTTATTTTGCTTATATATAAAGTATACAGTTGGAGTCTGTGACTGTTCTCCTAATGAATAAACATACCTTCTTAAGTCTTACGTTACGATATGACAATATCACTGTATTTATTCTTCAATAAAGGGAAAGTTCACCTCAAAATAAATAAACGTCATAATATATTCACCCTCCTATCATTCAAAACTTTTTTTTGAGAAATGTCTTAGTGGTCAAAATATCTTTTAAGTGTTCTGCGGAAGTTAGACAGCATGTGTGGGAATAAATGATGAAAGAATTTCAATTTTATTTTCCCCCTCACAATACGTGCGTGTTTGGGTAGGTTGAGCCAGACGGGACATACGTGAAGCCTCCCAGTGATAAGCTCACATACGGCACCATGGTGTTTATTCGCTCAATGATAGTTGGGGAGTCTGCAAAAGCTCTTTCTAAATCCTGCACCATTGCCATCCGCTACAGTTCAGTCCGTCACCAGTCTGAACTACGTCCAGGGTGAGCTCCGATATACACACATTGTTTTTGTTTGCTTCTACATTTTATTTTGACCATATTAAAGAAACTTATATACAGTATCTCTGTGTGTTTGTTTTTAGAGAACCAGAGCCACAGATATTGGACTATCAGACCCAGCAGTATAAACTCTTTCCTCTTCTTGCCACTGCATACGCTTTCCACTTTGTGGGCCAGTACATGAACGCGACGTACCACCGTATCACCGGGGACATCAACCAGGGAGATTTTAGTGAGATGCCAGAGGTACATTCACACTTTACCTCATATCTATATCTATTGTCTGTCTGTATCTTGATTTCTTCTTGTTTTTTTGTAGCTACATGCTCTATCTGCAGGCCTGAAGGCTTTCACGACCTGGGCAGCGAATACAGGCATTGAGGTGTGTCGCATGTCATGCGGCGGTCACGGTTACTCCCGCTGCAGCAGTTTACCTGACATCTACGTCACCTTTACACCCACCTGCACCTATGAGGGAGAGAATACTGTAATGATGCTGCAGACAGCCAGGTGTACATTTCATCTTAATAATGGTATTATTATCTACCTGAACCAGGTTAGAAGCCATGTGTTATGCTTTACATTTATGCATTGGTTTATCCAAAGTAGGTGGATTTTAAAGAAACAGTAGAAGTGATCACGAATATTAAATGTATGTTTTCTGTCTCTTTTTAGGTACTTGGTGAAGAGTTATAAGCATGCCCGGGCAGGACAACAGTTGACTGGCATTATGTCCTATCTGAATGAACCTCAGCACATGGTACAGCCTCAGTCTGTGTCATCACGTCCCGTCGTGGTCAATATTAATGACCTGGCCAGCCTTGTGGAGGCGTACAAACTTAGAGCTGCCAAGTAAGTTTTTGCCAAAAAACAAGTTTCATAGATTTTTGTATATATTATTAGTTGCCACGAGTATGCCATTATTAAAGGTATAGAAATTATGATCACAGTTCACCACATTTTTCCACACATTTACAATGAATGAGGCCTAAAGCTTTAAAAGCTAAAGCAATAACATCATCCCAGCTAACAGTTTTTTTTGGTTAACTAGGATTTTTCCTAGAATGTTATGCAAACCAAAAATTCTCTTTCTATAGTTGCAAGCAGTGTTGGGTAAGTTACTCTAAAAAAGTAATGAATTACTAGTTACTAATTACATATTCAGTAGTGTAATTAAATTACTGTACAAATTAATCTCTCCAAAAAGTATTTACTTATTACTAATTACTTTCTCTATCCTACATCAACCGTGAAAAGTTAAGTGATTCAAGGATAGACATAAAACGGCTCTTAATTCATTCAAATAAATAATATAAAACTACATAATAAAATATTCTTATTAACTGACCAAAGTATTACAAATGTGAGAATACATTTAAGCATGCATTTTAAGCTGGACTTTGAATTTTGATGTCAAATCCACTATTGAATATATTGGACAATATTTATTTTAATTACATCAGAAGTAACTGTAAATAAATTACAGAAAAAGTAAGAGTAATCTCTTACTTTTTCAAAGGAAAAGTAATTTAATCACAGTAACTTATCACTTAATAGTTACACCCAACACTGGTTGCAAGAACAAAATCTAAAAAGAATGTTTTACAATGTTAAGATTTCCCCAAAGAAATTACCCAACAGTACCCAAATATAATCGTATAATAAAAATGGTTTATTTGACTCACTTCGAAAACCATACAATGAAAAAAAGAAAGATTTGTCTAAGAATTGGACAAATAACAGCTACTGTGGATGTCAGAATTTTCAGTGATTATTGACGCCTTTTCTTCATACAAAGCTAGTGAATGTCTGCTGTTATGTTGTACACTAGCTTTCAAATGTTTTGGGACACTTACTCACTTGTTCATATTTTTTCAACATTTTAGAATAATAATAAACTCATCAAAATTATGAAATAAAACAAAGGGAACTATTGGAATTTTGTTGTAATAAAAAAATGAAAATGTATATTTTATAATCATCAGTGTAGTCATCTTCCGACAAGAATTTGCAGAAATGTTTTCATGTAATTTTATCAAGCAGCTTCTTGAGGTCTCACCCTGAGATGCTATATTAAAAATATTAAAGGAGTTTTGATCTATTCTCTGCTCTTATTGGCTGTTCTTTCTTAATTATTCAGTCAAAGTTAGCCATTTAAAAAACATTTTTTATTTAATAAAATGTTAGTTTTGTCATAAAAAAACATGTATTTTTTTTGGCTACTAAACTAATTTCAGATATCAAAAGCTTTTTTTTTAATAATGAGAAACATTTTGCTCAAGTGTCCCAAAACTTTTGACCGCTAGTGTATATGACCCCTCGTTTTTACTTTGGAAAAAGATTAGATTAGATTCAACTTTATTGTCTTTACAAGTACAAGGCAACGAAATGTAGTTTAGGTCTAACCAGAAGTGCAATTAGCAAGTGCAGGATATACAGTTGTGCATAAATACAGAATAAAGCAAAAATTATGAAGAATTTACAAGTGGGAATGTACTATGAACATTATATACAGATGGTTATTTACTAAAAACAGAAATTTACTGATGGATATGGATATGAAAAATATTCACAGGTTAGTCGAAATGGCAGCTAAGAGCATCCAGGTGGAACTGCAGCATAGCAAAAGCAACGAGGATGCCTGGAACAACAGTTCCATCGATCTAGTCCGAGCATCTGATGTAAGCCTTTTTTTAATATAACTAGTGAAAAATATGTGAGGATACATAGAATTCTTCAATAAATGACTATAGATGAGTTATTATTGATATTGTCATTTACAGTCATGTGTTCTGACTGGTATTCTTCATTGTCTCTAAACAGGCTCATTGTCATTATGTGGTGGTAAAGTTGTTTGCTGCTAAACTGAGTGAGATTGGAGACACAGCCGTTCACTCTGTGATCAGCACTTTGGCTCTTCTTTATGCCCTTCATGGAGTTGCACAAAACTCTGGAGACTTCCTACAGGTTATATGAGACTGCATGAAGTTTATTTATAATTGTTGATTATTTTTGTTTAGACCTTTTACTGAACTTGTTTTTCAATTTTGTCAGGCCGGTCTGCTAAGTGTTCCCCAGCTGTCTCAGATCTCTCAGAGACTGAAGGGTCTCCTCTCTGAGATCAGGCCCAATGCAGTGGCTCTGGTTGATGCCTTTGACTACCGTGATGAGATGCTCAATTCTGCGCTGGGGCGATACGACGGCAATGTCTACGAGCACATGTTTGAGTGGGCCAAGAGGTCTCCTCTTAACCATACAGAGGTAAGGGCTCAGTTTTGAGGTGTGTCGGTGTTGAGGAAGTTTAACATCCTTACTAGGGCCTGGCCCAAAGTTAACTTCCGGTCTTTGTTTGTTGATCGGTCTGGATAGTGGCTAATAATACAACTATTTATATTTAATTTAATCTATATTAATATTAATTTATATTAAGATTTTATTGTATAGTAATTGTATTAAAGGGACTCTACCTGGGACAATTCTTTGTGCATGTTTGTGCCACAAAAGCGTGCATGCGCACTAACATTTGTTGCTTTGAAATTGTCTATATCACCTATTATTGTTGTCTATTGTTGTCTATTATTGTCTATTGTTGAGTTGTTAAGTGTTAAAAAAAATCTGTAATATTAAAAGTAACAATACCTGTAATAATACAGGGATAGAAATATTTTTTTTTATGTTCAAGAATCTTACTTTTATCTTTTAAAGGTGCACGAGTCCTTCCACAAGTATTTGAAGCCCCTGCGGTCAAAATTGTGAGCTGTGCATGATCAACTAATACCATCAAGCCGATAATGGAGATCAGATCTCAATGACATAGACTTCTAGAAAATTCCTTCTACTCGTCTCATGAAAGAATGCTGCTGTCAGAGAAGAGATTGTTTCTTGTACAACTAGAAATTATTTCATTCAGGACATTATGTTTTGATTGTCCTCTCTGTGCACTGTAATCATAATTCAATGTGAATTAACTTTACTTTTCGCAATTGATTCGATTTCTCCCTGTTTTGTTTTATAAATTGGTCCAGAATCAAGTACTTGCGGTAAAGCTACATGTATGTGTTAACATAGGACACATTTCAAGTGTCAAAGTCATTCAAACTATGACTTTACAATGTTGTTAATAAACACTATAAATAAGCTTTGAAATGACTTTGACTTGAGAATGAATGATCTGAGGATCAGAATTGTTTTCATTTTGCTTTAGTTGTGAGCACTGTATTAGTACAATTTAACGCCAGTGATTTGCTTACTGTAGGTTAATTTCGATTTGTGACCAGATCAACGTTTTTAATTCTTCACACTGATGTTGAACTTTCTTATTTCCTAATAATAAAGGATTAATTGACATTTTGACTCTTGTTTAAATAATCAAATGTCTTTGATTTAGTATTGCTTTATTTCTAATCTTGCTTCTAAATTTTGTAGTTAAGAAATTTGTGTATTACACGGTATCATTTGCTTTATATCATTTCAGTTTAAAATAAATTGTAATGTTTTACACTCACTTTAATGCAGTTCGTATTGGTAAAATGAAGGTTTGGTCAGTCACAATAATTTCTATTCAACATATGAAGCCAGATAATGTAGACCACATGCTCTATATTAAAACAGATGCACTATTTTCAGTAAACTTGAGCTAAAACGTTGGGCAAGCTCATAGTATTTTTAATTACAGATGACTTATGCATTTACATTTACGCATTTGGCAGACGCTTTTATCCAAAGCGACATACATTGCATTATATATTATACATTTTAGTTTTTAAGTATGTGCAATCCCTGGCATCGAGGCCCATGACCTTGGTGTTGCTAGCGACATGCTCAAACCAATAAGCTACAGGAAAGCTAATAAACAATATTTATATGCTGAATAAACAATGGGATGTTAGTTTGATATTACAGACTGAAAGAATAGAGAATATGAAGCCATGAAGAAATGCTTTGAACTGCGCATGTCATAAATCATCCAGCAGGTGAGGGAAAACGTTTATTGTTTGCGTTTATTGAGAGGCATATTTAATATTTGTGCCCTGCTTTATTCTTTTCCACTTTTGAAAATCCTGTTGAACTCTAGTGAACACTAGAGCAATTGGAGTTTATCTGAGATTTTCCAAAATAAAAATAGACTAGTTTTATTAAAAGGCTTTTATATACAAATAAATCACTATTTTTTTCGACTTTACACAGCGCTGAGCAAACCGATCAGCGTATGACATCAAAGTAACGCGAGAGCGACTTGAAAGCAAACGTAACAGTGAGCTCTCGCGATACAGTCGAACACGCACATCTACTACCAACAACCGCGCACTTTCCAGACGGGGTTTTTGCGGGTTAACGGGAAATTTGGGAAGGGGAGGCAAACAGCTGCGATACTCTCTCACAAGTAAAGCTTTAACAAGTGAATAGAGCCTAGGAATGCTATCTTCTGTAAAAACGGCGCTATTCCTGTGAGTCTGCTGTGTCATTCAGCGTCAACGACACAGAAGAAGAGTAACGTTACTGTACAAGGTCTGTGCATTTACGCAGTTTTTTTTTACATAATGCGATGAGAAGTCTGCCAAAACAAATATAAATGCATTACATATATTTTTGTCATAAGAATGTATTATGTGAGGCAGCAAAGTATGAGCTGAATGTCAACAATGATAAATAATTGGGTCATTTCCATGCAAGGGAAACCCTGTGGTAAAATCGTTATTTATTTCCATGGTAATGCGTTACAATGGGAAAAAAATAAAGATTTTACCACAGGTTTTCACACTACTGATAGCTCAGATGCCAATATTCTGTCGTTTAAATTAATATTTTTTATGTTTCATAGTCACACTGTAAAAAAATCTCAACTCATCTTTTTAAGTTTCTTTTTTGCATTGGATGTTTTGAGTTGTACTGTCTGCCAAAAGTTGAGATAACTTATATAGTTATGTCAAATCAACTAGATTGGACAAAACTATTGGAATAACCTACTAAATAAAGTTCAGCTGACTACAATCAAAAATTTTCTTACAGTGCTGGAACAATTCGGCCTATATTCCTCATAAATGGGCAAATAAAAATAGTTGTTTTGTTTTCTTTTGGTTTTCGCCTTTTAAATTACAGAAGTCTTACAATTAGAAAACCCATAGACTGATATTTTTCTGATGTCTAGAGCAGACTCTATCAACAGGGGTTTAGGAAAATTCAAAGATATTATTCAATATATTGGTACTACTAAACATGCATTCATTGAGAATGTAATTTATATTTTAAAGTTTTGACTGAAAATGTCACATCCATAATGCTGGAATTCCTCTTTTCATCTCTCAACAGATTGAACTTCATTATTGAAGAACTATGGCATTCCAGATCCAGTTATCTGCAGTTCCACTTCAAGTTTCAATTCCAGTAGTATCCAGAAAAACAGACCCGTTAATACAATGCATCATAGACAACAAGTTAGAGAGGTTTTATAAATTAATCGGAGGAAAAGACATCAATAGGCTTTACTTTTCTGAAGTCTGGAATGATGATGTTACACTGTTGACAGCAGCAGTTATATGCAAGAATGAAGAAATATGTTCGTATCTTATTAAAGAATCTGTTGATCCTAACAAACATTCAACAAATGGACTTGCTCCTCTACACTATTGTGGTCGTACATCTGGAGTTCCACTGAGTTTAGTGAAAACATTACTTGCAGCAAATGCAGACCCAGATGGACATGATTTACAGATGTTCACTCCATTGCAGTATGCTGTTGATCACAACCGTGATGATATCGTGAAAGCACTTCTGGAGGCTGGAGCTTTAGCCATAAGGAACTATGGAGGAAATCCAGTGCTTGACAAAAAAATGGACGATATGATTCATCGACTTTCCTCACAGAATGACGATTTTGAGAAAGTACAGATATTTTTCTCTTTCTCTTGTGCTGTTTCAAAGAAACCCCAGACAGAGGTTTTCAGCATCTTCAAGGCACATTTCCTTAAGGAGCATCCCTTTACTCATACACTTTTGTTTGAGCAGTACTTTAGTGTTATTGGTGTAAATGCAGAGAAATATCAGCAGAGTGCCATCAAGTGGTTAAAAGATACAAAGAGTGCAGACAAATACACTGAGGACGTCATCAAGCGCTTTCCAAGAATTCTTAAGCGTTTTTGGGCCGTTGCATTTAATTGCTTATGTGCTGCTTTGTGTGTCAGTGAAAAGCTTTCTCCTCAAATATTAAACGAACTTGTGCCAATTCTAACAAACGGTGTCCAGCCTTTTGGAAATGCACAAGGAGACGTAGTAAATCAATTGATACTAAGAATACTTAATGTCATGATGCAAAAGATCTCTGAGCAAAAATTAATAATAGATCCATGTGTTTATGATAAGTTGTGCAAAGGTTTAATTAATCTTACAGATGCTAATTATTCAAGTCAAATAAGCATTTGTACCTATGGAGTGTTTGCTCAGGTAAATGACTTGGCTCCAGGCGTTGTTGCGAAGTGTGGATTGTCCTCGGTACCTGAGAGCATACTTCTTGCTGCAGAAATAGAGATGGATGAAGTCTTAAAGAAAAAACTGCAAAAACTGAACACATAACTTGGACATCCATCAAGGTTCAGTGCGGTGGATAAACTATGTGAGAAAAATGCTGTTTCCCCTTCAAAAAGAAACAAGAAGAAGAAAAAGAAGGTGGAGTCACAGAAAGGGGAGCGTCAGGAAACAATGACTCCTGTCGAGGAGATGAATTCAAGTGTGAAACCCTATCCACCAGCAGAAAGACGATGGCATCCCATCAGTCATCGCTGGAACGAACATTTTAAAAAACTTTCTAAAATTGATGCTAACAAAACCTATAGACTACAAAGCTTTACTCTTGTACTATCAGATGACTTTAAGATAGCTAAAGGAAGTGATGGTACACAAGTTTTTCTCGGTCTAAGAGATGATGGCACAGAGGTGGCTGTGAAACGAATGCTTAAGTCCAACTACCAGGATCTCAAGAATGAGGAGACGTTTTACGACTTCCAGAACTTGATAGTCCCTCTATTGTGCGCTATATAGACTTTGCAGAAGATGACAACTTTGGATACCTTATTCTTCAGCTTTGTGAGTACACACTTGAAGAATACATCCAAAATCATTTACCAGACGACAGCTCTCAGAGGACTTTTGTTTTGAAAGAACTTGTGAGGGAAGTGCTCTGCAGTCTACAAGTTCTACACGGCCAACATACTAAAGTGCTTCATCGGGACATCAAACCACAAAACGTTCTGATCGGTAAGAGCTAAACCTAAGTTGGTGCATGTAAATTTAAATAAAAAATCTTTTTTATAACTGTGACCATTTTACTGTTTTCACAGACATAAAAGGGAAAGCTAAACTGGCGGATTTTGGCATAAGCCGTAGACTAAAACAGAGTGAAACCACTTTACGAACAAGCACCGCTGGAACTAAATTCTGGAAGGCGAAGGAAGCAATAGATGAAGACAGCAACAGAGGCTACAAAAGAGTTTCTGACATTCAGGTGAGTCAAAAATAATCTGTGAAATTAAAAAAATAAGCACTCATCTAAAATCCATTTAATGGTAACGCTGTGACCTGTTTTATTTTAAGGTTGCTGGGATGCTAGTGTACTACATTCTCTCTAGAGGACATCATCCATTCGGCAAAGGTGCTGCTTGTGAATACAACATTCTGCAGGGAAAATACAAACTGGACCACCTGGATGATGATGATGTAGCGAAGGATCTTGTGGAGTGGATGATCAATGACGATCCAGGAAAGAGACCAAATGTTGATCAGACACTTGCACACCCCTTCTTCTGGACTGATGAAAGGTATAGTACAGTATACATTAGTCCTCCAGATCTCAGAACACAGGTCTAAATACAAATTTTTTGGATCAAATGGGCTATTCGTAATTATATTACAGATTTTATCCTTGTGCAGATGACAATTCATATTTGTGAAAGGTGCCACATTTTGCTCTTTTAAGTAAATTACATTGTTTCTGATCATTTTGTATTGTTGACTGTTGGCATCTATGTAATATTTCTTAAATCCTCTCAGGAAAATGGGGTATGTGAAAAAATTGGGGATTCAGAAAGAGGCAGAGAATTGTCGTAATGCTGATGAGGAGCTGCTTCATGCATTTGAAAGATGCACAGAAGGGAAAACCTTTTCTGAATGGAGAACCAAAGTAAGTACCTTGACAGTCCATGATGTATTTGTCCTACAGATGTGTTTTGTTTTGCAAGTTTGTAGTAGTCTTCACTAGTACTAGAGATGGAAAAATCAAGTTATTGGTTATTGTATTGGTTATTGTTCCTGATATCATATAGTTTATAATCAGCCTCAATTCTTATTATAGAAAATCACCCTTTACTCGACATATGTAAAATATAGTTTTCTTTAGTTTTCCCCTGAGCTTGTCCAGAAACTGGATAAAAAGAAGAAAGCTTATCCTGAGAATACACTGGGCCTGCTGCGTTTTGTACGCAACCTGCACGAGCATTAGTAAGTAACACTTAAAATATTTACACTTTAATTTAGTGATGTTGTTTGTCACACTCTGGTATTGTTGGTGTGTTTGTTTTCTCCGTAGCCTAGAGGATGCAGTGAACATCAACCTAATGGCTATATTCCCTGATCTCTTTGAGACTTTGTACAGGTTTGCGAAGGAAAGAGGATGGCACTCCAGGCCGAGTTTGAAAAAGTTATTGAACTCAGCTCTGTAGATTTGACTTTTTTTTTCATTTCTAGAATATGAACACTGAAGTTTTTGTTGTTTTTTATGGCAACAAATGCAATGTAATATTTTTCATTCTTGTTGCATTAAATAATGAAAAACGCATCAGTGTCACGTGGTTATGTTTAAAGACAAACCGTGCAGTACAAAATTACTTATGATTTTATTTATGCTATCACTTTCCTACAGTAATACACGGAGAATACTGTAGAATGTGAATGGCGACCTCTAGTGGATGTTCGAAGGTATTTTCATTAAAACAACAGCCAGAATAAGGAAAATATATGAAAATAGGCAATTTTTCACGTGGTATAAATAAAGCACATATCTATCTACTGGATTGATATTTTGTAAAACACTTTAATAATTCAAATGATGATAAACACCCGATCACTCTTACTCATCGACACGGTTACTCGTTCTCATTATGACCGCTTATATGTACTAGTAATGAGTTGACTAGTAATGTGTTAACTGTTAATGTTAGTACAGTGTTACACAAACCCGGATCTCCCTCACCTTAAACGTGCACCAGCTGATTCAGAGTAAACATTAGAGGCTTATTGGACTTCATGAAGCGCTGCGCAGAGCGCTTGGCGTATGACAATAAAGTACCGCGAGAGCGTTCGAAAGTTGAGATCTCGCGGTATTGTGATGTCATGGACCGGTCAGTCTGCGCTGCGCTTCCTCACGTCAAACACGCGTTTTGAGTTGGAGAGGTGGTTTAGTCCATGCTCGCCAATGTACTAGCTTAGTTTGTACTAGAAGAAAACATTGAAGAAATGAACGCATCTAACAGACGTGAAAGTGACTGGCAAGGTTTAGTGAACGAGGTGAGTGATTGCTTTTCTGAAACATCATGATGTTTTGTGGATGAATGGTTTCCATATGCTACTTTAACCATCGATATCCACGATATCATCACAACCCAGCTCTTGCTTGATCGTGCTACCAGGTTCACGTTTAATAAAATGTTTAAATCTGACGTTTAACGATTGCATGAATTTGTGTATGACAGCATAGGCTACTTCTTAAGGTTGTCTGAAATACGGTTTCAGAAAAACTCAAATGTGATTTATCTGTAAAAAAGAAATTGCAATTCACCAGAAAAATATGTTTAGGACTTATTTTCATTAGTTGTCATTATGTTTTTACCTGCTGATCACAATAGAAGATATTTTGAGAAATGTCTGTGGTTTCGTGAGCATACGATGCATATTAATGTGGGATTTGTATTACATAAACACATTCAGGACCTTTGTGTCCCACTACACTCACACATGTGCTTTTCTGGGTTTTATTACAGTTTCTGATATGCAAACGCAAGCTGGAGAGCAAGAAGGAGGCGCTTCTCATTTTATCAAAAGAGCTGGACACTTGTCAACAGGAGAGAGACCAGTACAAACTCATGGCCAACCAGCTTCGAGAGAGACACCAGGGTTTGAAGAAGAAATACAGAGAATTAATTGTGTGTCTCTTTCATATGTGTGGTGGCTGTTTACATGAACATTTATGCATTTGGCAAATACTTATTTCCAAAACGACCTACAGTGGTAAATATTTTATCAGTACACAATCTGTGCTGCTAAATCTCTACCAGTTGCGATACAGGAACACCTGTTGTATTTAAAATGATGAACTGGTTGATGATGTTTGTGCTTCTGTGTGTTATATGATCTGTTTCAGGATGGCGAACCTTCACTTCCGCCAGAAAAACGCAATCAGGTGAGCTAGTTTTTACCCTTCTGTATTCATTTGTCCTTTGTTGAGAGTTCATACATGTCTGTAATCTCTCTCTTTCTCTCTCAGGTGAATTTAGCGCAGTTATTAATGGATTCACGGGAGAGAAATAAGAAGCTGGCTGAAGAAGTAAAGGAGCTGACACAGAGACTAAGTGAAATCCAGGGAGACAATAAGGTACACATACACGAACGCAAATGAAAGCATTGTGTATTATGTATTATAATCGTTGCATCTTTAAATACCCCACAGCTTTTAAGAATGACAATCACCAAGCAGCGTCTCGGGGATGAAGAAGTTGGGGTCCGACATTTCGCTGCTCATGAACGTGAAGGCTTGGTCAGACAACTTGAACAGGCAGCACTTCAGGTAAGTAATCCGCTTTCAATATGGGTCTTTTTAAGTTACCATTCCTGTTTTATTTGGTTTTATGAAATTTTTTATTTTGTACTACTTCAATTTAAAATGACACGAGCAACAGTATTTTTGGTCTTAATCACGTTGCCCTTCATCTTTTTTAAGGAAGTATTATTATGACAGAAATATCAGCTGCATCATAATTATCCGTTCATTTTAGCATTTGTTGTTAACAAAAGAAACAATAAGCAGCTTTCATTTCAATATCACACATATATCACTGGTTATCGCTGCTGCTGTTTTTTTTAAGAGAGAAGAGCTTGAACACAGTCTGAAGACGGTGAGCGATGAGCTCCAGGATATGAAGGCCGAGAGCACTGTGTTTAAGGAGAAAGCTGAACGCCTTAACCGTGAGCTGAACCACATTCTGGGCGGCCAGGAGAAACGCATCATTGATGTGGATGTCCTCTGCATGGAGAACAGGTAAGCGACCACTAGCGCTAGTGTATTTTATGTCTAGCTGTGGATCTTCAGATTGTGTGCAACAGATTTGTAGACATAAAACAATGAACGTGTATGCTTGGAAAACCAGGACGTAGCGGCTTGTGGTAGCTGTTTTTAGCTCTGTTCATCTTCGGCATTTAGACTAGCTTGGACTGCTACCAGCCAATCGTTTCTTTTACCTCACATGGAATTGAACAGAAAGACTCATTTAAAGCAATAGCAATAGTTGTAATGGCTTCTTAAATACGATTGCACATAGTTTTGCTTTTGGGGATGTTTTCTTGTTTTCAGTTGAAAGTGTGTTTTTTCACACCAAAAAGAAAATGTTGCATTACAGATATTTACACGAAAGACTGAAACAAGTTCAAGAGGAGGTCACACTGTTGAAGAGTAATTTACAGAAATACAAGGTACGACTAAGAGATCTTATTTGGTTTGGTTTTCAGTTACATTAAAGGAATATTTCACCTAAAAATAAAAATTCTGTCATTATTTATTCAACCTTAAAACATGCATATGATTCTTCTTCTGTGAAATGCAAAGTAAGATACTTTGAGAAATGTGTCTGTGGTTTTGTTTGCGTCAGTACAATGGAAGTCAATGAGCGTTGTTTGGTTACCACCGTTCTTCAAAATATCTTTTTTTGTGTTCTGTAGAGGAAAGAAAAGTCATACAGGTTTGAAATGCTGTGAGATTTAGTAAATTATGATTTTTTTTTCATTTTGAGGAACTATGCCTTTATGCTTTCATTTATAGAGTCTGTTACATTGCTTTAAAAAAATGTGTATTTGTTAAAAATCTGTTAATAAACAGTTGTTTTTTGGATATCAGTTTGCTCTGGATCGACGACGAAATACAACAATAGCTGACAAGTCTAACAGTAGTGCGCTAACCGGAGTTCTCTCTCCTAAACAAGGTGATTAAGCCACATGATTGTTTTTTTAAGAAAATGGCCCCATATGCTCTCATTCTCACTCCAGTAAACCTTTATTCATGTTGTTTACAGTGCAGGAGTTGTTATCAGAGGATCATGGCTGCAGTTTACCAGTCACACCTCAGTCCATCTCAGACCTGAAGTCTTTAGCAACGGCCTTACTGGAGAACATTCAAGAAAAGAACATTATCATTCAACACCAAAGACAGACCAGCAGGTGATGTGCATGTGTGTGGTTTTGTCTACTTGGCATCTTTACAAAAAAGAAGTTTATGGTGTCTTATAGATATTTTTTGTCCATTTTTAATCATGTTTCATCGTGTACTGCACTAAATCAACTTTGATAGCTTTCAGTCTTATTTATACATAAAGTTATAAATAAGCTTGAAATGATTTAAAGACCAGATACATCACCATCTTCTGCTTTTATTAACATTAATTATTAATTATTGGGTCAGTTTAGGGTTTTTTAACGATTAATCATGAGATATCACATCCAGAAGTTTGTGCTTACATAATAATATATGTCTGCATTGCATATTTATTTTGTATTTATAAACACACACACACACACACACACACACACACATTTAGGAAATATTTGCATGTATTAATATTTATATATATATATATATATATATTATATAATATATAATCATTTGTGACCCTGGATCACAAAATAAGTCTTAAGTAGCATGAGAACATTTGTACAAATAGCCAAAAATACATCGTATGGGGAAAAATTAGCCATTTAGGATATGAAGTAAAGATCATGTTCATATTTTGTAAATTTCCTACTGTAAATATATCAAAACTTTATTTTTGTGAGTAATATGCTATGCTAAGGACTTTATGTGGACAACTTTAATGGCGATTTTCTCAATATTTTAATTTTTTTGCACCCTCATATTCCTGAGTTTTACATAGTTGTATCTCGGCCAAATACATACATAAATAGAAAGCTTATTTATTCAGCTTTTAGATGATGTAAAAATCTCAATAAAAAAAAATTGACCCATATATTCAGTTGAATATTTTTCTTGAATACATACATGTATGTGTTTATAAATACAAAATTAATATGCACAGTGCACAGTTGAACAGCCCTAAATGTATTGTGCTCATAGGATTCTGGGAAATCGAGTTGCTGATTTGGAGATGAAGTTGAGAACTTTAGAAGTTTCTGGACTTTGGAGTCTCCCAGGTGAGTCCTTCCTGAACACATTTACGGTCCCTTTGCTTTGCGTTTTCTGCTTACTGACATTGTGTAAGATCTTTATGGTGGGTCTTCGTCAAACTGTACTGTACGTGTCCATTTGTACATCAAAGACATCCCAAATATACAAATCTGTCTTCATCTATTCATCCTCATGTAGTTCAAACCTGTTTGTTACTCTTTCTTTAGTGGATCACAAAAGAAGATATTTTGAGAAATGTCTCTGTGGTTTTGTGTCCATACAATGGAAGTCAATGGGGACAATGTTGTTTGGTTACCAACATTCTTCAAAATATCTTTTTTTGTCATACAAATAATGAAAGATTTAAAATTTTGGGGTGAATTATGCCTTTAAACTACATCATCCACAGGTTTGCTGTATTACTCAATGTTTTGCATGCAGTCTCCATATTCTCAGTTATTTACATTTTCACTATTTCATTTTTCCATTCATCTTCTCTTGTCCTACTACATTTCCCCTTCATTCCTCTTGGTTCTCGATTACCCGGTCAGAATCCAGGTTTGTTTTATTTATTTTATGCTCTCAGGGACCTTGTTTTTAATCTATGGCTCTCAGAGTCAGTTTAGGGGCTTTGTTATAGAACAACCATAAATGCTTTACGCTTCTCAGCGCTTTTGAAATACTCCCTTATGATCTGATTAGGAACTTTCTGAATAGTCTGAAACTATAAGCCTGGCAGTTTTGGTCAAGAATTTCAATGCCTTTCAAGATCAGCACTGAATGCAAAGATATTACCGCGTGAAAGCCTGCTCGCTCCTAAACACCGGGTTGCTTTTTTTATTCACCGATATATTCATTTAGCAGGGGACATTAATGTGTTCAGAATAGCTTGATGTTCTGAGAAAGCGTTCACGCTGCATTTGTCAATGTCTGGAAAAACACGAAGTCTCCCTCCAAAAATATATGGGCCGACTGACAGCGAGTTCATCGCCAGCTATTCCTCAGCGTCAGGGAGCAGCCAGAAACGGTCAATCATGTGACGGTGATGCCGGCTCTCTGATCCGCACGGAGAACTGACAAAGTCTCCTGTCGTGAATATATTTCAACACGTTTCCCGTGTACGAGACGGTGACGGCTACATTGGTAATCCAAGGTTATTGGCAAACACAATTCTAATGTGATCTCATGTGAACTTGTGGTGCATCTTAAGCTTTGTGTTTTATTTGTCAAGTACGTGATCACAGTATATGTTCTGATATTATATTATTATATTCAGTATAGAAAAAAATTTATTAAAACATTTTTTATAATGTGCATCTTTTGATGTTTATTAGGTTCTTTTATATTTATTAAGAAATAGACATTTAGCATTTATTAGTAAAGTGATTTAATATGTTTTTGGTGCATTGATAACCAGTTTTATGTTTTTTTTTGAAGAATTGTGGTTGCCTGTGTTAAACCCACCCATGTGATGTAAGTGTTGCCAGGACGTTGCTGTTTGGTTTCCAATGTTTGCGATGCTGGCATTAAGTTGTAATGGTGTTCAGGAAGTCGATATTACGTTGTTAGATGACTTCTATATTTTGAGGTCTGTTTTTTGTGTGTGTTGCTATGGCATTTTGGGTGGTGGTTAGGGTGCTGCTAGTCACATTAGTCAGACTAACATGACATTTGTCAAAAAGCCACACAATTTGAAGTATCATTGACGTCCATAGCGCAAATGGTTAGAGTTTTGTTTAATACTAAAAGTGTGTTATGATAAATCTCTAAAATAAAATCACTCTTGCCATCAAGAGTTTTGCACCTACCACATCGTTGTTTAATGAGAGCATTACATGTTTACATTCATGGTTTTAAGGTCTTTATTTTATTGCTTATGGACATAAGGATGGATGTAAGAATGTTAAGACAAACTCGAAATGCAAAACGAATTTGATCAGATGTTGTCCACTAGAGGACAGTAAAGCACTTTGATTTCATCTCGGATCAGAAAAGTGCCTGTCATAAGACCCGCTATAAAACTGACAAGCATCCATTACTGAAACTGATTGCCCACATTACAAACACATTTGGGGAATGTGGTATTATTAGAGAACTTTGTGGATGAGAGAGAGACCATCACAACTTAGTCTATGAAAGTGATTGAGCGCCGGAGAAGGAGGCCACATGAAAATGAACAGGCGAAACGCTTGATGCCGGGGAGAAAAGAGACGAGATGTTGTTTTCAGAATATGGACATGTACGTTTGTGAGAAGGGTTTTCTTTTGCCCGTTGTCTGTTTCGGTGACGTCTGTACTTGTTTTCTTGTGGTGTTGCTGACTGCGGCGTGACAGAAACGCGGTGCTGTCAGAATAGTGCGAAATCAACTTGTCTTCTTTTGACTTTTGAGCAGAGAAAAATAAAGGACAGTGTTGGATTCTTTTCTAGGGAAAGCACTTTCTAAGCCACGAGGTTTCTGGACATTCGGAACTGAATTGAGAATGTCAATGTGTGGAATTCATGTGAAGAATTACAATTCATTTGATGGATACGAGTGCAATGATATGTCAAGTACAAGTTTGACTGTTGAATGTCGAAACGTAACAATTTATTTAAAGAGTTTGTTGAAGGTATTTTTAGGGCTGCACAATTAATCGAAAAACTAATCGAGTGAAACAATTACATAATCGCCAAAAGCCTCAATTACAGCTGTCCATTTGCGCTCATTACTGTGCTTTTCGGTGGTGTGTTTGAGCACCGGATACAGTGGAGAATCAGAGAATTAATACATTGACGTGTCCTTTAGCTATTCGTTTTGGATTTTGAATTGACAACGTAATTATTTGTTGTTTACATTATATTATTAAATTGTGGATGTTTATAGAAAGAATAAAGGCCATTGTACATAGTCCAAAATTCGTGTCCGAAATTTCCACACGTTAAAAAATAAATACGACCTCACGTCGTTTCAATCACATTTACACCCAACCTAAATAAAAATTTTAACTGGGTTCGATTTTCTTTGTTTTTCACATCCGTAGGAAGCATTTTCAAAGGTGTTTTGGCTATTCAGAGCCGAAGAAATTTTGGGATGACGAATACAAAATGACGTATACAAAAATTTCGGACTCTATGTGCAATGGCCAGTCATGCAGCTGCGTCTACATTTACATTTATGCATTTGGCAGACGCTTTTATCCAAAGCGACTTACATTACATTGTACTATACATTTGTACATTTTGTATAGTAAGCAAGTGGGGGTTAGGTGCCTTGCTCAAGGGCACCTCAGCCGTTACCCGCCAGCCCTGAGAATCGAAACAGCAACCTTCTGGTCATGAGTCCAACTCTCTAACCACTGGGCCACGACTGCGACTGTCTAAGAAAGTTATAAAACATTTCAAATCTATTAATCAACAGTAATAATCGCAATTACAATATCGAGGTGAATAATTGTGCAGCCCTACCTTAGTTACAGCGTAAGAGTTTTGTTGTGCACCTGTCTGGTTTGTCTTTTATTCGGAAACGCGTCCCCTCATGTGATCTTCATGTATCATGTTCTCATTGGTTCGTTGTTTTGTTTGCCTTCAGGTGCGTCTTGTTCAGTCATTAGATACAGACGCATAGATCATTAGATCTTGTTTGAAATGTTCATGTTTTTTGTTCTATTTCATGAATTGACATTTATTTTTATGGACCACAGTAGATGAAGGCTATTCCCCTGAATGGTGTTACGTTTTTTACCTTCCTGTGGGAAATTCATAATTATCGATTAATATGGACCCAATGTAACTATGCCCAATCACGATAAACAACTTCCATTATAATTCTAACTTTGACTCCTGTTGACAAGAAACATAAAAATATAAGACATTGTATGAGAACGTACTTCTTTACTTCTGTGTTTTTTCTTGAAATAGTGTGACTTTAAGAGAAAATGTCTTTGGTGTTGATGGCTGTGGCTTCTAAGCCATAAGATGTGATGTAGAGCTTGATTTGTCTATGAAACTAGATGATTTTGTTCCCCAGTGTGCGACGGGGACAAACAGTAAATGAATGGATGGATGGATGGGCAGCTGCCAGGTGGGGATCGCCTCGCATCCATCCATCCATCCTGCTTTGCACAGCGGGCTGCGGTGAGGTTTCACGCTGCTCGGCGTACAGAATTAGACTGACTTTTTAATTAGCTCAGACGCCGGTCTCATAACACACGGATGACCTTTTCAAACAAAGGAAGTTGAGAACGGAGCCGCTGCTGCATCATTTTAGCGACTCTTAAAAATAAACCCTCTCGTGAGATCGGCGAGACTTCCGTATGGAGGAACACAGATGCTGACAGCTGTCAAACTAAGATAACTTGTGTTCATTTGCATAAACTGGCACCAGGAAGTACTTTAAAGTCCCCATAAAATTCAGATGAGTAAAGGATATCTAGTGTGCTCCAAGACATTTTAAGGCACTTCTGCTGGCACAACAGATGAAGAGGTGAATGTCATTGCACAGATAAACCAAGTGGCATTTACTTCAAGTATTATTTTAGGAAGCAAAGCACAAGCTTACATTTCAAACTAATTCAAGCTCATTTTACAAAGCATGCATGTCAATATGAAACTGTCCAAATACATCAACCATGTTTTGGTTAAACACTGGGGTTTGTCCCGTTGTGGCCTGTAGGTACTGTCTTGTTGTTGTTGTTGTTGTTGTTGTTGTTGTTTCATACATCAGTGATCGTAGAACTGCTCAGATAATACACATGATCACTGGTGGCCAGTGTTGTTATGGCACCAGTGTCCTGTGGGTAACATATGGTGTTAACCTGTGATGCATGCAGCTAGTACTAATGAAGACGGATGAGGGGAACTCACTTCCTGTGCATGCGTGTGGGCAGCCCGATCCATTCCACTTGTACATCTACATAAATGTGAACTTTAATGTGGGACAGATTTTGTTTTGGTGAGATTCATCAAAACCATTGGAATCTTCCACAGTTTAAACATGATCTGCTAAGAGTTGTTCTATAGTTTCATCGGATGCATGCACCTGGCCTGAAGTTAACTTCCAGTCTATGTCTGGTTAGTGGCTGATAATATAACAATTTATATTTTATTACATTTATGTTAATAATAATTTTATATTAATACTTTGTTGTAGAATAATTGTATTAAATATTTATATTAAATACTGGCTAGACACATACTTTAAACTTGCTAGCTAATGTCATTTACTTGTTATTTCTTTTGCTTGTTATCAGAAATAATCTCTATTCTTTGTGGATGTGTACCGGAAGTTATGTTTGGGCCACAAAATCGCACATGTGCAGTGACGTTTGTTTATGTTGTTGCTTTGAACCCGTCTATAGCTGAATGCTTGTTTTTGACTTTTACAATTAAATGTACATTAAATAAAATTAAGTTGACATTTTATTAGTTAAATCAAACATTCATTTTACTTTGTGTAAATTAAAATGTGTTTGAATGAAATGAAATTATTTATTGATTTTTATTTGCATGAATTTAGTGCATTTTGCAATTACTTAATTGAAACAATACAAATTCATGTAATTAAATGAAATTCATATTATTTAAGCTTTCCTGTAGCTTAGCGGTTAGAGAATGGCGCTAGCAATGCCGAGGTCAAGGGTTCGATCCCAGGGATTGCACATACTCAGAAACAAATGTATAATGCAATGTAAGTTGCTTTATATAAAAAGCATCTGCCAAATGCATAAATGTAAATGTATAAAATAAAATAAAAAATACTATGAAAAATGATATGTAAAGGTAATTAAATCTTGTAATTATATTATTTACGTTTCATCATTTTAATTTGATTTAAATGTAACATACCAATTATCTGTAGTTTCTCCAAAATTACTTCTTTTGTAAATGTAAGTATTACCGTGCTTTATTTAAAGTGTTATTTTACATTGGGTTTGGGTTTGTTGTGCTTCTGATCACATGACATAGCTTACATCCCTTATTAAAACATTCATTGTTTATAGATCAATTGTATAGATGAGGATTCCTACACATGCAAAATTCGCAGACTTGCAAAATGTCAACACAGTTTTTCATGTTAGTTCATGGTGCATTAACTAATGTTAACAGACATAACGTTTGATTTTATTAATGTTTTAGTAAATGCTGAAATGAACCGAACTAACATTAATAAATGCTGGAAAAGTATTGTTCATTGTTAGTTCGTGTTACCTAATGCATTAATTAATTGTTAACAAATACCACCTTATTGCAAAGTGTTACCACTATAAAGAACATTCTGTGCAAATATGATCTTTTTCTAGAGATTATAGTGGAGGTAAAATTTCAAATCAAACTTTGATGCTCATTATCTCAGAATCTGAAAACCTTGGTAATATCCACAGTGATGTCCTGGTAAATGCTGTCTCCTCTTTATTGTTGAACAGGAGCTGAAGATGCCATTACACTAACTGAGAGCCGGTGTTCCAGCGCTTTCTCCTCTCCTGGCCTTTCACATTCGCCAGAAGCCTCGAAAACAACTAACCCGCGACCTCCTGCAGGTGAGCGTGTGTAATTGTGTGTAACCAAATCCGCCATTTGCTAATCGCAGCGTCAAGAGACTGAAGTTCTGTAATTAGCTAATAATCTGACCGGCCCACCCCTGCCATCATGCCCATCCTTCACGCACGCTCTCATTGGTCAAGCCGGCCAAACGGCCAATCCCTTTCAAATGCCGTGGCATTTGGCAAATGCCGGAGAATTCTCGTTCGCTGACATTCACCAACTTTTGGGGCGTGTTCTGCGGTTGGGACAGCCCCATAAATATGGATGCTGCTGTGCGAGGCGCTGTTTGGCTTTTCTGTTGTCCCGCAAATAAGCCGCATGCAGCGTTTAACCTTTTAGCTGAATGCTCCCGAATATGGGTCAGTAATCCAACAGAATAGACGGCAATGATGCAGAGGGGAGGCAGAACTAAGCTGTTGCCGTCGCTGACAGGCCGTCACGCTCCTTTTCTGGCTTTGTGTTTTTTATTTGCTTGTGTGATATTTAAAATTGAATGTTTTTAATGCTTGCTTGACTGCTCTGTGTGGTTTTTTGTAAAGATAGGTTTGTGAGTCATCAGTTGGACAGTACAAGCGAATATATTTTGATGTTTAATAAGTCATAAAACTGTTCTTTACTGTATGTGTTCATCTTTATTCCTTTGTATTAGTACAATTGATACATTTTTTATATCGTTTTCGAGCAGTAGTTGTGCTTCATATCTTAAACGTAACGTCCAGGTTTCTCCAGGTTCTGTCCTGCGTAGTATAAATTCGAAACCAAGCTCCACTGCTGTGGTAAATGACACATTAGCTTGCAGCGGGGCTTTTTGCCATTAGCATTAGTGCTAACACCAATGACCATTAATCTTCTTTGTCCCCCTGATTGGTTCAGATGACAGGACAGGAAGAGGAGGGCCATCGCCATGGGAGCACGACACAGCTGGCAGTGACAGCTTCCCAAACATGTGGCGTGGCTCCCGCCCTTGTCCAGATGGAGGCGGAGAAAAGGTGGACACACCTGTCACCCCTGACAACAGGGAAGAGATCATCTTGTGCGGGACACAATTCGTGAGACGGACTGATGAGGAGGTCGGGTCTGAGGTGATGGGAGGTACTGCGGAAAAGCTGGTCTTCTGCACGGAGGCGTGTTCCAGGCTGGAGGAAGGCCCAAGTGGAAAAGAGAGTGAGATTTTATGAGAAGACGTCAGGAATCGGCATCTGATGATGGGGAAGAGTGAAGACGCAGCTTCATTCAGAGCGGCACAGAATGTGTGCGTTACTCTTGAGCAAACTGTCTGTGACAATGTCAACTTTCAGACGTCTGTGGAATTGCAAAGAACGAGTTTTGAGGATATTTCAGAAGTTACCACCATAGATGTATCCAGTAAAATGAAGAGTGTGTTCAGGAGAGCAACACTTCGGTTCTGCAGGAGTGGGAATCTGGAGAGGCCGACAAGTGCCGAAGTCAAAGCGTCGCCTGAACAAGTTCCTAAGAGATTATTATATTTTATTAGAGATTATTCTGTGGTCTCATATTATCAATATTAAAAGGATAATTCACTCAAAAATGATCTTTTATTCTCATGTCATTCCAAACCTGTATGACTTTCATTGTTTGTAACACAAAACCACTGAGACATTTCATTAAATATCTTCTTTTGTGTTCCACAGAGGAAAGAGTCACAAATATGAATGACAAATTCCTGGGTGAACTATCCATTTCATTTCTGGCCTGATTTCCCTGAAAAAAAGCCAATAAAAAGCGCAGTGACCTTTGACATAAGCATTGTGCTTGTTTAAATGTTTCCTTTCTCTTTCATTTACATGCATACTTGTTCAAAAGAAGTGGCACGCTCGCATCTCTCCGAGTGGACTGAGCTGGCAGCTGGCTCTTCAGCGCAAATAAAATATCAAAAAACAAACTTCTGAACTGCTTGTTTGGCAGAAGGCAAGCTTTTTCACTTTTTATCTCCCTTAGAATGATCCACATACAGGCACGCTGGGCGGCATGATGCCAGGGAGGCATTAGCGGGGAAGGAGTGACTTTTGGGAAACAGATGGGAGCTAATGGAGTTATGAGGCTAACAGACTGCAAGGGTGAGGTTATCCGCCTTACACATTTACCAGCTCAACAATAGTAACCAGAGTATAAACTACACGCTAATGAAAATTAATCATGGTTTTATTATAGTAAAAGAGTCCTAGTTTTACCATGGTTTAACAATAGTAACTATTTTTAATTATTTGTAGTAAATTCATAATTAATTTAACAGGACTGCAGACTCGAGTGTGCATGAAATAGCATTTTTCTGTAAGTAGGAGGCGATCTCTTCGTGCCTCACGTCAGCTCGCTGTCATCTCTTCCATCACTTCAGTCTGCACCCGTCACACGCAAAGCTCCCCGATGTCACATACTGACTGGCTTTCACTCTACCACAGTAAAACTTCTTAACTGGGGTAAAATCCGAGCTGTGATGTGACACTGATTCACTCCATTATGCGCCGCCTCTCGTGTTTGCCTGCTGTCGCGCAGACCTGCCGTCAGTCTCCGCCACTCACATTCTCCAGCTGCTTTTTCTTGCTCTTTGGTCTTATTAGACAAGAAACGTGGCATTTGTACAGAAGGTTGCACACATATACTGTTGAATTATTCATTGAGAAACGTAAAGTGTACGCTAGGTGAGCGGGTGGTTGTATGAAATCTAGTGGGATTCATTTTACAAGGAGCACGTGCATTTTGAGCAGCTCCTGAGTATTTCTCAGTTTCTGCTTATGAATAATGAAATACAGTTAACATTCAAATGTGCACTTATTAGAAATGTGTGAGGTGAAGATGAATATTACATTTGTTTTATTTTACATGGAGTTCGGATTTGGTAATAAGTGTACTTCTATCATTATTTCAAGGAGAACGTTGCATTACACGTTATACATTTGTTTCCAAGTATGTGCAATCCCCTGGATCGAACCCATGACCTTGGTGTTGCTAGCGTCATGCTTTAACCATTGAGCTACAGGAAACTCTACAGCTTAAAAGCGTTCTGCAATTTGCCAGGCAAACACTAGACTGCAATTCATAACCATTATTAGTTTAAGCATAACACTAATCCTTCATTCAAATCTGCTCGCTCACCCCGTGAGATTCAATGACAGCAGATCATTCCTTTACACGTCAGATCTCCCTTTTTAATTAATTTATTGCATCCAGTTATTTCAGAGCTTCTCCCTTTAACAGCAACGTCCCAAATATACCTTAAAAGAAAGCACATGTACATTGTTTATGGCCTTATTTATATATTGTTTGATTTGTTTATGCCTTTGGGAATTGAAGCAGCTTGTCTGGATGTCGCTCATCTGCGCACATAAATCATAAAACTACTTGAGCATTTTGACATTCTGAATGTTGAATATATGTTTATAAATTATAAAGACGAAGTCATGTAACTTATGTGTCATTCATTTTGGGGACCTTATGAGTGATATATACTGTATTCTCTTTAGAAAACATTGTAAAGATAAGTCCAATATTGAATTGACAAGATATGCAGTTGGTGCATTTAAATGGGTGATACGATTTCGTGTTTTCATGTATCTTTGGTGTGTTACAAGTTGTTCAGGGATATATTAGACACGTAAAATTGCAATATATAAAGTCTCAAAGCAAAAAATATGTTGTATTTAAAAGCGGAGGATCATCCAGACCTGGCTAAAATGGCTAATGTAAACACGCCACATGTCGTGTGTGGAAAGCTTTGTATAACACCACCCAAATGTATACGCAAAGAAAGAAGGCATAACTATTCTCACTGTAGTGTTGTTGTATGCTGCAGAAGCTCATGTTCCAAATATGGTAAGGGGAGTATCATTTCTGCCACATGCTTGAGATATTCGACCAATCACAACGCACTGGGTAGCTGACCAATCAGCACACCACGCTTTTCAGAACGATGAGCTTTGTAAAAATCGACGTGTTTTAGAAATATTCATATGAAATTAAATATAATATAAATCGTTATATTATAACCGAACACAAAGTTAACTTCGGGCCAGCGAGTGCATTATTTTTAAAGACTTAAATTTGTAAAAAGCCCCACAATGCAATTCTATACACATCACACACAGTCAGCTTATGGTGATTTTTTTTCTAAACAAATGTGAAGAAATTATGATATGTAAAATAAATACAAAATTTTACTTTTTGTATTGCTGTAGTTGAAAATCATTTATTCACCCTCATGTCATTCCAAACCTGTATGACTTTCTTTTGCAGAACACAAAAGATATTTTTGAAGAATGTTGGTAACCAAAGAACACTGACCCCCATTGACTTCCATTGTATGAACAAAACATTTCTCATATCTTCTCTTTTTGTTACACAGAAGAAAGAGTCATATACAGGTTTAAATGACATGTGGGTGAATAAATGATTGCTGGAGGTTGTTTTTGGGGTGAACTCTTTAAAAAGAAAAAAGGCACACAGATAAATTATTCTCATCTTGTTTCAATCATTCCTAAATCATCAAGTTCCATCGTAGCACACCGAGATCTTCTGTATGTGTCCTCTCCATCACATTTCCCAGCTCTCATCTTTCAGCACCCTCCTCCACCACCTCCCGCAGGAGCGTCGCTGCCGTCTGCCACAAACGTGGAGAGCTAATACCAATGACGCATCCAGCAATTCTTTTCCCAGCATTCCCACTGCGTTTACTTTCCTCATCTGACCCCATTCCCAGATCGTCCTCCTTTTGATGAACCACCACAGCACGTCCCAGTATGGATCGACCCCCAAACAGCCTGGCCTCTGGGAGCTTGAGAATCTGCCGTATAATTCCTCGCTTGGAAACAAAGTTGCCCATGTCTCCAGGATGACCTGGATGGTCAACGCCCTGTGGGTTGTAATGAGGACCGGCGCTGATGCAACCTTCACTGAGGTCTCCGTACTGGTGGATGTGGATGGCCCGGACTTGAGGGTCAATGGCAGGCAGACCACGGAGGTTGACGATCACTTGTAAAGTGCCGTTGGGAAAGACCTGCTTGAAGAGAACTTGTCCAGAGATCTCTGGCTGACCAGGCGGTAGATCGGGGACAGGGGTTACTTCACATGTAGCGTAGATTGTGTTGTTGAATTCTACGACTTCCGGCTTTGGAGCTTCGATGTTTGAAATAACAGGATTATCAGAAATCAACTCTCCATTTATTACATGTAGTGCCAGCAATATCAAAGAGAGTTTTGGTGTGACTTGCTCCATGTTGCTCTTAGAGCCTGCAATAAATAGTGGAATAAATAAAAAACATTATACTACTTTGCCTTTCAAGTTAATAGGTTTATTATGGCGAACACTTTACAATAAGATTGTATTCATTAGTTCATTCATTAACAATATTAAGCAATATATATATGAGATATGAAATATAAGATAAGATATAATATACAATTTTATTTTTGCATCTATTTTTAATATAAAATATAACAAGTCAAATTGTTCATTGTTTGTTCATTTTAGTGTCAGTTCACTGTGCATTATGTAATGTTAACAGTTAAGAGTATGAAGAGTTTATTTGATTTATTTCATGTTATGCATTCAGTTAAAATATCCCAGCTTTTTGAAATAAATTAATATTATGTAAGCAGTGATGTAATCTAGTATTTCAAATACTAAAATGTGCCATTTACTGCTTTTTAAGTACAGTTTCTGCATTGTGAAATGCAATACATTTATTTATAGGCTCCTGTTTTTTGCTAAATCTCCAATATAACCAAAAGTAATTTAAAATCATAACCGTTTGCGTTTCATTCACTTTGTAATTACTATTGCTACAAAAACCAAAGGTAAATACACTGAGCAAATATTTGCATCAAACTATGAAACAAAATCACACAAAGCGACGCATTAAAAGCGCACATACCTGAAATAACCGAGATGTTGTTCTGATGTGTGTTGACAAAAGATTATTGCAAAGCTTGATCGTAATGCAACCCACGTGTGCTCGTGGTGGAGAAAATGCCCTCTGGAAATCAAACTTTGTATTATTGATTGTTTGGTTTTCTGGGACCTCATATGGAGTTTAGCTGAAATTCTAAAAGGGACACATTAACATTCCCTAAAAGTCAGTTACAGTGATCTTAAGGTGTGGATTTAAAGATGATTTTGACATTCAGCTCACATACAGGACTATCGTAACTGGCAGTCACAAGTGGACACTTGACAATGCCTCTGTTTCAAAAAGCCATCCTTATAGGACTATTTCACATAAAATTAGACCATTACTTAATCGTCTGTGAAAGCGCAAGTAAAAATGCTCTGTATTTTAGATTTATACGGAGAGCATTGAGAAGGCTTGTTAATGGCAACTTTGTCTTTTCCATCACCATCAATTCCCAGCCACAAGCAATGATCCAGTTGCTATTATGTATCTTGTTAGCCATGCCTAGACTGTGTAATTACCTGTGTCGATAGCAATGATTGTCTTGTGCGCTATAGCTGATTCATTGCAGTTATATCATCGGAGTACATTCTGAGACTTGACTCAAACTACTCGCACATGATGTCTTTATAGGTTACTTTATGCACTGCATTCTGGATCATATCTAAATAAATAGTTATTTTGTCATTATTATTATATTTTGTACAAAAAGACTATTATGCCAAACATATTGGAGTAATTATTATTGATATTTTCTGAAAAGTATATTCTCTATTCTTTATATTTCAGTGAAGCCAATATATATCTTATATGAATATATCTTCATATAGATTTTTTTTCATAACTGTAAACTCACCAAAACTATGAAATAACACAAATGTAACTCTGGGAATTGTTGTGACTTATATTATATTATATTTTAGTATCTTTATAGTCACTGTTTGCCTACAATTAGCAAAAATGTTTTTTTCTACATTATTCAGTGAAGTCGTGTATTTTAAAAACATTTTTGTTAAATAAATAAAAAATAGTTTTGTACTAAAATAAATTAATATGTTGGTACAATTAAATTTGAGATATTTTTAGATTTAATACGCCTCAAAAGTTAAAATAATGAAAAAGCATTGCCGTCAAGTTGACACTAACTTTTTGAAAGGAAGGCTATAGTGTAAAACAGTTACTTCCTGTAGCATCAGTTTGATGTAACAGCTAATATCTAATACATTTTATGCAGTGTTTATATTTTAATGGATCATTCACATCATGCACTGTTACATCAAATCGAGCAAAATATATTTTCCTGAAGTAATGCGCATAGTAAAAAAATAATATGGATGAGGTGACATTAATCTTTTATTTATTTTAGGTGAGTAAAAATGGCTTAATTCAATTTGATTAAATATTTTCATTTATTTCATAGACATTTTCATACAAACGAAAATTAACATGATATGAATTTTAGTTTATACAAATTCATATAAATTTAAAATAGCTAAATAATGGAAACTGTGAAGCGACAGTAGTTAGAGAGGATTAGTCTATGCAGTCTTTATTTGTCGCTACTAGATATAGTAATGTACAGTATGGATGTTATTTAGTTCTTCTCTGGTCTCTTATGCACAAAATAAACCCAGAACTGTAATGAATAACTGGCATAAACAAGAGTTTATGGCTTGTTCGTTTTCAAGACAATATGTTCCTCTGTATTCAGTGAAATGATACCGATGATGTGCTTCCGGTCGCCATCTTGTCGTGTAACCGCGCAGGAAAGCGGGACAACGCATTGGCCGCGTTAGCGATAACCGACCAACTTCTTTCTCTTTTAATTCTTCACCTTTCTGTTAGGAGATGTCAAAACGACATCGCTTGGATTTAGGCGACGATTATTCGTCGAGCAAAAAGAGATCGTCTGACGGGTAAGTTGAACCTGAGGAGAGTTTGAGTTGTCCGCTAGCTTGGCATCATTTAGCTCTTAGCATGTTCAGAAGCGCATACCTGGCGATACCCCAAATGTGACGTTTTGCTCGTAAATAAAGCATATTCCACGCACGGTTGCCATCGGAGTTTGATTTGATGTTTTGTGGCAGATTTTGGTGTACACGGCGGCGCGCGCGTCTTTGTGGTGACAGGCGCTGCTAGCACGTGCGCTGTCCGCGTCCATTAGACAGCATTCACATTTTACTTCAAGTGTTTCCTCTGTTGCTTATTTTATATATACGAGGAGTTATAAGTAAAATGCGCATAAACCGGATTAAAGAGGGTCTCTACATTAATGCAATAAGATACTAACGTTAGGTGTGAATGTCATTTTAACGCAAACTTTTACGACACAGGGATCGGATGTTGCACATGAACAGTCTGCAAAGAAACTAACGTAACGAAAGGGAAACAAAACATGTGAGATTACAGATGAAATCCATGCGGTTTAACAGTATAAATAGGTATATAACTTTGGGAATATATATATCCTCAAATGTTATTTTAAGAAACGTAGTTGTGTGGCTAACAGCGCGGCCTACTGTGTTTCTGTTAGGATCATAACGTTATGGTTTTCAGAGACAATAACGTTAACGTTAGTCATGTTATAGAGCTAAATGATAGTGTCGTAATATGTAGATTGAACTATGAACAAATGGTTTCAAAATTATTTGTTGTTATATTGTGCACATGAATGATAAATGCTACTGCTGTTATTTCGTCTAACAGCTTACAATTTCTGGAGTAAAACTGAAGGTTCACTGCCCTGATAAAATGTATTCTTTTTATTTTTTTTAATGGATGAGTTATGTAAGATTTGGACAGTGCTTAAAAAAATCAAATAGTTAAATACATTCCCATCTTTTTTTCTTATTCCAGAACCCACCTAGACAGTAGACAGGTAAAAGAGCCACCAAAAATATTTTGAAATGTAAATTTGTGGGAGCAAATACACATCCTCTGTTGGAAGAGCGGTTTGTGTTCTCTTTGTCATTGTATGAATGAAATCAAAGTTAAAATGCACAGCATAATACAGACAAAATTATGAGAGCATTCCAAAGAGCATTCCAGTCCAGAGCCTGTTGAATTTCAACAAAATGAAACCTCGGGATTGACATGAAGTCATCCGACAGAAATGTGAAAACTGACAGAATAAGACACATAAAAACTGATTAAAAATGACAAAAAAAATGATGTTTGAACTTTTCCGAAATACATATATATAAATATTACTGTTGTATTGCTTAAAAGTGAACATAAACTTGCTTTATTTGAGGTCTAAAAATACAGAGCATCTTTTCTGTTATTTTGACACGTTTCTCCAGTTTTCATTTTCTGCAAATGGAAACAATATTTTTATTTGAAATTTGGAGAAATATTGTTAGTTCACAGAATAAATCAAAAATAATTCTTATATCTAAACATTATATATATATATATATAAATAGTAAATTCAGAAAAACTGAAAGTGGTCTATGCTCTCTTAATTTTTCTCATAACCGTAACACGTCCTGATTTGTGTAAGTGCATTATATGTTGTAATTTAAACAGAGTAAAATTTAAAATATTCTGAAAAAAACAATTGGATATTCTAATAGACTTTCTAAAATTACAAAAAATGACCAAAAAAGTAATTGACACAGATTATTCATGTATAATAAAAATGAAGAAATACTGGAGGAAAGAAGTGTCCATGACTGATATTCTCATCCTCCGTAACGTTTAAAGACTGTTTAAACACACACAAATATATTTACATGAAGTTTGATTTGATGTAAAGAAACACGACTACTAGTGCCTTTTCAATTACTAACAAGTTAACAAATTACTTTATATTTTTCCAGTTAAAAACGTAATAATCTTTCGTCACGCTGCATACACGACTCCCCCCCCCCCCCTCATTACCGAGACAGGTCGTTTTCCACATTTAAAGAAATTCTACATATATAAAAATCTATTCAAAATATAATTAATTAATGTCATATTATGTATGATTAGTAAAAACTTGCTTAGGCATCATGGCTTCACTTGTTTTTAGCAAAACATGCTATGAGATTGACAGTTTTAAATTGGTATGGTAATGAGAATTTTTAAGGCCTTTTTTTGTAAATATTTTTTTAAACTGTCAGTAAAGGTTTAGAAATTAATGCCTTTTAACATATCATACCTTGTTTTAAATGAATATAAAGGAAATTTGTTGATACGAGTGTTTTTAGAAAATCACGTTTGACATCTTGAAAGCAAGATTTTGTGAGAATCACCCATATACTGTTGCATGTAGAAAATTGCTTGTTTAAAAATAATAAAAAAAGAGTTTTTTTTCTTGGAAATGAAGCTCAGAAAATGTGTGAGAGCTTTATTTCATTTATTTGAGGTATTTTACATTTACGTTTATGCATTTAGCAGACGCTTTTTATCCAGCGACTTAAATTGCATTATACTCCACAATTGTTTCTGAGTATGTGCAGTTCGTGGGATTGAACCTATGTCCTTGACGTTGCTAGCGCCATGATCTAACCACTGAGCTACAAGAAAGCATTTTGATGCATTAAATGCTTAATGTCTTATTTGTTGCTTTTGAAGTAGCTTTCTTTGCCCTGATCTATTTGTATCTTCACCTCAGTAAAGACCGTGACAGAGATCGTGACGAGCGGTCGAAGGATCGTGACCGCGACCGTGACCGAGATCGTGACCGGGACAGAGAGAGAGACAGCAAGAGTTCTAGTGCGGCCCTCAGCTCCAGTGTGTCCAGCGGTGTAGGGATGATCCCCCTGAAGCAGACAGCCATGCAGCAGCAGATCAACCCCTTCACCAACCTGCCTCACACCCCACGCTACTACGAGATCCTCAAGAAGAGGCTGCAGTTGCCTGTTTGGGAATATAAAGAACGCTTTAATGATATCCTCACCCGTCATCAGAGCTTTGTGCTGGTTGGAGAGACAGGCTCTGGAAAGACTACACAGGTTAGAACGCACGTGTTTGCTAAGCCCTCGCATGCATCACGAAGTGACAATTGGTATGTTTTCCATGTAAATCAGTTTCAGTTTGGGGGTCCATTAATGGTCAGGGTGGGGAACTTTGATCTAAAACGGAATAGACTGCACACATCATCAAGTCACATGGTGTGCAAATACATTGTTTATTGATATTGTGTTGCCACTACACATGATGAAATATTGTAAATAGTTCAGCACCAGTATCTGGTTGTGTTTTGGTAACAATGGTTACAAACCGGTCCAGTTACACTGCCTTTGTCGAATACATATTTTGAGTAACTTTAAACTTTTCTTTTCAGATCCCTCAGTGGTGTGTTGACATGGTGAAGGCCCTTCCTGGCCCAAAACGTGGGGTCGCTTGTACTCAGCCACGTAGGGTGGCAGCCATGAGTGTGGCACAGAGGGTTGCAGATGAAATGGACGTCATGTTGGGACAGGAAGTTGGATATTCTATCAGATTTGAGGACTGTAGCTCTGCAAAGACCATTCTGAAGTAAGTTATCATTCAAGCAGGCGATATGACTTTTTAAGATAAAAAAGTAAAAATTGTTTTAAGGAATTTGTATTTGTCAAATGCAATGTCTCGTGTTTACAGATACATGACAGATGGTATGTTACTTCGTGAGGCCATGAACGACCCCTTGCTGGAGCGTTACGGTGTCATTATTCTCGATGAGGCTCACGAGCGCACGCTAGCCACAGACATTCTGATGGGTGTACTGAAAGAGGTGGTGCGTCAGAGGGCAGATCTTAAGGTATGTTTAAAAACCCACTGAATACATACCTGTGCCACCTACTATGGTATAAACAAGTTAGATATTAGACACATATTTTGTGTTTCTCAGTGAATGATGTGTATCGTTATTGTGGCGTCTCTTACACAAATGAAGAACTGTACATTTCCATGCTACACTACACCCCAGCCAGGAGATCTTTCTTTTCTCAAACAACTGCAAATAGTAATCGAGTTTGAGTGCATCTATATATATTCTTCGTCCGCCTATTGTCGATAAACTGCTCTCACGCCTGACAGCTGTGTGGCCATTCATTTGAAGACAAACACAGCCATTCCACTCAGAAATGCACAGCCAGTCACTTTAGCAGAGGCGCAGCGACTGCTGCTGGGTCAGCCCGTTTGAAAGCCATCAGCCCAAGGAGAGCAGAAGCGCAGCGAGGTTTATGGCTGAAATGTGCTGGACCCAATACTCATAAAGCAGATGGGTAATGACTACTTGTTGTCAGGAACAAATCAAAGGTTATACATGTGTTCAGAGACTGTTAAATAAGGTCTAGGTGACTGCAAGTGATCTTTTGGCCTTCTGTCTCTATTCAGCTTTAAAGTTTAATTTGCTTTAACAGCGATTATAATGTCTCATGATGTGGAAAGGTGTTGAGTGGACCTCACAATGGCTTGGAGTTTTTATCCCTCTATTACAATCATGTGTTGAAGGCAAGATGTGCTTTCTGTCTAGGAGCTTTGACATGAGCAGCTTTGCAGAATGATGTTGGTTTACAAGTCCTCTCAGTCTGAGGATTTCTGGTCTGTTTATTTCCCTCTAGGTCATCGTCATGAGCGCCACCCTGGATGCTGGAAAGTTCCAGGTTTATTTCGACAACTGCCCCCTGCTCACTATTCCTGGCCGAACGCATCCCGTAGAGATCTTCTACACGCCAGAGCCGGAGAGAGACTACCTGGAGGCGGCAATTCGCACAGTCATCCAAATTCACATGTGTGAGGAAGATGAGGGAGATGTACTGCTCTTTCTCACCGGACAGGAGGTTTGTCGCTGGAGTGATGGTGGATTTTTCTAGTGTAAATTTGTATTGTGAAGTATTTTCATATTATAGCAATTGTTCATCCAGTGATGTGAATTTGTTCACTCCTGTCTTTTTAACCAATGTTAGATGATTTTGAAAACACTCACACAGCATCATTGGCTCATCTAATGAATTTGTATATGACAATAAATGACCTGTTTGCTCAACCAATAGCAGAGGGCGAGGTGATGCATTTGAAAACGGTCGCTTTTGCAGTTTTGTTTGGTAGTGCCGGCAGTGCAGAGTTTGACAACAGAAATAGAAATATTGTAGATGAAGAATTGTGGGTACTTTATTTTGGACGTGTGTGGCTTTATGCCTTTACATTCAAGATGCTCATTATGAGCCACATTTTTCATCGGTGACATTTTCTAGCCCCTTTCGCGCGCACGCACGCAACAGTTAAATAGTGCAGAAGAGATCAATGCTTAGATTGATAATGGCCGTGGACACAGCTGGTCTTGGCACAAAAGCGAAAGCCTATGAGAGATGACAGAGAGTGACCCAGATTCAGTCCTGAAATTAAGCCATTTATTATTTTACGTCTCTCGCAACCAGTGCTCACCTGAGCGCAGTGGAGGGTTAGGAATCCACCCAAATGATAAATACGGTCACAGATGGAAAACTGCAGCCTTTCCGGTGTGTTCGTGGTGTTTCTTTTTCCTTTCGCGAAGATCAAAGGCAAATTAACTTTTAAAGCGCCTCTAAATATCCTTGCGTAGGGCGTAATGAAAAGTTTCAGTGTTGCTTTACTGCAAGATAAATCTCAGATTTGACATCATATAAAATGGGATAATCTCATCCACATACCCCCACTAATTCAATACATTTGACGCCCTCGCAAAAAAGATCTTTTATGCTTTACATGGCACTTTGATGCCAGTTGTGTTCAGGCACCGGTTGCCCCTCAATTCCATTTTCAAACAGAAGTCAAATCTTTGTGACATCCACACAATCAGATCATTTGACATCCTGTTTATTAACTCCTGTTGTTAGTTTCTCTAGTGGATGTGGTCAAGTAAATCTGTTTTTATATCAGGTGTTAGATTGATCGTTGGCACATTGCAGAATGAATGAAATCTAGTTAGCTGCAGTTAAAGTGTCTCCAGCATTAGATGATAATTGAGTGGAGTTTCATTGATGTTCTCTTTGCTCTAAACCCCATTACAAAGGATACTGAGTTACATGCAAACTCAACAATCTTCTATTTACACTGTTAGTTTACTCATTTTACTAGTTGCAGGCGTTTGTAGCTTGGTAAGGTTAATAGAGTTAATATGGAATAAGATATGTTTTTATTAGGGTTAAAGGGTTCTTTATCTTTTCTGAGTCCCGTTGTTCACCAGAATATAAAAAATGTCATTTATTTATCTTCATGTCTTTCAAAAATGTGATGTTCACACAGTGGAAGTCAATGGACACTAGTGTTGTCTGCTTAACAACGTTCTTCAAAATATCTTCTTTTTGTTTGTAATAACATGAGTGTGAGTAAATCATGAAGAAATGTAAATTATTTGCTGAACTATACCCTTAATGCTCCAGAAGAAATGTATAACTTGTATAACTATATAGAAATTATATCTTTTGTAGCAAACAGCAATTAGACCGCTTTCAAAATATCCAATCTTTTAAAAACCCCTCGCTGATATAAAGTCGTTATTTGTTTAACTTTGCACGTTTAAATCAGCCGTAAATTACCACTGATTAAGATTATTTCTCTCCTTTAGATCTGTGCCAACTCATTTGCATCTGCAGCGTGTAGATTAAAGGGGCCGTTTCAAATATTTTCGCCCGGTATTGTATCTCGGCCGCTGCGAGAAGCGAGGGATCTCGTATTGGCGTCCGATTCCAGGTGCAGGCTCTTCTGCTTTGGCACAGCCGTGTCCCTCATCCCCTGGTGCCTTGGCAGCACGGATAGCAGTCCTCCCGACAGCTGCCGCTTCCCAAGGGCTGACGGGCTATTAATACTTCAGCTAATTTGATCAATCCATTCAGATTTGCCTCGTCCCGCTCCGTTGTCGCAGAGCTTTGATTAAGATGCACGTGGCCACCGGCACCATTTCTGTGCGTATTGTCCCCCCGGGACCGTTGTGTGTCCACAACTGCTGGGATGTCTGCACACTCCCGGGCTTTAATGGGTGAATGATCAGTTATGGCTGCTTGGATATGCAATGAAAGGAAATAAAATGAAACGTCTATGAGATGTAGCTGACTTTTAGGGCCTTTCTGTGTCACAAAATGCACTCTTTGAGATGGATAAATGGTTTATTGTAAGTAGTATTATATGGTTTGGCATTATATTTTACAGAGATCAGCCATCTTCCCTTTCCAGATGAAGCTGCAGTACTCACTTTGACCTGAGGATGGCGGTACTACATAGGCTGTGAATGCTTGTGCCACTTATAATAAGTGTGTCTTCATACAAGGAGAGAGACATTTGTATCCAAGGCAATATTTAGTCTCTTTGGGAGTTTAGTGACTGCTGCTAATAGTGGTTTAGATGAACAGATTTTAAAACATTATAAACCCCTTAACTTCCTTTCACCTCTCATATTTTTTGGGATTGAGAGTGGCTTATTAATGTTTAACACCGTATGCACAGCGCAGGCACGCCTTACTTGACACAAACGCACCCGAGCCGATTAGATCAGTGATATTTCTAATTCTCTATGACGACTGTCATACATTTCCAGATCTCAAGCCGCTATGTTTGTAATGTTCAGCTTCACTTAACTGATCTGTTGTGATTTGCTCGCGGTTATGCATCGCTGCAGCTTTCTCATTTCACATTAGCCCTACTACATCGCCATCTGGAATAATAAAGCGCGTGCGAGCGTACACGTGCCCTTGCAACTGCTGCTGTGGATGGCACTGCCATAGGGATCACACCCAAGTACCACCGTGCACTCCAGCTTTCGTTTTCTCACTCGGTTGACACAACTGGCACGTCAAGTGTACCGCGACTAAACTACCCAAAGTCTCAGTGGTGCTGGCGTGTCAGGGAATCGATCTAGCAGTTAATGATGTTTGTAAAGAGATGACTGAGGTGAAGATTAACAGGACGCTGTTCCAAAAGCAGTTGTTTATGTATTGAAGTTGGGACAAACAGGACGTTGAATTAACACATGTTTGTTGTGGGTCCTAACATCAATCTGCTTATTTTCTAGGAAATCGATGAAGCTTGCAAACGGATCAAACGTGAGATCGACGACCTGGGCCCTGATGTTGGAGACATCAAAATCATCCCACTGTACTCAACCCTGCCACCACAACAACAGCAGAGGATCTTTGAGCCACCTCCACCTCGCAAACCAAGCGGAGCCATTGGCAGAAAGGTAAAACATTACCTGCAATGCAATAATAGGATCGTGATTATATTAGCAATATAACATCTGCATTATGTGTGATATGAATGCAGAAATATTGATACAAGCATCTAAAGTATGAGAGACTGTTGGTAGAGGGAAGGATGAGTAGTAAGGAATGTTGAAAATGAGTTTCTTTTTTTTTCTCCTGCCATCTTTAGCTTTGGTGTAGCAGTGACTCACAACATATGCCGCTTTTGTCAGCATATGACTCTTTCCTCTAATTTTGGAAAGGAAAATTACTCATATCCTTCTATAATTTGAAAAGCGTCGGAGCATCAATCTCCCAAGCTATTTTGGACTGTCGCAGTTCGATTTGACTCCCCCCGTTTTGTTTCCGCCTGTCTCCATTTGAATACGGACGTTTTGCCATATTTGGCTTCGAAGGAATGAAATGTGTTAATCAGAACAACTAAACAAGTACTGTAAAGCTTTTTTCCTACCAGGGGGTTGTCTGTTTTTTGGCAATTATGCAGACACGTTCTTCCGTTTGTTTCTGTTTCTTTTCCCTGCCTCTCAGTCAACTCTGTACTGTTGCAGTGTGGAAACCACCTGGATGTGTGTGTGTGAGCGGTGACAGCGTCACGTTTGATCATAGGCTGCAACATTTAGCCGAACAGTCGATGAAGAGTTGAATGAGTCATGGGCTCAGCCTCCCCTACAGTTCTGCTTGTCATTATCAACGCCAAACATTACTGGTGTCCTAATGAACTAATGCCACCGTTCACTCATCCGAGAACTTCGCCATTCTTGTTCCTTCAGCATGATGGCTGTATTTGTACCAATAACAAAGTCTTGGCTGCATGCTTAGTTTGCGTTTCGACGAGCCGAGCAGAATCCGTATCCGTCCGCCTGGCGTTTCGAGTGTCTGCCTTGTATTACCGCTGCAGCATTGTGTCATTTCATCTCTCCCATGACCACTTCCATGTTTAAAGAGGCTGAGGATTTTTCAGCAGTTTGATTAGCTGTAAGCCAGGCCATAAGCTGCTCAGAAGTTCAAACATCGGCCAGTGTTTGCTCACGCCATTCAAAGGAAAATGAAAGTGGACGTGGATATGCAGAAGCTGTGTTGAATACGCTGCGACCTAACACACTTCAAACGGACTGGGGTTGAAATAGAACGACCGTGAAGGCGACACCAGGGTTTAGTATGGATTCAAGCAGTGCATGCTACACAAATAATGGCATTTTTTGTGGTGTATGTGTTTAGTGCATGAAGAATGCTTTTACCAGTCTAGTGTTGTATGTCTTTTGTGGCTGCGAGTACATAAGGGTGGGCTCAGATTACCTTGTTAAAATGTCATCTTATCAGACCCTCCGGCATACATTAAACACAATGCATATAAGCCACCTTTGTCGGGATGATGGGATGTGCATATTTTATGCATGGAGATCAACACTGTGTCATCGCGTCCTCTTTAAGGACAAATCCAACAGACGCTTTTGCTGTGCTGATGCATGGATTTATTAGACCGGATTTAACTTCAGCAGTCAGGAGGGAAATTGAGGACAGGGTGAATTTCTATAGTCACGTTTTAGTAGTGATTATTGGGATGTAGCAAGATCTTCGTTGAAGATGTTAGGAATGCTGGGTTATAGATTCAAAGAAACGGTGAGGCTGCCATATCAAAAACAATTAGTTGATGGCTAATAATGTTTTCTATTACAGAGTTCCTCGGCTTATTCTTAAGTCTTAACCTAATTTATAGGTCCAGCATCTAGTGGTGAGGTTGTGAATTGCAACCAACGACTCACTCCACCGCTCTCCCTTTCAAAGCACTACGGTGGCTGACACAGGACAAAGATGTCGTCGCGTTTTTGCTTCTTTGCTAAAGGAGGTAACATATTTATGAAACGCCCTCTGTAGAGCAGTTTGTCCGTTTAGGGATACTGTAGAAACAACATGACGAATTCCATGTAAGGTGACCCGTGGTGTATGTAGATAGAAATAACTCATTCTAAGATAATAAAAAACATAACGCTTCATTATGCAAGATCTTTATACAGCTCTAAAGACATAGTTATGTATATTATATTGCATTTTTGTCAATAGATCCTCCTTAATAGTACACACAGCACCTTTAAAGAAAATAGTCTGTAAATAGTTTTTTATGTGTAGTGTATTTCCGGTCTTTTTGTCGTACTTGATCAACAATTCTGGTTGTCTTGCTTACTTGGCTTACTCCAGCTTTTACCAACGAGGACGAAGAGCAGGTCGAATTGAAATAGTACTTATTCAAGTGAAATGTTTCTTAGCCTTGCTCGGTCAGCCCGCCAACCTTCTTCCAGACCACTTGAGCATGGATCATTGCCTTCTAAAAGATGCAATTTCTCAACAGCTCATGGTTCAATGAGTACGACTAAGCCAAAAAAACACTAAATGCATTACGAGTGCTATGTGATTCATGCCAGCGGCATTCACCTTTTGATAATTTGCATGACTGCTATTCAGGAATACTTTATCTCTTCTAACACATCTTTCACAGGTGCTCATATTTTCTGAGCATGCAGTTTGGTTATGAACCACACGTTCTCCATCCATGTTTTCGATCACAGTGTCAGGTGGTCTTTTAGGAGCACGCTCTTTCTGCACTGATCTCCGGAGACTCAGGGTGGCCTTTTTTCATTGAATTCTTTCCATATATATATTGGTCGATAAGTGGTTTCAGCTGTTGAATTACATCAAGAGAGAAGGTGCATTAAAACCCTTCTGCATTAATAACTAAACAGCCATGCAGTTGAAGGCCGGCGAGGAATCCACTTTTAAAAGGTGACATTTGAGTGCCTCAAAAGCATCAGTAGCATCTTCAATAGCTGGAGGGGACAAAATTACATTACAAGAGGATTATGTACACTTCCTGTGGTCTGAAATGTTGTTGTATATGCTCCATCACCAGGCTTGTGAGCATCTTCTGTGATGATTTCCTTTGCGTTACCCTTTGGTACCTGAAAGAGAACTTTGAGCTGATGTGATGTGTAATTGCTCTGATATGCAGATGATGTTTTTTATAGACCGCATTGCAACCGCATGTGTTTTTCTTTACATTTGAAAGAGAGAATTTTTCAAACTTATCAGCTGAATGCAAATCTGACAGTCGAGAGTTTCCCTTTTTGTCCTTGTTGAGGTCATTCAAAATTAAGCTGTTACTTTCAATTTGCAATGGTTGGACTAGAGTAAAAGTGATGATTCATAAGTGCTTCACATATGCCAGAATTATGCCTAAAATGAATGATTAAATGAATGTATGTACATGTATGTGTTTGTGTTTATCAATACAAAATTGATATGCACAGTATGCATGCATATTATTTCTAAATAAACTTTTATTCTGGATGTGATCAATCGCTTGACAGCCCTCATTTTAATCTAATTCAAATTATACTACTTCGTATTGAATGAAGTGCACTGATCTTGTATAATGCATTCAAATGCTGCTTACAGAAACCGGGTTTGTAACAAAGCTACACTTACTCTGTCTGGCATTTTGGCACTTTTTTTTTAGCCCTATATGCTCAAATGAGCGCATGAAGCATGCTATTTGCTTGTCGGTAGTCTCGTTCCAGGCAGTGTGTGACGTGATGGTTTTTAATATAGCCTGCCCTCATATGCTGCCTTATGATGCAAACACCTCTGGGTACATGAATCATCTGCACACAGTGTATGACCGGTCTTCTGTCCAGCCTCCTTCCAGAGCTTTACTTCTCTTACAGATGCTGTCACCCCAGCATATCAAAGCCTGTCCGCAATCACCAGCTCAAAGTACGTCGCTACACCACACACGAAGGCCACCTGTACTGTAAACAGGCGCGAGAGAAGGAGCGAGACGCGACATGAATAATAGAGTTTCTTAGACGTGGTGGTCTCCAGGGAGAGGAAGATGGCTGCACGCTGTGCACAGACATGTATCTCATCTCCAGAAAGAGCAGTGGTAATGCGTCTGGACGGGCCGCTCGGCGGAAAGCAGTCCGGCTCATCCGGCACACTCCCTATTCGACTTGATTGTAGCAACTGTTGCCTTACTCCCCTGTTGGGTTGTGTTAGTCTTCCAGCCTGTGACAGCTCACAGAAGTGTCTTTAAGGATTTAATTCCTACTGATTTTTTTTCTTCTTTTTTTAAGTCATGGAACTTTTCCTTTTTAATTTGATTTTTGGTTTTGCCCAGAGCAATGCAAAACTTTCTTATCACGTTGTTAAACAGGCACACTGCTGGCATAGAGGATTCAGGTTGAGCTTTTGCTCGGTGGTGTCGTTGACTCCGCAATACCGAAGACAAAACCACAGATTGGGAAATTTCCCAGACACTAAATCAAGTTTTGAAAGCGTAAATTACGTCTGGAAATGACGATGGGTGATGAATACTTACCAGTTTCTAGTGATCTGAATAACAGCACGTCTTCACAAACCTTAACCATAGGTTTTACGCCTTGCGACGTGACTGCTTGTGTTACGTAAATAAATGCTTCTTCAAATTGTGTTTTATGTAGTACTTTCGCTTCATTGAGGGATACGACTGGTCGGTCACAATCGCGCTGTGATATTTTTCATGTTTCTTGGTTTTTGTTTACAGGTGATAAGAGCTGTTTGATCTCAATCTCGATCTTATTGTTTCTGCTCTCGCAGGTTGTGGTTTCTACAAACATCGCCGAGACGTCCCTGACCATCGACGGCGTGGTGTTTGTAATTGATCCCGGCTTTGCCAAGCAAAAGGTTAGTCTTCTCCTCTCTGCTTCACTTGTCTAATCTCGCCCCATCATCTGTTTCTCTTGCCTCTGAAATCCCCAGATAAACCCAGTGGCGGGGCTCTGACAGCGGCTTGAGATAGAAAAGCTAGTTATATATTCTGCTGACATTTCCCCGGCCCAGCTGCCGCTGTCATACATGTTGTCCGGTCAGAGATGAGGGATGGCTTCGCTTTGGCATATTGCTGTGGTGCAATGGTGCGCATTTATTATTCACACGGATCTTTCTTTATGGTTGCACAGGTGTATAACCCTCGCATTCGAGTCGAGTCGCTTCTCGTAACGGCTATTAGTAAAGCTTCAGCCCAGCAGAGAGCGGGTCGTGCCGGGCGTACGCGTCCTGGCAAGTGTTTCCGGTTGTACACTGAGAAAGCCTACAAGACTGAGATGCAGGTGAGTGACACGGTTTTGAATCTGCATTGAATCGTGCAACAGAAGGTTGACCAGCACATTTGCTTTCTACCCCCTTCTAAACACAATCTTGCTAAAATTGACACATTTCTCACATCTCTTTGTATTGCTTCAAATTGCTCTTTAAAAGCTGTAACCTTGTTTCTCTTGATATATCAGATTTTTTTGGTGTAGAGAATCCTGGCTAATTCACTTTTCATTTTCTTTCCATCTCATTTTCTCTGTCTGCCCTTTATTCTGTTGACAGGATAACACATACCCTGAGATTCTCCGGTCCAATTTGGGCTCTGTGGTGCTACAGCTCAAAAAGCTTGGGATTGATGATCTGGTGCACTTTGACTTCATGGACCCACCAGGTAATAGAGTGACTTGATTCTGCATTTTGGTTACACCACCGAACATAATGCTGAGTAGAATGAAACCGTTTATATTATACAACGGTTTTGTGTTATGGGCGGCCATCTTTCTTGTGTAAACAGACTTTTATTTCACAGTCAGATGTGGCTTTGATGCTGTAATTGCTTTAAAGCAGGTTGAAGACGGATGTGGACTTGCATTAAAACGGCACGATAGTCAGACTTGTAATTGCTGAATAACAGTCGGGAAGTTTCTGTGTGATTGGATCATTGCCTTTTCTGAAAGGTTCATGACTTCATTAAGGCTCAACATATTATTGCAGTTAATTCAAAATAAAAGCATCTTGAAATTATAAATGTAGCCCTGGGCAATGTAACCAAAAAATATATCTCTCTTAAAGATATAGTGTTAAGGCTTGTACACATCGGGACGTTTAACACCTCGTGACTAAACAAATGGCGCCAATGTGAGTGTGCACCGATGCGCAAAAACATAATGTCTGAAACAAAGTTGCGTAGCGCCACCTTGTTTATTTCTGTTTTTCATTAAGCGCCATCTAATGTCAGGGAGTGAATTTGCACGTTCGCTTTATGCTTAAAAGGTTTTTTCTTTTTTCTTCAAGAGTTGCTGTAAGAGTTTTTTTTTTTTTTTACATTTAAAAGAGATTTAATGTGTAGGAATAGTATTAAAAAGCTATTTCAGACAAATAGGCAAAGTCATTACGGTACTCAAAAATGTTATATATGTAATGCCATTTTTGTATCTGTAGTTTTGGTTTATGTATTTGTTGACCTGTTTTCAGTAAGCATGGGTTTAGATGCTTTTAGACAGACACGCAGGAGGCCAAATGAAAAGCAGAAGCGATTTGTAGTGCTGGATGAAGCCGATTGAAGGCATTTGCCCGGTGACATTTGCCAAACGCTCGCTTACACGTACCTCACTTCAATGTACCTTTTAGCATTCTCTATCATTGATTTTTGCCTTCAGTTAACATATCAGCACGTTTTGTGCTATTGTTTATAACTGATGTGTATAAATGGCTTGACTCTCTAACAAATACACTTTTTGCTTGAAGCATATTGCTTGTTTTAGCTCATCCTTTCTAAACAAATAGAAAAAGTATGTCTGATACCAGATCGATACTACTAAATCAGTTTTTTCAATGAAGTTTTCCTGACTCATTCATACAGACAGCGGTAGTCTTTTACCATATTCAGCAAGCGGCTCCAAACCCAAGGCAATGCTAATTTTCAGTTAACATGCAACTGGTCATTAGACCCAAACTCTCTAGAGCCAAAGGTCAGTAATTGAATTTGTTGGTGTGTGACCACTGTTGATGCATTAAGTAGAAGTTCTTTGCTGTAATTGAATTAGTGGCACTGCTTTTGCATGTCAGATGAAAAATTAGCCCCCTTTGTCTTGAATTAAAAGTTTGTTGTCCACAAGGCAAACACGATGTTTTTACCAGAAGCAAACGGCTTTTAATTCACATTTTTATAGATGGGAAGGTTTCTTGAAGGTGCAAGGATCTATTGACAAAAATGCTATATAATATATATATATAACTGTGTCTTCAGGGGTGTATAAAGACATTTCATAATGAAGCGTTGATGTTTTTATTATCTTAGAATGAGTTATTTCTATCTACTCACACCGTGGGTCCCCTTACATGGAATTCGTCATGTTGTTTCTACAGTATCACTAAACGGACAAACTGATCTACAGAACGCGTTTCATAAATATGTTATATAGTTTGGCAAAGAAGCGAAATGCGACACTGTCTTTGTCTTGTGTCAGCCACCACAGTGCTTTGAAAGGGATAGTGAGGTGCTAAATTTCATACACTGGACCTTTAAATGTTTTCTTGCCCAGATTCCGAAATATTTCCTAACATATTTGCACACTATATTTATAATAATATTGAGGTTTGCAAGCATGGTAGACTAGAAATATATATTTAACATGGATTCAAATACAATTTAAACAATACAAAAATTAACTAAATATAAAACAAATTTGCAAAATTACAAAATAATACTTGTATTTTGTTCTCCCTTCACGTCTTAAAATATTTTCTTCTCTCCCTCCTGCCAGCTCCTGAGACGCTGATGCGAGCCCTGGAGCTGTTGAACTATCTAGCGGCGCTAAATGACGACGGGGACCTGACGGAGCTGGGCTCCATGATGGCCGAGTTCCCCCTCGACCCCCAGCTGGCCAAGATGGTCATCGCCAGCTGCGAGTTCAACTGCTCCAACGAGATCCTCTCCATCACCGCCATGTTATCAGGTAATGCATGCTTACATGTACACACATATACCCCCTGCATATGATTTAAGAGAGTAGTCTGGCTATGTAGTTTAAACTAATAGATTCTGAAATTAATTATTTGTAGCTCAGTTTTATATTTCCAATTAGCAGTGCTCAGGCCAGTGCTTAAATGTCTGCATTAAATATCCAAAACTTCAAGCTGGCCCAACCGTAATGTTATTACAAGGAAATCATAATGTTTGAGAACATGAACGTAATTGGTCTCCTTATACATTTGGCTACTTAGTCGATTCCATTATCTAGAACGACACACAAAGGAAGTACTTACAAACAGGCAAGTTGCGTCCCTTAATGTGTCACATGGTAGGACTGCCAAATCAGAATGGCGCTTGAACAATTTGATGTCTGTAATGCAGAGGGGTGGGGGAGAGTACGAAATCCAATACTGTTTCTTACTAAGACTGGCTTTGTTGAAGTCTGAACTTCCCTAGTCTGTTTTAAACAAATCAATCAGAGACGTGTTCTCTTCAGATCTATGATAACGTGAACACAGCTTGTCTAGTTTAACATTCAGCCTGTCCAACACGTGGTTAATAATTGAGATGCCTCGGACCCTTCCTTGAAAGATCCTCGGAAAATGAGACCACAGGTTTCATTTAATTTCCACAGCCACCATTCCTCTTTTCCAGAATGGCATTGAAAGCAGCTCTCCCCTCACCCCATCCTACCATTTGGTGTAGCGTACCCTGTGCCGTGCTCTAGCCTCAGAACTAGGCCTTGTGTCCTGTCTGGGTGAACGCTTGACTCATCCCTATGGGCGGCTATGTTGGGGCCCATACCAACCTTGTTTAGTCCCACAGTGCTTTGTGCGCCCCACCGAAGCTAAGAAGGCTGCGGACGAGTCCAAAATGAGGTTCGCCCACATCGACGGGGACCACCTGACCTTGCTCAACGTCTACCACGCCTTCAAACAGAGTATGTATATACAACACACTCGTCATATTGACAGATGTAGGGATGTAACGATTCACTCAGCTCGCCGTACAAAATGAGTTGAGACCAGATTCATTTAACATCTCAACCGATTTGAATCGTCACATATTGTAATCGATTCACTCACTGTGAATCGTTACATCCTTAGATGCTAATGTATTAAAGTGCTCGCTTAACCTGGTTTTTATTGTCTTTCAAGACCACGAGTCTGTGCAGTGGTGCTATGATAACTTCGTCAACTACCGCTCATTGATGTCGGCCGATAATGTGCGGCAGCAGCTCTCACGCATCATGGACCGCTTCAACCTGCCGCGTCGCAGTACGGAGTTCACCAGCCGAGATTACTACATCAACATCCGACGGGCTCTCGTCACCGGCTTCTTCATGCAGGTGTTTACGTTGTCCTCTGTATTAAGTATAATTTTTAAAATGAAAAGCAAAGTTATGCGAATGCTTCAAGGCATTTGTGGATATCCGTGCACGATATTGGTTGGGCGTCCACAGAGATGTGTTTAATAGAAAACTGTACTGTCCATTGGTTTCTTTTCCTGGCTTTTTATCCCGGTGAAGTCTACCCAACCCAGAGGCTTAAAACAATGTGTTGGCACATCAACAGAAAACCATGTGGATGTGGCCTTGAGGGTCGCTTCAGCGGATCTTGATAAATTCCAACTGACTGTGTTTATCCGTATAATCTCTGAATATACCATGTAGGGTTCGCCTGAAGTGACAGTACTGTGGGATCTTACAAAGCGTTATTAAACGGATAATTCTGGTCCTGGATGCCGATTGGTCAATATGGTGTTCAAGCCACATTATTGATTCAATTATCATGATATTATGAATTATCACAAGAACCATCCGTGCTTCAGGGTTCTCTCGACAGTGATGGGGTTGAGCAGCACCGCGGCTCTAAAGGATTAGAAATGTAGCATATAAACGTCTTTGTTTAAATATACTTGTCCACACATTTTTATCTGTGTATCAATGCAAATCACCCCCCAAAAATTAGAAAGGATGGTTTAAGTTAAAAATTAGAGATTATTTTACAAAGAGATACCTGACACTTTGTGAATGTAGTCGAATTGGTAGCGTGAAAACCCCCTTTAGCTGTTTATAATATTTAAAAAACGCTGGTTTTGGAGCAGAACTAAAATTCTCCTATCATTTTCCTCCCTCTAAATAAAACACCATCCTCTGGTTCCTTTTGGGAATGGAGAATCACAGAAGCTTTTCAATGTAATGCGTGGCTTTCTATCAAAATGTGACCATTTAAACGCATGCTAAGAAATCAAGGCAATTTTCATCCCGCGCAGGGAAAGGAAATGACATTTTTATCGAGTCTGTCTCCAGGAGGGGGTACCTGAAACAAGTGACCTGACTTGTGGAATTACTCCATTAATTTTGAAATATTTGTCAACATTAACCTTTACTGGCGAGACAAATTTGTGCCTTAGTGTACGAATTACCGGGTGTCCCATCGGCCATGTCTCTGTTTGCGTTGGGGGTTTATTGAGACGGATTGCCCGGGTTAATCTCGACATCCGTACGCCGCATGTTTAAGTGCCTTAAAGAAGCGCTCTCGTGTGCTTTCTGATAGCTGCCGCTTGATTTATTTCTTCATTTGTGTGTATGCTTTTATCAGGTTGCTCACCTGGAGCGCACGGGACACTATCTAACGGTGAAGGACAACCAGGTGGTCCAGTTGCACCCATCAACCGTACTGGACCATAAGCCCGAGTGGGTTCTCTACAACGAGTTCGTGCTGACCACAAAGAACTACATCCGCACCTGCACTGATATAAAACCAGAATGGTAAGCTAAACTTTCCACAAGAGAGCACATTTGTTTTGAAAAAATATGGCTAAACTTTCTCTGTCCCTGTAGGCTGGTGAAAGTCGCTCCACAATACTATGAAATGGGCAACTTTCCTCAATGTGAAGCGAAGAGGCAGTTGGAGCGCATCGTCGCTAAACTTCAAACCAAGGAATACTCTCAGTACTGAATCGACTCGGCGGTATAAGGACTATATACGTTTTGAATTCAATATGTGCTGTGCAGTGCTGCTTTGAGCTCTGAAAATTGTACATTGTCACATGTCCATTCATCTTTAGGTTTCTGTACGTTTTCTTTTCTCTTTCGGTTTGTTGTCATCGAGATATAATTATTTTTTTATAATAACTTTTTGCTCCCATCCGCTCCATGTGTTTGCACCTGACAATAGCGTGATGTTAAATTGTGGCTATGCACTAAGGATTGGCTGGGAGCAAATACGTACTGGGATACCACCATCAACTGGTTTTGCATGAACATTCATGTGGATGTTGACATTCCTTATTGAAAACTTACTGCTATGTTATTGAGTAGAACAGTCTCTGTTCTTTCTGTAAATGAGCTTTTACTTCAATAAAAAAATCACTTGATTTCAGTTATGCTTATGCATTCATGCTTGATACTGTTTTTGTTGAAGTTCAGCCACTTTTGCATTTGTTTCCTAATGATGATTTATTAAAGGACACATTCAGTAATTATGGGAGAAAAGGACACATTTACATTTATGCTTTATTAGATCAGACTAAATCGTTCTTGTTTTAACTTGTGTAACTCATGCTATATTTAAGTTTTTTTTTTTTAAATTTGCATAAAATTTAATTGGCCCAGTTTATTTCCCAATTGCATGTTAGTTTTATTGTAAGCGATTTTTTTCATGCAGTTTAATTGAATTTGGCCTCATAATGTATTCCAAATGTCATACCTTTGTTTTATTATAGTTGTTTTAAATTAGCTTTCATCCTCCTTTAATACACACAAATAATCACTGGTGCATCCCATAAAGGTTTCATCATTTACTCATCCTCATGTCATTCCATACCTTTATGAATTACTTAAGCAGAACACAGAAGACTATATTTTTAAGAATGCTGATAGCCAAACAACACTGACCCCCATTGACTTCCATTGTATGAACACATACATTTCTCAAAATATATTTTTGTGTTGCACAGAAGAAACGCGTTCTAAATAACACGATGAGAGAATAAATGACAGAATTTGCACAATTGGTTGAACTGTTCCTTTAAATGGAGATCATTTGCAGGCTTTCAATTAACTAGTATAAATCTGGAAGGTCCAATTTCTGGTGAGTCATTGTTGTGGCAGTGCTCTCACCAAAAAGAACACTCCGAGCAATGCTGAAAAAGTAATTGAAAAGCACAAGGCAGGGGGTGGATGCAAGAAGACTTCCAAGTCATTGAATAACCCTTGGAGTACTGTTAAATCAATAACTAAGAAAAAGAAAGTGTGTGGCACAGCTGTAAATCTGCCTAGAGCAGCTGTCCTCAAAAACGTGTGACTGGGCAGAGAAGATTGGTGAGGGAGGCTACCAAGAGACCAGTGACAACTCTGGAGGAGTTAAAAGCTCGGGTGGGTGAGACTGGAGAGGCTGCGTACAGAAACTGTTGCCCAGGACCAGTCACAGCTTTCTGGGAGAGTGGAAAGCTACTGTTAAAAATGGCATGACATCTCAGCTAAAGTTTGCCAGAAGATGTGGGAGACTGAAGCCATCTGAAGTGTTCTGTGGTCTGATGAGCCTAAAATTGAGCTGGGAGAGCTTAATGCCACCTTTGGCATTGGCATTAGCCAAACACTGCACATCATCATTAAACCAAAGAACTCGTATTAGGAAGCACTGCAGCAAAATACAGAGAAATCTGAAAGGAAAGCCTGATGAAGTGTGCAAGACACCTGGGAGATGAACTTTCCAGCTAGACGATGAATTGATGCATAAAACTGAACCTATATCAAAATGACGAAGTCACAGTTCGGATCTCAATCCAACTATGGAATTATAGTCTATTTACTAATGCATCTAAATGCTTTGAATGGGAGGAATAGTTTTGTTTGTTTTTAGTAACTAATTTGAACCCATTTTTGTAGTATTTTATTCTTCGTCGGACAGATTTATTTCTGTTGCGTGCTTCGCAATTTTGGCAAAGCAGTCAAATTTTTACTACTATTAGCAATGACAATGTTGGGATCTATTGAAATGTATTTAAGAAAAACATGAGATGAATTTAATAGCATTATTATTATTTGATCATTCTGTTTTCTCTTTCTTTGCCAAAGAGAGGAGAGTGCTTCTTAATCTACTGTGTTGGAGTGTCTACCTGAAATTGTTGCTTAATATGATCTTATGTGTAGTATAAAGGAATAGTTCTATTCAATTATCATTTCCTTATCCTCATTTTAAATCTGCATGACTTTCTCCCACAACACAAACAAAGACATTTTGAAGAAAATTGGCAACGGAACGACGTGGACACAAAACCAATGCAAATGGTTACCACCTTTGTTCAAGTATTAACATTCTTCAAAATATCTTCTTTTGTGTTCTGCAGAAAAAAGAAACTCATACAGGTTTGAAATGACAAGAATGTGAGTAAATGATAGAATTTTCATTTTTGGGTGACCTGTCGCTTTAACACTATTCCCTTTCTTGCCAATACTGGTATATGTGACACCCATAGTACACACGCAGTAAATGACACATTGACAGTACTAATGAAAAATAACTGTAGTCGGTAATCGAACATTATTACATCCTTGTGGTTCATTTGTGTTCCCATGTTAAACAATGAAGCATGCAGTGAATACTTTAAAGCTTCTTCAACTCTTATTTTGTGGGCCAGTTTCCCAAGTGTCAGCCCGCTGAGCTATCTGGAGCGTGAAACCGGCCGAAATTGTGCAGCTGGACATATTAGGCGAGAGGATCATTGAACATAATCGTCTTGCTCTAAGCTCAGGTCATTAAAGGTCCACTGTAATGACGCTGTGATTTTACCATGACGCAGCATCACGTATCGATGATCATTCAAACTTTTGTATGTTTTTAAAGTTGACAATTAAACCGAAAGCATGACCCGGGGCTAAAAGAACGTGATAAAAAGACGAGTTCATGCATTCAGTTCAGGTTAATACACATTTTCAATGTTCAGATATATGTTTCACCTTTATTTATAAAGAAGGCAGTGTCTTAGTAATCCATAGCAATGCCTTTCCCCTTGGCCCTAAAACTTTAAAGTTTCATTGTTGTGTTTTTGCTGCACTGATAAGACTGAACACGGCACCCACGGGGACTTTTTGTTCTATTTCCATATTAATCCATTAGTTGTAGATGAAGACCAAATCCATTTGTCACCGATGGCATTATACGGCACGGTTACGCGGAGACGAGTCCTTTGCAAGGTGACACGTGAGGGAGATGCAAAAACTTCAAAAGCGACCTCAAGTTAGCATTCGCCCCCAATTGAAGTTTCAAAGGAATATCAGTGAAGAGAAGGGTTTTCACATCCAGGCTGCCACGTGTTCAATATGCAAATGTGAGAGATTAGCGTGTTTATTTTGATCTTTTCTGACTGTTGGGGGGAAAAGTGTTCAGCCCCGAGTTTTTAAATAGATGGCTTTCTACTCGCAAGCACACATGTAAGCGTGAAATTGTCCCAGAGACTACCGCGGTCCGCCGAAGCCGATAGAAAACACATTAGTTTGAGCTGATCTAGAAATTATAAGGAATTGATCTAGAAGGGAAAGGGGTTTTGTCATACTGAGTGTTTCCAATTGATCTTCGCTGCATAATTACCCAAGAAAATCATTATTTTTCTAAGTAGTCTCATGGCCACTGTTATGAGCTGGGAGCCAAACCCACAATTATTGTTTTGCATCTTATTTATATCAAAAAATAATACATGGTTTTGTCATACAAGTGATTTACATAATTGAACTCTTTCTTTGTATAATACATCAATGTCATGAGAATTGGGCAGTCGTGGCCCAGTGGTTAGAGAGTTGGACTCATGACCAGAAGGTTGCTGGTTCGATTCTCAGCCCTTGAGCAAGACACCTAACCCCCACTTGCTTACTATACAAAATGTACAAATGTATAGTACAATGTAATGTAAGTCGCTTTGGATAAAAGCGTCTGCCAAATGCGTAAATGTAAATGTAAAATTGGTGCCAAAATCAATTAATCGGCCCTTTGAAGTGAACTAACTAGTGCCACTACGTTGCGTGTTTGACCGCCTTACATTTTACACATGTTAAACGTATTTATTTAGCAAAAAAGTGGATGTTCTCCAAAGTCAGAACTGTTTGAAAGAATTGTTCAGATCATGTTGACTGGCAATGATTTTAAAAAGCATCTCATCTGTTTTTTGACCTGTAGACTCCATAATAAAAGGTACCTATCAGTTCTTATTTGTGCATCCTTGCTTCCTTTTCTCAAGATATTTTTTAAATGTTACCTTGCATATGATTCGTTGGATGGCCTGTTTTGCTTTCTTGCAGGACCACCCACCAGACCTCAGATTGTGTTTTTTTTTTTTTTTTGTGGATAACTCAGCATTTCACTGCCTTTCCATGTCGTCCTCCAGCCGTTGTCCCGAATGAAGCGGGGACAGGTGTCTTATCTTCATCGTGCAGTGTTAGCGAAGCCAATCTCAGAGGAAGATGTCGACTGGAATGTGACAAATCCATCTGTCCTGGTTTGAATTTGTATGCTAATTTGAAGTAATGGCTCCTCCGGTGACAGGACGATGGAACAATTCGATCATGCCATCTCTGACAGGAGCTCAGCAGCCTACCTGTGATGAGTTCATGTGCGATGTGGGGAAGGTTGCTGTTGATATATTAGCCCTACAGGGAGAGGAAGAAGATCCTGCTTGTTTGAAATAAACTGCAAATGGTGAAACTTTGAGAAATTAATCTCACCTCATTTAAAAAAAGAGTTTAGGGAGATTTACCACCATCTGCATTGCTGGAAATGTCAGAAATGAGAGCTTGTGCAGCATACGACTTCCACATTTCTATTTGAGCTTGGTGTATCCTTTTAACTTTGAGATGTAGGAATGTGCTATGCATTAATGTACCATTCACGCTAAATAATGAACTTCTGTATAAAAGCATTTTCTCTCTCTCTTTTCCATTTGAATATTTGGGAAATTCATGTAGTCCTGCAATATCTACAATTGTTCACAAAGGAAAGTTTAAAACTGGATGAAAGGACTCCCTACCATTCCCCATCATTAAAGTCAATAGATAACCATCTCTAAACATTCAAAAGCACTCCACAAACACTGTGCATGTTAGATAAACCTTATTAGTCTCAACATCTGTTAAAACATTTGATTAATGAATATTTGATATGTAAAGTAGTCTGTGGAGCTGTTATCAAGCGGTTGAAAAGGAAACACCGCAGCGTGAATTTAGATTTGTAATAATTCTGAAAATGGTATGTTTGTACGGGCAACTAAAGTCATATGGGTTTATAAAGTGTGAGTAAATGTTGATGATGTTCAATTGAGTAAACTAATGCTTAACTTGCTGAATAAAAAATGAATTATTGATAAAACTTAACGGAAACTGCTGATAAACCATCAACGTGTCTTGAAATGTGCAGCTTTGATGTGTTGAAGTAATTTCCACTTTCAAAAGGAAATATGGGCATATTGTGTGGCCTACCCCTTTAAAATAGCCAAAAAAGTTTACCTGTAAGACTTGAATGCTTCTAAATGTGAATTTTGTCAATATTTTGAAGCACACTTGTTTATAGATAACCTTAAGCTATAACATTCATAGGCTACTAAAAGCCAAAAAAATGATGACTTTTGATAAACCATAGACATAAAACGGTTTCATTGGACACACGTGCCTGTGTTTGTTGATCGGCTAGTGACTAATAATAAAAAATCTACTCATATTTTATTTCCGTTATATAATTATTTTATTGTATAATAATTGTAATAAATAAACATTTTGTTGACTTTGATTGTATATTAATTATGTTAAATAAACAATTTGTTGCGTAACTGGCATTTTTCCTGCACGTGTTAATATAATATCTGGAACAACTTAGGCCCAACAGGTGGTTATGTTAAATTAACTTTATAAATATTATTTAATATATGTCTGCGTATTTATCGTTGTACAGTCCTATATGTCTCAAATACCCCGTTAGACATTCGCTGGACAAACTACAAAACAAGCAAAAGGACGCAAACACCACAGAGACATATTTCATATGAATAAAATCTGATGGAAAGCTAGTGCGCGCACGTGACAGCTGAGCCGGTGACGCGCTCACGGTTGGCGTTTCGTGAACTCAAGGACGCGCAGAACCGAGCCGGGCTGAGCGAGACTCGCCGAGGGAAACAAACACACGCGTTCACCGAAGAAATCTCGCACATATCTGAGCGGGCACACGCAGACGATGGACGGATATGGGCTGTCAGAGGACGAGATCTTCTCACCGTATCTGCTCAACTTCACCTGGGAGGATTCAACCGAGCAGGTAAGAGCGTCACGCCTCCTCTTATCAGCCGTATCGCATCTGATTTATTCCCTCAAACAATGCTTTAGTGATATCTCCCTCTACTGTTGCGAGTTTTGCGTTGTAAACAAACAAACGTTGACTTATAACATTGCCAGCAAGTGTGATATGGTTGCCAAGTGGCACCCTTTTCCTTTCGTATACTTTATTATTGTTTATTATAGGCTACTCTGGTTTATTATAGTGTATGTTCTTGGTTTATTATATTGTATGTTCTTGCTTTACTTTAGTAAACATTTGCTGTTGTATTGTTCGTGTTTATGGCATGAAAACACACTCTCGTAAAGCTACGTACATCACGCAAACTTTAGGTATGCGCACGTCATCACGTCGATCAAATCGGATGGGCGCTCGAAAATACGGCCCAAATGTGTGCAACTGGTATGACATTGATAACATTATTTAAATACATCAGTTAACCCGAACTAACTGTAAACTATATTACTACAGCTTTTATTAATCTTAGTTCATGTATAATTTCAAGGTTTGCATATACTTTTAAAATCAGAAGTTGCATTTGTTAAGTTTTTTTTAAGCACAACATGAACAAACATTAACCATAACTATTAATTGTTGTATATTTATGTATTAACATCTATTAACAATTGTTAGTTCGTGTTAATGCATTAAGTAATGTTAATGAATGAGTCCTTGTCGTAAAGTGTTAGTGAGCAACTTTTCAAAGGGGGAGAAGCTCGTTTTTTGCTCACTTTCAAGCCAGCTTCAGTCACTGACACAAGTGCTATGATGAGGTTATATGAGATCAAAATCTTTTATCAATAATGAATAAACGCAATTGATGGAATAGCGAAATCCAAAGCATCAGTCGCCTCTAAAGCGAATAGGTTCACTGCTCTATTTTGAAGTAATTTTAAACAGAAATGTGATTTTTGGCACAGATCTACAAAGACGTAAGGTGTGGATGTGTATGTCAGATTCACTTTGACATCAGTGCTCTAGAGATATTTGATATGAAATTGTACTTGGCACATATCAGCTGAGACACGTACTGGCCACAGTTTAAATGATGTATGAGTCTGTTGGTAAGAAAAGGCACCTCTTGTTCAGGAGTATTGGATTGATTCTTGGAGTTTCATAGCACAAGGGCTTTACTTAAGACCAGGTTGAGTCATGCTATCATCGTCATCTTTTATATTTAAGAAGTTAGTTCACTAAAATATGAAAATTCTGTCATCGTTCTTGAGTCACAGAAGATTGTATACAATGAAAATAAATGATGACTCAGCCTGTCGGTCACTATCTTTCTGCATAATGTCTCATTTTTTGTCCCACAGAGAATATGAAGTCAGATGGGTTTGAAACAACAGAATAACATCTTTTTAGTGAGTTATTTCTAAAAGCAACTAGACAACTGTAAGGCTGCGATATATGTGACAACTTGCTAAATAACATGCTAAATAATTATTCAAATGTGATTCAAAATTGCTTCAAGTTTGAAAAATCAACTAAATGATATTGAAATAAATTTAAAACTGGAAATTATGTATATCATTCATATATGTTCCACAATATATCTTCGAATAGAAGCATTAGGGCGATTCTAACTGTTTACTGTTAGATTTTGGATTCCCCGCACCATGAAAAAATAAAGTTTTTACCAAAAGTTTTTTACTGTAGTGATGGCACACGTCAACATTTGGTGGTTCAAATACTCATATGATATATTAGCATTTTTTATTTTTAGTGCATGATTTTCCATAGTCTGGTAAGTGCCTTTTCTGGATTGTCACATCCATAATGGCACATATTCCTCATGAATGGACACATGAAAATAAAAAAGTAACTATTTTATGTAGATTCTTCAGTATATTAGTAACAAATGCCATCTCCAAGCGTTTATATGTCACATCCATAATGCAAAATGTCACATCCATAACGCTGGAATTACTAGAACTTCTGATAGTTTTATCTGTATGTGCTTTGTATCAGCTGTGCATATGCTTGTGGAGAGAAATTGCATAAGTTTCTATAAAGAAAAAAAAAAGTAGAATATTAAAATATCGTATGATTATACCATCAAAATCACCAAAAGATTCATTGGTTAATTAGTGTTTAAATTTATTAAAAACATTTCAGAAGTTAGATTTACTTGTGCACCGAGGGATTGTGCTTCTTTGCTATCCACATGCAAGCAATCTGCCATCAGAACTGAATGGTCTGAAGGCTTTTCAAAAAATGCCTTTCCTCGCAAAGAGGTGGACGAGCTAAAGAAAGAAAAACTTGTGTGGGAGAGAGTGTACTTTTGCCTTCTGCTGCCTTTTTCCTCTCGTCTCGGATGGACCAGAGAAATAAATAAATAAAAATAAGTGCAATGTTGACACACTGTGTTCTTGTGGCCAGATTATCCACTCATGCCTGAACGGTGGATAAAGTCCCTACATTATTCAGTCAGCTTTGCCTGGTGTGCTGGGCCTGGGCTGGGAGAGAGATGTAGAATCGCTGGGTGCTTCTCGCCGAGAGAGCTTCACTAGTTTTAAGTTGGATGTTTCAGCATCCTATGCTTGGAGCGTACACGAGCCTCACAGTTCACAGGCGAATGACAGGTTCATTTATGAAGTGTGCTGTATTCTCAGGGGGAGCTCAAGTCTGCAAGAAAAATCTAAACACAGTAATAGAAGTGCTGTTTTGTTAGAGAGGAAAGAATCTGCCTCGAGTCTGGATCTTCATCTCTTGAGTCTTGAGGCTGCTGTTGCGGGTGCTGAAATTTTAATTGTGCGTTTTCAAGCGTGCCTACACGCAAACAATTATCTGCCATCGTCTGCTCCGAAAAAATTGTTTTGTCTTTGCAAAGCAAGCAAGCAAGTGTCCACTACGTGACCACTGAAAGTGTTTCACAGAGGAGGAGGAAACAGTTTTAGGCCTTCTGAGTACTTTTAGTTTGCTTTGTTGAGCTTTCGGCTCATTGTTTTGATTTTTATGTTTTATGTAGTTGTGATCTGTTTTTTGAAATGACTGCGAATGAAAATTCTTACATAATTTACTTGCCCTCATGCCATCCCAAATGCATGATTTTATATCCGATGTTGAACACGAACCAAAATTAATATTTTTATGGTTTTCTCTCACAAACGTATCATTTTGCTTTTGCTTTAATTTCTTAACCTACAGGTATCTTTTCTCCAGGTATCATTTGGATAACTTTTATGATGGATGTATATGCTTTCTGGAGCTTCGGCATGTTGACCCACATATGTGAACATTACATGATTCCATTAAATCATAATTGTTATAATTTATATGTAAATTAGTGCTGGGCAACGACAAAAAATTGTATCGGATGATTTTTCTGTGATTAATTGCATTGTTAAGTGTAAAATTATAAACAGATCTGTATTGTGCTGCTGCCCCTTTAAGAGCGAGTATACAAATACGGATGTAATACTGTGACACGTCCGTTTTGTTTTCCAACTATTTACATTTATGAAACTGACTAAGGATCTTTGCTAATATGGGAATTTTGACGTAGGCCTGTCGCAATAGTCTAATTATTTACACAACGTCAGTAGTTTTTGGTGATGCAATAAATCGCCATTGCGTTTATATATGCGTTTGTTTAGGCCTACATAACATTAACATTTTATCCGATCTCTGTGCCCTGTGTCTGTGTGTCAAAAGCTCATGCGCGCACACACACACAAGATAAAGAGACATTGTTTTTCATTGGTCAATTAGGCAAGTGTATTTTAAACGGCCACATTATGATATACAATCGTGCTGCCCTCTCCAGAGCTTATATATGAAGGTCTCTCCTTACCCTAAACTTCATAACGGCTTGTAATATAAATCAACCAATTGAGGACTTGAAGTGTCGGTTTTGTTTATTTTAAATATTTACATTCCAGGTATTATTTACATTCCAATTTCAATGTCCAAATATTATATTAAAAGGTTTTTGTTCTGTAAAAGGGTGCACTTACAATATTATATCATTATTTAATCAGTGGCATAATGTATTTATAAAATGACAATAATATCGACTATCGCAATTATTTCTAATGCAATTAATCGCCAAACAAAAAGTTGCAATCGTGACGTAATATTGTGTTTATGTGTCCATTTCAGAGTAAGAAGCCGTGAAAGAGAACTCAGTGGGCACACGCATGTTTTTTTGCATTAGCCTCACACTGCATACAATAATGTTACACGAAACATAATTTGTTATCATTGCTGTTTTGTACCTTAGCTGGGGAAACTCTTGTATTCTGCAGGCAAAACATGTTTATTTTAGCTCCTCTCTCTTGGTCCTTCCGCTTCATCATCAGTAGCATTAAATGCACTGGCTTTCACTAAACACTTAGGCCCGGTTTCATAGACACGGTTCCCAAGTCCCAGACTAAAATGCTAATCTGAGTTGCCTTACTTATAATAACTTGCAGTGACAAATCTTAAAATATGTCAATGCCATTGATTTGTCTCAAGATCCTCACCAGTAATATTATTTACTAAAGCATTTTTATAAAAGTGACTTAAATATTATAATTTAATTAAGGCCTAGTTCTGGCTTAAGCTAAGCCCTGTCTATGAAACCGGGCCTTAGTGTTTCAAGTCTAGCCACAACCGTGTTCCTGGTTCATGTGCGTTCTTCAGCAGTCCTACCACCCCAAATGCTCTCATTGGTTATTTAAAGGACCCGTGTGTAAAATTAAGGTGGATCTAGAGATTGTTTTATCCACGACTGCCCCACGACAGGGGCAGTCGTGGCCCAGTGGTTAGAGAGTTGGACTCATGACCAGAAGGTTGCTGGTTCGATTCTCAGGGCTGGCGGGTAACGGCTGAGGTGCCCTTGAGCAAGGCACCTAACCCCCACTTGCTTACTATACAAAATGTACAAATGTATAGTACAATATAATGTAAGTCGCTTTGGATAAAAGCGTCTGCCAAATGCATAAATGTAAATGTAAATGTAGAGATAGAAATGCTATTTCATATACATAACTATATCTTCAGAGGTGTATAGAGACCTTACATAATAATGCGTTATGTTTTAACTATATTAGAATGAGCTATTTATATCTACATAGGTCGCCTTCTCCATGTCGTTTCTACTGTAGCCCTAACATACTGCTCTACAGAAAGCGTTTCGTAAATACGTTATCTCCTTAATAAGCGAAAACATGATGACATCTTTGTCCTCTGACAGCATCCGTAGTGCTTAGAAAGGAAGGGGCGAGCTGTGGAGTGAGCCGTTGGTTGCAATTTGCAACCACACCACTAGGTGCCATTAAATTGGACCTTTATGAAATATGTGTAATAAATATTTATACTTTTACATAATATAAACTATACTTAAATATAAATGTTTATATATATTTATGTAAATAATTGATATATATACATGTGCATGCATGGGTATATATACATATAAATATACACAACACACACACATTATTTTGGAATTGATCGCTATTTTGCGATTAACCGATTTGATTAGTATTTTATTTGTAATATTTATATACACTATGATTAAGTTACAACATCCAATAGTCTATAGTGCACCATCTCAAATGATGATTCAGACGTCGTCATAAAAGTTTCTCTGTCTTATGTGAGGTCAGCACATAAATAATGTTTGTCCTTCAGAATATCAAAGCTCTAGTGAAAAATGCATTAAGAAAAGTAATAGCATTAGGTGATGTTAAAGATATTGGTGTGTTGTCAGGACAGAGAGGGTTTTTGAGCTGATAAACCGTTCTTATAAGTGCATTTTAGCTCTGTGTCGAGTCAAGAGTGTGTGCTCTCTGTTTGATCATCTCAGGAGTGCCTTCAATGCTTTTTGAAATCTCTGAGTTTGTGTATTTGTGTATATTTATCCTTCTGTGCCGATACAGTATTTAGTCTGCCGTGCAATTACAGGCTATACTCCCATTTCCATTTATTTATTACATATGACTGTGCAGCTCTTGTTTTGGAGGCAAGTCTGGTCAGGTCTGGCCGGCACGGTTATATTCATTTTCAAGGCTGATCTGCGGCAGATTTTGGTGGTTTAGTGCTGCTTTGGCATATAAATGCATTCTGTTATAAAGTGGCCGGTAGAGCAAACTGATGGTCTTTATCAGAATCTTTATGCAGGGAGTTTTACATTACCGTCTCTTGAACTGGACTTTTTGGATTAAATAGATTCAGAGGCCGTTTACACGATGAAAAACGGAAAAGTTTATTCCTTTGCGTTTTTGAAAAGTTTCATGTACACATGAGAACGTTATGAAAACGATCTGCATTTATACAGATCCAGGAAAACGGATAAAAACGCTGTAGTATGCGTGCCAGGCCAGTGGATGGCGATGATACGATGTTGTGTATGTTGCGTTTTCAGTTGATAACGATCTCGTATAAACGGGCTCTGAGGCCTTAAGATTTGCTGCTTCAATACTTTTTTCATTTTACTTTGAGATGCACATCTGCATCTGTCCTTTCATAGACAGGACTTTGATTATTTGTTTTTTCTTGCCTGGGTGTATGGAGGTTAGGTTAGGGTCGACTTATACTTTTGTCCGGCCTCGTAAGACCCCTGTTCAGACAGGTGTTTTGTAGTTTTAGTGTGTCCAATTAAATTATTTTATTTGTCACAATGAAAATAAAAGTTCAAGTACAGCTGTGTTTTCTCTTGTACGGTATGCTGCACATTTTGGCAAATGTAGCCAAAAGTCATCAGGATATAAACCGAAAATGTCATCATATTCTGCATAAATACTATGAGCAGTGGGGTAATATGCTATTGTAAAGATATCCTTTTTACTTTTTAGTTTAATTCTGCTCAGTTATTTTATCTATGAAGCCACTGCACGGCAGCATTAGAGCACGAACAGACCTGCAGCTACTGTCCGACTGCCTTTATTTATTCTTTCCTCTAACTTATCCCATCAATTAACATCAGTAGAATTCAGCAGTTCAGCAAGTATTGCCGGAGTCCAGGCTTGTTAAGTCCGGCTCTGTGGGGTTCCAATCTATAAGACTGGACTAATGCTCCAAGCCATCAGAGCACACAAATATTCTCTCTCTCTCTCTCTCTCTCTCTCTCTCTCTCTCTCTCTCTCTCTCTCTCTCTCTCTCTCTCTCTCTCTCTCTCTCTCTCTCTCTCTCTCTCTCTCTCTCTCTCTCTCGCGTGCTCGCACCTCTACTGTATTTTTCTGTCATCTATTTGTCTGTCTTTCTATCTGTCTGTCTGTCTGTCTGTATATCTCTGTCTGTTTGTCTGTCTGTATTATCTGTCTTTACATCTTTCTGTCTGTCTTTATATCTTTCTGTCTGTCCGTCTATCTCTCTGTCTATCTCAATTTTCAATTTCAATTTCGAATTAGCTTTATTGGCATGACTGTGGAATAGCACAATGTTGCCAAAGCAATAAACAGTGAACAAGTTATGCAGGCATATATATATTTAAAAAAAAAAAACTTTATGGTTAATATTAAAATTAAAAATTAAAACATAAATAAAAAAATCTCTCTGTCTGAATATCTGTCTGTCTCTATCTATCTATCTATCTATCTATCTATCTATCTATCTATCTATCTATCTATCTATCTATCTATCTATCTATCTATCTATCTATCTATCTATCTATCTATCTATCTATCTATCTATCTATCTATCTATCTATCTATCTATCTATCTATCTATCTATCTATCTATCTATCTATACTACAAGAGTATACTTTATCTTTCACTTTTCTGCTCTGTTATACTGAAACCCCTTTAGCAGAAACCAAGTCAGACTGGAGTTATCTAATTTAGGTGGGATGCATCACTTTTCGCAGTAGAGGCATAATACTGTATTTTACTGCCAACTTTCCAAATGATAAAACTAACATTTCTTTTTAAATTATCTCCATAAAGTTAAAACCGTAGTGTTTGAAAATGCTCAGTAAGATCAAATACCAGACAAACAATCAGTTACTTTGTGCTATTTATGCAGAGACACTGACTTACAGGCAGTAGATACCCAACAGCAGCTTCTCATGACCATGTAAATTGCAAATTACTTTAAACACTGGCAATTCAATCCGCACATTTGAAGACATTGACAATCTACAGAGAGACAGTTTTAAGTTAAAATCTTGCTCCCGGTCTGCCTTAATGGATAGCTATTAATGCCGGAATGCCTGAACAAATGCTTTGCCTTGCAGGAATCACATTTGTTATCGAGGCCATTTGTTATTGAAATGGAAAGCGCGCCTCTATTTTGCACATATGGGCATGAATAATATCCCCAAATCCGGCGAGTTTATTTATGTCATGAGGCTGTGTGTCTGTCTCTAGTGTTTTATTTGCTAGAAATGTTCTGTCTGAATCCTGACATCCTTGTGTCTTTTATATAAATTCTTTATTGCTTAGCCGTGGCAGAAAGATTTTCTCATGAGTCTGTGTGATATTAAAGGCCAACTTGTACTTTTCTAGGGTGGATACGTTTTTTTATTTTTTTATTGTCACAGAGCTTGAGAAATACAGCAGGCAAACACGCACGTCTTTTTGACATTCATATACATCCGTACCCACGAGGACGACCCCCGGCCCCGGCAGCAGTCCAGAGAAGTCGTGATCTTGTCCCGCACCTTGATTCCGTACCGTTACATTAGCTAATGAAGAAGACGGAAGCGATGCCTCTCGAAATGCTGTCGTGGCACTTTTGTGGGAACACCACGTCCTGTACGTACCTGGCCGAGGACGCCAACGGTTCGAACGTGAGAGACAAAGCAATGGTCACCTTACCCAGGGCTCATTGTGACGGCTGCCAGAGTCACCTAAGAGTCTCATCGGAAATCAATGAGCTCACTCTTTAATTGTGTAAGAAAAGAGATTCACTGTTTACGGCAGCACATCATCGGTTAGGACAACTTGACTTTGGTTTCACCGTCCTGGACAATTATAAAAATTTGCTTTCGTCTTTATTTTTGGCGTTTATTTAAAATGCACAGTGCACAAATGTACAAAATTTGCTCTTTCATTTTTTATTTTAAGCTTACTAAGATGCAATCCATAACGTTTGCCCCACCATCATCTCTGTTTGAAACATAAACTTTGTCGCTGTCCTTCCGAAACCTCATATGTCCAATTTGTCTGTTTTTGAGGAAATGGAAAAAACACTTTTAAAATGATTTGATGATTGATGATTTTATTGGTTAGATAATTGTAAAACCCAGTGACAAACATAAAGGTCGACTAATAATAGTGATTTAAAAGAACTATGATGGTTAAAATAAAGGGCAGTCGTGGCCCAGTGGTTAGAGAATCGGACTTATGACCAGAAGGTTGCCGGTTCGATCCGGCGGGTAACGGCTGAGGTGCCCTTGAGCAAGGCACCTAACCTCCACTTGCTTACCTAGAAACAAAATGTATAGTATAATGCAATGCAAGTCGCTTTTGATAAAAGCGTCTGCCAAATGCGTAAATGTAAATGTTGTTAAACATGCATTTCCTGCAAAATCGTACCCAAGAGGGTTAAAATTTTAAACCATTACAATAAGCTTACCATTGTAGGGTAAAATATGGAGACACATTTTTAACATTGATTTTCTCATGTATTTGCTCAATAACAAAAAAGTTACAGATTTCACCTTTAAACATTTAAAACAGAAATAAAACGAATAAAACTGCTCTCATCAAGATGACATGCTGCATTATTGCGGCCACTCGTACTGTTTTCCCCTACGAAGCGCGCACGCACCTTCAAAATCTGAAAGTCAGATTTCATTATGTTTTGTTTGCTCTTGCTCTTTTTCTATGCCGTTTGTTCGCTTCATCAGCAGTCTCGGGGAGTCATCGGTAGGTGCTGAGATGCAGAACCATCCAGAATGTGCAACCTCTCCTGCCACATGCTGCGTCTGTACCTTTTCATGCATTCCTTATTAGCCAATCACCAAGGGAGCAAGAAAGATCCAGAACTCTGATTGGGCCCCTGGTGCCTAATCAAGTGACATAGCCACAGTTGGGCATTTGCATCATTTGATAAAGGGCCGTTGCCACCACAGCTGCCCTTCATCTGTCACTGATGTGATTTCTGCCTTTTTGTACCAAGAATTTATGCTGTAAAATGCACAAACTGCACCAACAGAGTCATTAGATGGGATGCTTTTTCAACGATTTCAGCTGAGTCATGCACAGACAGTCTTTAAAATACTTTAACTGTGTAAAGATGCTAAATCATGGCACACTGTGGTCCATGGTATCTTTTTTCCTCGTTCTTTTTTTACGTTGAGATTTGAAGGCACGATGTGCTTAATTATTTATATCTATCTGTTACGGCAGGAAAATCGTATGGACACTAACATCACTACAACTGGGTAAATCTAATATTCACCCAATCGTGTGTCAAGTTTGGATGTTATTCTTGTGGAAATTCCTCTGCTGTCAGCTCATGTTAGTCGGGGGACGAGCAAAGCTGAGGTGAATTCTGAACAGGTGATTTTTTTTCACCTGCAAGCGCTCGGCTTCTGTCTCAATATTTCTGTCACAATGTCTTCTCACGCTTCTTTCTCTCTGTCATAAACTCTCTCTCTCTCTCTCTCTCTCTCTCTCTCTCTCTCTCTCTCTCTCTCTCTCTCTCTCTCTCTCACCACAATCTTCATTGAACAAAAACTACATGCATTTAAACATTAAGCTCATTATAAATTCCAACCACATCATCATGAGCATCAGACAGATTCAGTTTTGTAGCACTGGTTTCTACTTTGTGCATAAATTTGTTTTTTTGTGAAAAGTTTTAAGCATTTTGGTTGACTTCCACACAAATGGACAACTTACCCCTTACATGTTAAATGATTAATTACTAAACAGAAATGATGAGATGATATTTTTTTCTTCTGTTTATCGATATAGAGGGGTGAAGCATCCCACATGTGAACAAATCATATGTTAAGCAGCGGCTTTTAAAGATGCCCATGGGGTGTCCTCATAAACATTGCTTCACCATTCCTGAGGGAAGTCCCGCCTCTCTCTGTCTCTCTCTCTTTCTCTCTCTCTCTCTCTCTCTCTCTCTCTCTCTCTCTCTCTCTCTCTCTCTCATCCATGAAAATCTGCAGTTTTATCTTCCACTGTAAATTTTGTGTTTAAGCACTCCACCTGCTAACCACTGTGCTTGTATTTAGACTTTACAATTCACGGCACCACCTCGAAAAAGAAAAAACGTTATAAAATTCAAGAAAAATACAGGCATGCCCATGCTGGAAGTGACATTTGGTATTCACTGAGGATAGCTTTTTAATTTTTGTAACAGTCAGCCTCACAATATAAACTCCCGCCACTCATTGCTCATGCGAATTTACATATAAAGTGTCTGATAAGCATATTTATGTGTTGGCTGTGTGTGTTTGCACATTACGATGCCCAACATAAAATGGGGTGGGGGGTTGCGAGCAGTGTGTTTTGGATATCTATTAAACAAAAAAAATGATGCAGGGGTATAGGGATAGGTGATGGAGCGGGGGGTTGTGGCGGAGAGACAGAACGCGTGCAGGAGATCCGTCTCGGCATTGTCAGGAGGATTTACGGAGCAGGTGTGCAGCCATCAATCACGTCAGCGTGTGCCAAAGACAACTTTGTGTCTCGCTGCCATTTGTACGGCTGTCCACACAAATTGATCCTTAACAAGATGCCTCTCCTCCCCTCTTAAAGGAAGACTCTGCTTTTAACAGTTCCATGAGCGCCGTGCTTGTTTACCCTAATGTTGAAGAGAAATGAAATGTGACGCTTTGCAAACAGTCGCTTCCGGCACATCAAAAGCAGCAATGATTCTGTGACGGTAACCAACTAGGGTTGTTTTGCTGGCCTACTGACGAGAATTGATATGGTGGATTCATTTTTGAATTTGAACCTTTAGTAATTTGTGATGAAACACCATTACTGCTAACATTCACAGCACTTTGTTAGATGCTTGTGGCGATAGGTTGAATCGGATATGACATGACCGGAGGTTTCTGTTCACCTTGCTAATGCATGTCACGCTCATCCAGGTGCCCTTAAATCTGCCTATGGAAAGCATATTTAATCTAGCATTGTCAACAGTCCCTCCACCTTACTGAAATGCTCTTACTATAGTAGTTTTAGAGTAAATACACAGGGGAGTTGGACTGGGGAAAATGAGGTCTTTAGATCTCATAAAAAAGATTCACGCACCGCACCGCGCACAGAAAACAGATCTGGTTACTTTGAAAATGTACTCATTTTTTCTTTCTGCTACTTTTTATACGATACCATATCATTGCATCAACGGCTCATCTGTAGTAAGGTTTCCTTCAAGTGAAAGACAACATGACAGCTTTTCATTTTCAAGTTTATTTGTTTGAGATTGCATGAATTGTTTTGGTTCTTGCATGAACATGGTAGTAAATAACGCCTGGAACATACTAGAAAATAACCAAGGCTTTGCAATTTGAAAATACAGTTTAAAACTAGTGTATGGGATTGTGTTGTTCATTTCTAGTAAACATTCTAGTAATGTAGAAAAATGTTCCCCCTTGGTTTTGTCTATATGTATGTATAGCCTATATATATATATATATATATATATATAATACTTTGCAGAATGTTTTGAGAACAAAATAATGTGACAGTGGTCAATGAAAGCCAAAATTATCAACACATTTAGGGCAAGAAGTACAGTAAAATCACAGTAAAAATTGTAAAATACTGGCTGATTTCAATGTGGGTATTCTCCTGATGAGATGGCACATGGTGTCCTGCAGAATCTCCTCCCAGACTTGGATCAGAGCATAAGTGAACTCCTGGACAATCTATGGCATACTCGACGGCTTCGAATACATGAGATCTCAGAGGTTCTCAACTGGATTTAGGTCTGGGGAACGTGAGGGCCAGTCAAATGGCATCAATGCCTTCAGCATCCAGAAACTGCCTACAGACTCTGTTCTCATGAGGCCGGGCATTATCATGCACCAGGAGGACTCTGCACTGCGCCAGCATAAGATCTGACAAGATCTGAGGATTTCATCCCCATATACTTCATAGCACGTGGAGGTCTGTGAGACTTTCTTCGGATGAGCCTTCACCGACCACCCTTGTTGTTTCCTCTCCAGTGTACCTGTTGTCACTTTTATTTGCACCAAAACAAATAAAAATGGTTCACAATCACTTATGCTTCCTTACTGGGTTGATTGATATTCCTGTAAGTTAACTAACTTTGTGTTATGCTGTGATGACAAAGTGTTCCCTTCATTTTTTTGAGCAGTGTATATATATATATATATATATATTTTTTTTTTTGATGTATTGTTTGTTGTTCATATTTGTTGTTAATTAAATAATATAAAAAAGATTTCAATCTGTATGACATTACATCTGATTCTCATTAAAGCTCCTGTAACATCGGTTATTAAATACCCAGATTAACTGAAGCACACTGGAATAACCATGAGGAAACCAGAGATGGGCTTCCTGCTGACGCTGCAAACGCTTGCACGTGTTTACTTCAGTGTGATTCGATATGAGTAAAGGACAATAGACCTCCAGAATCAAAGGAACAGCCTGTACTTGTGAATTATTGATGCTGATGATTAATCTCCTTCACTAGATCTACCAAGAACTGAAAGCCCGCTTCCGTTACTTTATACATACAGCCGTTGCTAATTCGAGCTCGTAAAATCTGCTTGTTTTTTTGACAAAGATGGAATAGCCTTGATGGACTTTTCTAAGAAATAAGCTGTCGATTATTCCCTCGATCAGTCTAGCTTATTCCTTAATGCCTTGTTTTAGAGTGGGTCTTAAAACTTTAAATTTACATTATCGTTTCATCTCCAGAGGGAGAACTGAAGCCCAGGGAGCGTTTAGTCTTATTTCACTGACATATATGACCAGCAATGTGAACGTGGAAAGCAATACAATGACTTAGTCGGTGGCTACAGGGAAATTATTAGTCATTTTTAAAGTAGATGTTGGATATCTATACCAAAATAGTTAAACCTTAAAGGAGTAATTCACCTAAAATGAAAATGCTGTCATCATTTACTCAACTTCTTGTCATTTTAAACCTGTGTAACTTTCTTTCTTCTGCAAAACACAAAAAAGATATTTTGAAGATGAACAAAACCCGTTGGTCCCCATTGACTTCTCTTGTATGGACACACAGCCAATACAAGTCAATGGAGAGCAATGGTTTTCTGTCACCAACATTCTTCTTTTGTGTTGAAGAAAGAAAGTCATACAGGTTTGAAATGACAAAAGAGGGAGTAAATGATGACAGTATTTTCATTTTTAGGTGAACTATCCCTTTAAGTCATATTCTTTAATCTCAGATTAATGACACAATATTTGCTTATTTAATGTCTGTATGGTTTTTTGAGGTTTAGCAATTTTTTACATGCATACATTCAAGCGATTATAACTTTGGCATCTGCAAAAATGTAATATTGCATCTATTGCAGTTTATGAAATTGCATTTTAGCTGAAGCGATCTTGACATGTTGATATCCTTATAACTCCCAGCATATTTTATTAGTCAGTCAAGAGAGAAATATCATCTTTAACGGCTTGTCTATAAGAGAGTGAGACAAATAGAGAGAGGCTATGGCACCTTCTTTTTTGTACTGGAAAGCTATTCCCTACCATTGAATCTCAATCTGTTTAGATGCCTGTTGCATCATGGGAAATTGGTAACTACCTTCTGAGAGGCCACGTAGCTTTCTTCACAGTGTCGTCTTAACACTCAAATTCCTTAAAACAAGTAAAATTGTGTTACAGGTCTTTATGCACGTTGTAACACAAATCATGATGCACTTTTGCTTGCATCACACTGGCATGGGATATTAACTTTCCCCGGAAAAGTTTGACTGATTGGGTGACGACAGCTGGAAAAGTGATTTTTATTCTCAAGTGTTAGCACAAAAACGATGCCTCAGGTATTGGCCCATCAGGGCCATTTAAATTGTAATTTATTTCCCTAACGTCCTTTTAAGTGTCACTATGTACAGCTTGCTGGCTTTGTGTCAAATTACATTAACCTTAAAGTTTTAGAGCAGGTGCCAAAGTCGACAGCCAAACTATTCTCATGCATTAACAGACCAGCTTCCCTGAAAATAACACTCACTTTAAGTTTAAAAACTTCTGTTTGTCCTCAGCACGAAATTGGGGATGGCAGCCATGACTAAGACCAAACGCTTTCTCTTTTGGTACTAAATACATGTATTTCCTTACATGCAAAGCAGTATATAATTGACTTATTTATCATGCATTAAATCTACATAAAATCTAAATTTTGGAGGATTGCAAATTTGCCTTTTATCAGCATTTCTAGATGTATTGTAGTCATTCCAGTCCAGCGTCTGAATTTCAACAATATCAAACCTCAGGAGTGACATAAAATCATCCAACAGCAATGTGAAACACTGACAGCATGACAAGACACATGAAAAATGATAAAATGGTTATCGCATAAAAAATTATTTGTAACTTTTTCCTAAATACTAATATTACTGTTGTATTGCTTAAAAGTGAATATGAACTTGTTTTATTTGCAGAATTTGAGGTCTGAGAAAATACAGAGCATCTTTTCTGTTATTTTGACCTGTTTCTCCAGTTTTCAGTTTCTGGAAATGTTATTTGAAATATTGTTAGTAGTTCACAGAATAAAACAAAAACCTGGTCATTTGATCTGTCTAAAGGCTTATATATTTGAAATTATTTTTAATATATAAATACATTTTAAAAATATAATTGTGAAAACATAATAAGTTTTTCCATTAAAAATGTTTTTAAAATGGGTGATATGGACAAAATAATAGATGGCCCAGCGCATGGGAACTACTTTAATACCTAAAGAAACCGTCTGATAAAAAATGCCAATTCTGCAAATTTAAGACAAATGGTAACTACTCTGAAGATGCTAAAAATGAACATATTTGATTTGTTTTAGTTTTCTTTATTGTAAATGATTGTTTATTTTTCTCCATTATTGTTTTGATGATTTTTTTATTATTCTACAATCTAGAAAAGATCTAAATACGGAATGCATAAGTGATCCTAATTGAATGTCATGTCTTATATTAGCGTGCCTAGCTGTTATATTGTTTATCACTCCAGCAATGTAAACATTTTTATAAAAAATCTAGTTTTATGAAGTTATTTCTTCCAGTTTTACTATTTTATTCAGCTGAAATCTGAAATGTTGAAATGTCTTGGACATCTGAAACTCTTATTTCTTGCAGCCGACGTGTGTATTTCCTCACCTACATTTGCTGAAAGTTAATAATTGTGTGTGATTTCTGCACACAGGAATGGCCTGCTCGTGTCTGCTCGAACAAGTGTCATCAACAGAACAGAAGCTGAAATAAGCTGGGCATTTTCCTCCTCACAGGGCTTATTTACGCCTCTACATCTCGCTCGCCTACCGTCGCCATAGCTCATCGGCACGCTGATGGCCCGTGATCTAATCTCCAATGATCATTTACGAGCCGCGCCTCTGGTCATAAATATTCAAATGAGCTGTCTTTTGTCATGCTTTGAAGAAGCCTTTGATTTGTCCCTCACTCTCCACCCCCTCTTACGCCACAATTCATCGGCACCAATCTGCGGCGGCCTTTTCCAACAAAGCTCTCCGTTGCAGGAGCGTGACTCGAATGGCTGGCTGCGATGCGCCGCTCGCGTATTCAATCATCCGCATGCGTGTCAGTTTAATAGTCATTTTATGATTCCAAGATATTAATTGAACTGCCTTTACCACACAACAGATTTAGGCACTGTTCGTTCATTACAGAGGAAATTCAGTTGCCGTTCTCATACGTGCATTCACAAATCAGACTGTAAAGAGCGCAGGATGGAGCTTCATTTACATCTCACATTTACATTTGATCCAAAGTGACTTGAAGGGCTTTCGAGCTTTTCATTTTTAAATGGGAATATGGCTGACACACAACTAAATGCATATGAGAGTCGTCTTTGTATGTCTCGAGTTCTTGCGTGAAACAACTTTGCCGGACCTCGGCGTTTTTCGTCCATTCCGCCACTTTGCTGACAAGAAAATGGTGATAATAGTAATAGCCTTTTATTTCATTGTGTCTTTAATTCCTCCTTTATCTCTTGGAGCTTAATAAAGCTTTTCTAACTCACTGTCAAGAACTAAAACAAACAAGGTGTGCTAGACCTGATGGAGAGGTCCAATTTGAGCCCATCTTAATAGAATCTATAATAAGCGTTCAACTCGGCCATGATAGAATGCCACTGTATCTGTTGATAACAGTCCCGGCTCTGAGCGCTCGAGACACGTGCTGATGTATCTCCACTGATGGGCTCCGTCTGCGAAAAACTGGGGCAAGTGTCCGTTCGGTTTGACCACTCCATTTGAGATTGTCAAACCTCGGTTGTTTTCAAGGATTTTTTCTCGTTGTTTGAGGATTGTGGTTACAATAGACTGCACTTTTGAAGAGAAGGTTTCAGATAAGGTTGGATAGCCTGATGTAGGAACCTCTAAGTTCGCTTTGTTCTTGTAGATGAAAAATGATGATATCACTGGATTGATCAGAAGAGATTTATAACAAGGGTTTAATGATATAATGTGGCATGATGTTTTCCTGTAGCTCAGTGGTTAGATTATGGCGCTAGCAAAGCCAAGGTCGTGGGTTCGATCCCAGGGATTGCACATACTTAGAAACAAATGTGTAGTATAATGCAATGTAAGTCGCTTTTAAATGCATACATGTAAATGATGTGTTGTGATACCAAAGTTGCAATAGGCTATTTTTTATATATATTTTATTTTCGTTTTTAAAATTGTATTTTATTTTATTAAAATTGTATTTTATTTTATTTTGTAATCTGTTCAGTCCTATTGGTTGAGCTTACATGTGTCAACATTTGTTTTTTTGTGTGCTTCTACTGCTTTAAGAAGTTCTCTGTAAGGGTTTAGATTCCCTTTAGTTTTACTTAAGTTTTTATTTAAAGTACTTAGTTACTTTTTTATTCGTAATTGTTTTAAAATGTTATAAACGTAGATAAAGAAGATTCAATTAAACTAAATGCTGTCTTCTATAGGCTGTTTCATTAGACTCACATGCTGACCCGAAGTTAGCTTTTGGTCTGTGTTTGGTTATGATATGTGACCCTGGATCACAAAACCAGTCTTATGGGTCATTTTTTTAATTTAGATTTTTACATAATCTAAAAGCTGAATAAATAAGCTTTCTATTGATGTATGGGATATTTGTTGAGATACAACTATTTAAAACTCAGGAATCTGACGCTGCAAATCTAAATATTGAGAAAATCACCTTTAAAGTTGTCCAAATAAAGTCCTTAGCATAGCATATTACTCACAGAAATAAAGTTGTGATACATTTGCGGTAGGAAATTTACAAAATATCTTCATGGAACATGATCTTTACTTCATATCCTAATGATTTTTGGCATAAAAGAAAATTGGCAAATTTTGACCCATACAATGTATTTTTGGTTATTACTACAAATGTTCTTGTGCTACTTAAGACTTTTGTGATCCAGGGTCACATTTAACAATTAATTTATTTTATTTTATTTTATTTATATTAATATTCATTTGTTAATATTTTATTGTATATTAATTGCATTAAATTGAATTAAAACTACTCAACAGTGATTGATTCTTTGCGGAGGTCTATCGGTAGTTAAATTTGGGCCACATAACATTTGTTTATGTTGTTGTCGCTGAAACCCTCTATATTGTATAGAGTCGTAAGGAAGTCATCTGGGAAAATAAAGTCTATTTTTAGTACACCGCTATTTAATAATATATCTCCCCTTTTTCGATATTCAAAAGGCTTGCGGGATAACTAACTACAAGTACAGATGCTACCAAACTACATTTTTCAGTAGCGCTTTAGTAGTGCTTTCAAAATATTGCAACTGGCGGTAACAAGCATCTTTTTTCCAGCAGTGTATTTGTTTCTGTAAATCGCTGTCACAATATTTTGTGCAGCTTTACAAACCGAGCGAACAGAGACATCAGACATGTTCTCCTAGAATATTTATCTCTCTCTCTCCCTCTCTCTCCTTCCAAAAGTAGTGATGGGAAATCTGATTCATTTTAGTGAATTGGTTGGTTTATTTTAACAAATCAGTTCAATCAGATGGTTCATTTTAATGAACCAGTTAAAAAATAACAAGCAGCAAATATCAATCTTGCCTATAACAAACACAATATTTAGTCTGTTTTTATGCCGGAAATAAAGCTACTAACATTACTAATAGCTGCTTTTTGTTGTTAACTTTGTAGTGTAGATCTACTCTTCAAAAGTGTACCATTCGCCTTTTCATAAGAAGAGTTCACGTAAGGTGTTGCAAAAAGATTAAAGAATGTTTAGTGTGTAGTTCCTACAGATTCATAAAGTCTGTCAGGTCTGAACGGCTGGAAATGTTTGATGTATTGACAGCTCAGACGTGACTGACCTGCTCGCTCTGCTTTGCCTAATCCTCGGAGACGGGACGTTCTGACAGACTCTTTACTTGCCTTTCCCAGCGCAAGTCTGAGCAAACCCACTTTAATTTCACGGGCACCTGTTCCACCGTGTTTGCAGGGGAGAAGCAGAATGGCCGAGCTTATGTAACCGCTGCGATCCTGCCAGAACGTCACAGGAAGTAGAAAATGTTCAGCACGAGCTTATTCTCCCATGACTCGGGCCTTCATTGCATGTGTGCTGTGTGATATGAGGTGTTGGCGCACGATGAGGAGGCCGGTGAGTCGGTCCAGGTGTCAGTTGCCATCTTGCTTGTTTAATGTGTCGATACGGACAGCCACAAAACTCATTTGTGTGTAGAAATGTATAAAAATGTTGTTGGTGGTTTTGCGTCTATCCGCTACTGACCCCTATATCTCTCTGTGCAGAGAGATTTTCTCAGCAAATAAATACTTTGCGGAAACTCAGAAATCAGCAGTACCGCTAATGCGATGATGCCAAATGTGGATAACAGTGTTTTCATGCGTGCTCGCAGACAGCACGACTAAGCATTTATCCGCTCGTGCAACGGCCCAGATGACACGATAATGAATTTTGCCAATCAAGTCTATTCCAATTGGATTAAGACAAAGGCAGTCAAATGACAAGCAATGGCAGTAAATGTGGTTTTGTTTGTTTATGCTGCTGAAATGTACCGACTCATCATCCCTTCAGGCACAGAGTCAGCGATTGTGCAGGAACTAGTTTTTCAGTTTAGTGTTTACCATTTCATGCATCTGGGAGGGCCGCTGAATTGGATGTTAATGGGGTAATTTTGCTTTAGTTTTGTTTTTGTTCAATCTGTTTCTTTTCTTTTTTTAATTGTCACATCCTTCTGGGACGCTCTTGTAAGTTTCCAATAATTACTCGTTTTGCTCTAAAAAAAAGATTGCAATTAGCTGATTTCTGTTATTGGATGAAGACAGGAGGCTTATTAAGAAAATGATGTGAATTAAATGTGTAATAGTTATACCAGTGTATTCTTCATGTACACCCACAGAGAATGATGGGAAATTGACTTTTATCACACAATCCTGTCGGTTTCCTGTAAGCAGAGATGCACATAATTAAATGGAAATGTATTTAAAATAAAAATACAAAATACTTCAGTATGAAATAATTGAAAAGACCGGTTTTAGTTTCAAATTCTGTATTTTGAAAATACCAAAAATACACATGATTCAGTTAAATACCATTAGGCTGAAATACATCTGGATGTTTACTTGTTAGCATTTAAACTTTTTCTTTTCCCCCTTTCCAGAACTCTTTCATTCCTTCATGTGACCCAGTCTGTAAAAACTCAGCTAAAGTTATTTTTTGTGATTTACTGTTTTCTACATTAAATTAACCTACATAATGTGAAGAACATTTTGTGAAAATATAACTTTAATATCTTCAATTTTGGTTGAGTAAGGCCATGTCAAAGATTGAAATTATAGTGTAAGTAAGGATTGAAATGAAACTTTAAGGCTCATTATCTCAGAATTGGATTGTTTTTTCACAGATTGGGTCACAAATCTGAATGATGTTCCATTTTAACCCTGAATCAACAAGTAGATTTACCCATGACATGCTCACTTTATATTATTTCTTATTTCCTTCAAGCCTAATAAAGATGTTGCCTGGCACAGTATTTTATGCATTTCAAAAATACAGAAATACAAAACTTAAATGTATTTAAATATATATTACATGGAATTTTTCCAAGGCAAAATATATTGTATTTTAAATACATGTGTTTTAAGAACTGTCCATCCTTGCTCGTGAACATGATGATTTTATTTGTATATAATTCCCTGTTTGTATATAAATGATTGACCCTTTAATCCTTAAATGTATGGAAAAAAAGTAGTTGTATCTGTGTTTTATTTCCTGTAGCTGGAGATCATTGGGTTATGGGTTACATAACATGTTTACATCGAACTCGCACCGCAGGTCATTTTGGAGAAAGTGCATAAATGTAATGTTTTCACAGATTTGACATGCATTCTTTTATGTAGCTTTCAATGGGGCAAACACATTTTAAATGTCTGACGTGTGACTGTTTACGTCTTCACTTTTTATACTATAATTCAGAATTAAGTACATTCTTTTTTTTTTTTAGATGTAAGCAATGAGAAAAATGGAAACATATTCACAACTGAAACCAGTTTTCTTCTACCATTATACATTTTGTCATTGTTTTGGAGTTCTCAAGTGCTCGTGTTGTAAACGCAGTCGCTGACAACATCATAATACCGCTCACAGACGGCAGGAGGCAATGTTTACATTGAGCACCTACATTAGTCCATCTCAAATCCTTCCTGCATGTTACTTTTCCACTCTTCTTCTCTTCCACTCCCTCCTTCTTTTCCTTTCTCTTTTTGTGTGATGTACGCTCGGTTAGTCACTGCAGATGTTACTGTAATGATGCAGAAGGCTTTCGCACAATCAGACGGAACGGGTGAAGGAGCCAGGCGAAATTAGTCAAAATTACTTTGTCATTACCCTCCTCATTGCTTCTGTAAGTAGTCTGCGCTCGTCCGCGATTACACGAGAGTTGTACACGCCGTGTAACGTGGCTTTTCATCCACTAAACCTTTGATATTCGCCGCGTTATGATGTGTTTTCTTTGTCTTTAATTCTCCTATTGCTACTTGGGCTCCGAGGACGCTGATTGCAGAATAACAACACATTCCTGAGGTGATGCACAGCTGTACGTCAAACGCAAACACAACCGCGCACACATCCCAAACCCTTCCCTTAGTGCACTGTTATGGCATCTAGTGGGAGCTCATTATTGCATATTGGCTGAAGGTGTGCTTCATTTAATTTTGGGGGGTTTTGTGAAAATATGCCTTCATTTTCTAAATCACAGCTCCAGTGTGTCTGAGTCAAACTCTGGTGGGGTACGTGCTGGAGCTCCAGGAATGTATTCTTGGAAAAACATTTAGGAGGTGGGATTATAAACCAACATGAAATAACATTCGCAACCTTTTCTGGGCGAAGCAGGATATTCAGGAAAAATTCAGGAAGGACTTGATTTGATGTGTTAGTGATTGATTAAATTGTGAATAGTGTGCATCTCAGAGGTAATTCTGGAGAACCCCTTGTCCGCATCTTTTGGTTGAAAGTTGAAGGGATAGTTCACACAAAAACGATTTATTTATTATTTCTATGGACTTCAGTAGTGTTGTTTGGTTACCATATGTGCTTTGATGAGTTGTTCAAAGGGTCCAAAATTAACTGCCAATGGTGAGTGAATCAAAAAATTGCTGCCTGCATTTTTTTTACCAGCTGTGAAACTGTATTTTGCAGTAATTTTTATTAAAAATAAAAATGATTAATCGCATCTAGAATAAAAAGTTTACATAATATACATCTGTGTACTGTGCATATTAATTTTGTATTATAAACACAAAAACATACACACACTGTTTGACAGCCCTATTAAAAATACAAATCTGATTATTTTAGTGACTAAAAAATTCAATTTGGTGAAATTAAATTCCATGCGCTTGAAGTTCAAGAAATTGAGATGTCAATTTTGATCACATCACAAATATTCCTGCATCTTTCAACTGCACTTCAGATTATCTCTGACTTGCATTTCTAGATTCAAAGTCATCTCGAACGTTTCAAATACTGCTTTCGAAGAGTCATACAGGTAAGAATATCTCAAGATCACAATAATCTCTCTGCTCATACCTGACTATATACCAGGCTGTGTGCCAAAAACACTATAAACAGAAATGCAGGGATTTCAAGAAGTGCGGCTGGTATTACACAGGCACAAGTTCGAACCTCCATTTCAGCTCCACTTTCAGGAATGATGGGATCGCTTTACACAGAGCCGTGCAAATGAAAGATGCAACCTCCTCACAAAACGCTGCAATCAGAAACCTGGACAGGTGCTGGAAACGCAGATATGAGCTAACATCACCTTCTCTCATGCAGTTCCTCACATGGACAACGGACTGTCTATATGAGTTTATGGAAGCGCGATACACAAGTAGAAGTATTATTCTGTCACCCTATACTCCGGACATGTAGACTTACAGTCATTTAGATTGAAGTGTCATGTAGTTTGTTTTGTGATGATGCTGTAACTGTTTTGACCTTTTAGAAAAGCTACTGTATACTCAGAATAGAGCGCTATCTTATTGTACATGTGCATTCCTATATACCGTACACTATACACCGATGACTGTTTCTCGTAAAAACAATATTTATCTTTGCATTATGCCATCTGTGTCAAATATTACAAACAGATGTCATCACAGATTCATTTCTCAGGTGTTTGCCAGCCTGTGCGAATGCGCAGTAGTTGAAGCGACCTCGAAAAAGATCATTTTTAGCGGCATTTAAGTTTAGCAAATGCTTATTTTTGCCACCGATTTTAGAAATCTCTTTCATCATTCAAAGAGATAGGACCGTTGACTTGCCTGTATGACATAAACGATTTCCGTAAACAGACTTCGGCACGGATTATAATTTATTTGATCAATAACAGTTTTTTGTTTGTTTTAACCCAAAACGTATGCAGCTTAAAAGTAAACCTTTTTTGGTCAATTTGGGTTATTTTTGAACCGAGATTGGGAAACAAAGACAAGTCCATCCAACTCGTGCTTATAATAGATTTCGATAGGATAAGTATTTTTGGTTTCTTGTTTTTATTTTAGACCTTTCCTGTTGTGAATACCGTTTATAGACCCCAATCTTCTACTCTTATAATTAGCTTTGCTTTACGGCCAGAAGTCTCACTGTGTGTTACAATAACCACCTCTTCTACTCTTAGAAACCATTTCCCTCTTCCAAATCAGCAGGGGTAGACAGACACTTTGAGAAAATGAAAAGTGTTCTCTATCACCCCAGCGGTGTCGTTCTCCAACAGTCCTGTTTGCCTTATATAGCGCACAGTTTCCCCAAAATAACTTTCGTTTTAATAGAGCTCTATAGTGGGAAGGAATCTCACCCATGCAGCCAAATAATTCCACGCCGGGCTGCAGAGAACCTGTGTGCGTCATCCCAAAATTATCCCTCCCTGACGTCACTGCTCCGTGTCCTTGCGTGGGTTGATGCAGCGATGGGACGTGTGCCAGACGCGGTGTGTGAGCGCGAGGCTGTGACGTCGTGTGCCAGCCTTTTGGCCCGGGCACGATGCCAGTGCTCGCTTTGCCCGAGAGAGTGCGCGCGGTGAGAGGAGGTGAAATTTGGTCACCGAGACTTTCTCGATTGATATTTAAAGTCACAAATAGATGGGTTTGATTTGCCACATGCAGTTGTGAGATCCCTCGCTTTCGAATTTCAATGGCTCGGTCAAGGGCGGGATATTTGCGTCTGATGTATTGAATATCTATGATGTAATCGAGGCCCCTACTTTTAGAGGATGTAAAAGTGTGTTTGCGTGTCGGGTTATGCATGCACCCCCTAAGAATAGCACTGATTTCAGTGCAGCGTCTTTTTGCTCCCTGCCATTTTTAAATTATTGACTGCAGATGCTGCCAGCTTCTCTAAGATCATTCGAACCCCCTTCTCTCCCTCGGGCCAGGCAAATAGTGGCTAGGTTATTAAAAGGAAATCAAATTTCCCAAGATTGTTTCATCATCCTGTTACTTGTCCTCCACACATGCTGTGGTATACCTGGTTAAAGATAAGCTATATATTTAACTGCACATGTGCTCGCGTCGGTGGGAACATATGTGTTTATCGGCGCAGACTGGATTTCATTTGGTTGTAAGCAGCTGGGGTGTTCACCGGCATAACCGCTGTCATCTCGCCACCCTGCTACACCTGCTTTTTTTCATAGTAATGTAAGTTATACACTTCACAAAGTTCTGTAACAGTCTCATAATGCATCTGCTCTTCCTTCTCACTGTTTTGACTACCATTGATAATTTTTTTTATGGATCAATAGAATTCAAGTTACTTTTTGTTATTTGTCAGTTTTTGTTCTGCATGGATGCTCATAGGAATTTTTTACTATTTTACAAGGTGTCAAATTTTTATAAATCCGTACGTTGCGAATCGTACAAAACCGAAGCCCCTTCCCTAACCCCGCCTCTAAACCTAACACCACTGTTGCGAAAGCAAATCGTACTAAAATGTACGAATAAGATTGTGCGAATTCGTACGATTTAGCCACCTCGTATAATAGTTACGAATTCCCATATGATTTTGTTGGATGTTTTCATCCATTTTTTTCATCCACTTGCCAAAAATCTTAAGCTTCTGGCCTGCTTAAAGATGCAATATGTAACTTTTTGGGCCGAAGTTAACTTCCGGTCTGTGTTTGTTTATCGGTCTGGATAGTGGCTACACTGTAAAAAATAAATGTTGGTTCAGCTTAAAAAATAAGTAACCTGGCTGCCTTAAAATTTTGAATTAAATCAACTTAAAAATATTAGTTAACATAACGAGTTTGTATGAAATTCATTAGTTTTTTAAGTTGAATGAACTCAAAATTTTAAGGCAGCCAGGTTACTTATTTTTTTAAGTTAACCCCCAAATTTTTTTTACAGTGTAGTAATATAACAATGTATATTATATTTAATTTCTAATAATATTTAGTTGTATATTCATTTAATTAAATCATTTTTTTGAATGTGTCAAGTAATGGTTCTTCTTAGGGGTGGACTGGAACTAAAAAGTGGCCCAATAGCCATAATTGTAATAAAACTGTAAGTTGAGCTGTCAGCTGCAGTTTTGCAAGAAACATAATTTTTTTAATGTAATTTTACGTCATGTAAAGATGAGTATGCAAATAAGCTGCAATGTTATTTTTTTGCAGTGCGAATTTACTATAGAGACGCAAAAGTTACAGATCGCATCTTGAAAGTAATTGCATACCTGAACAGGTTGCATGACCTGAGATATCATTTATGTCCAAAGCAACATCGGCGTGGGATTACGCATCAGGGTTTAATACGTAGGGTTAGTTGTTTGTTCAAACCCTGTAATCCTGAATACGAGCGAGCGCCAATCATTAAGAGCTGAAATTACAGGCAGACAATGAAGGCCAGCACATCTTGAGGTCATCTTGACCATTAAAAATGAGAGTAAAAATCCCCAGCTGGCAAAGACTAAGCACTGGCCTTCATTTATAAAGTCTTGCTGGTGAATCGCACGTCTCTTATCAGAGCGGCTGGAACAATGGGCTGACGTTCAAGCCGTTCAGCCGGGTTTAAGAGAGATAATAACACGGGGGGCTAACCATTTATTTTGCTGTAATATGGCAACTGTGTCAGCAGCTTTTACTTGTTGGAGCGAAGTGTGAGAAAACAAGCGCTTTTATTTGCCGTTGCTCCGGGGTCTGTCGGTTTAATGGTTTTGTCTTTTGCTGAGTTGACTTCAAAAAGTCGATAGTCAGATGCTTTCACGTGGTTACTCTAATTGTGAAAATTCTTTTTACAAGATTCTTTGTTTCAAGGTTCTCTTGAAATTCAACTTTGGAGTTTTGTTTGTGCATAATGGCTTTCAAAGCTAAAACTGGTGCACGTTGCCCGGAGCCCTGTTCTGTTTAGATCTCAGCGGAGGTAAACAAACCTTTTTCAAGCTATAGAGGCTTCTGACTGTTTATCCAAATCAGAACGGGCGGGTCCCTGAGTACATGGAAATACAGAAAGATATAGATTATACTGTATAATATGTGGGTGAGAATAAAGGGCGATTATATAACACTAAATGTTCAATTTTGTCATGTGCTAACTAAAGAGTGACATGCTTGGTAGTTTTATGAAGGCTGTGATATCTGTGCTTATCAGTGTGTTTTATTTCAAATAATTGTAATATAGTTCTTACTTACAATTTTGCTTTTAGTCAAGATTACTTTTGACAGCTAGTAGAATTTATACTATACAGTATATAATGTTAAAGCAAATGTACTATAACATTGAGGTCCTTTTCATTTAAATACATTAGATTAATATTTTATTTTTATTATCAAACTGGTAATGCTTTACAATAAGGTTGTATTTGTTAAGATTAACATGTTATTTAACAACAACTAATAATGAAAAACGTTTCTATAGCATTTTATTAATTCATGTTAATTTAAGCATTAATAGTTATATCTTTAAACATTAAATATTGTTAACAAAGATGAATACATGCTGTAAAACTATTGCCTAATTTTAACAAAAACAACTTTATTGTAAAGTTACAGTACCATCAAACTTTTTACTATCATTGTTATCATTATTTATTACTCTTAAAAGTTATTTAATTTAATTATATTTCTTTCATTTTTTATTTATTTTATTTTTTAACCTTTCTTTTAATGTGCTTCTATTCATGCTGTCACAAAATAGCACAGTTGAGTATACTTAGTTCACCTAAAAATGAACGTTGGAGATGCATTTAGCTGTATACCTAAACATTTTGTATCGTATCAGTATTTTGTTCAGACAGATCTGACAGGTTTGGCCAGCAGAGTGGATACATCTGAAAACGACGTTTTCGTGTGTACAGCCAATCCTGAAACAATGATGTCATCACTCCACGTTTCCAACCATGTTATACATTTTATGTGCATGCTCCAAGTCGTCCTCTCAGTTTTCAGTGTATCTCTGTGGCCGAATTACAGCGCCACATACTGGTCTGGCATAGTTTTGAGTTGGTTTCAGTAGTTTCGAGTGTACGCAGATATTTTTTGAGACGACGCAGTGTTTACAGAGTTTTTTAGGAGGAAAAAAACAACCGACTTTGTGTGGATGTGGCCTTACTCACCCCTATGTCATTTTAAACCTCTATGACTTTCTTTCTTCTGCAAAACACAAAAGAAGACATTTTAAAGAATATTGGTAACCGAACAATGGCGATACCCATTCACTTCTATTGTATGGACACAAAACCAGTGCAAGTCAATGGGCACCACCAATATTCTGCGAAATATCTTATTTTGTGAGGTAAGGGTGAACTCTCTCTTAAAAAGTACTATAGACTAATCTTTTGTATATTAAATACAATTTGTGTCGGAAAATATAGTACTTTAAATACAAGTGTGTTGTAGTGCATTTTTTCACCAGGTATTGCAGGTATTGCTACGGTACTGGGATGTTATTATTTCATAAGCTCTCACACCAAAGCCATAGACTGCAGATGTATGACTTCAAGCAGTCGAATATGAACGACTGATTGTGATGGGAGCGTTTAAATGAGGTGAATAGACTCGATCTCTCGTGGAGATGCTGTGACTGAAGCGTCATGAAATATTTATGGCCCTCATAATTTTTAGGTGGCCATATTCCAGTCATTTCAAGGAAACTAAATGGAGAACCACAGAACATAATGCATTCTTATGACTCCAAACCTTTTTATGCATGGTTTTCCTCATTTAATATAACGTCACCCATAAATAGTTACCTTTAAACTAGAATCGTTTTGTATCATCTCAAGTCAGGATGAATACATCTCCCAAACACAGCCACGTTTTTCCAGACCACAGCATGCATTGTGGTCTATTCACAATTCACAATGCTTGAATGCTTGTGCCAGTCGGTCTACCTTCCAGCAAACGGTGTGCCAAAACCTACAAGAAACACGTACTGTTATATTTACAAATAATTGTGGGGAAATAGAGGAATTTTGCAGTGTGAGTCAGGGGGACCCAAAGTAAACCTGCTTTTGTAGTCGCTCTTGTAGTTAAACTACAGATTACTATGTGCACACTTTGTGGCTAAAGTAATAGTTTATTATAAACATTGAAAAATTGTATCTGTTCAGCCATTCTGTAGACGTTTTCAACTCAGACCACACCAATCTGTCGAGACTGAGTCACGTCCACCCCCTGCCGCATGCTTCCTGAACGCTGACCACTCACTGCGACGCAGCACTGCTAATCTAGCCGAGTGGGACAGAAACACACCGGACCTGAATGTCTATGTGGGAAGGTATTAGCATTTCAACTCCAAAGCTTTTGACGGCCCACTGCACCCATATGGCAATAAGCAGAGAAAATACCAATGTTGACATTTGTAATACAGAACATCGACATTAACACTTACATCTTTTGATAGGGTTCTAGATGACATGGGTTGAGAAGAGGGTGAGATTGGGAGGCTCTGGTATAATCCGGTTTGGCCATGAGTTTAGTTTGGCTGGAGATTAACTCTGTTTGACACCAGACAGTCATTTGTGGTGGATGTGCCAAAACTAATCATGAGTTGATCTTAGGAGTTTAAAGGGACTTAATTGTCACAATGTTCGATAACATACTATTACAGCTTATTTCAGGAGTGATGAGTCCGTTTTTCAGGTTTATTTCTATCCCGCTTTTCACAAATTTGCAATATTGCAGCTTTACGGAATACATTTTTGAACAGTTTAAGAAAGCGATAAAGTAATTAGGAAAAAATACATACATACAATACCTGATGTTGTAAAAATAATATAATTTTTGTCAAATGTATTATAAATTAATGTATATAAGATACATGTTAAATATAATTTATATATAGCAAAATTATTTAGATTTTTTAATCTAATTTCTGAATGGAATATAACAACCCTGTACATTTTTAACCATTTTGAAAAATGGATTGTTGTCACAAAAGCACCCCACAACACAATAAGGTACAGTAGGTTAACATTAGTTAACTGAATTAGATAACATTAGTTAAGTAACTAACGTGAACTGCAATTATTAATGTGCTTAATGTCAATTGCTAAATAAATTTATTTTGTTCATTTGAATTTGTTGGTTCATGATGCGTTTATGTTAACAAATGCATAGTATTGATATTTAATTGATGCTAATTCACAAAAAAAGTTGATTCTGTCATTCTCCACTCATGTGTTTTCTATGCGTTTCTTTATGCATGGAACACATATAGTTGCTTACTCTTATATCTTTGAAATTTTGCAGCCTCTGTTATCATTCACTTTTGCTGTATTGAAGACCCGCCATGATATTATACAGTTGAAAATAACCGTGGTTTTACTAGTTACAATGGTTTACTTATGGTACAGTATTTATAGTAAAACCATAGTAACACATTTTTTTTACTATTGTCTAACTACAGAAATAATATTAACCATGATATTTGTAGTTGTAAGGTTTATTCTTAAGGTTTACTATTAATTATGACATGATGTTTGCTTCTTTGTTAGTTCCTTTGAAAGAAGATGCTTAATGTTCTAAATCTCCTTTTGTGTTCCCCAGAAAGAGAAAAATTATTTGCTTGACACCTACATGAGTTGGGTGAACAGTGTCTTTAGCGAGACTCACTTTCTTTGTTCCCTTTATCAGTCAGCACTGAGCTTTGAATTTGGTGCTTTGGAAACAGTTTTTGATCGTTTTTTTCTTTCTTCCAGAAAACGTAACCCAATGTAAAACCGCCGAAAAAATGAAGAGAGGATTCCAAATCCTAGCTGTATTATGGTCATTCCAGTTAAGTGTCTGTTGAGTTTCAACAAAATCAAACCTGAAGAGTGACATAAAGTCATCCGACAGCAATGTGAAAGACTGACAGCATGACAAGACGCATGAAAAAATTATGTTTATACAAATATTACTGTTGTGTTGCTTAACAGGTGAATATGAACTTGCTTTCTTTGCTGTATTTGAGGTGTGAAAAAATACAGAGCATCTTTTCTGTTCGGTTTTCATTTTCTGCAAATAAAAGCAAATAGAGGAAATATTTTTGTTTGCAATTTGGGAGAAATATTGTAAGATGTCTGCAGAATATAACAAAACTTACGATTTTACCTTTGAAAATGGTAAGTTATGTACAGAAGGACATGTTTGGCTTGAGTCTATAGACACAAACTCTCGAGTTAAGACGGCTGTTGCCGTAGGAACGAGGCCTCAAGCTCTTCCCCACTCCCTGAGAACATAGAGGAGCTAAAATAAGACAAGAAAGGCCTATTAGTTCCCCCGTCAGCACGCATCTCTCACCCTCCACCTCAATTTGTTGGCAGCTGAAATATTGACTGGGTGCTGTCAATGTACATTCAGCCTATCATCAACTGTTACACTTCAGGAAATATTTTCTGTTTTCATCTGTATAGCACTGCGGGAAACAGTTACCTTTACTATCAAAGACCTGGTTTGTTTTCCTTTCTCTAAATTTTCTTTTTCAGGCTGTCCTCCAATAAACCTACGATAAGCAATAATGGCAGCAAAGATTAATTGTCCACTGATATTTTCGTCATGTGCACCAGTCGTACGATTCTTACGATTTCTGAAGAAGCCGTTCAGATCACAGTAGCCCTTTGGCAAATGTAAAATACATCGCTGGGGACAATTGCTCCTTCAGTAGTAATAAAAGAAGTCAAATAAGTCAAGGGAGTGTTTGATAATCGAAACCTACGAAAGGGAAGAGAACTGGAACGGGACCTGCCGGTCCGTTTTGTTCATCTTTTTTTCAGTAGTCGCAGTGATTTAGTATGATTCATTCTCATCCCGCAAGCATCACTCATCATTCCGAAGAAGCATTTGGCCGTCGCTTCTTCCCCATCGCTGCGTGTTGTCTGGCGTACCGGAGTGATTAAAAAAAGATACCTCTTCATGTAGCGTGACTGCTTGTTTGCTCTGGAGATTGCACAGTTATTACTGTGTGGCCTGTGAGGCCGGCTGATGATGTATAGAACTGGGCTTTGGGAGAATGTGAGGTGAAGTCGTAAGGACCCTATCCAAGAGTTAAGGCGGACAAACCGACTTCATTTCTTTGCTTTTTTTTTTATCTTTTAGAAATGGCAGGGAAGTAGACAGCGTGTCACTCTGATGTACAAACCTCTAATCAAAACGAAACCACTCCGCCACCCAACCTGAGTCTTAGCATTAATAGATTGTCAGATTTTTTTGGGGTCATTTTTTTGCACCTGTGTAAATGTTCAGCTTGAAGGAAATCAATGTTGACAGAAGTGATGGAAAGAAACATGACAAAATACAAATGTTAATGATGTTCTATTTTTGAAAATTGGCACGCTTTGTCTGGAGAGACGTGCCAAACTGAGTGCAACAGTGATTTTTTGTTGTTGTTTTGGCCTGTTCATTTTATGGTTTAAGCCCATAAGCATCATGGCTTCGGAGGAAGAAGAAAGCCCCCCTTAGGGCACCAAACTAATTATGATTTTCTCTGTTGCTGCAATTTTAAGGATATGCGTGATTAGGTATTCATCAAGACAGTAAACTTTTCTATTTATTTTTGCTCTGCCCATTCGGTTATTTTATTTGTTCATTTTTTGTTTTTGTTGCAATGCCACTGCTTTGGAAACATATATTCTCCTCTTCTACTCTGTACCATGTCACATAACTTATAAAATATAGATATATACAGCCGTGGAAAAAATATTTTCTAGAAAATATTTTACTGAATAACTATTTATAAGTGTGTTTAAGTAATTTTTTTTTCATTTTATTAACTGATGACAACATTTTCAGCCCTATCTCATGAAATGCGTATAAATAACACACTAGGTGCAAACTCGTAAAATAAGTACGCCAAATTGCAATTTTACGTGTATATATACGCCAATGTTTGCGTGCATATGATACGCCAATTTTAGCGTGCGCACATATTCGTCTTATTAACCTGTCCCCTAACACAAAACCTAAACCTAATGTTATTACTTGAATTATTTTAGTGTTTCCTCTTTATGTATGTTTCAAAATGGCGGCTCTCCGCCGAGGGCGTATCATTTCCATGCAAAGATTGGCGTAGATATACACGTAAAATTGCAATTTGGCGTACTTATTTTACGAGTTTGCACCAAAATATTGAAATGGGACAAAAACAAATGAAGATGCAATGTTTGCAGATCTTGAATTTAGAAACTAATATTCATGTTTAAACAACGCGATAGTAATGTTTTTACATGTATTTTACATGTATACATGTTTTATAAATATATATGGTGAAATAAGCATTTGATGTAATATAAAGGCATAGTTAATCCAAAAAGAGTTAAAAATGGTTTGTGATTTATTCATATTTATGTTGTTCAACATTGTTCTGTGGAACACAAAAGAAGATATTTTGAGAAATGTCTCAGTGGTTTTGTGGAAGTCAATGTTGTTTGGTGACCAACTCAAAATATCTTCTTTTGTGTTGTGCAGAAGAAAGAAAGTCATACAGGTTGGAACGACATCATCGTGAGTAAATGATGAAACATTTTTGAGGTGAACTATCCCTTTAAGGTTGTTGACTTTCACGACTCAGGGGTTAGCCTACCTTCATTTTTTGTTTCCTTGTAGACCTACATATGGTTTCACATTTGTAAGACAGATGAATTTAAAGTCTGTACGCTTACAACTGTCTTATCTTTCCTGCTAAGTCATGTTACTGTATGTTGTGTGTCCGACCTTCAGGTTGGCTTTCTGCCCTGTGGGGAGGTAAATTGCCCCAGCAGGCTTTAAGCCTGTGGAGATGATGGTACAACACAAAGCATCTGGCCTTTCCTTATCAGCCATATTGTGTACTGACCCGTAGCTCAGCGTGGGTTAAAAGGGATTCAGTAAGTCATTAAACACAGTGAATGTATGTATGAGGTGGTCCATCACATCTAACAGCTTCAGAGGCATCTGTATATTCTCAAAGGGATTCATCTGAAATCTTGTAATTAACATGAAACGTGCAGAACGATGAATGAAGCTAGGAATGATCTCTACTATCAAACGCCTATCTTTTCTCCATCCGAGGGCAATGTTTACAGCTCAAGCAGTTCAAAAAATGAGCAACTTCTAAGTCTGTGACAGTTCATTTTAAAATATGGGTTTGATTTTGACCTAAAGTAGCCAAGAACCTTGAGAGGAGAACTTAACGCAGTCAAAGAAGCAAAGCGCTTTCAGGTGCACATGCACGTTTTCGTTTACCATCCCTTCTCATCTCTGGTGTTTATGATAGCATGATGTTCGAGCTTAGGATTTTTGGAATGGTGTAATGATGATGTATCTTTATCAGCCAGGGTAATTGGGAGCTGTTTTTCCTCAGTGCTTTCCTACAATTGGCTCCCTATTACAGAGGAGCGACTGCATTTCATTTTCACCTGCCCTTCATCGTCTGTCAGCGTGCGAGAGGATGAGGAGCCACTGTGCTCGAGGGCCCTTGAGCTGATTTTGCATGAAAATGGCATTTTGTTAACAATACAGTGAATGCCAATCAATCATTGAATGTTATTTCAAAATAAAAAGCACATTTAAATAAAATATTTCTTTTTTTAGTTATTCGACATCAACAGAAAGTCACTGTAAAATATAAAACACTTATTGACAGTTTAAATAATTTGCATTTATTTTGAGCATTTACTGACAGTTTCTTGCCTGTTTGTGTGACCTGTAATCTTTACAGGCTTTGGTTTTGAACATCTGTGTATTTTTTTCTTATTGGGGACCGACATTTAAACAAGCTCCTATAGCTCACAGTACTTTACTCTTTCCACACAAGCCTCTGCATTATTCATTCTCCCTCCAACTGAAAACATTTTATTTCAGCTTTTATTTATTTGATGTATTACTTCAAGTTCTGTATACTCTGCACACCTCTTGCTTTCTGTTTCTTTTTTTATTTTCTGGGTTTTCTTCTCAGTCTGTCTTGTGTAAGTCGTCATAGTTATTGCATGAGCAACACGTTACTGTAGTGTGTGTGAAGCAGACTGATATTTTTTTTTATGGAGATGGACTATTGACTGTCTATAGGCCTCCATTAAAGACTTAAAAACCTAGATGTTAGTCTTGGAGACAGTGCTTACCGTGCATTTATGTTTTATGGAAAGAGCGTGTTTGATATTTTGAAAGTTTTATATGTGTTCCAGAGAAAAACGTTGAGGGTTTCAAGTGACATGAGGGTGAAGAGATGATGACACAGGTTCTGTTTTAAACACATCATCTGCAGAAGATTCAGCTTGATTAAACTGACCAAAATGTGAATGGAAATCAAAAATGCTGTAGCAAAATGCGAATTAAACATAAATATAATATACAAATGTTGTATAATGCAGTATGTTACTGTTTATGTATATTCTTTATTAGAAGTTTCATTCAAGGTTGCTTTCAGAAGAAAGGTACCAAAGCTGTCACAATTTACACTTTTGTAAAGTTTGTACATATGAGGGAGCTTTGTGTGCACATGGCAATTATGTTAGAAACAATTTTAAACCACCCATCAACAGTACTCACATGTATTGCTATGATATGGGTTCTGTTGAGTCTAGAAAATTTTGTTTTTGGTACTTTGTGCATTAGCTGTATTGTCCTTGCAGTGGTACAATAAATACTGTGGTTTTTCTGTGGTCACAGAGTTAATCCACAGATAGTTATGAATATATCAGTCATTAGTGTAAATGTACACCAGAGTTTGATGCATTGGAAGAATTTATGAAGTGGCTAATTCGGATGAATTTCACCTTTCACCCCAATGACAGTTTATAGGTTTGAGGTGGGGATGGTTCTGGACTTTGATGATTTTAAAAAATATGTATACATTTTTGTACGATTTACGTACAAATTCATATGAAATCACTACCTTATAAAAAAAGTCCTGTAAGATCAAGTTGGAAGAACAGTATCAGGAATAGTGTTGACAGTGTACAGTACAGTATTAAACCAGTTTTGAAAAAACATGCATACATGCACAGATGTGAATGATCAAAATCTTATTAGACTGTTTAAAATGCAACTAATTAACCATCAATCAATAAAATGTAATGCATTTTTAACATCTGTGATTTATAAATCAGACTGCAGGAACTGATATATGGGTAGTTGACAAATAAACCGTAAATGTGTCTTAGTGTATCAAAAAATAGAAAACGAACTGTTCATAATATATTTATTTTATTATTAATATTTATTTTGTAATATACAATATCATAAGAGAGATGTATCTTTATTACATTTTTTTCTACATTTTTGCTGTCACACCATACATTATAATTTGTATTATTTGGTTATTTGCATATTTAATAATTATATGACAAAAAGTGATGCTAAGTACAAGCAAAGGCGTTAGAGCTTAAAGGCTACTTTTTCATAATGAAATACTTTGCTTGGTTTAAAATAAATGACTTTCTAACATTACATTTTTGCTCCAAAATGTGTTCGAAAAACATGTTTGCCTTAAAAATAAACTGGATATGTACACTAAAGACAACATTCTTGTTGTTTTATGAAACAAGCATTTGTTCCAACTAACCCATGTAATGTATTTATACCTAATGTACCGTAACATGTTCATCGGTTAACAGGGACATTTTTGGGCAAATGTCATTTGTAAATATTCTCAGTTAGACAGCACTTTTATTGGCTTGCCACGTAACAAAAGCCGAACAAAGCGAGAATAAAGAGCATGAAATGCTGTGGCTTGCTGATTGCACGTATCAATGGATCAGAGCAACGCATGTCGTTCCCTTGAACATCTTATCAAATGAAGCTTTAATAACCGTGTCTTATGTCAGCAGGTTTTTATCAAGTATCCAAGGATTCCAAACTCCCTCGAGCAGGTAACAAGGTCACATTCGCTGCTCTAACAGGTGCATTGTTGAAGATAGAGGCTCCAGCGCTGCCCTGTGTTGAATTCTGATGGACTCATGCCCGACAAGAATAATGCTGCTGAGCACACGCATCTGAACGCAAAAGTCTGAGGAAAACCTTGACACGTGTTTTTAAGCAGTTTAAGTCGTGCTGGTTTAGCCTAGATCATGGGTTGTGCAACAGCGTGAGGATTCGCTGATAAAATAGCATGATAAACTGATCGACTGCTATTTAAAATGTGCATTTCTTCTGGTTAACAGATGGCTGCCAGTCAAATATGAAAATATCCCCTTACATTATGGAAAATGTCATGAAACCAAAAATTGCAGGTTACTTTACATACATTTGTAATGATGTTGTGGAGAATAGATGAACCCGAAAGCTGAAATTCTGAGCTTTACATAGATACTAAACTTGAGTGGGTAATTCTCAAAGAGCGACAGCAGCGAGTGAAGTTTGTAGTTTTGATATATTTATGGTAGGAAATTAACAAAATATCTTCACGATCTTAAATGAAAATTTCATAATTTGGCCCATACCATGCATTGTTGGCTGTTGCTACAAATATATTCGTGCTACTTACAACTGGTTTTGTGGTCCAGGGTCACATATTGTCTTTCTGAAAAATCATTGCTTTTCATGCTGTACATCTGTTGTGCTTCCAGCTGTTTTAATACATTTATTCACATCCATCTCCTCCACATATTATTGTTCTGAATTATGTAGAAGCAGATGTACAGAAAATATAAAAGAAAACCTTTTTTCATTCCTCCCGCTAACCCGATTTCCTCCAGGTTCGCCGTGTGCATTAACATTTGACATGGAGTAATGGATAAACCCTCCGATGGTCAATGTTTTGGACGGGAGGATGCGAAGCATGAAATGTAGTTGAACAGAATGTGTTTGCTGCTTTGTAGTTTATTGCTTGGAAAACAGCTGATTTGAGAGCAGAATGTAAAGGCAGCATGCCCGATGCACATGTAAACAAACGTAAACCCATCGTTCACACTTGTGTGCTCGTGAAACTGGAAGGCTCGGGGTCGCTTGATGTGTTCGCTGTGTTGTGAGACTCTGGACTAGAAGTCCATGCAAATTATTCAGAACAACTTGCCTTTTTGTTATATATATATAAAAAATGAAATGGGAAAAGCAACAACAAAATGTGAAAACTTAGACATCTTTGTATCAATAATGACACCTTGAACAATTCTGTCTGTGATATTTGGAGCTCTCCGTATGAGTAACCCGACTTTTGACATCACCCCAAGGTGGTGGTTCTCCGGTGGTGGCCAGCCAATAAAAAGAACTAATTTCATCTGGCCTTTTAGTCTTTTTTCCCATCCCTCTCTCTCTCTCTTTCTCTCTCTGTGAGTTTTTCGTACCTTTTGCTTTGCAGTCACGTTTCTTCTCTGTGCATGATTCATTCTGCTCAATAAGCTCCAAAGTAAGCAGATTTGTCCATCGTCTCTCTCTCTCCCTCTCTGTGCGCACCCCCCTTTCTTCCCCTTTAAGAAGGCTATTGTGATTCATGGACGGAACCCTTCAGAGCAAATATTCTCAGGACATTTCATGTATAAACATGCTTGACTTTCCATCATGAGAAGAAAGAAAGAAAGAAAGAAAGAAAGAAAGAGGGGTAAAAATAACCACAGAGCTTTCCTGGAACCACTCTCCAATCGGCACATGCGGCCGAACAGCAGGATTGAGCGGTTCGGTCAAGTTAGCATCACATGCCGCGAGTGTGATAAATAGATTAGTCTTCAAATACACGGAGCAAATGACTTTCCGCTCATATTGCATGCGGAGCCGTCACTCTGGCTAATATGTTGGGATTTTGGTGCCAAGTGCGGTAATGGCAGTTGAAAGGACGGCGGCCCCTTTAGCATTTAGACTGAAATAAATACATTTCTACGCTCTATTAATATATACACCCCTTAACTTGCTTGGAAACCAGCTCTCTTAGCTTTCCACCAGATTAGGGAGAAGCAAATGCAATAGGAGTTGAATTAAGGCAAGCGTGCTCTGAGACGTACACAAAGAAGAAATCCTGGAAGGAAATTAGCTTTTGAACTTCTTTCAATATAATTTGAACGGTCTCGGTCGGGTGTCGGAGTATCTAGGGTAGGATTTGCTGTGAAAACACTGACTGAAGTTGTGTTTGTTTATCAGGACGCGATGCGGGATTGTGGTCGGGCCGTAATAGACGATCAATAACACACACACACACACACACACACACACACACACACACACACACACACACACACACACACACACACACACACACACACACACACACACACACACACACACACAATTATAAGACAAATTCATTAGGTCACCTGACAACATTATAGACTGAACCCTGCCCCTCCACTTATAAAAGTGCTTCAGTAAGCAAGGTAAAAACAGCTTCAATTATTTTTCATTTCTCGGGCCGACAGCAATATTTATTACCTCTGATGATGTTTGGTGCATTGTGCTGGAATATACATATGGAAAGGGGGGATTGGGGAATTTTGATTAAAATGGATTCTTCACCCCCTGGGAAGTGCAAAGTCAAAAACGGTTACTTGCACATTTATGAAAAAGAGGTGGTGTGTCGACATTGAGGGCTGCTTGATAAGTAATTAAATCCCTTTTTACCCGGGACAAGTGACAGGTAGTGCTTTTAGTTAGCCTCAACATGTGGAGTCTTTAAAAGCAATGGACAATTTTCCATCCCAGGGTTTTGCAGTCGCTTCTGTCATATTGAGCCTGCTATTGTCCATAGGGAAGGAAGGCAATTGTTTTTGTCAGCACTTATACGCTTTTCTTTTTAATTTTTTCAAAGGCCAAATTGTCTCAGACAGCATAAACATTAAAAGATGGCAACTGGAGTCATAATGTTAAAAGAATTGGTTTCTACTTGAATAAATGCTTAAAAGTAACAGTTCTCCATAAAATGAAAATTCTGTTACCCTCAGGTTGTTTCAAATCTGTATAAATGTGTTTGTTCTGATGAACACAGAGAAAGATATTTGGAAGAATGTTTGTAACCAAACAGCCAAACGGCCACCATTGAATACCATAGTAGGAAAAATTACTTGATATATTTCTTTGTTCTGTTGAACACAAAAGAAGATATTTGGAAGAATCTGCTCTCTCTCTGTCTATACTAAAATGAAACCCCCTCCCAAAAAAGATGCACTATTACAGTTCTGGTGCACTTTTGACCAACATTGCAATTTTTTCTACTATGGTAGTCAATGGTGGCCAAGAACTATAAGTATAAGCATTCGTCCAAATATCTAATCTAACATCAGAACAAAGACATTTATACAGATTTGGAACAAAGAATGAGTAAATGATGACAGAATGTTTATTTTTGGGTGAACTGCCCCTTTAATAATGGTTTAGAGATGTGCAGAAATATTAAAAGAAATATTGTGGCTGTAAAATCCAGGTTAAGTTAAAGTCTGAAGTCTGAGATTAGGAGAATCAAAGTTTGATTTCAATCTTTTCACTAGAATCTCAATCTTTGAAGTATAACAACAATATTACATTTTAAGTTATATATTTTAAACACTATGTCATGTAGCAGTCGTACAAGGGTTGCAAAGTTTGTTAATAATTTTGAGTTTTTTGATCATCCACCAAGACCATCTCATGTCCTTTGTTGTTTTCTGTTATTCTATTTTTTTGATTATTTATTTGATGTCATTTATTTCTTTTACAGTGTCTGCCATTGTTGGGAGAAACCAAACAGATCCCTGGTAATCATCTTTAGACGGTCCCGCCCCAAACTCATGCCATTGGTTGAGCCAGAAGTTGACATGTCGGACATTTCAAATAAACAGCACAATGCACAGTTTACACTTTTCCATCCAGAAACAACTTACAGTTTTCTCTACATATTAAAGGTGGAGTAAATGATTTCAATAGAAACACTATTGAAAATGTATCAGTTTTGGGAATATTTGCTACATGTGTGTTTAAGAAAAAAATCTTGTGTTTGCATTTAGTCTTGAATGTGTAAATGGGAGAAAAACAATCCCATAAAACTCAGCAATAGGGGGGCGTATACGCTCATAAAGAGAGTGAGAAATCATTTGTTATTTAAAGGGTGGAGCAATGAAGACAGGGTTGTGTTTCTTTAGTGTGTTGATTTCAAATATCACCAGCATTTCTCACAAATCGCTTATGGCACCTTTAATGCACAAATTAAATACTGATTTCAGTATTCTTCACCATATTGTGGAGAAAATGTAACTTAAGGTCAAAGATGGAAACCTGACCCCCAGTGTAAGGCTCCTATTTTTATACCTCCTGCCATATTTGTCTATAGAGATGATGCTGTCTGATTAATGATTCAGCTCTGTCACTCAGAACCTGCTGCGTCTCCCCGCCGGCTGGCCACCCGGTACCGAGGGCATCCCCAGATGTTCCCAACTTTCCGTTGGTGACTCCTTGCAGTCTTGCGCTGACAAATTGGCGGTGTGACATTGGGCATGACTGTCCTTGGCATCGTACTAGGCTACTTACATTGGTGTGTGTGATGTTTATTATTTGTGGATATTGATATAGATTAATGACATATACCTGTACGGGAATGTTAAGAGAAGTAGTGTGGATCCATGATGCAACTGCGTCGGCGCTACGTGCAATCTTGGGTCTTGAGCGTATGATCAAGGCGGTTGTCTATAATCGCTGATATCTTCAGACAGGAGAATACATTAATCTGAATCGTGATTTCTCGCTTTTGACTGGTTTGTCATGGGAAGTCAAATCCGAGACGGAGTAATCTAACATTGTTAGCTTCAACTGTTCGAGCAGATCGCGCACGCTTAGCGTTATCGTTTTCTCAAACCTGTATGATTTTCTTTCTTCCGTAGATCACAAAAGCAGATGTTAAGCAAGATTCTTCAACATTCTGGTGGCAAATACGTTATGTTATTTTGTACATTTTCGTTTTGCATACGGAAAAACAAAGCAAACAAACAAAGTAATCAAATTCAGCCGAGGCGTTGGCTTAGAAATGAGGTTTGCGCCCAGCGTCATAACGTTGTTTAGATTTCTGTGTTCTGAGACCTTGTTCAGGCTCCCAACAGCACGGCGACAGAATCAGCTGTGAATATAAGCTGATGTTGGGAAATTGGGTTGTTATGTGCTGAGGCTTTGGAGACCGAGCCCTGCGCGGGGAACAGCGAGTGGGAAAAAGAAATCTGCGGCGCAGAGTGATGTTTTAATTACTCGAATTGGAATGATAACAACGTTCCTCTCTCAGAATGATGCAAATTAATAGGGTGAGAGAAGAGTCAGTCCCTTTCCGCAGAGCGTGTCTCGTTTTTCTGAGCGTATTCGGGATTTTCCCCATCTCTCTGGATTCAGTCGTTTCATAAACACCCGTCGAACTGAATTGTGTTTTAGCGAAATGTGCAGCGTTATATGTGCGACGTCTGTTGATGGCATACTTCGCTATTCAAAATGATATAACAATGATGAGATTGTTCAAACGATGAGGCCTGAATATTGTAATTTACAAATTCAATGCTGGTTTTCATTAGCGTTTGATCAGTCTTTGCCCATGTGAATTGCTCGCATAGAATACAAAAAATGTTAATGTTATAGTTTTTCCAGATTTGAAATATATGCAACAAATGTAAATCTTATATTAAAGGTGAAAATTGTGACTGTCAGAAGGTTTGTCTTGCACATCAGTGATCTTAGATTTCCAAAAGATCTTAGATTTTCACCCAAACATATGCTGTAATTTTATCCTTGAAACACATATCTTATTTTGTTTCATGATCAAAAATAACAGCATGTAGGTTTGGACAGAATGTCAATGAAAAATGGGAATTTAGAAAAGTTCAACCAAAAATATACATTTTATGAATCCCCTTTTATACTTGGTTAAACCCAATGACTTGAATAATTTTATAACCTGCTTGAAACCAAGCAGGAAAAATCTGATCTAAATTACAGTCCGTTCCTATCAATAAGAGATACTACACCCTGTGTTTGAGGCAGTTCTAAAACATGTCTTTATGGATAGAAGTGTGTTTTTTTAGTCTCTCCTTTGCCTTTTGGCATCATTATTCAAAAAGAGCAAGAGTAGGTTCGGTTTGGACTGGTGGCTAATGGCTTGTTTTTGAACGGGTGCAGTCGGCTTGCTTAGATTCCGAGCCGATGTGACAGCATGCTGAAACTGCTGTAAAGAAAAGCAAGCAGCAGTTCTTTCAGAGAAGCTTGAAAATAACTTTATACCGTGATGCAAAATATACTGAGGGCCGCTGCCAGAAAACACATCAAGTCAACAATCTCTTTCTTCTCCAGAACGTCAGCTCTGTATCTGTGAAGTGCACTGACTCCAACATACAAACCAAGATACTGCAATGGAAAGTCTTAAAAACAAATCTCGTCTTTGTGCTTTCAAAGCATTGTGAGAAATATTGTGAAATCTCCTTTAGGTCTTTAGATGGCTGCAGATGAAATGAGTAAAGATTGACTTTTATTTGTGTGTCTATTGATCATCCTTAAGAGATGAGTTGATACTGTTTAAATAAGTAAATAAGAAATAAATGCATTTTCTATTTCATGCTGTCACATTTGCTGCCAACCGATGATGCTTTCAAATGGTGTCTCTTCTTACTTTAAACAGAGGGGGTGCTGTTGTCTCCTGTACATAAAATGGGATCTAGTTGCCCCTCAAAGCACATTCAGCAGCAGGATAAAGTTGTCAGGTATTTTTAGATAACCAAATGTTGTTCACACAAAGTACGGTTATAAAGTAAAATCTTAGTAAATATGGTAGGTAAATAGTAAGTTTAAACATAGACGTGTAAACATAAAATAATAGTATAGATTTGCATTCTTTGTCATTTGGCACCTCTCAACACAGTCTCATATAGGAATTTGTGACATAATTGTATCTATTGTTTCGTATTTATGGACACAAATTTCCCCATGTCGCTCGGCATGGCTTTCAATCTAATGTATTTTAAAACGAAGTATTTTTCTTATGTATAAATATAATCTGATGGGAGTTCGTACCTATTTTACGAAGTGGCTTATTTGTTGGATTTCCTACGACCATTTGTACGTTTTATTACGATTTGACTGCCGCTGTGATGTTAGGTTTAGGGACGGGGTTAGGGTGGGTCTTTATCGTTGCTTTGCCACCTTGTAAAAAATGTTTGCCTTTGCGCCTGTGATTTTAGGGTTTGGGGTGTGATTGCTTATAGCCACCTCGTGAAAATGTGTACAACTTGTTATAAATATATAAATGTATATACACACACACACACACACACGTTCTGTATATTGAATGTCGTGCTGCCTGACATGAAAAAGAGGTAATTCATGTCCATGAACACACATGACTAGATTATAATTTTCGTGAATTTTTCGTTTCATGCCATGCGACTAGGTTGCGCTTCTGCTTTTTGAAATTATAGCGAAAAGTTGCGGGTGGCTACTTCCGGGATGCTTGATTTATAATATTTAAGGCCAGCAGAAATGGAGCACGCTGAAAATAATAAGGAGAAATTCAGTGAAATGAAAATCAGTGCATCTCTTGGGTGATGTACATAACCAATAGACAACCCACTTTGACAGTGCAGGGAAGTCTCCGAGGATGCAAGTCATTATCTGAAACCACAAGTCGGAAATATATTCACTAAGATATGTAAATGTCTAGGCCTTCGCTGATAGAAGTGGGTTTAGAAATTCTCAATCATACTACGTGGGACTTTGATTCTCTCCAACCAAATAAAATTGGTGGCAAGATGTCACTTTTCAGAGCAGGCCTAAATGATGATTTTCTCTGGGCAGACTTCTGAAGCTCATTCATATGCAATATATGTCGTATATATTTAGTTTGCCTAAAATCACCCTCGTTTCATTTCAAACTGTGTGACTTAAATAGGACACAGACAGACAAAATGTCATATAATAAATGGGAATGTTTTTGGGGTGAATCCTTTTCTTTAATTGTTTCAAACCAACACGACTGAAAATGTCTTCTGTACATTTGTCAGCATGCGATGTAGTTTGTAGTCTGTGGCCATGCAGTCACCTTTTCTCATCAGATTGGGAATCAGCCAGGAAGACCTGGGCCTGACTTCCCGTAAGAGCCTTATCTTCTATCTCATCAGGGGAGCCAATCACTAAAGGTGCTTTTAAGAGTGTGTTTGTGCTGAGGACAGCCGTAGTCCCTCATCAGCGCGGACAGACCCATCCACGTTCATCAAAATCAGGGATTCTCGGTAGTGAGCACTCCTCTCCCACAGACTCGATAACAACCTGAATTGAGGTACGGGATCAAACACACAAACCTCACCCTAATTTATTTAATCAACACGGGGAAGAGGACTAAAGAGGTTTCCTTTCGGGATACCGTCCTATTCCGAGTGAAATGTTTTTAGATCAACCGGTATTGAACAGCCATTGCAAGGATTCTTAGCCAGAGAAAGAAATGCAAATGCAACTTTTTGTGTTGTGATATCATAGGAACTGGACAAACAAAGATAAATATTGTATGCATAGACGGTTTCGTCGGACGCATGTGTCTGTGTTTGTTGATCGGTCTGGCTAGTGGCTAATAATATAACTATATTTTATTTAATTCTATTAATACTATATTGTATAATAATTGTATTAAATAATCAATTTGTTGAACTTTGTGGCATTTAAGTTAACCAAGTAACGGTTCTTCTACTGGTAACCCCCAAAAATACTGACTAGACATACTTTTAACTTGCTAGCCAACTTGTTATTTCTTTTGCTTGTTATAGGAAATAATCTGCAGGGACTCTATTCTTTGCGGATGTGTACCGGAAGATAAGTTTGGGCCACACAAGTTTATGTTGTCTAATAAGGTATTAAATGCAATTGAATGCTTAGTATGTTGTTTGGAACGATATGTATGATATGGGAATATATTGGATATGGATGTAGGCCTTTCTCCATTCAGTGGGTACGAGCTGCACTTTTATGCCCAAGTAGAAATTTGCAGTGAGCTTGAAATTTTGGCATAAATCACTTTTGGTCCATTTTCTTAACGGTAGGTATAAGTGTTGTGGAATGAAGATGAGGAAATGACACGCTAACAGTTTATTAGCCGTCGCACATGTTATTATGGGCTTGTTTTACATGAGGCTGTGATCCACATTCAGACCCTGAGCTCAGTGGATAAATATGAGTGCTGTAATTACAGAGGCATTGTGGAGATGTCAGAACAGTAATTGCTGGAGGGACGGTGCGTGAACGAGAGGCGATGTTCCTCGCGGCGTCGAGGCGAGCTGTGATTAGATGGAAAAGGGCTGGAGGAAGAGGTTATCAACACTTCGTTCATATGTCTTATTATAAACAGCCTTGCCTATTTAAAAGCAGAGGAGATGTGCAGGAGAGTTATGATGTCTGATGCACATAATAATGATTTTTGGATCTGCTGTGAGAGCTGTCAAGTGCACATGTGCAGAGATGTGTAGTTTATGGGATATTCATTTTATGACTCTTTGTTGTTCTTTTAGGGCCGCCACTATTCTGTGCCCTTAACATTAATGTGTGTTGTGGAGTCCCATGCACCTGCAGGCCTCTAAAATGGTTCCTACCATTCACCAACATAGCTATGTTGTATCGGTCTATTGGGCATTGCAAGTTACACTCTAAAAATGTTCAATTGTTTCAACCCATGTTTGGGTGGGTTCACATATGGCATGTTTGGTTCGATTAAAACAATCTCTGGTGCGATTGCTTTGTTGGGTAAATGTGAACACTGCCATCTGAAACCTGGTACCGAACAAATGGACCGAGACCGCTGAGGAGATGGGTCTTAGTCCGCTTTCAAATGAACTCTGGCACGGTTTGATTCAAATATAAACGCAACACAGACCAAAGGCATGCAACCGAACCAAAAAACAGGAAGTTTGTTTATTTTGACAAATGTTCACCCTTATTTCATGTGCATTCGTGATTCCGCAAGAATAGGATAGAAAATTGAGTGTACGACTTTAAATGAATATGCACTTTTTTTTTTTTTTTTTTACAAAGTGGAGATTGAATGTGAAAATTGCCTGTCATAATGTCATCAGACATCGTGTGGGGAATATGAGGATAATCAGTGTCTAATCATTTCTGTGCCGTGTGCTGTGATACTTTAGGCTCCATTGCTATTCTGTTTGCTTTCTCTTAGCTGATGATTGCATCGGACAACCTAAATCACATCCATTTATGCCTGAATGCTTAACATATAGCTAGCCCTGTCTTATATATCTCATTATATCTTGATATACTAAACTGATGTGCGTTAAATTAATTAAACAATAAGCGAGTCACCCTTCCTTAGATTCGAATTACCAAATGCTAATGCAACGTCGCTCATATCAGCTCAGTAAAAGTTTGCGGTAATCTAATTGTGAGTCAGTAAAGGTTAAATAAAGATTTCAAAGTTACGGCAAGAGCGAGCCATCAAAATATCTATGCAAAGCGCTCTGGTGAAAAGGAACGACCTTAATCAAAAGAGCCGTACAATCGGCTGCTATTAACTTAGCGTGAAATCTACCCCATGTTAGCAGGGTATTATAAAGACTTCACTTTTCTTGCCCGAGAACGATAAAGTTTCCTAATTACCGGTTTTGCTGAAAAGGCTTTTGTTGAAAAGGATTTGAATGTTGGACATCTCCTATTGGGTATGCGCAAATGAGCTTTTTTTTATGTTAGCTTGATTAGCCTTTTGCCATTTATTTTATTTGAATACAAGTTTAACTTATTATGTTGGAAGAAACGGATCATGGAGTGATGCATGTAGGGAACTGTTGGACTATCTGCAGTCAATAAATGAACATTTTCTTAAAAACGTAACTTGAGGTTAGTCGATACAAGCTCTTGTTTGACTATAAAATGTGCAGCTTTGACAGTAAAGTATTATATATGTGTATGAATATCAGAAGCTGTGTTGAAAAATATTTTTTTTCCAAACTTCAACGTGCAAAGCTTCTCGATATGTATTCAGAGTCCGTTTTTTGAAAGATGCTCTGAAGTAGTTTCGAAATATCTCGTTGTTCCACAAATCTCGTCCTGTTTGTCTGCTAGTTCGCTCAAACAGTTGGCTCTTTCTCTTCGCCAGCCAACTTATTACGGGAGACACTGGTAGCAGCTCTCCACAAACATCATGTTTTCACACATGGGTGAGAATAATTGTGATCTCCACAAAGCACGGACGCCTTGTCGCATTTTCAGAATGGTGCCCTCCTTGGAAGAAAGCCTCTGTTTGTGCAGCTAAAGATGAAGGCAGGCTTGCTGTCACGCAACCTAAACATTTTTGATTGCATTTCTTTAAGCGGCGCTTTTTTGATCGGCTTGTTTTGAACAGATGTGCTGTTCCGAGCAGATAAGAGACAACCTCGTACCGTGTGCAAATGTGATACCTGCTTTTTAATAGCGTTGCCTTTCTCTTTCTGCCCCACCTCAAAGTCTGTCTTAGCTTTTCAAGCGTTGCTTGGATGCCAGAGATCTCATTTCTGTAAAATGAGTGAACATGAAAACTTTATATTTTCTTTCCTCAGAAAATTACTGGAACAGTTTATACAGATCTTGAGATTATGTTGATTGTACAAGTACGACTGCAAGACCTTCTTGTGTGTATTAATGATGTCACTTCTGTGATGTATTTTACAGTTATGACCCACATGCTACAGTCGATGTTGTTATTGATAGTAAACAGAGAGAACCTGTTTTATCACATGAAACTAGTTCTGAAATGTGTTATGAGTTGGTCTTAGTGGATCGTGAAAAACTAGCAATAAATGAAACTGGCAGAATGTGTAGTTTCTGTTCTTAAAAAGACGTTTTATCCAGGAACACAATCCATACCCCATTGGATTAATGTACAATCTCAGATAGATCAAATTTGGGGTTATTTTAGTTTATTAAATTTATTCAGAATTATGTAATAGTGTTATGAGTGTTAATATTTTAGAACAGAGACTTTTTATTGATGTGAACTGAAAATCTGAAAAACTGAAAATCATAGTTTTGCACCAATTGTTGAATAAGTTGGAAAAGTGCCCTATAGCTTCAGGGTCTACAAGCCACCCATTAAAATTAGTCGAAACGTTTTTATAAACATTTAAAATATAATAAATATTTATTATTTTTATTGTAGGACAGATGGATTCCGTAAAGGATGTGAAAAATCTGACCACATTGAGTGCTTGAATCACAATAGATATTTATTTGTGAAATATACCTGTCAATATTTACTGCTCACTTATACGGAATAATTTAGTTTTTCAACAAAATATATTCGATTTATTTAAGTGATAATGTGTACTCTTGTCCAATATACAGTTTGTAATTTATATTAACATGAATAATTTTTCATTATTATGTATTATCTTTATGCGTAAATTATGTTGCTCCATTAAAATGTATTATGTTTTTCATATTTTTCAACGTTTTGTCCTGTTTTGGCTTTTAAATTAATTAATCTAAGTTAACAATATGCAGTAAATATACCAACACTTATGCTAACGTATTCAAGGGTTAATATTGTTTTTTTTGGCTGTGAAGTAAAGCCACTGAGTCACGTATAATCTCTTCTGAGAAAAGAATACCACTGTAGGGAAAGTGCTGGAAAGCAAACAAAGAAATTGGCTAATCATGTCTGAGCTTTGTTTATGTTTGTGCCTGTTTGTAATACTTGTTCCATTGGTTCCTCTGCTTGTCTTCAGTCTCACAGTGCAGACACATGTTTTATTCATATGAATATGGGTCCTGCGTCGTTGGATAAATTGGCCGTATGACACAAAGCAGGCAGTGAACTTTTCAGGCTGTTTGGGGAGTTTTGAAGCCCAGTGACCAGATTTAGCTAAATACTGGACATACTGAGAGCTGAGAGACCGGAGCGTAACCCTAAACTTACATTACTGCATATTTATGAAAGATTCAGGGATTTATTTTGTTTTAAAAGTGGTAATAAAACCTTCGCGTTGTCAATTACGTGTTATTCTGTAATTAAATTAGACATACAAATATTGTATATATTAAATTAAGTGTTTTTATATATGCGAAACTTAATAATAGAGCTATTTGCATTGTATAGGTCAGGTGCTGATGTCTGGTTTATTTTCATACAATGTTTTTTTTTCATACCAGCAGAGGACAGAATAACTGTAAAATCTGCTGTAGGACTATGCACATTTTTTTTACTGTGTAATCTCATCTCTGTAGTAAACATGCTTCATCTTATTGTAGTAAATCATGGGGAGACAGAATTCAACACGACTCCCACAAAAGCGCAACATGGTTCAGCATATTTAAAACGGAGTTTTTTTTTTCTCATAAAATGTTTGGGTGAACTATGCATTTTAGAAATCCTCATGTGCATCAATAAATCTGCACACCACCCAAATAAATTAATATTTGCATGGAATTGGTTACTATATTTTACAACAGTATTTGGCCTCAAAATATATACCCGTCCTTTCTGAACATTACGAAGAATAAAAAATATGTCAGGGGGCTGTTTTTCAGAATCATAGCTCGACTCCAAGGCAACTGCCTCACAGTTGCAAAAACAGGGTTATCTGAAAGAGGTCAATCCAGAAGCAGTATGGTGTGTGCATACTATACAATTTCATCAAAAGCTTTGTCAAACAGGCCAAAAGGGGCGATTGGTTACATGATCCTGCACACATACTGGTTAAGTATGCTGAGCAGTGGATAATAAGTGATTAATAATATCTCTAGTGCCTCCTATTAAAAATCATCGCAGGTAAAAGTTAAGAAAATTTAAGTAAAGCACTATAGTGTTGTCTCGTATTGTCACTCATATGTATACCTCAAAGGATCTAGCCTACATTTTGTGCCAGCTGATGAAGAATGTTTTTCTTGTGTAAATCATCCAAGAGTTTTGCATCTTTAGCATTATAGGGTGAGCAAATGACTTTCTATGGCTTTATTCTCACCTCCCCTACTCAAATAGTTAACCCTCATGGCCAGAAAATGCTCTTATCAGTGCTCTCTTACTGAGAAGCTTTTTTGGCATATCTGTTTCATGCATGGTGTATAAATGAGGCTGAAGTAAATGATAGCACCAGAATCAGACTACAGGGTCAGTATATCATGTCTGCAGAATTCAAGCCTGTATTTGAACTCCCCGGGATGCCGGGTCGGAGCCCACTGGAATGTGTATCTCCGATAGATCAAAGTTTTACACTTACCCATCCTGCTTCTGTGCTGTCAGAACATGTTTTCTTTGACAATGAGATCTGTTGCGGAGGGAAGCTGGCTTTTCCTACCAGTAGAGCTGATGTGATGAACAGTAGTGATCACAAAAGTACCCTTATGATGTTTGGTAATGTAGAGTTTTGTGTTGTAGGTAACAGAGTAAAGACAAAGTCTGATCCATAGTTGAGGTTTTCGTGTCCATGAGTCACTCCTTTAGATAATTTTGTGGTGCAGTACACAGTTGTGCTTTGAGATATCTGCTAGTGCTAAACATCTTATTTAATGCTTTAAGATCTTTGAATGCTCAGTTTGTTGAAATATTTATTCAAGCACAATGCACACAGATTGTATTTTCTTCATAAATATTTGTGCATTAATACTTTTTATGGCACCGGCGCCACATTTATTTCCACGTTTCTCACTTTTCTTATCACTTTAGAAATGCGTATTAAATTCTAGGACTTGATCTATGACTTGCAAACCCCTCATAATACTGAAGCATTGCTTGCACACTTGGTTTTCACATCATTAATGCTCTTGCAGGGATGTAAGTGTTATTGCTTGGCAAATGGCTTTTCATTTAGTAAAGCTGATACAAATACCTCATTTATCTATAACTGTCTGAGGTTTAATAATCAACACACAACTGCCACCGCAGATGGATGTTCAGAATAAATGACTTCGTATACCAGTTTGAGATTGGATTTTCTTTTGTTCAGTAGTCTGTGAATGTGTTAAACAGATAGTGTTTGTCTAGTCGTTTTAGGTCTAAGCTAAATCGTTGTTGGCATTCTATCAAGTTCGTCTCTTCGAAGCTACCCCGTTGATCCAGCGTTTTCATTTTTGTCTCATGTGAAATCCATCTCACCTATTTTATGCTGCCACATGGAATATTAATGTAGCATCGCCGAGAGAGGTGGTGTCTCATCATTGCAGAGATAACATTGTTAGGGGGCCGTAGCCAAACAATAGCGCATCGGAGGGTTTTTATGACGGGCATCGCTGAGTACGCAACTTGCGAGTTGCTCTCTCTGCTCTCAGATCAGGACGGGATGTCAGGCGTCCTATTGGTTGGAGGTCCCCCGCTGATGAGGGAAACCAAATCTAATCTTGACGCGCGATTTCTCCGCGCGCTCGGGATGACAGCTATTACCATGCGAGATAACATTTGTTGTCGCTTGATTACGCTAATGAGAACGCACACGAATGTGAACCGCTTAAACGTTATTGAAATTAGGCTTAATTGCTGATGGCACCTCAGGTTAATTTGTATTCCCCCGCCCAAATGTGATGTTTGTGGATGCGGCTAAGAGTTTCTTACAGCTAATATTACGCTCTTATGTAGTTGTAAAGAGGGGTGCTTTTTGAGTACACAGTGGGGATAGATGCGTGTCGCCCATCAACCTGATTTTAGACTAGATGGATAAGAGAACATTACAGTAGTCAGAGGAGGGAGGCGGCTTTATTTCGATGAAGCGAGCATGTCAGGGAACAAAGAGATCTGTAAGAAAAACATCAGGATCAATGCTAACCCTAATGCAGACACTTTCTTGTGATGTGTGTCAAAGAATAGAAGAAAGTTGCTGCATTGAATTGTGTTTGTTTTGCATTGTTTCGCCGTTTAATTATTGATGTGGACTTCTTTTATTCCCACCGAGCTCTCCATCAAAGAATAATCGTTAATTGCGGAGAAGGAAAACGCTCTTTGTTTTTTGCTGAGAGTCTTCTGATACCCAGCGTTGTTTCAGAAAAATTGAGTTCTGGCTGAAAGCTCGGTGTTCAAAAAAACGTATTTCATATAGTGCTGTGATTTAATAATTGCACACCTTTGATAATTCTGTGTGTATTTGGATGTACCTGTCACAATGGTTGGGACAAGCAAAATAATAACAAAAGCATCGCAAAGAAGATATGCTGTACTGTTATGCAGTTAGGGTCACAAACCCAGCAAAGGATAATATAATAACCCACAGTTGGTTTTGTCGATGTTTTACCCAACAATAGGTTGAAACAACTTTTTTTTTAAAAATGCTTATATAAGCATTACTGGAACATGAAATGTCTAAACAGGAGAGAATTTTTATATTTTTCTCTCTCTGGCTTTGTATTGATGTGGTCTGTGACCTGACAGTCCAGTGAGGCTTCTGTCATCTGAAAGTGGAGGAGGTTGTTGGCCAACTGGAGGTCAACTTGTAGATCTCCTACAAGGAAAGCGTAAACAAGAGCAGCTCACAAAAATGAAGAGAAGTGAAAATAAGTGAAATTTCTTCATGTAGAAATCATCAGTTTTTTGCTAGAAAGCTTAAGCAACCATTGCCAAATGCTCTAACATGTTAACACTGTTTGGGAAAATTCACAGAGGAATAATTTACTCGGTTTACTCTTTATGCTGGAAAAAGTGTTTTAACGTTGAAAAACGACAGCGGGTTTAACTTGCCAGTGCTGTTTTTATGCAATACTTAAAGGAGAGCATTGCTTTCCGCAGTCGGTTGTTTTTAAAATGTTTTAGTTGCTTCCCAAGTATGTTAAATCCTCATAAAAGCTGTTGAAAAAGCCTTTCTCTAGGCAGTGATAAGAATACATAACCCAGAAAAGCCGCGTATTCTCTGAATATTTTGAGACACGTCGTCTGAATTGCCGGAGTTCGAGGGTTGTTGTGTGTTTGGAGGGGGGCTGATTTCTATTCTGGTGAGGCAGCAGGCGAAAAAAGTTGCATTGCTAGTTTCAATAGCATTTGCATGAATTGTAGCTGTGTAATGGCCCAAGCTCCATTCTCCATAACAATAAAACAGAAAATGCAGACAAATATAGCGCGTAGATAGATTCAGATGAGAGGGAGGAAATGGAGAAGAAGAAACCACTGCTACAATAACACGCAATCTGCGAACGCGACACTTTTTCTACCTCACAGGGGCGGCAGCTGTGCTACCTCACGATTCCCAGGAGATTTTAATGGATTCTTCCTCGCAGGAGGAGGCAGCGACTCTTGGGCTTAAACGCAGCGCTGGTGCGAGCCGGGCTGTGCGACATTTACACAGAAATGAGCTGCAGAGATGCCAAATTGTATAGCAGGACTCTACTTAGGCAGATTTATTTTTACCTGACTGCATTCAGACCTTTCTTAATTGTGCCGGGTAGCTGTGTGCTGATGTTTTTGAGGAAGTGTGTAGTGTAGGTTCGTCTGTACCAACCTTTTTTGTACGCTCTACTGGTTGATCTCACCTGTCGACAACAGGTTTTGGTCTTATTTTAATTCATAGTTTGCTTAAAGCTGCAACCGTCTCCATACCTTGGTTTATCATTTAAATAGTTGGAAATTATTTCATAATTTGACAGTTACGTAAAGTAACCTGCAATACATTTGATATAGAGATGGCAGCCTGGATAGCAAATGTACGTCTGTAAGATGTCTGCTAAAGATCTGGAAAACATCAGCTGTGTGAAAACATATGATAAACGCAGATTTAAATACATTTTAAACCATAAACATCTTACAAATATATAACATCTGAAAGGAAACATCTCCGAAACGTATTGCAGATGAGCAAACAATAAAAAAATATGTTTTGCAAATGTAAATACATACATCAAATGGATGTAAATTGCATCATCTGGGAAAAGTTGCAGATCTAAAGAGGATTAAATATACTTTATGATTATGTCTTTTTTGTTAACCATCAACACGTCTGTGACTACTTACAACACTCGCTTGCAGCCCCGCGTTTTCGTGAGGATCACACGTAAACGGTGCATTAATTTTCATCCATTCGTTGTTGTTTTGGCTTGTTTGGTTGTGTGCCTCACTCTCGCTTGTTTTCCAATTCGATAAGGTATTCTGGTTTTGATAGCCTCTCTTAAGTGCAATGATGTGCACTTCATTTCCTCTCTTATGTTTTTGGTACATCAAAACGATGTCATATTCAATGCGGATGCGCCGAACGTTTACATTTACACATTTGGCAGACGCTCCAACTTACATTGTTTTTGAGTATGTGCAATCCCTGATATCGAACCCATGACCTTGCCGTTGCTATAACCACTAAGCTACAGAAAAGCTGAACGTAATTTCTGCCGTAAACTATGCGAGACAACATCTAAAACGCACTTACACGCAAACGAATACTCTCATGGTTCATCTGCTGACGTCATTCGTCAATGAACACACAAACTACCCATAACAAGCACTTGTTTAAGTAAAAGTGCTGAAAGCTCCTGTATTATTTAAACCGGATTCAATAATAGTGGCTAAATTTGTGTAATTTCATGAAAAACTAAACAAACCAGGATCTCAACTTACCAAAAAAATGTGCCCAGAACATTAATAATGTATAAAGTGGTCAAAGACAAGAGACAGCTGATACTAAAGGCAGTCTCTGGTCTTGAGATTACAGTAGACCCATTGACCTCCATTCATGAAAAATTTACATCGTTGATATTGAGCTGACTTTATGCTTTATTTAGTCTTTATTCAGATCACCTTGCTCCTGCATCTGACAGCACTGAGAATCCCATCTAAATTTATGTTTGGCTTTTTGGCATTCGTCAGCCTGTGTGTCTGTGTCTTGATAATGTTATGAGTTGATGTTTGAGAGAACAAATATCTTCATATTTCATTCTGAGTAGGTGTGATGTCTGATCAGGAGATGTACTATCTGTCCATTTTCATAGTGTGATACAAGAACAACTTGTCCCTTTTGCAACCAAATGAGTCACAGATGAAAAATACCACATTAAACAGTGACGCTGTCAAGCTGTCAGTAAGGTAATGAAGTTGGCCAACACCATTTGTCTTATTTTGTCACGCTTTTTCCCCATTAGTCATAGCGCCTTGCCATTAACTCCTCAGGAACCCCCTTCACACAAGGACACTTAGATTCACTTTCAGCGCGCTCACACGGACCATCGCTGAGTTACTAAAGTAAAGAAGAGAGATGGAGTTTTATAGAATCAAATAGTTGAAAAGTAGGAGCTGCAAAGACGTTTTTCTACTGGATTGATGGTTTAGTGAATCTTTGATTTTATTCGTAGTAAAACTATAGTAACCTCAAATGATGTCAGTGATGTCAGTTTCTTCAACTTGTTAAAAATATACAGACTTAGCGTATACGCTTATACGCAACGATGGAGTAGAAAGAGTAGATGGGTAATTCCCAGCAGTGAGTGACGTTTGCGAGTGTTTCCGGGCATTTTTGTTCACGTTTTTGGTAGACAATTTACAAAACATCTTTATGGAAAGCTTTTTTTAATTTGACTTTAATTTTTGGCCTAAAAGAAACAATCAATAATGGTGACACGTATCATGTATTATTGGCTATCGCTATGAATATACTTGTGCTACTTGTGACTGGTTTTGTGGTCCAGGGTCACAAATGTAACGTAAATGTTTTGTGAACAACTGAGCATTTGTCTCTTTACAGTAACCATAGTTTGCCGTGGTATTTGGAGTAAAACGTTAGTAATACAAAAACATTGCTGCTTCTTCTCACTTTCATACTCCCATGAATCTACAGGCGAACAAATGTCATCCAACTAAAACCGAGTTACTTAACCTGGCTCTAAATTAAGCAGTGTGTTAGTTTAAGTGTCTAAGTGGATGTGTTTGTGTGCTGTTCACATCAGTGTGTGGGTCAGTAAATAAGCTGTAATAAATCTTATTGATGTGTGTCCTATTGAGGTGTCTTATTGTGGAGTGAGTTTGCTCTTACAGATGCAAGGGGCCAAGCACATGGGAGGGGATTAATTACCAGACAGCTGCCCAACAGCTCTTTGCTCACTCTTGGGAAGGCCAGAGCATCCGCCCCCTTCAGAAATCACACGTGAGAAGGGTGTAGGGTGGCAGTTTCGGCAAATATACAGTTTTCAACACACCCCTTAGTATGTTTTACAGATTTCGCAGGTATTATGTTTTGCGCAACAACGCAAAGACTTTGACTCATGAAGGCTAATGTGGGTTGTAACAATGAGTGAGAAATGTTGGTCATACTGTAGCAGTGATGACATCAAATATCCCAGATTTTTTGTTAGCTTCGGTTGTTTTAGCAGCATTTCCGAATAAAAATAAAACACAGAACACTGAATGTGTGTTTTTTGCAGTTCTTCTATTTATATAGCCAATTTTTGCATAAACTGAATGGTCAAAATGTGCTTTTTTATATTTTGTCTTGATTTTCAACACAATACAATTTAACTTAAAATCCCGTGTCACTTTAAAATGCTTCCATTGACATGTTTGCTGCATTATTAAAGCGTACGCGTCTCTCTTTCCACGTTGGTTGTTGCTTGATCGCATCAGACGTCATGTTCGGTAAAATGTATTTGGCCATATTTCACATATGCTATTTTTGGCCAAATAATTTTGTTTGCCAAACAAACATCCCTATTAGTATTAGTATTATTAATATTATTTATTTTGTTCTGTTTAAGATGTCTTGGATCATTTGACCTAGTCAAGAAATCGTTCAGACAACCCAACCTCTAGTCTGGTCAATTTACTTTTGCACATTCTTATTCCTGAGTTATGGTCACGTGAGCCCAAATTTTTTTGGTTTTCAAATACGAGTTATATATTTCCGCAGATGAACCGCGAACCGTTGGCGCTATCTGCTATGAATTGTCAGCAAAACAGGGAGCAATAGGTTGAAATGTAATAGCCATAAAACTTTTGGCCCTTGCGATGGCGCGGGTAACAATAATTAAGCGGCACAATAAAAATGATTAGAACTGCTTTTGACATTCTCATTGCGAGTAACTTTGCTTTAATTGCAATCACAAATTTTAATGCCACTTTTATGTGCCAAGGCTACGAGCTGTTTGAAGTTCAGCGGTTATACTCTTTAAATCTGTCCCATTTCCTTTGGCGAGCGGGGAGAGACGGAGACAACGGCTGTCGTGAATCCCCCTGACCATTAATGGTGCAGTCTTGTGGCTACGGCCAGGAGGAGGGCCCAGCTCCGCTCGACTCCAGGCTAGTTAGCTATTCCGCTGCAGCATCTGTTGAGGGCTAATGAATGTTATAACCTCATAAACGTCATGAAATTGGACATTATCCCTTAATTAAAAGAACAGAGATGCATTACAATGATTACAGTGGCTCCGCACTGCATTTCCATTCAGCTGCACCGAGTGCTCGAAGCGAGGCTAATGTTTCTCCTCTACGTGGGGTGGGACATGATGGGACCTCTGAGTAAAGAACCAGGGAGGGGAGGATGAGTTTAATGTCAGGAGTTTACTCACTTCTTGTCACTTCCTTTTATGATAGCATCTTTTTGAAGAAACTTTTTAGGCCTAGATTTTTTACTCTCTGCTCTAAAGTTTAGTGGCTTTGCGTTCTTTGCAGGCACATTTATGGCAATCCCAGAATGCATTGCAACAAGCTTAAAGATAAATACAGAATTGTTGGATAGGTGGAAGAAATTGTTGATTATAAATATGTTTAATTTAATACTGAAAAGTATAGAAAAAATAGTTTAAGCTGCAATCTGTAACTTGTTTTATTAAACGCAATTATTGAACACGTACAAAAAAGTGTCTTCTCACCTTACCCTGATTCATCTTATAATATTGATCTATATGTTGAGCTGTCAGGATTTTGCTAAAAATGTCAGGTTGACACCAACCCACGTAAAGATAAGTACGTAAAGTACTTAAACCTGTGATTTAATTTTTCCAAGACCAAAGGTTCATTTTTTTTTTTTTAGCATTTCTAGATATATTGTGGCCATTCAGTGTCAAATTCAACAAAATCAAACCTCAGGAGTGACATAAAGAGGTTATCGCATAAAATATAATTTTATAACGTTTCCCTAAATACATATGGTTAAAAGTGAGCACAAACTTTTTTTCTTTGCAGTATTTGAGGTCTGAAGAAATACAGAGCATCTTTTCTGTTATTTTGACCTGTTTCTCTAGTTTTAATTTTCTGCAAATACATGCAAATAGAAACAATAATTTTATTAGAAATATTGTTAGAAGTTCACAGAATGAAACAAAAATATCAATTTGACCTAAACACATAAATAGTAAATTCAGAAAAACTGAAAATGATTTTTGAAATGCCCTCTTAATTTTTTCCGCAGCTTACAATACGTTTAATAAAAAATTAATTATTGACACATTATTGTTTATTCCTGTCTTTATTTCCATATTAGAGAGTCGAAATTTGACACATGTTGAAATAATTTCCCCATTTATACTATTAGGCATGATGCTGCTTATAATGCTTAAAAAATCTTTAAAAGTCTTGGAAGACAGCTGTCTTAGTAGGCAACAAGGCATCTTGCTAGGTATTGAACCAGAGCTTTTCAACACTCATCTCATTGACCGCTAAGCCTCTGCCATGCTGTCGGTCAAGCTGCGGGGAGTTTATGTCCCTCGCTAGAGTTTTATGTTTTGGCTTTCTGGAGGCCATGATGATTATGGGAGCTCGGCTCAGTCAGGAGGTGATTATACTGCAGTGTCAGCCCACCGAAACAGCTGTGCAATAAAGGCAATATAAAAACAAAGCAAGGGTGCTGTGGTTTGCACAGCACCTGGGCAAGACAGGCTTTAAATACTCCGCGCCCACTAACCTGTCCAGGGAGGTTTATTGGACTCAGTGCGAGTCAAGGTTCCATTCGTAGGTGTGGAATTTAATGCCTTGCGAGCACGGATGGCACGCACTGGGGTTTGCCAGTGACCGGTGTGAAAATGCCATGCGTGAGCAGACGCATGTTGACATTTCTGTGTGAGAAATTCTTCTTTTGCTGGTTTACATTTGGCCAAAAATTAACCCCATGCATTCATTTGTGACTGTAGATTAACCATGACCTTGCATGTTGATTATGGAAGATGCATTCAGTCAGTAGGGGACAAGCACAGCCCCCCACCCTCTATTTACATATGCGAACATCTGGCACATCTGGATAAATTACAGTCTCCGAATCATCTGTTGTGTTCGGAATCATAATGGGTTTCCATTTTTCATAGCGATTCATGCTAATATTTTGCTCACATTGTTGTTCATCCATGTGCAAGTCAGTGGGATATTCTCCACTTTGCTTCCATAATTCGTGACAACAAAAGGTTGCAAAAAGAACGAGCGGATATGAGTGTTGTGCGCTGATAGGTGAGCAGGTGTTTTATATCATAGCTGTCATTACGTTGTGGATTTTAGCACGTGTGGAAATCTGTATTCCGGTCCAGAAGTATTCATTTTATTTGTGAAACTTCTATACAATGAATACTTGCATAAATACATAACACTTACAGACTCGGACATAATGGGCATCTTTATTTGCAAATCTTGCCTCCCGAGGAGAAAATGCATGAAAAGTACCATTCCTTGGCAATGTGTCGGCATAAAATATTAATATATACCCGTCAAGGGCAAAAAGCTTGTAATTTAAACACAGAGACGGCAAAAATGATCCTGGGTGTCCCCTCATTTTACATTTGGCGGAAGGACCTTCAGAAGGCATTTGTTTCAGGTTTCCTTCCTTGTTAATTGGCTTTTTGCGTATTGAAAATTCACATTGGCAGTGTTTGGTTGCTGCTGGCGTATTATTTATTACCCCCAGTTTCTGACGGGAAGTTTCTCTCTTGTTCGCTCTCTCTCTTTCTCTCTCACCTCATGGACAATGATTGATTTATTCAGTTTAACCTTGATAAGAAAGGCAATAGAAAAACAAATTGCCATATTGACACAGACGTGATGGCACGCTCGGCTCAGGTGACGAGGGAGGTGAATCGGAGGTCGCCATGTTTGGAGAGGAAGTGATACACGTTTTTCAAAATGATTGCCTTTCATGTTGCTCATCCCATGCACATGCGTGCTGGAGCGCATTGGGTCTCTTTTTTCCAGCAGAGACGGTCGATTATTAGGTTTTTATTAGCGGAAGAAGTTTGCACTATTTTGAGTCTTAGGTCAGAGTCAATCTACAAACAACATGGAAATCCACGATCTGTTTTTGAAAAGGTTTTTGACATGATTCTTACGCAGAATGTCAAGTGTGTGTCTATCAATTTGCATCTGTTTTTAGAAAGATGGATTGATAACTGGTTAGCAGGCCCAGACACATTCAGCGTACTGTTTTCAAGCATGCAGATTTCTGCAGAATGGATTTAAATAATCCGGGATGCATATGTGTCTGTGATTGGAGAGGATCTGGCAACCGATAATTTTCTAAGCACATCACACAATGTGCTATAGTTTCTTGTTGGAGTGCGATGGTGCAGAGCCAAGGCAGACGGACGTGGAGGTTGTGATGATGACAGATTAAATCACAGCTGTGCAGATGATAGTCCAAACTTCTTAAAGAGTATAACAGTCACTTTCCTCACCCTCATGTAATTACAAACCTGTATGGCATGATTGAAGAAAATACGGTTTTGTTCATACAAATTCATTTTTAATGCTTAAAAGCCATATTAAGTTATTATACAAGGGGTCCATTCAGCTTTGCATGATAAACATACCTAAATTTAAAGGCATAGTTCACACAAAAATTCTGTCATCATCCTCTGTTCATTTCAAATCTTCTTTCTTCTGCAAAACACAATAGAAGAATTGAATTTTGGGTGAACTATCCCTTTAAGTCTTTGCTTATTGAAACTCATGAAATCTGAGTTGTAAAGTGTTTTTTTCTTACATGTTGCCATGCATGTAAATACACGACTGGTTCCATTTGCTTTCCAGTGTTGTGTAAAGTGTGTGTTGCTCTATTAATCTCCATCACTGGACCGACCTCGCTGTCACTCTCTCCCGGTCATTTCTCTCTCTTTTCAGAGAACGTTGTGTTATTTTCCCATTTATCTTTTCCTGGCATATGCTGATTTTACATCTACGATGCATGTTGTCATTTTCTATATGTTTGTTTTTATTTCCTAGCCACTATGGAGGAACTAACCTTTCCCCTCTCCGTGGTACGTGATGTATTAAGACATCATCTAGTCGCTCACCCTCTGGCCCTGTTTTGGGGGTGCTAACCCTCTGCTCGATCTAGTTAAAACACAACAGAGAGGCACAGCTTCCCAATCCCCCCGCTCCTATTCCAAGATTCATTCGTAGCCAATAAATGTCAGTTTCTTCATCTTTATTTCAGTCTCATGCCACGTGCTACATTAGGCAGGGCTTTCACCGCCGGGCCCCTGAGCGAACCGGATCCGAACGATTTTTCTCTTGCAGTACGCGTGCTTTAGTTCCATTGTGCTGGCGAGAATAGCTCCGTCTTTTTCCTCTTTCTCTCTATGACTGCGTGTCAGCTAGGGGATTGTGTGCTCTTAAAAAGCCTGACTTACTTTTCCTCGTCCCTCGCGTTTTTCCTCCTCTCCGTGAACATTTTTCATGTGCATTTTTCTGCTTTACAATATCGACTTCCTCCATCCGAAAGCATTTGAAGCTCTTTTGTAAATATACATACGTAAGTGCGTTTGATCTTTGCAATTCTGCCACAATTAGTCCTTAAATGCAAACAAACAGAGCTTAACCGTGCTGGATGATTGTTAATAGAGCTGCCAATCGATAGGTCACACGTGGCCCAGATAGCTTTTCCTTTTTTTCCATTTTCTCTGCTGATGCTGTGAGAAAATCTACATAATGGTTTATTTCTGCTGAACGGCTTTTAAACATGGTAAATGATGTTAAACTGTGGTGAGAATACCGCAAAGCCTGTGGGAACAAAATGTATTGCTCAGAAGTTGCTTTTTCGTAGCTCAGGAGATTTGATGAAGTTCTCAGTTGTGTTTCTTTTAAGTATCAACTTGGTGTCAGATGTTTCTCCTAAAATTGCTTTGGAGAAAGAAACAGAAACAAATGAGACAATTGTTAAATGCATGAAGAGTATGGAGGTGTAAAATCTGGATTTGGGTACATTTGGTGAGAAATGTTTGAGATCTTCGATAACATTGACTTTTGATCACAGACTTGACAAATCGGAGCTCAGTTTGTGACATTGTTGTGATCTCTTCTGAAACTCTAATGGAGACATTTGTGACATTTGTGGCTCTTTTTCTCCTAAGAAATACGAAAATTTGCCCAAATATTTAATAATAATTAAAAGCTGCCGCTGTGTGGGACTTGATGAGAGTTTTGACGCAGCAGGAATCCACCGATCTCGCTTCTGACATTCTCTGTTGGTCTGATCCCAGCAGGAGAGAGCTCTATAGTTTAAGCCTGAGATTTTGTGACTAGTAAAGTCAGACCTCATGATGGCAGCAGGTCTTTAGGAATGCTGTTGCAGGGGAAGGGGGCTCTGATGGGTCAGTCAGGGGTGCATAGCAGTCTGAAGAGCTCATGGGTACTAAAATACACCCAGATCTCCTTTAGCTCTCTCATGATGTCCATTAATCTCTTGGCAGAACACTTTACGTTAACCCCTAATTAACAGCCGACGTGAGGGAGGAAATGTGGGTAAATCTACTGTATCAATGGGGTCTTCGGGTTGGAAATGATTTATTCTATTTACGATTTATTAAATGTACATTATTTAGAGAAATGTAAATAACCTTACAATTTATTTAACAAAAATACTTTCTATTTCAGTGTTTTATTTAAGAAATGTTTTTAAACAACAAACTCCCTTGTTGTTTATTCTTGTAATCACATAAGCAACCATTTTTTTGCATTTATTGTCAGGGAATTCATAATTTGCTCACCCACATGCTATCCATATGATATCACAGATATCGCTTTACTACGTTTTTTTTTTACTTCTTTACTATCGCTTTACCAAAAGGTTCTTCTATGGCATCAAAGAACCTTTTGAAGCACCTTTATTTTTAAGAGTGTACAATGTATTTTTTGGCTATTACTACAAATGTTCCTGTGCTACTTAAGAATGGTTTTGTGATCCAGGGTCACGTATACTGTACATTTGGGATGGGGTGAGAAAATTAGAATTATCATATTTTGGCAAACTACTCCATTAATCTCACACTTTTCTCTGGTCCTCACAGATTATAAACCTTCCTTCATCTATACACTTTTCTCAGATTCATTGCTAGTTAGCATTAGTTATTTATGCGTATAACAACGTTTTCCTGCCTTCCGTAGTAGAATTCCACTCTCGTGAGATCATTGTGTGCTCAAAGATTACAATTCAGGATTTATGGCACATCCCCAATCCACCGTGAAATCCACAGGGATACAAAGGGATCATGTGGAATCAATGGACAAAGTTTATGTAGCTGCCCACCTCCTGGCCTTTGGCTCACGGTCGTCTGTGGAGGTTGTGCTGGTTTTTAGATTGCACTGCTTAATTAAACATAGTGGGTTGTGTTGGTAGAAGCTTCGACATGAAATAATGCCGCTGTCTGTTTCCTGAAGATCAATGTGAGGTAATCTCATAGAATATGTGAAGATGAATGTGTTTCAGTCAAAGTTAGGAATCCATCCAGATTTACTGCAGTTTAATTAGATAAATAAAAGATGAGATCATTACCCATTTAATGATAAGGCCCGGCGTGTTATTACTCAATGAAAAGTTGGGTATTGCTCCTCTCATACAATGACAATCATAATCATCGGCACAGTGCATAATTATTATTATTCGACCACTCTCTAATCACAGTGATAATCATCTACCGTAATTACGCATCTACAGATCGCGACAACACAAAAAAACGTGGATTACTGTAAACACGCAAAAAAGAACTCTGATTATCCTATCAGCCAGAAAGCTACGGGAGGCGCAAGCCTTTCATGCTTTAATTTCACCGTGCAGATGTCTCGAATTTATTCGCGGATCTCCGCCGTGCGTGATGTTTTCTCGGAAACACGGCTACAATTACAACACCTCAGCTCTTTTCATTGTTGTGATGTACGCAGAGCGTAGATGGAGAGGGACTGCTGAAGGGTTAAACAACCTGTTTTATTTTTCCGCAATTGTTTGATAAGGTGTGAAACACCAAAGCTGTTTTCTTTCTTAGTTTATAAACAGAAAGCAATTCTCAGTAGAGGAAGAAATGTGGCGGGTTAAGTTGTTGATGTTGTATAGTTAGCTGTTCAATTTTTTTGACATGAATTGCTTTAATAATATTAAAAAGCTCATAAAAATATATGTATCTTAAAAAAACTAGTTGGCAAAGAAAAAGATCTCTTTAATGTCTATTTCGCTGCAAGTAGAAGTCAATGATATTAAATGGAGAGCAAATGAAAACATTTGTCACATGTGTCTCCTGCATGAGAAAAAGCCTAAATAAATCGAATGTCTCCATTTGAGTATTGGAAGAGATTTCAACAATGTCACAAACTGAGCTCAGGTTTGCCAAGTCTGCAATCGAAAGTCAATATTATTGAAGATCTCAGTATGAATCTCATCAGATTGACCCAAATCCACATTATTTCACCTCTACATTCATTTAACTTCATGGATTTAACAATTGTTTGCTTCTGTTTGTATTTCTCCTCAGCAAAAACATCTGAGACTAGAATGAAACACACCTGAGATCTCATCCTGAGCTTTAAAAGAGCAACATCTGAGCACTAACATTTCCTCTATTAGAAAACTGCTTTTAACAGATAATGATTTGGTGATATTATTTCTGTGAATGACGGTACAATTTCGACTGCGCGCCTTTCTCAACCGTCAGCTTCTACGAGCCCCGATTTCAATACTGTGGTACGGCAGAATTACAAAAAGTCAATGAAATTGGATGCGTTGGAGGCATCTCTTCATTTCAGACTGCCGTCATATGCTTTGTGCCTTTACATAGAGAAAGCGAGAGAGAGATAAGGGTGAGAGAATTAAGGACGGTGAGGCAAAGGTATGGAAGGGCAGGAAGTAGCGGCTGGTTGGTGAAGCGGAGCGAGTGAGCAGATCAGGGTAACAGATCACTACCTCGGAAAAGGGAGGTAATGCTGATGTGAACACGCTCACCTGGGGCCGACATAAATCACTGATCGGCCGGAGAAGCAGAGAGAAGCTGAGACGAGAATAAGAGGATAGTACTAGGGTCAATGTAAGTGAGGGAGGAAGAGAATAGAGGAAAGATGCAGAAGAATGAGTTTAAACACAATATAAACACTGGTCCAGATGCACTTCCGGTTTCAGTTTTCATTTATTTATTATTTGTATTTTTTTTGTATTAAATATATGTTTAAGATTTTACATCGGTTGTAAAAATTCTATTGGTTGTATTTTCTTCAAACGTTTGTGAAACTGAAACAGGAAGTACTTTTCAGTTAAACAAATATTGTTTGATATTCTTTTAATATACTTTTTATTCATTTAGCAAACATTTTTAAGATGAACAGCACACATGTTTTAGGTCAGATTGTATAAAGTTATGAGTTCACGTTTTCTGACAAATTTATATTTAAAAAAAACTATTAATTTCTATTTTGAAACGTTAATAATGAAGACATTTTGTTATACAATATAACATATTTAATGATATTGAAAACAAAGATATATTCAATTATTTTATTGAAATATTCAGTAACACTTTACAATAAGGATCTATGTGTTAACAATTATTTAACGCATTAGTTAACATAAACTAACCGTAAACAACACTTTTACAGCATTTATTCATCTTAGTTCATGTTGATTTCTTCATTTACTAATACATTTTTAAATAAAAATGTTAACTCCATTAACATTAGTTATTGCGCCATAAACTAACATGAATAATTATACATTACCTAACATTAACAAGAATTAATTTGTTTTAAAAAACACATTATTTATTGTTTGTTTATATGTTAGTTAATACATTTATCAAATATTCTTAGAAAACTTATTTAGAGATTTATGTACTGTACATCATTGATGTTCACAATCTGAGCATTGCATCACATTATTGCATAATTTTTTTTTGCGTCTTTTTGACAGTAGAAACATCTAAGAAGCCGGAATCCTAAACAAAAGTATATATGCACTTGCTTAATTCTCATTGCTATCTAGAGGAAAATCCCAGATATAGTAATATATTAATAACTATTGTCTTCAGAATAATATGCAGACAACATGTTGAAGGCAGTGCGGTTAGAAGACAAAAGACAATATGAAGTGAGATTTTTCGTCCTGCTGTGAATTGATCACATAGGCAGATTCAGCGAGCCGCTTGCGTAAGTTGAGACTATTACTCTGCGTGTGTTTGTTAGGGGAGCATTAACCACTCCTGAGAACAAAGCACAACTCGCAACGATTGAGTTGATTTAACCAGCATGTTTTGTGTTAAATAACCCCTCTTGTCATATCAGTCTGTGTGAAAATGGCCACCGCCGCAACACAAATGGATCATAATTGTGCTCCAGAAGTGTTTTCGCTCAGCGGGTTTTTGTTTACTCCTATTGACTTTTGCCCAATAACACAGTGGATGGCACTATACTCGGGTATCTATTTCCACTGTCAATTACTCTGAACGAGAGCGTGGCGTAATACTAATGCCGGACGGGGAATTCATAAATCAAATGCATGAAGCAATTCAATTCGGGCAAAATACCGCGTTTGATTCGCGTTCTCGGGTACAGCTAACTTAGTTACAAGCATTTTGCTTTGCGCACGTATACGGTACGTTGTGTGGAATTATTACTACCGGTTTTGTGTGTTTAAAAAAAATAAAAAGGGACACCCTTTCCGCCATTATTCAAAGGGGTTTCTGAGCGAATGAGAATTTATGGTTCATAAATCACATTAATGAGGGCGATTAGTTTGAATCCACATTCGTAAGTGCGTACGCGGGCTCCTTTTAGCTTTATCGCAGCCGGAATAGGAAACAAATAGCACCAGGGTGGTTAATCTCAAAAATGCAATATTACCGCCCTTCTGTCACCGGGGTGAAATGGCAGCCATTTATAATGAATCCATCCAGTTTTATTTTCATACCTCTGTCACTATTAGCCTCACACACACACGTAAAGGGATTGTGTTGTGTGTTGGAGGTCAGATGTATAGTTGCTCTCAGGTCGTAGGTTGCCTGCGGGCTGCTCTTGGAGATAAGACACAAAGAAGACACGTGGGGGAAGTATTTTCTGCTGATAGATCCCGGTTTCTTCCACGCTGGAAAGCAATGATGAATGTGTGCCCAAGATGCACAGGCAACATCCACTTCACCTGAATAGCCTTGAAGAAAGATTTTTTTTGTTGCATATATCACATGTGTGTTTTCAAGTTTGTTTTGTTTTAGCTCACGTTCTTGCAATTTTAATATAATCAGAAATTTCATCTGACTCTACAATTTGAATCTACAAAGGGAGAGTTGCCCCGAAAATGAAAATTCTTAATTTTTTTGTCATTTCAAACCTGCATGACTTTCTTCTGCAGAACACAATAGAAGATATTTTGAAAAATGTTGGTACCAAACAACACTGAGCCAGTTTGACTTTCATTGTATGGACACAAAAATTGTTTTGTGTTCCTCCGAAGAAAGACTCATTTACAGGTTTTGATTGGCATGAAGATAAATAAATGACATCCAAATGTTTATTTTTAAGTGAACTGTCTCTTTAAGCAACATCATTGGCATATTTTGTAAAAAGATGTAGAAATTTTGCTAGAAATTGTAAACTTGAGATGGATGGTTGTTAGCTGATGGGACATCCAGAATGAATCAAACGTTGAGAGAAGTAGCCTCATAATTTGTTTGTTTTTTGGACATGCACAGCTGTCTTTTTCCTGTTCTCCCACAGGACAAAGGTAATAAGAGTGGAAAAAACTATTTTCGTTTTTGGTGCACTATTAATAACAGAGACTGAGTTTCCAGAAGCACTTAGTAGATTGATATTATTGAGTAGATTGAGTATTTCTCTACATCGCATTTCGCATAAAAAACACAGTGCATGTAATCATATCATACTTTAAGCAAGGCAATAATAATTCAAACAATATTTGGTCATTTTTAATATCTCAACAGGATAACATGTAGTTTCCATTACCCTCTTAAAACATAGGTACACCATGTTCATAGTACCTATACATATCTGTATATAAATATTGTAAATTATTTTTACCCAAACCTGAAAAGCTTTCTTCTGCAACAAGAAAATATTTTGAAGAACGTTGGTAACCAAACAACATTGACCCCCATTGACTTCTATTATAAGAAGTCTACTGAGACTTTTCTCGAAATATCTGAACCACATGAGCGTGAATAAATGATGACAAAATGTTTACAAACACACCTGGCAAGTGTTTTGTACTTTTCTGATTCATTTTGGCAAATTTTTGTGAGCAGGCAAGCTACTGGATCTTTGTGAATGTTTGGGTTTTACTTTAGCACCTCAAACTGCTTCTGCAATGGAGTCCTTAAACTTTACTTAACAGTGAAAGATCAGCTCTGTTTGGAGAGACCGTGCAGCGTAAAATGATGAACAATGTCTGTTAGGATAATAGTGTTATCGTAAACGTTTAGCGTTATCAAGAACCCCAGCGAGAGTCTCTACTTAAAAAAAGAGAGAGTCTTTTATTGTGTTGCTCTTTTGTAAATCCTTCATGAGGGCACCACATGCAGTAGCCACAGCTGCTCTTAAAGTCACAAAAATATTTTTTATGTATCGCATATTCTCATATTTGGTGAGTTAGCTTCTTGAAATCCTCTGGTTCTCATTCGGATTTTGTTTGTAGCTTAATTAATTAGCAATTTTTTCCTCAATAAAGTGCTTACAAAATGATAATTGTGACTTTATGAAGAGTTTCTTGAGCAGCAGATGGTCTTCTCCAGAACTGCCATGTTAAATTAGTGATGACTGTGTCTCTTTATGTGCTCTCTACTATGGCAACCCATAAAAATCCTCATTAGGCCACTAATTAATAGCACCTTTTTTCTCACCATTGAGCCATGTTTCTTTATTTTTATAAATGAGTGCAAATATATGCTAAACCGTATACACGACATCCATTCAAATTCATCTTTTTTACTTATAATAATCGCATTAGTAGTTCTTATAATCGTTCTTATTATGTTTGTTTGTACTATAATAAGGGTAATTAAATACCTATTAAAGATGCCCAAACATTTTTGCCCTCATTTATGTGCATTTTGCAAAAGAACCAAGGGTCCTTGGCTGTTTAAATCGCAATAAAACGTAATCCTCGCAATGTTTTTTTTTATTGTTTAAACAAATGATGTCCTACTGTGCCACTCGTAATCCGGCACATCAAGTATCGGTAACCGCATAAAGAGGAAGCGTGAGGGCTTTAATTACATGCACAAATAATACGGCGGCAAAGTCTGGGGATTAACGTGTTTGCTTGAAAATGTTTTGAAATGTTTCTTTGGATGTTTTCCAGCACACAGGGACTTTACATCTGTTGGCAGAGATAGAGAGCGCAGAGTGCTGCCTGTGGAGGCGGATCTAATGAGTCAAGGAATAAATGTAAATGGTCAACATTCTCTTTTATGAAGTCTGAGGACAGTATTACAGAATTACGAGCTCTGGATTACAAATTGAATTCTTTTTCGTTTTCATTTTTAAAGAGCGGGTATTTTGATATCATTAAAAATACATTTCATGCCGTGTGCAATGTTGCTGTGTTTGTATGTAAGCAGTCTTCCAAGTTGTAAAGCCGAAAGTGCACGAATAATAAAGTTATTTGCTTGAACGAGTCGTCGGACGTTCCAATTTTTTTCCGTGACGTCATTCGGTGCAAAGCCAGCCTGTGCGTGAAACCTTTGTATGGACATTTTCACGAAGAAATCATGATTCACTATATGTTTAGTATCAAAATTTATTCAAAATTGAAGAAAAAATATAGGTACAGTGGAAAGCATACGTACGCAAAAATCACACTCAGTCCGGTCTTAATAATCTCTCTCTCTTTCTATCAGGATAATAGTTATATAGCTACTATAAATAATTATATATATTAAATATATGTTAAAATATGTATTTCATTTTAAAATTATTAAGAAAAGCTGCGTTAGACTATAGCTCAAGCTGCGAGGTTTCTCTGAATAACAGCACTTGTACAGCCAGCTAAAGAGAGAGCTCTGGAAACTGTGTGTCTATATAAAAGGTGATTTTAAGGACTGCGCAATAGAAATTACTCCAAGATCTGGCGAGAGCGCGTCTGTAAACAGCGTCACGTGGGGTTGTGTGGAGTATCTTTGACTTAAGTGGTAAAGGAAATGCTATGCCAAAAGACCTAATATGGAGACTGGGCGTGTTTTATGCAAATGACTAAACTCGTGCACGCGGCCTCTCATTTAGAATAATAAACATTAGGACGAGGTTACGAACAAATTGTTGTGAATTAGGCGTAACGTTTTCGTGAGAAGTTCAAATGTGCGTATAAATACGAATAATCTACGCAAATATTAGTGAATAAGACCCATTGACCTTACTTGACTCAACCTTGACTTCATCTATCTTTCCGTTCATCCCCCATTATGTAAACTTTTTCACGTATACTATTCTTCATACGTTTCTAAAGACCTCTGGCGCGGGACTGATAATAGAACAGTCAGTAACACAGACTTCTATATTCCTGTTTCCCCAGCCAAAAATAATGAGAAAAGCCATAATTATAGAGCAGGATTGTAGAAAATGAACTCTGCGCAAAACTTTCTGTACTCTCGTTAATAGAAAATGTTGTAATTAGCAGCTCAGATTGACTCTCCTGCAGAAGGCCGTATGACTTATTCATAGCTGTTTTCTTGCGCGTACGAGGAACGACGCTGATATGGGTCTGATTCTTCTCCGCTATCAAGCCGCACTTCTCCCCTCTGATCTTCAAGCGGTTAAAATCAACTGCATCATTAAGTGCCTGCCGTTTCATCAGAGTGGGAGTCAAGCAGGAAGATTCTGAGGGCATGAAATCACTCGGAGGGAAGAGACTTTTATTTATTCCAAACAAAATGAAATTACGGCAGACCGTGTGACTGATTTTAATAGGAACACCCGGTACCTATGGTGTCATCGTGTTTACAAAATAATGATGCTGAAACAAATGAAGGCAATGCACACATTTAATCGTGGCAAATTCTGACTTTATTTAGCAGGCAGTTTCCAAAGTACCTATTAAAGTGATTAGAGTGTGAATTTCAAGGCTTTTTTCTCTCTTCCTTTTATTTCTCACATCAAATTCTCTGCACTTTGGGACTTTGAGCTAAGCCACGGTTAAGCAGATTTTTCCTGTGGTCTTAACTGACAAATGATCATTATCTCTGTTTCCAGACGTCATTTTTTGTGTGATTATTCCCCAATTAATACACTTCGCACGCAGAGACGGTAAGGCCCGCGTTTGAACCTGAACCGATGGAGCTAATGCGTGCGCTTAAGAGTAAGCTGGTTGGCTACATGATGCGTTATTCGTTGGACGCTTTTTTTTGTAAAGGGCTAGAGACTGTTCTAGGTGAAAAGTAGGTGACCATAGAGTGTTGATTTTTTTTAGAGAATATATTTTAATAATTCATTTTGTCAGAGGAAGCAAATCGATGAATGCCAAAAATTGCCAAAAAGTGACTTGGTTTAATGATGACCTTATCATGGATTTCCCAGCGGTCTTTCAGATTCTTTTCCGTCCTGGCTGTTAAAGCCAACAGTCCAATATGTGCATATTGGTATGTCAGGTTTCCTTTTCGTTTGCCATTAGTAGGCCTACTGTAATAGTTCACCCAAAACTGAAAATGAATAATTTACTCACTCTCATGCTCATTCTCAATGAATATTATGAGGGTAAGAGCTGGCAGTTCAAAATATGATGCAACATTAAAGGGGTCATATGATGTGATTTCGTGTTTTCCTGTATCTTTGATGTGTTACAAGTTGTTCATGCATGTTCAAAATATGGTTAGGGACGCTTCAACACGCTTGAGTTATTCGGCCAATCACAACGCACTGGGTAGCTGGCCAATCAGAGAACACTTTCCGTTTTTTAGAACTATGAGCTTTGTAAAAAATCGACGTGTTTCAGAAAGCGGGGCAGAGAAAAGCAACAGTAATGTTACGGTATGTGAAAAACAATGTGCTTTTTTTACCGTAAACCATGTGAACACACTGTAGTAAACCAAATACGCATAATAATGTACATTGTGTCTGGTTGGCATATGCATGTTTTGTCATGACACGCATTTAAATACCCAATGAAATTCTGTGGTATTAATGTGCCATCATATTTGAACAACGCTGATATGTATGTTTCCATGGTTATGTGACGTATTGATAAAATAAATTAAAATCGATTTAGCAAATTATCATTTTACTCCAAAATACATTTATTATTGTGATAAAAATGTAAAAGATATTTTTTAGCTTTAATTTATTGACATTTATTAGCTAATTGGAGTTTGGATCCCATATAAGATAGCATGATGACATTTGAATATAAAATTATTAATTTGTGTTTAATTGAAGAAACAAAGTCGTGTGCATCTGGGATGGCATGTTGGTGAAAAAACGATATTGAATTTTCATCTGGGTGATCTGTTCCTGTATGATATATATATATGTGTGTATGTATAAGTGATGTACTGTGTGCTAACTTGTAATATAACACAGCACTGTTGTCAGTGTTTAGCACGTGCGACCTGTATGCTGTGGGGGAGGGATATTCCCCAACATTCCTCACATCATTTAATTGATGACTTTCATCATGTGTGAAAATAGCAACTGTTTTTTAATTCAGTAAATGAGTGTTTGATGTCATAGTTTGTGTTTGCAGTTAAGTGTTTGCACTTGGAGTAATGGCTCAGAAACCCCAGATTGTTAGTGAAGTATTTCTATAAATGTCAAGGATGAAAGAACAGAAGGATGCAGGATGATGGCACATCAGTGTTTCTAGTATTGTCGTAATATACCCACAGGCACCACACATATGGTTTAATGAGGAAACCTCTGTGCAGTTTTTCAGGTTGCACATGTTTACAATCTATAGTAAGAGATGTGACGTAAAGACATAAATGCATTTGAGTTAATGACAAATAAAGATTTGTAAAAGGGCAGTCTTGCCGTTCCCAAAATGGTGGCGACATTGTCATACGATTTATTAATTACCCTGAAATCAATTGTCATGCATTTGTTCGCTCACAATCCAAAGAAGCGTGCGCCACACATCTCCACACACAAACCCCTTCCCCACTCCCTCACCCTTCTTGTTTTCCTGGCCTTTTAGTTTGTGGGAGAAGATAAATATCCTCATAACAGAAAGGCCCCTGCTCTTGATGCATTTTCAACAGTCCACTGCTTCAATTACATGTATTTACTTACAAGTGAGAATTTATTTTCTGCTCGTCCGATTTTTTCCCCGGGTAAATGAAAAGGTCCCCGGCACCATTGTGCCAGCAATATTTTAATGCGCTGCGCCAGTGTCAATTACCCCAACTTTTTACATGCAAATACCTTAATGAATTGGGGTCCTGCATGGGCGCGTTCACACCCTCCCGTCTGTAACCGCAACTCATATACGACAGCGCATACCTGTGTACTTTGTGTGAGAGGGCTGCTCAGTGTTTCCATGGAGATTCACTGACTTCATATCAGTCTTTCACAGGATAATTGAAGGGATTCTTATACACTATCATTTATGATGGACTTTTTCCAGGCCTGCAGATAAATGAGGTGACGGCTGTTATTGAGCACCGACGAATTCATAATTGGTGAACGTGTTGACCACTGTTGGGTGACCGGACCCCAACTACTGTTAAAGATGGTTTCATTGAACAAAAGTGAACTTCTGGTCTGTGTTTGTTGATCGATCTGGCTAGTGGCTAATAATATAACTATTTATATTATATTTAATTATTAGTTCATGTAACTTTGTTGCATTTAAGTTTAGCCACGTAACGGTTCTTTTACTGGTAACCCAAAATAATACTGACTAGACATGCTAGCTAATGTCATTTACTTGTAATTTCTTTAGCTTGTTATCAGAAATAATCTGTTCTTTGCAGATGTGTACCGGAAGTCAATTTTGGGCCGCAAAAGCGTGCGTGCGCAATAATGGTTTTCTATATTGTTGCTTTGAAACCGTCTATAAGCCATACAAACCTGCTGTTTCAATCTATCCGTAGCCTCATGCCTTCTTACTGTCCGTCTTCCTCGGTGTCCTAATCTCTTTTACACTTAAAGTACAGCACTTATTACCGCCTCTCTACCTCACAGTGAGCGACGGTTTATTTGCAGGCTTGAGACTAATTGGTCATTTATTCGTTTTTGGACCACTTCGTTTAATTGAGTCAATTTCACTGAGACAAATGGAAAGACGCAGGAAGAGAACAATGAGGGAGGTTTGAATAGGAAAAAAGAGAGCTTGCGAAATAGAGAATGTTAAATATTGAAGTAGTCGCCGGAGGGCTAATGGGATTAACAATGCAAGAAAACAGCCCGGCGTGCGCTGGAGAAGCACGGCACGACCCCACCTTCCAGACCCACTCAAAAAGACTCATTATGAAGGAATTGGCTTTGGGGGATTCTGGAGTGGAGGGGGGGAGAGAGTGTCTTTCCAAGGTCAGTTACTGTAATATGGCCATATGTATATCTTTTGTCTTTTCTCTGAGGTTTTATAGCTCTCTTCTTCTAGCTTGCAGAATGAATATGGAGTGGCTATCATATTTGACCACCACTTGATGTTTTCATTCTGCAGCTCTCTCTCTCTCTCTCTCTCTCTCTCTCTCTCTCTCTCTCTCTCTCTCTCTCTCTCTCTCTCTCTCTCTCTCTCTCTCTCTCTCTCTCTCTCTCTCTCTCTCTCTCTCTTCTCCTTCTCCTCAATTAGCTCAAATGATTGCTATATGTCATTCCAAACATGAGGTACATCTTGACTTTAACTCATTTAGTCGTGCAATCTCCATTAATAAAATCTAACAGCGGCATCAATAATTTATATTACATTCTCATGTTTTATGTACCAGGTTCCATTTGATGAATTATGCTTTTTTTGCCACGTTTTGCTAACTGGCTCAATTACATATGTGCTCGGCCTGCAATTTTAAAGATGAACTATTTTATGAAATGATATTTAGCTTTCCCTCTTTCGTCCATGTTTGAATTGGCTGTCTGTGCTCCTGAAGGCCAGGCTTAAACTGATAAGATACTAAGATGATATTAATGATAACCTGAGCGCACTGATACATATCAGCAACAGATAGGATTATTTCAGCCTATTGAAATTGTTCTGGTTCATACCGATAGCGTCTTTTCATTTACTTAAAATCCATAGCAAAGTAAACCTGTGTATGACTCTTTTTTCTACAGAACAAAAATGAAGATATTTTGAGAAATGTCTCGTGTCCATACAATGGAAGTCAATGTTGTTTGGTCACCAATGTTCTTTAAAATATCTTCTTTTGTCTTCTGATGGAGAAAGAAAGTCATACAGATTTGGAATGACATGACGGTGAGTAAATAAGCAAATTAACTGATGATTTTCGTGTGAACTATCCCTTTAATTATTAAATGGCACTAAAACAGTACACTTAGACAAAGAAAAAATATAATACGTATTATAAATCACAAATAGTCTCAAGCAAATGGTTAACTATAGGGCAACATGTGCTGCTCTGCACATAAATATTACTTTGTGAAAGAGGACAGGCTTATAAATACAGAGTACTGTGGGTGTGATAGCATGAAGAACCTCTACAAGTCCATCTCCCATTTAAAAGCATGACTTTCTTTCTTCTGGAGAACAAGAATCAGAAATCAGAGGAAAGATATTTTGAAGAATGTTTGTAACCAAATGACACTGACCCCCATTGACTTCCATTGTATGGACACAAAAGACGTATTCATGTACTTTCCTGTAGTTCAGTGGTTGGATCATGGCACTAGCAATGCCAGGGTCATGGGTTCGATCCCAGGGAGTACACATATTTAGAAACAAAATGCATAGTATAAGGCAATGTAAGTCGCTTTGGATAAAAGCATCTGCCAAATGCGTAAATGTAAAACCACTTTTCAAAATATTTTCTTTTGTATTCCGCTGATGAAAGACTCACATACACGTTTTAAATGACATGAGGATAAATAAATGATGACAGATTTTTATTTTTGTGTGAACTATCCCTTTAAGTGCAGATGTCATCGTATCTTTTACTTACTCTTTGGAGTTGCTTTGTTGTATTGAAGACGCTCAATACGTTCAGTAAGGTTTGGGTCAGAAAGACACATGATGCTGCTTGAGAGGATGTTTTCTAGACAGATGGGCTTCTTGGGAGTGAAGGTAAATCCTGTTTGACTGGCTCTGCGCTGAACAGAGGGAAGCTTAAGAAATCAATTCAGACCCATTAATCTTCTCTTTTCTGCTCTTGTCATCTGTGGCTCATGTCTAGCCTGTTTTGTTTAATGCAGGAACTGACATGACACACATTTCAATTCTTTATTTCGATTTTTGCTCCGGTTTTCTGAAGCGTGGCAAGACAAAATTGATTCGTTTTTGGACAATAAACACTGGTATTTATAAGGAAGTGCACCGTTGCAATTTCAAATAGATAACAGTAGTGTCTACGCATACTCGGGCCTGTTACCGAAGGTGGGTTAGTTTGTCTCGAATTTGCATCCCCTTCAAGACCGCGATGTGTTCGCAGCCAAACCAAAGAGACGAAATAGGGAAGACTGTGAAGACTGCACAACCAAATGAAACAAAACCGTTGTCATTTCATTCCGAGTTCTCTGACAGCTTGTTTCGCTGTTGCCTAGTTTGCTATTCAGGTAGAGCAAAAACTCTGACTAATTGGTTATTATTTTGTGTTTTTTTGCCACAAACTTCTCAAAAACCTTAGACCCAACATCAACATGTGGACCGGTTTGTAGTAAACAGACAATGTGTTCAGAGCCAGCAGATCAGAGCCAAATAACTAGAAATATTGTAGGTATAGGAAACAAAAGATCTTTATTTTGCATCAGGCATTCCTTAATTTTTCTTTTGCTGAGCTACAGTTTAGATACATTAAGTTTCTATATAGTGACATGCTGGTTGCACGTGCATTTGTGGACCTTCAAGTGGTCCTATTCAAGTTGCAGCTTCTTCCTGATGTACAGAGTCACCATGAGGAAAAAGAAACCATGCTGGTTTGGTGTCAATCATTTCATCCTTAGAAAGCAGTCCGTAGAACTACGCAGGACATCCAGAACTCCTTTATGTTACGTTAATATCACAGTAGGAGCAACATTTCACAAGGCCCGTCGAGTCAAAGCCAGTCTGCCAAATGAGGTCAGGCTCTGCTGGAAGAGCCCTCGAAACACAAGCTGTTGCTGTAATAAGGTGAGCGGACGGAGCGTGGAGCCGAAGAACCTTCTAGCGCTTCCTCTCCATCTGGAACGTAAGGTTGTTTGGGGGGATATTAGGTCAGAGGTCTTCGTCTTCGTCTCACGTCCCTCCCAGAAATGCCTCGCATGCACGGGGAGAGTGGAGAATAAAACTAGGTTCATAATTGGACACGGAAGAGCTGGGAAGTTAGTTGATAGGAAGTAGAACAGATGATGAGAAGGACTTTAATAGGGAAAACATATATTAATGACCACTTCGCAAGATGTAAATACTAATCCAGAAGCACATCCAGTTTCAGTTTTTTTTTATTTTTATCGTACATATGTCATTATATTTTAAAGATATTCATTCAACATTTTGATTTGGTTATTTAAGTTTTTAAAATTGTATTCTGTTCAAACGTTTGTGTAGTGTTAAAATAATGAAACAGGAAGTTCCTCTGGGCGAGCGTTGGACCGGTGAAATATTACAAATGATCTGCATTGTAAAAATAGACAGCCTTATACAGTAATTTATGTAATATAATGTATGAATATATCTGAAAATAGTTTTGTAGAAAAAATAGAATTATGCAAACGTATTGTTAAATGACATTTTTTCTATGTTTTTAAATAAATGACTTTGAATAATGATGAAATAGCAGCCCATAAGAGTGCAGAATATGGGAACTCTTACAAAACATTTTAGGTTAGAAAATATCTGGTTAAAAATGCCTAGAAAACATTTCTAGAAATTGAGATGGTAATATAGTTCATTTAGGCTTTGAGAGTTTGTATAAACTAGTGTTTTTTTTTTAAATTGTGTCATTTCTGTGTCTTAGATCTTTGATCTTATTTGCTTTCATTTAGTGTTGCCTTTTCTGGTTTAATAGTGTGACCAAATTGTTTGCATGTTGTAAACAGAGCGATTCTGATATATGATCTAACCTGCCATATACATTATATTTATGTTATATAGTAAAGTTATGTTGTTAAATGTTATGTTATTTCATGTTATAGAGTAAATAGTGTAATTTTTTTTATGTTTAGTTGCATAATTTAATATTCTTAATGTGTTCATGTGTTCTCTCAATTCATAGGAAGCAAGTTTTAAATCACACATTCATTAAACAACTGGAATTGGTGTCGAGCCAGATGATTTAGTTAATCGCATAGCATGCATACAATAATAAATTGCCATTGCCTGATGTGTTTTCGACTGTATGTTTGTGACGCTGAGTGGGTTTGTTGGACTATACTCTCTGGACCAGAAGTACCAAACCAATACATGAATAAACGCCTTACTCGTCCGAGTCCTCCACCAATTAGATATTTCTTAGATTTCGGCTCATGTATTTTCCATTTGTAAGACAGTGACTTATTGCCCTCGCATGTTTATGGGCTCAGATTAGCATGGCACAGTTTTATTTCTTCATCTGATAGCTTTCACGTGTCTGCGTATTGAAATCGAGGATTGGATTTTCATGCTACATTAGACACCAGTCAAAATGAAGATGCTAGTGTTTCATTGCAGGAGTCTCTGGGGAGCTACAGGCCTCTCTGTAGGAAGAAACAGAGACGGGGACCTGTGTTGTTCAAGTTGATTTAACTGTATACAACCACTTATTTCCATTTACTTCCAGTCATAGCATTTCTGAATTAATTTGCTTGTCTTGTATATAGAGATAAAGAGGAAAATACATGTTCATGAAGAGGAAATATTGATGGAAGTTCCTTAAGCCATCAACATTTGTTTTCCTTAGAGATCTGAGAGGAAATGAAAATGCAGCATTATTTATTTATGACAAACAAAGATCAGCTAAAGCTGAAGAGATGTTCTGTTAGATGAAACGCTGGTTGACATCGGCAGAATCCCTGAATAGAAGTGACGGAGCAGTAGCGTTCCTAAAATGCAGATCAGTCTTTGTAGCTGAACGAAAACAGATCTTCAGACACCTTAATTGTCATTTCTGTCACACTAAGGTTTTGATGTTGATATGTTCAGTTTTTGTCTTGTGTGAATTTGCTACCTCATTGCATTTGGGGTCAGCCTGTCAGTTTAACCTCTACTCATGGTCGATACAGCTTTGTAATTGACCTCATAGGTCACCTGCTTTGACCAGAACTGTTGCATGGATTCTTGCATGATAATGCGGACATGGCATAACGTAAAAGTTCAACCCAATGAAATGGTAATAATTTAGCTGTTTGGATATACAGGATGAATGTCACAACAGTAAATTCGCTGCATGAGAAATTTGTAGTAAACAAAATTCATAGAGCTTTCTCTACAAAACTCAGACTTCACTTTAAGAGATTTTTGATCTCTTGATGAATACAACTACTTAAATTTTCACCAACGGTTGCTGTAGCACTTTTTGTTTGTACAGAATTAAAAGTAGAAAATCCCAACACAATTTCATGGCAAAAACGTAATCCTTTTACGAGGTGGCTAATTTTGGGTAATTCGTGCAAATTCGTATGATCTCATTCGCACATTTTTGTATGATTTCCTTTCGCGTCAGTAACGTTAGGGTTGGGCCGGGGTTAGAGGCGAGGCTTCAGTATTGCATTTTTCTAGTTTTTGTACAATTCACAATGTACAAATTCATACGAATTCCTGTGAGATCAGGTTAAAGATCCCAAGTTTACTTAATGATTGATCCGCTTTAAAACGTAAATATAAGAAATACATAAATAATCCAGCGACCATATCTGGTTGACGCCTTAACATTGTGGATTTTGTTTTGCACCTGTTTTTCATTTTGCCTTAAGAGTAGAATAGTTACAAACTCTCTCTCTGCCTCTTCACGCTTTTGCTTTTAGTATGATTCATTGGACAAAAAAGGATCTCAAACAAATTAAATATGAATTGTCAGGTTTTATTTATGTTTTCAATATATATAACGTATCGCAATGGTGAGATCCCAGTTCATTCCATTGCTTCCGCAAAGATCGTATTGCTCCCAATATGTAGTGCACACAGATTTCTGGGTCAGAAATGCTTGCCAGGTGGAGGCAAAGCAAGTGCATCTGCCCCCTAGAACCTTACATACTTCTTTACACGACACAGTGCCGATGTAGGTCAGAAATCCCACCTCTCAACCCCATTCATCCACCAGGTGAAGGTTCAGGGTGAGCTGTAGTTCATGGTCTAAATGTCCATCATAGAAAGCCCTCTGTGGCGGGCGATATCTCTGAGGTCGAGGGGTTGTTGGGGCTTTAGCAGTAAAAGCCTTCTGCACAAGGCCGGTGGGGTCAGAGGTTAGTGGATCTACAACCCAGAGGATCAACCTGGTTCTCGGAAAGTACGAAATATGTACTGTGTGCAGGTGCGTATAGATGATAAATAAATCACATTGCAACATTAGAAACATTGAGAAATCATCAGTAGGGGACAGTTGTATGGTCAGGACAATACATTTCAATGGAAATCGTGCCATTTTTTCTTCCAAAGCTGATACGTTACCAACAAGCCGAAACGTACGTTTCCGGCAGCTGTCAGGGATCATGTTGTCATTAGGAATTAACTCACTTGTGGAACATTACGGATGTGAAGCTATTGTAAACTGCGCTGTAGGCAACACTAATGCTACCTCGTCTGAAAGTAGTCTTTATCATTCACTCGCTGGTTTTTTTTGTGTGCGTGTCAGGGTAGCGTTAATGTAACATCTGTCTCGTTCTGTGCGTTCCTTGAGGGCTCTGAAAGACATTTACAGCGCGCGGCCAACCAGCGGTTACGTTTGTCATGTTAGTTTCACAAGCACACGATATAGTCATTACTTAGACTTATGTTCTCGCCCGTCAAAGATTTGTCCCGCTCCCACTTTACGGCACCAGGGACGGACAAGGTTTGTTAGGGTAGCAGTGTGTACGGCGGGTGTCACGGAGATGAAATTGCATGAAATTTTGCCATTTTTTTTCCTAGTCAATTTGTTGCTTTTGTCAATCCCACCGGAGCTTTGAATGTGTCACATCAACTGTAATTGCTCCGGACGCAGAAAATCCCCCTGCGGCTGCAACACAAATGCACCCTCGCGATTCTCTCTCTCTCGTCCCAGCTGCTGCCACTCTCGATGAAAGCTCCAGAAACCGCCCGCCTGGCTGTCCGGACCAGCGGACGCCATTTTGGCTCTGGTTTTGACAGGTTACAAGTTCTACATAACAAGGAATTCGCAGCGGGCTCCTGGTTGTCGCAGCCGATGCAGCGAGATAAGAGGTAATGAGAGACGCCCCTCATTGGATCACATGCTGGTCTTGAGAGTTTCCTGTGCTGGAGACAAAGACGCTACATTGGCGTCTGCAGGAAGGGAACACGGATAGTGAAGGTTCATGTCAGTCTGCAGGAGACCATGTCTCCAGCAAGAGGCCTTTCTGCACTTTTTAATTAAACGTAGAGGAACTTTAACAAAGATGTGTGCCCGATGTCCTTAGCATATGCCTGTAAGGTCATTGCTTGCAGTGTCCAAAACCAAAGGCTCACTTTGAGAATATCAGTGATTCGGCTTTTATTAAATTATGTTACGGCATACACCTCTGGTTATTTTAATTAAACTTACACAGATATCCAAAAGACCTTAGTAAGAGTCATAACTTCAGTTCAGTGGCCAGTCATTGTGTAATGTGGTCAATGCTGACTTTTTGTTATACCGTATAAAAACTTTTTTTTTGAGTTTTTGGATCATTTGTTTTGGATCATTGCTCATTAAATGTCTATGTTTTATATTTTCTAATATTTCCTGAGTGCAAGTATCCAACTAAGCAACTAGAAGCTTATAGAAACGTACAAATATAAAATGTGAATGTCTGTCTGTCTGTCCTTTATATGTTCATTAGATCATTATAATTCTGATATTTACTGTTGTACAGTCTCTTATTTTGGTTTTATTACGGTTCTGGTAACTTTGATTTTTGGCATGTTGTCAAAACAAGTCCATTTTGTCCATTATGTCACAAAGGGGTTGTTCAATCAAAAATAAAACTTTTTTCTCACCATTCATCTTATTCAAAAATCTGTGGAGCACAAAAGATATTTCGAGAAATGTCTCTGTGGCTTTGCAACCGTCAATGGAAGTCAATGAGGGCCCGTGTTGTTTGGTTACCAACATTCTTCCAACTTTCCTCTGTTGTGTTCCGCAGAAGTAAGAAAGTCAGACAGGTTTGACACGAGGGTGAGTAAATAATATTTTCCATTTTGGGAATCTGTCCCCTTAAGATGTCTCCTAGCATGCACAGAATGGAGACAAGGGTTGGGTAGACGTATCTGCTAGAGGTGTGATGTGATTTATAGCCGTTGTGGAGGTCACAAGCGAGTCAGCTGTTAGTATTTTGACCAGGTGGTTGAGGACAAAAAGGGCATTCCTGGAATGGAGTGAGCGCAGTCTGAGGGGGTGTTTAAATTAGCAGCTCTCGCCGTATCACAAGGACACTTGTTCTCACACTTGGAGCTGCGCTGTTCCTCTGTGGACGCTCATCCGTATACGCACGTAACAATTATAGCAAGTTTTCTCCCAGAGCGTTCCACAGCATGCTATTCTCATAAACTGGAGGTCCGCTCGCAAGATTGATAATAAAGGACTGGCTCATTAACAGAGCCTATTAACCATGTCCGTGTGTGCATTCCCCAGAGCAGCGTGGGGACAAACTGGATGGACATGCCACAATATGAAGACTAATTACCTTTAAATAGGGAGCGTATCCCCCCACTGTAGGTCTCGAAGAAGTCGCTGATTGTAACGCTATTGTATTGTGTATGTGTAGGATGTGGTTCTTCACAGTTCTACCGGTTGTGAATTGAATTTACTGTAGGGTGCTGCTTATAGATCCCATGTAAAGAAAGAGAAGAGAGTGTGTATTAATGCAAGGTTTAAAAGTAGTTGAAGTGATAAATCACGTTCACACATAACAGGGATTTTAGGGTGTTTATAAAGCTGCAATCCAAGGTTTTTTGTTAAAAAAAATATAGTTTTGTAGTTTTATTAATATTTTTGTATTTTTAGTTTGAATTGTAGCGTTTTTGATTTAAATGTATTTTTAATAATAATAGTAATAATAATAATAATTATTATTAATACATGATTTTAAATAAAAAAAATATATTATATATTTTTTTTTATTTCAGTTTTAATTTGTTTATTTTTTATTTATTTCTAGTTAATCATTTTATTATTAACTTATTATTATGAATTCATTATTTTATTTACTTTTCTTGTTTAGTTAACTTTTTAAATAATTTTTAGACATATTTGTATTAGATTTTAATTAACAGAAATGTTGAAATGTTTTAGTTAACTATAAATAATATTAGATTAGAAAGAATTTATATTGCAGGTAATATTAGTTTGACATCACTTGATACTTTGGTACTTCATAATAAGTAATAATAATGATAACATTTGATAATGATAACATATCTAATAATGATAAAAAATGATACAAGTAGCCCCTATGTTTGACTGGGCTGGCGTCTGTCACCTGGGCTGAAATAGAAGAACACAGACCACCCATTACACAGGGTCAAGTCTTGAAAGTTTTTTGTTTTGCTTGCACTATACGTCTGTGTTTTCAACACTTAGCCTCCTGACCTATTGCATGCAGATACCAGAACGCTGACAGACGACGCCTGTTCAGAGATTCGAGTAGGAAGAAAGGCCCGGAAGCTTTTCTTGTATGTCGCTTGCGCTGTTTTTATAGCAGCATATGGCCACAAAGCTGTAAAACCTCGGAGCCGTGAGAAGACAGGTGGCTTCCGCTCTGCTGTTTCTAAGCAGACTTCCTTCAGGGTTGCCATGTTTTCTTTGAGAAATACATAAAGAGGAAAGAGTCCACCCCCCAAAAATGACAATTCTGTCAATATTTGCACCCAAACTTGTTCCAAAACGCATGACATGAAACATGAAACAAAAATGTGTGCATTTCTTTAAACATCCTTAGTATGCGGGTTTCAGACAACATTGGGGTGGTTAGTTTTCCATGCGTGTTACATCTTACCGTTGTATTAATGTGAAGGAACAATACCACTGAGGATGACATTGTGCTCACGGCCTTGCAATACAGTATTGTTTTTAGTTTCTTTTATTTCTAAGATCATTAATTTTCTGCCACATGTGGTCACGTGAGACCCCTTTCTTGTCCTGTGGAAGTTAAGAGGTATTATTAAACTCACAGTAGCTAATGCTTTGCTTTGTATAGTAAATTTATCAACCGGACAAGTAAACAGCCAGTGTGAAGCAGGCCTCATATTCGAAGCTCAGAAGCTCAGTTCCGCAGCTGGTAAATCAGATTTTGATCAGTTCTAAGTCAATGCGAGCAGTCCCACACGCTTGCTCATTTTAAAGTCCTTCCTCTTTTTCACCAACTGCTAACACATGAAAATCATCTAAAAAAGTGTTTCTCCATCCAGATCATCCAGGCACGAGAGCTGACTCGAATAAATATGAAGACCTTTTTGAAATTCTTGGTACCTCAACCCTGCTAATCTCTTGGATACGCTGTGGGTGGGTTGATGATGAATGGACGTCCCTGTCTGAGGTTCACCACCTGAGCTTTTATGAGTGTTAATGATGCGTTGAGGCTCTTTTGATATCAGTGCAATGAAATGCGTTCTGCATTTCTGGATATTTGTTGTGAAAAAAATGGTGTAAACCTCTTCGTGCTTGAAGAATCGCTTTGTTTGAATTTACATTGAGAAAATTTGGTATAGAGGGCTTGTACATGTTTTATGATTGCTATTAGGAAGTACCGGGAGATTCGGTGGCATGCCAATTTTATAGTAACTTTTGATGTACAATTTATATTATATATTTATATGTTATATATTTTAAGGAAAAAATCATTTAGATTTAAATAAAAATAAATAATAAAGACTAATCTAAACAAATAGTCAAACTACAAATATACTATAACTATAGACGGTTTCAAAATAATAAAACAAACAAATGTTACTGCGCATGCGTGCTTTTGTGGCCCAAATTTAACTTAAGTCCCTGCAGATTATTTCTGAAAAAATTATTATATTATTTTGGGTAACCAGTAGAAGACTTGGCTAAACTTAAAAGCGACAAATTTCACAAACAATTCAACAAACAACACTGTTTTTTAAAATAAAATTAATATACAATAAAATTCTGCAAATTGTTTATTTAGTACAATTAATATACAAAAAAACTATTTATTTTATATTAATATATATTTATATAAATTGTGTTAAATTAAATTAATTAGTTATAATAATATAAAATTTATTAAATATTACGTTATAGTTATAGTGAAAGTTAAGTATAACCCCAAAATATTTATAACTTAAATAAAATAATATTTAAAAAAATCAAAATAAAAAGAATACATAATATGATAACATAAAATATAAATACTAATAATAAAAGAACAAAACACACAACAAAATTGCTAAAAATGAAACCTGTTATAATTTCATGAAAACATTAGTAAAACTAAAGACCATTGTACCGCCATGCTTCATTTTTGTAAGGAAAGTTCTGCACCGTTAAACTACAAAAGGTGTTTCCTTTTCAACTTTGTCAGCATCTCCACATGAAAAGAGCCCACCTCCACCTCTTCCTATGGAGAAGACCACCTTACAGTCTGACATCCCCAGAGGTAATGCCCCACACTCTCATAGCTGTCATTACCTCACCATACACCCGGCCACATGGGTGATAATTAATGCATTTGTGGGTCCTCTCTCTTCACAGACACATCTCGCCCATATTTCCACATTCATTATAGTGTCATTAAGACATTAATTCCCCCTGCTGTGTTAACCTTTTGCTCGTGGTACAACAGGGGCCTATATTGCGTTGCTTCACCGGGCTCCCTTTCGACACAGCACATGAGTTGTACCATTTAAATGACTGGGCTGTTGGCAGGCTGTTATATAACCGTTGTGTGAAAAATAAACGCGGTCAGCGCGTCTTTTCGCCCCATTGCCGCCTCAGTCCCTGGGAAATTGGGTGCACCGCAGCGGTTAGCCGTGCGGTTTGAAAGTCAACTTCAGCTAATACGCTTATACATGCGGTTGAGGGGATGGATACAAAAATATTATTCGCAAATGTGCACGCACAAGATACAGTTTGCAGGTAACTGTATATATGGGGCGGCACGTGATTTATATGGGCGCTAAGGGTATTCCTTTGTGAAGGACAGGAGGTTGTGTAGTAAAAGTAGCATTAAGGCCGTCATTTATCACCACTTATGCATTTAGCAGCGCTAGGCCTACTGTTGATGTAATAGAGTGAATTTGTTCGTCCTCCTACTGTGATAAATAGCTTTTTAGAATTCTAAACGTGAGCACAATGACACCAGGGTGTAGTGTCTATATACCCCATGCTGCTCCTAAAACCACCGCAACATAATGGACGTCAGGATTCATCTATCCTGTCTCTCAAATCCATCTTTGTGGTGTCATACAATGAACTTTGCTGTGGAAGTCAACTATAAAAACTCAGTCACTGATGTCTGTCTTAAAGGTAGTGTGTGTAATATTGAGGAAGGTCTATTGACAGAAATGCAATATAATATACATAACTATGTCCTTACATATTAAAGACCTTACATTATGTTTTTATTATCTTAGAATGAGATATTTCTATCTACATACACAGCGGGTCCCCTTACATTCACCATGTTGTTTCTACAGTAACCCAAACAGACAAACTGCTCCACATAGCACGTTTTGTAAATAAGTTTGGGCAAAGAAGCGAAAACGCGATGACATCTTTGTCCTGTATCAGCCACCGTAGTGCTTCGAAACGGAGGGGTGAGCGGTGCAGTGTGGAGCCTCGTGTGAAGCACATTAAACTGTGTTGAACGTATTTGTAGAGTTTTCTGGTACATCAGGCAATGAAGGAATTCATTGATATACAAAAATATTTGATTCACAGTTGATAGTTTAGTATTTAGTAAAATGATTTTTTATTTGAAAGTTCTTTAATTCACAGTCTTGCAACTTTATCCTGTTTTTGCCAGATTGGTGTAGGCCTTATCAGCTGCTGCTTGTTTTTCTTACACATCTCGAGGTGAGATGTTCCCTATGTTCTAGTCTGTTCCCTGTGATCTGACAGCTGTGCTTTTACCACGGTGACAAATTCACCACACCTCTCAGCTCTACCTGTCCATACATAACACAGTTTCTCCCAATTCCTCAATACACAGTGTGTTACTTTGGGTCCGGTTGCCTTTGTGAAAAGCAACACGGATTTTGATTTTCATAAAAAGAAGCCAAATCTAATTTCATTACCTGAAAGTGTCCCGTCAAGTTTACGTATCAGCTTTCTGCTACAATGCACACACTCCGACAAGAGACTCCGAGATCTCTTTGCAAAGTCACCTGGCTTCTGCTTAATGTGCTGGCAGAAATTAGCATCTCCAGTATGTCCTCTATAGAAACCCTATCCCTGACTGTACTTCAGAGGATAAAAGGTACAGTCCCTCTCTGGTACTGGCTCTTCTTACAATGGAGTCTGTCAGTCCAGCTTAGTACACATTCTCCTCTGTTTCCCTTCTCTCCTTGAATCGGTTTTCAATCTCCTCTTTGCTCGGCCTAAAAATATAGTTTCATTCTGTACGCGAGTACACTGGCAGCCGTCAGACGATAAATGTATTACTTCCTGAAACAGAAACACTGAAGCAAATGTTTGCCGGTAAACTGTTGTGTATTGCATCTGTAGGATAAATAGATTTTGTTATGATGAGGTTCTTTGGAGTATAGATGTTCATTGTTCTTTTACACTTTTTCTAGCAAAAAGAGAATAACAGGAATGATGTGTGTTTTTTTATTTTAAAGGATTTATTATTCCCTTTTTGAAATCCAGACAAAAGTATTTGAATACGCTTTTGGTGTAACATTTAGCAGAATAAGGTCACAGGTGAGATTCCGTAACTATCTCAATTATTTCTCCTAGACAACAATGAGATTAAATTGAGAGCAAATGGAAACTTTTACTTTAGTCTCGTGTTTTAGACAAGAGAAAACAATTTCACAGATGTCTCAGAGTTTCAGAAGAGATCTCAACAATGTCTCAAACTGAGCTTAGATTCTGCAAGCAAAAGTCGTTATTACTGAAAATCTCAATATGAACTCATAGAATTCACAGATTATTTTACCGAAGGGTTTGGTAGTTTATCAAATGCTGTGCAATTCATCTTTTTTTCGAACATTTTTAGGGCCCAATGGTCGTCCCACATTGTAAAAAAAACTCAATCTCTTTTTGCATTGAGTTGTACTGACTCAACAAGTTAAGATAGCTAGATTGGACAAATCAATTGGATTAATTTACTAAAGTAGGTTCAGCTGACTACTTAAAAAATTTTTTTTTATGGTGCATACGTCTGTCTAACATTCCTCAAGTTCAATGATCATTTCAGACAGCTCAGATCCCCTAGCAAACCAGCATATTGTTCATATGGTCTAAATTTGGCGGCTTCTAAAAGTCATTAGTTTTTGTGGAATCCCACATATTTCATAATAATAGAATCCAATATGTTTCTGGTGCCGTGCCTCAGTTATTTACAAATAGTGCCGTATGTCAATTCTGCGAAGAATCATAAAGGCGCCGCGCTCCTCGTTCATATTTTCATGTTTTCTCTGTCTAATTATAATTCTTTGTAATCTCAAAGCATCTGTCATTCATTTTACCCTCCTGGGTCGACAGATGAACACTGTACTTCACTTCCAGACCGCATGACAAACCTCAGTTTCTAAGTCTGTCGATTTTTTTGTGCCTTATGTGCCCAAAAATGGCCACACGATTTTGTCTACTGGTCATTTTTGGCAAACACTACTTACTATTCTCTACATTAGGACGATTTTGCACTATAAAAAGCTGCCGTTTTTGGTTTTGCAACATTGCAAGCCCCCATAAATCACTCTCTTCTCCACCCCAGTGTTATACAGTTCTCCCATTTCCAAGATTTCCAAGTAAACCCTCAGAAGCTCGGTTAGTCTGTTCGCAGAGACTGACATTATCACGTAGCCAATAAAAGCCCACCTGTTTTCCACCCAATGCTAATCTAATCCAGTCTTCAGCCGGCCGCTTTGCGTATGTCTCGTATGTCATTTTCCATCACGGCCCCAACGGTCTCTGGTTAAAAGAAGAGGCTGTTGTTAACACATTGGCCCGATATGCACGGTGACAGTTTCACACTCTGCTATAGTTGTACTGACACCGTACATCAGAGTCAGATGCTCCACAAGAGAGAAAAGAACATACGAGATACACTAGAGCATTACGGCTTCACATTTTAATGGATATTTTAAATTAGGGGGCGAAGAGTTTGAGTTTTTTCACGTGTAAATATTTCAGTTTTGGGCTATATTTTGTTTTGGTGGGATAATAATACGGGGACCTTTTTTTTGTGTATGCCACGGTATGTAAATAAGTGGGAGTGGCTAACTGGCATTAATGATACATACATCTCAATAAGATTTTGGTGTTATAAAATTTTTGCACATTAGAGTCATTTTGAGTTAAAAAATTAAATGGGACAACACACGGTTGAGTTAAAAATCACACAAAATGTGTGACAACATTGTTGTGAGACCAACATTTAACTTTTTAAAATGTTTATGGGTGTACTAAAAATGTACATGTGTCCTATTGTAAAAAAATGTAGAAAAAAACTAACAATGAATATAAATCTCTTATACTATATTATATTATAAATATTGCTAATATAAAATAATATATTATTAACAGTTTGTTTTTTACATTTTTGCTGTCACACCATAGGACACGGTTTATTTGTAAACTACCTAAATACAAACATGACCATATTTCATGTGGCTTTTATTTGCTGCTTTCAGCTGTTCACTTTTTGTTATTGATAGTCACCTTCTCGCATCATTAGCCACCAAATGCTCGGTAAACAGCATAGAAACGCACTTGTGATTTATCCGAGCTGAAAAATTGCTTCACAGATCATTGTGTGTTTCTAGTTAGGACAGGTTTTACTTCGATGTGACCTAAAGAAGTGATGTCGAAATGCATTTGATCTTTATTTTCAATCTCAATGAGCTACATTAGTTGTGTTGTTATGTGTTTGATTAGTGAATTATTTATCACAAGAGGCAACCTGGGCGCAGTCATCTAAAGTTCACAATGAACATTTGTGCAACATTTCATCAAAATGTTGTTCTGATAAGCCCTTTCTTGAAGTTTAAATGACTTTGATCGCCGAATTTAATGTTGATATCTCTTGCCCTTTTAAGCACTAATGCAATCATGCCATTTTAACCCGCGCTGACCCCCTCTCATGCGGCGAGCAGAACGCAGCCCATGCCACGTTCAGATGATTCGCCTCCCGGAGGCCAAAATAAGGCTATATAAATAACATGGTCAAAATCTGAAGCAATCTCCCTCTCACTGGGGGTCCCTGCGATACTCTCACACCGTGCACATGCTTGATCAATAACAGGAATCAGGGTATTATGCACCTTTAAAGTGCTGCTTGTGAGATCGATATGTTATTATTTTTCATCTGCTGGCTATATTTAATTCTCTCATTATTGTTTTCCCATTTCCATCAGGGCTTTACTCTTTTGGCTCCATTGTACTGTGATACTCTGTTCCCGGTATAGCCTAAAATTGGTCTTTTCTTTACATTCGGACCATTTGCATGGCATTTATGTAGGCGTATTTTTTTCTTTTCTTGACATGTTAGAGCCTCACAATGTACAGTAAATGGGTTTCATATGGTGCTTTGCTTTAACTGTGGTGAGGGCGAACGTCACTTCTTATTCCTCGTACTCTGAGATTTCTAATGTAAACATAATTTTTAAACATATTTTGTCTGTGTTTTGTGGACATGAATGATTCCCTATCTGCTTCTTGTTAAGAAACGATGGGCTAAAAATGTATACTACAGAAAACAAAGTGAGGTTTTTACTACAATATATTGCACTATACCACGTTTTAGTAGCCTACAGTTTACTATAGTAAATACTATAGATAAGCAACCACCATCAGTTCATCAGTTCACCAGTTTACAGTACACTAGTATACTAGTCTATACTATACTACTACAGTTTACTATAGTAAAAAAAGTATTTTTTCCACATTATATCATAGTTTGCGTTTTCAGTAAGCAACCACCCAAAACATTCTACACACCACCTAAAAATGCCCTAGCAACCATACAGAATCCGCCTAGTAACAGCATAGCAATGCCTTAACAGCCTAGCATTGTCTTTTGCATGAGCTAGAACCAAACGCATTTTCCTCTGGCAGTATAAAATGTGGTTTATATATTACTTTGAGGAATATTTAGGCTTATATTTATTTATAACCCCTTTCTAAGTATAGACCTCCTTTATCACATTGCTGTGAAAAGCTGTTCGAAAGCTTGTGTGTCACTAGGGTGCATCCAAAACACTGTGAGTTTTGGAGGCCTACAGTATAATAAGCAAAGCTATTCAACTCAGTCGATTTTTTTCTCCTCGCAGTTGCGCTGAAGAGGCTGGAGTTTAATGTTTATGTGCTTAGAGCCGCATCCCGCTTTTAATCTGCTCGCTTATAATAAAGAAGTTGTTGTACGCAGGGGCCGTACTCATCTGGTACCATCGGCCGGACCGGCCGCATGCCGAGTTCACAATGTATGCGAAGAATTAGCGCTGATTCTCATTTTAATGTAAATGAGCTTTTGAAGGCGACGTGCCGATCTCCGCGCACGGCAGGAAGAGGGTTTACCGCTTAGAAAATGACAGTTTGGTGATAAATCATCTATAATTAAACAATTTGGCGTGTGCGTGTTGATGCCAGCGTTCTTTCCTGGTGGTCTCCTAATGAAGTCGAAAGTACCGATGCGCTGAACGCCGAGGATCCGTCCGCCGCGTTTGGATCCGTTCCGAGCTCTCCGTTCTTTAATCAGCGGCACGTTATGATATATCCCTCCCTCTTTGCTTTTTAAATGTCCTCATACATAGTTTATACAGAAGACCACTCTCTCCAGGCGCACTTGAAGCCGAGAGCCATTTCTCTTAGTAGGTGATTAATTGCTTTTGATCAAACTTGTCACGCAGCCATTGCACTGGTCGTAATAGACTTTAAGTTGAACAGGAACCGCAATGAATGAGGCAGGGGGGGAAAAAGCCTCACTGAGCACCCAACGTTATCTTGTTGTTCATGTTACTGGTTGAGGAAATGTAATTCTTCCTTCTTGTTTACCCTCCACGTTCGTTCGGAGAGCAAAGCCGTCAGTGTCAGCGATGATGCAGGGGCCCGAAGCGCGCCGCTATCAGACAGGAGAAAAGGAGGTTGGGTTCACACTCGGCTCATTTGGAAGGGGTATATATCAGAGAGGACCATGTGACAGAGATTAATGCCCGACCGGTTCATGGAATAACATCGCCCTTCTTGCCCTGGTACAACTTCCCGATAAAAGCGCCAATGTTACACCTTAACGTTCAAGTGCAATAATAGAAACACATTATTCTGGAAAAGTTTACGACCGACGGATAGAGCAAGGTGCTCGGATACGGACGCGCTTCTCATCTGTGACGAATGAATGTTTTTATGTGCTCTGCTGTAGGACGATGCACATCAGGGTTTGTAAGTCTGTTGGAGTGGGGTGTTAAAAATATTCATTATGTGATATGAGAACAAGAACATTGTGCTTGTTAGTGATGAAACATGTTCATGTTGTATTATTTACTCCAACTGGCTTTTGATCTTTACAGTGTTGGACATTGAAATAAACAGTCAGGCACATCAAATACAGTAATGGGTTTTTTTTTAGATGATAAACTCTTTATTTCCACCACATCCAAATTATAGTCACAGAAAAAATGAAGAGACCATTCCAGCATTTCTAGATGTATTGTGGCCATTCCAGTCCAGTGTCTGTTGAATTTCACCTGTTTCTCCAGTTTACATTGCAAACTGTTTTCTGACATTGAGCCTAATTTGAAATAATACACAAAAATAATATTTTCACAATCTGCATAATTTGACGTACAATATTCTGTTCCTTGTTAACACTTGGAAACACTAACTTTGATAAAACTTTATTAGTGGCATATAAATCGTTTGAACACAATAAATATAAAAAAATAGTGTATGATCAGTTCACTATTTGTTTAGATTATTATAGTTTAAAGTCTAATAATATTTTTATGATAGATTTGCAGATATTAAAAGTCTGCACCCGGGACAAAGGTAAAACAATAGAAAATATAAATAACAATCAAATAATGATAAATGGTAAAGCCATGGTAATAAAAAGTTATATTTTCTAATGTGACCAGCTTAAAAACAGAAAGGTAAATCTGAATTCATATTGTTCCAGTAAGCATTTCCCATAATTCTTTACTCGCCTGTTATAATTTACCCCAAAATGAAAATTGTGTCATCATTTACTCATTCAAACCGGTATGACTTTTTCTTCTGAAGAACACAAAAGAAGATATTTTGAAGGATGCTGGTAACCAAACAATGGTGGTTCCCTTTGACTTGCATTGGTTTTGTTACTATACAATAGAAGTCAATGGCTGTTGTTCGATTAGCAACATTCTTCAAAATATCTTCTTTTGTGTTCGGCAGAAGAAAGAACACAGGTTTAAAATGACAAGAGGGTGAGTAAATGATGACACAATTTTCATTTTGTATGATTTATCACTGTAATGTCCAGTAGTGCGTACAGTACTGTACAGTGCAATATCTTCTGTTTTTTCACCCCACATGCTTTCTTTCTCTCCGGCTCCTCCCTGCATTTATTTGTGCCCGACTCCGAGACTCTACCGTTAGTATCCATCCATTATGTCCTCCCCTCTTTAATTTGGTTGGCAAATTTAATTTACAAATGAATACCTTGCCTTTCTAATGGCCCATCGGGAAAGATAAATACACTTTTGTATGGAGTGTGTTTGATCGCTTTTTTTCTTGTCGTCTATGATGCTAGTGAGCTGGCTAGACGTAAGCTTTGGACGACAGCAGGAGGAGAGTGAGCACTTGAAATGATACAGCATGTGCTGCTAATGTGGCGTCTTGATTGAGCAGTTTGCCGCACAAATGTATGTTGTAACGTTGCCAGACTCTATATTATTGCCGGAGTCAGAGCTGAACTTGAATTGAATTTGTTTATAGGTTATGAATACAAATGAATGTTGAAATTAAAAACGTGTTTTATCAACATAGTTTGTTTCTCTTGGTCTGTTTTGTACATACAAAATGATGTATATGATAAACATTTTCCTGGTAAATGTTTCGTGTTTTCCAGCATTGATTAATAGCAAAACAACAAACGTTACTGCACATGTGCACATTTGCTCTATTTAATACAATTATTATATAATAAAATGTATATACATTAATATAAACTGTATTCTTTGTGGATGTGTACCGGAAGTAAAGTTTGGGCCACAAAAGCGTGCATGCTTTACATTATTGCGTTAAAAACTGTCTACAACATTATTTAAAATATCTATTAGGCTCTCTTTTCTTGTAGCGATGCATCTTAATTTCAGTATATAAAAAAGAATATTTATTTTTAACGTGGCACTAAAACACCCATATTATAAGTCACAAATCTTCGTCCATGATAGCGATTCAGATTTGTGACCGAGACTTATTGGTGTTTTACTATCTAAGCGTTCACGCCGACAAGCCACTTCAGTACAGGGTCTGTTGAGCACAAAAGAGCAAAATGAGAAAGTGTGGAACAATAAAAAGGCTTTCATTGAAGAGCACGAGATTATGAGAAAGAGGGGGAGAATCTTCACAGAAGTAATCAAGGCTTGATGAAATAAAGGAATGTGTTAAGCCCCCGTAGAGTCAACCCAGTACATGAATCCACACAAACGCTGGACTGTCAGCATTCACATATCTAAAGGGATGAAAAACATTTTTAGCAGATACTTTTATCTAAAGCAATTTACAAATGAAGGAGCATCTAACATGTTGCCTTAAAGCCAACCATATGCATGGTATACAAACCTATGTTGAGAAGTAGGAATAGTAATGAAGCTACAGCATTCTGTTTTTATAGAGTTAAACAGTGATATTGGTAAGGAATAGTCAAGCGAATTTAAAAAAGTTGACTTTATTTTAATGTGTATATATTAAAAATCTGATTGTTAATGTTTTAAGGTGCTTAATGCATCAGTTTGCTTTTTAAAATAAGAAAGCTGAGCCAGTATGTGTGACACCATTTTTATAAAATTAAATAAGAAGAAAAAAAAGTGTTGCAGCAGCAATAAATGAAATTGCACAAGCTCTTCTACCCTCGTCCTCCATTGTTTGGCCACACAGGTACCTGTAGTCCGGTCTCAAAATCTATTGGTTGAGCCAACGTCAACATGGCGGACCATTCAAAAAGCAATGTTTTTAAAGCGCCACAGTGTTTACGGTCCTCAGCGAAGTCAACCAATAAATGACTCGCTAAGTTGTCTCGGTACATTAACCTGTGATAGGAGAAAGTATTTTAACACTGAAAAAAATGAAACACTTCATCTTTAAACAAAGATGCCACATTTTTAACAGCTCGTAAGCAGAACAGAACACAGCGCAAGTGCTTATCTGCATATCTCAGGTCTGGGATATGTTGCAAATATACATTCATAGTTCACCCCAAAATGAAAATTCTGTCATCGTTTACTAACCCTCAGGTTGTTTTCAAACCTCTATACATTTCTTTGTTCTGTTAAACACACAAAATATATATTTGTTAGCAATTGAAAGCAATTTGTAGGGAAAGCTGCAAATGTTGCATTTGGCAGCACAAACCATTCACAAAACGAGTGAAGGACATTGCCCTGAAAAAACATCATGCCTTTCTATCTAATCTGGTCGTGCATCTTTCCATCTAAGCATTGTCATTGATGGAGACGGGATGTCATTAGAAAGCTTGTGAAATTAAATTTCCACCCTTTGCTAAGGACACTGTTGAGAACATCTTTTCATATGACCTAAGGGTGTTACTGCATTGCTGCATTAAAAAAGATTGTGAGATCAAATCTCAAGGATCACACGTATTGATGAACAATGTGTTAAGAAAAGAAAGCTGTACGTTTGAAAGGATGATGGCTGGGGTATGGGCGGAAAGATGAATTAACAGTGAAATCACGTCTTTAGTTTAGCGTTGGTCAGACGTGCGAGTCGTAATCGAAGGACCAGCGGAGGTAATGAAGGGCTGATGTGATGAGACTCAGTGCAGCATCAAGTGATGTGTGGATGGTCTCTTCTGTCCTTTATCACTCTTTCACTTCAGTCCGGCCTTAACTGCCTCTTCACATGACAGTTTTCTCAAGTACAGTTCTTTTATTATAAGCTCTGTGGTAGAACCGCTGTAGTGCTTTACATGTGATCTACTGTAGAAACAACATGGAGAATTCCTTGTAAGTGTACATAACACGTCATTATGTAAGGTCCTTATACACCTCTGAAGACAGTTCTTTATATTATAATGTATTTCTGTCAATAGATCCTCCTAAATATTACACACATCACCATGAGATTTACAGTTTTGATATATAAAATATTAAGACTGGTGGAATTCACTATAAAATAAATTGTGTCATATATTGAGTTTTCTTTACTTGACTGAAATATGGGCTTAAAGGACACATAGAGTCTGAAATTTGCATCCAAAATTGTTGTTTCACGTTATTTCAATCACAATTACACACTGCCTTTTCATTCTACATAAAAAATCGGACAGGGTTCGTTTTTCTGTGTTTTTCGCATCCGTAGGAAGCATTTTCAAAGGTGTTTTGGCTATTCAGAGCCGACGAAATTTTAGAATGACGAATACGAAATACCGTATACGAAAATTTTGGACTCTTATGGCCTTTAAGTAAGTTCATATATACATATTTTTATCACATTTCTTTACATGCATTTATTTCGCAGATGACTATCCATTTGTTGTAAGGTCCGGCAATGTTGATTTTGTGCAACAATGACACGATTAATTCAAAAGCAAGAGCAGAAGAGAAATGAAGAAAGGAGAAACAACAAAGTTATATTAAGTGTCTATGTTTCTTGAAAAATACTGATGCAACTGTTTCATGAATTCGGCCCCATGCGCCAAAAACCATGTTGAGGGTTTCTGAACAAACTAGCTTGATTCCATTTGAAGCTACTGTAGTTATTGCATGTGGTTTTTAAACAGACATCCAACTATATTTGTTTTTTTTTCACAAAGCAGAAAGATTGCAAATATATTTGTATGTTATATGGCCATTATGGCTTAAAGTGATGACGTGTAATGATTGTGTGGACCACTTCAAGAGATGTGAACAACGCTGGTCCAGAAAAACGTCCTGTTTAAATTATAAAACTGCACAAACACTTAAACAAAATACAACCAACAGAACATTTATAGCCGAATTAAAATGCTAAAGGCATATCTTTAAGATGTAATTTTATATATATATATATATATATATATATAGACGAACGAAAAAAGGAAATGAAAACATGAAAACCAGAAGTGCTTCTGCACCAGTGTTTACATCCTGAAAAGTGGTATGTAATACTGATTCTTGTGTATTTTTATACATTCATCTCCTCACACACAAACAGAGCAGCAAAGGCTGCAGATCCGAAGCGAGCTGCTTCTGAAACAAGAAGCCACTGTCCTGCGTTTCACCTTCATTTCTTTCTCCTTACCCGTCATAATGTACCAAAACAATACCGTCACCTTGGGCAATGCACAGCTTTGTAGACTGCACAACCATGGGAGCTGAGCGAGTGAACTTTGCCGGGCTGCCACACAGGGAATACTGCTCCGCTGTAGGATCCGCACTGGTTTATTTTGAGACTACAAAACACGGTAAATGGCATGAAACGTAAAACTGTGAAACAAAAGTTTACTGCCTTTCATTAACGCTTGTGCCGCTGCGAGGGCTTGGAATGTTCAGCGCGGTTGAAGCCGCTCCAACGGCCTCGTGCGAGGAGATGCGGCCGCGCTTGGAAGGTGCCGACGGATGACCGTACCCTGAGAGGAAATCTGTCATCACCAGCCAATGAGGTGCTGTCGCTTCCGCGTGACCGTTCAATCTGTTATTTGGGTCCGAGCTGAGGCTCCAATTCAGACTTACAAAAACCATATTTTTCCGTCGAGGATTAATGCTCTACTGTATGTTACCTGTTCAGTCAGGCGTGGGTGGACTATTAGTCTCGGGATGATGGAGATTTCAGCATCTGTTTTTCGTTTGGGTTTGATTTAGCTAATAAGATTTACACTGTGCGTTTGATATGAAGGTAATGAAAGAGTGTTTCAGGGATGATTTTCAGTGTCCTTATATCCAGATGATTACCCGTCGCTTAATAGATGTTTTTAAGAGCGCTCAGCATGGCTTCCCGTGCTCGCCCGTAAATTCTAATAGCGAAATATATTTTTAGCCCAAAGGCAAGCGAGTGAACAAGGCACTGGATGTACGGTCCTAATTACAAATCTTGTTACCATGTCCTGTCAATACATCTTAAATCAGTGGTCCTCAGTCTTTGTGACCTACCAGGGTACCAGATTGTAGGAATTTGCACATACATGCAATGATTTACAGTTTGCAATAGCAAAATTATTTTAATACTTCAAAGTTTAAGTTATGCATAGCTAACATTTTAGATTAATACAAATGAGTAATGTTTCACATTCAATTTTTTTTAAAGAATGTGAAACATGCATGCTAGTTATACATTTTATTTGAGTATTACTTAAATTGACTGCACAAACTTTGCACAATATATGCATTTTTTTATGCACATATATATGCACATATATATATATAGATGGTTTCATTGGACGGATGTGCCTGGCCCGAAGCCAACTTCCGGTCTGGCTAGTGGTTAATAATATAACTATTTATATTTTATTAAATAATATTATATTAAAATTAATTTATATTATTTTATTGTATAATAATTGTATTAAATAAACAATTAATTCGATAAATAAGCAATTAGTTGAATGAGTCGTGTAACTGTTGCATTGAATTTTTGCCAAGTAACGCTTCTTCTACTGGTAACCCAAAGTAATACTGACTAGACATACTTTTAACTTGCTAGGTAAAACGGGCATTTTATTTATTAATACTCTTATTAATATTTTTTTAATAAGGTTATTTTATATTTTATTTATTGTATTAGGCCTATTTAAAACCAATATGTTGGCACAAAATGTGATTCTGATTCCAACTATCATCTTCTGTTATTCCCATTGTCCTTTTGGTGGTAAAGGTGCTTGTTTGTAGATTTTTATTAACAGAAACAGTTTCCGCTAATGCATTTAAATACTTAATTGTAATTTAGGACTGTTTTACGTTGTCAACACATTATTGCATTACATTCCTTTTTCCCACTTGTGCTCATCTCGTAAATACCATCGTTTCGACTTTACTTGAACGGCTCATTAAACCTGCTATTGAACTGCTCAACTAGCCTATAACTTTTTAAAGGAAACACGAGTAAATATCTCTGAAGGGTAAATAGCTTTCCTGTAGCTCAGTGGTTAGCGCATGGCGCTGCCAAGGTCATGGGTTTGAGCCCAGGGATTGCACATACTTAGAAACCAATGTAGAGTATAATGCAATGTGAGTCGCTTTGGATAAAAGTGTCTGCAAATGCATAAATGTAAATAAAACACAGGGATTGCGCCAATGCAATTGTTCAGGATATGGTGGCGATTGGTAAGGGTATTGGTAATTATCAAGAGCTTGTTATGCATGTAGCGTTCCTCCTCTAGAGTAAGGAATATGATACACATTACATGTTGCCCCTTTTATTTTTTTAATACTTGACATTTTTTTTGCTTTGACCGATGTACTGAGGCCCTCCAGTTGAGAACCACTGTGCTTCGTCTAGTCTTGTGTTTAGTCATGATGAATCACCATCTGTTTAATTCAGTCAACTCGCTCTGGAAGACCACGGCAAATTTATGTGATCCCACATCACCTTCTAGATGTTGTGAAGGCTAAATCGTTTTATCTCGGAGTTGATTATTTCCCTGACACGCTTCTTCAGATGGTCCCATAGTCATGAAGACATCAAGGGCTCCACCGGTTGGATAGAACAAAGGGTTTCGCATTCAAGGCCTAAAAAAACCATCAGCATAATATATGGCGTGCTAGTGGATCATTAAGGGAGCTTCAGTTTGACTGTGAGATGAATGTTGTTCAGCCTTCTCTCTCTCTGGGATCTTAAGTGGCACCCCAATGAAATCGATGGGGTACCTGCATACACCCCACACACACACACACACACACACACGCACGCACACAAACGTCTCATATCACCACCAACCTGCCGCTCCTGTTTCTTTTAACCCAGGCCAACCTGGTTCAAGTTTAAACAGAAAGTAATTAAAATGGTGCGCGGCTGAAAACTTATTATGCTCGGGTGAAAGAGGAGCTGCCTATACGTTGAGCAAGGGATCGTTCAAAAGTTATCTTTAATCCCCCATAACATTAAAGGCTACCCATTCATCACGTCACCGGGTCGCACGGAACTCTCCAAGGGCCCCGTCGCCTGCCTCTCCAGGAACATAATTGAAATTTCTTCGCAATGCTATACGGCAGGCCAGAGTTTACGTCGAGAAACAAACTAGCGGCAACAAATTTGGGCCGTGATTTGAGTCGAGCAATGCAGCCAACCTACAGCTGTGTTCTTTCTCACTCTCTGTATTATTATTATTTTTGGTTTATGGTAGACTTCCGTCCCCTGACGGTACTATATTGTTACTTTGTCTTTATTATTTTCAGAAGGCCTACTTTTAGTTGTTCCTTTGAGCTGTACACAGTATAATGATTTACAGCAGGACCGAACCGCAGGAGTCAAACCTGTCATAGCAGAAAGACAAAAATCACGTTTTTGTGTTACACAGTGATTTCCTAATATGTTGTTCACTTTAACAAATGTTGTGCCGCATCTCGGTATACTTATATCATAGTTTTTTATTATATATTTGGGCTTTTTTATTTTTACGCAGAGGACAGTGGAGGCAGACAGGAGCATGAGGGCAGGAGACGGGGTGCAGGACCGGGACACCACCTGGGTCCCCACAGTGAACAGTGACATACGCATCTAAGCGCCAAGAAACCGACCACAGCTCCTACACTGTATTGTAGTTTTAACATTTTTTAGGGACAATACCTGTTGGATGATGAAAAGAGAAACACACCAAGTTTTTTTCATCGAGTAAGTTTTAAATGTTTCTGTCAAGTATCTAGAGAAGATACGTCTTTGGCTGTTTTAGGATACTGAGCAATGCGGTAGACCAGACAGAGTTTGAAAAAGTGAACAATGTAATAGGGAAATTAAGATATTTAGCAACAATATAAAAAGTGCTATACAAAGTTACTATACAATTTTTTATAAGATAATACCTATTGGAAGGAGAAAGAAACAAGAAGAGAAGTATTCACAAAAAAGATGTCTTTAGCTGTTTTTAAAAAGATTTTCAGGGATGGCAGCAGACCGGACAGAAATTGGAGGAGTGAATGACATATTAAGGAAATGTCATGTCAAGCACTTTTCATATTATTTCCTCCCTATAATGAATCGCTGTATTGTCTTCCGCACTATCAAGAGTCGCTTTGGACTAAAGTCTGAATGTAATGTTTTCACCAATATTTCATTTACAAAAACATAATTTGAGAAAAGTTAATCTCAAGCATTTAAGCATGAGTGCTTTCTTCAAATGCACAGAATAAAACATTACATTGACACTATGACTTCTGAAACGTGGAGGTTGAGAGGTTTTGAGTCCTGTGGGATCTGTAGCTTTGAGTGCTATAGTGCTTCTCCATTTGAGGGTCTGTCTTTCAGGGGTCTTTTGCTGCTGGTGTCAGCAGACCCCCTTCTCTACTTCCTGACCCGTGTAACCCGACGGGTCATCTGTAGTGCATTTTACAGCCACCAATTCTGCATTTTCTCCTGTATTGTTATGAGTATTCGTACACAACGCGGTAAACCAATATGTTGGCTCACTACACGGCATTTTAAGAGGTGGCAAAAAGGTTTTTAAAAAAAATACCTAATCTTTCCCATTTTGTCATTCCTGCTCTTTCTATCTGGCTCACTTTTTCTCGTTGGCAAAAAGTTGGGCCACAGTCGTCCCATCAAAGCTTACTGTGGTTGTGGGTGCCATTCGGCTGCAATAGCCATAAACTACAGCTATGATGGTTATTGCAGCGATAAAAAGTGATACATAAAACACAAAACAGAAAGAGCTATACCTATTTATAGATGAGATTATCCGAGCCCTAATCGAAATAGCAGGCAGGGGAGCCCTGCGTACCTGACAGGATTTCTTCCCCAGAGCTTTTTTTTACGGCCTGGGTTCAACTTATACTTCCTACTTCATTCATCACAGCATGACTATCTAAATACTCAGAGTAAAAATGAAATGATTAATTGGAAATGAGGAAATTGTTTTAGAGGATTTTTTTTTTACCAGTGGCCCAATTTTCTTTTTTTTCAGTGCTCAAATGTTTTTGTATGTTAAAATACTATCAACATTTCCTAGATCTATTTTCTTCTATAGATTTATGTAGTATAGAGAAAGAGAACATGGTAAAATCCCATCATCCAAAAAAGAATTCCCTCTTGTAACGCAATCCCGACTAAGTCAACCAAATTTCCTAAAATTATATTTTTATATACAGTAGCAAACAGAAGTGATGTATTTGCTTTTAACAAAGAGACCATACACAAGTTTGAGTAAAGCATCAAAATACATAGTCATGGAAAAAATTAAGAGACCATTTTCAGTTTTTTTGAATGAACTTTTTATAGGTATTGATTATTATATTATATGATTTATAATCATATAAAATGATTATTTTTGTTTTATTTTGATCATAATTTATATGATTATAATCATATAAAATGATTATTTTTGTTTTATTTTGTGAACCTCTAACAATATCTCTCCCAAATTTCAAACAAAAATTCTATTTGCATTTATTTGCAGAAAATGTAAACAAGTCAAAATAACAGAAAAGATGCTCTGTATTTTTTCAGACCTCAAACACTACAAATAAAACAAGTTCATATTCACTTTTAAGCAACTCAACAGTAATATTTGTCCACGTATTTAGTAAAATATGTTATGATCTCAGTTTTTATCCCAGTTTTCATGTGTCTTGTCATTCTGACAGTCTTTCACATTGCTGTTGTTACTCCTGAGGTTTGATTTTGTTGAAATTCAACACACACTGAACTGGAATGACCACAATACATCTAGAAACGCTTTATGGCACAAAAAATAAACACCAAACTTAGTTAATATTAATATATTAAAATGAATATAAAAATAGCTTATACAGGAAAGCATACATTTACTTTTTTTTAGTTTTATTTATAATTTGCTGAGCCTCTCCTGTTTCTGACTTCGGAGTCTTGTGTTGTTTGTAATTTTTTGCCAAGTCTCAAATTCTTCTCAATGCCGTGCACCGGTTTATACTGCAAGCGCAACTACAAAATATGCAACGGGTTGTGTTCTTGTTTGACTGAATCAGAAACTTACATGTCTTTATGTTTCAAATATGATGTTACACTAACAAACTCATTGAGCCATCAGATCTCCAGGCGGTGGTGCCAAAGATAAAACTGTGTTGACTGTGATGGATCGAAGCAGCAGACCCAGACAGCCAACAAGTAGGTCACTGAGGGCTCAGAGACACTCATCCACAAGATGTCTTTTAGCCAAACATCTCTATGACTCTCAATGCCTCATTCTTTTCTCTCTCTCTCTCTGCCTGTGGGGCTTGAACTAATTAGAATCTAATGGACCAAAAGTGACTTGTACACTTCAGAAAAATAAGAAAAACGAAGATGGCATTCATACGCAAAAGCAAACAAACACTAGTTCGCACAGAAATAACGCCATGGCGTATCGCGCCGGTACCACAATGGCTTTCAAATAAAAAATAAAGCCAGTCAAGGCTAAAAAGCATATTTAAATGCATGAGTTTTCCTTTTACAACTCTTATTAAGGAGCGAAGGCATAATCTCGGGCAATTGAATGTCCTAATATATATATCTATAATTTGTCAAGGAGTGTATTTTGCAGCGGAGCCACTGAAATCTCCGTTTCGTGTTTTTCGGCTTCTTTGCTAGGCAGGAGAGAGCGTGTGTGTGCGCATGTGAGTGTGTGTGTGTGCGAGCAATCATCATCACTATGCAATGATAAGAAACATGCACGGGGCAACTCATTTGGGAATTAAACATGCACCCCTCTCTACTCTGCCTTATTTAGTTGAGCTAAATAACTGATGGACATCATTTTAGGTACTCTGAAAGCCCATTTCATAGAGGGCAGTCATTTGGAGCCTGAGGAATAGATCCAACCACGTGCATAGTGACAATACTCCTATTCCAGAGACACGCACTGATAGAAATTCTATATGAATTTAAATGTAGCTTCTCAATGGACTCCATCATGATGTTCTTATAAAATCAATAATCATATGCATAGGAAACACTCGAATTATAGGAACATGACACACAGTAGCAAAAATTGGATGTGCATTACAGTAGATGAGATGCTGTTAGTTTGTAGGTTAATAAAATACTACACAACACATAACGGCCATCGTTGAAGAACAAATGATTGTGATGCATGCATTGAATGCATATTTGAAGACTAATGGATCTTTTCTGGATCAGGATTTGGAAAATCAATAATTGATGTGTGCGTTTAATTGAAGCGTCTCTTACTTGTGTTTGAAGGTGGGGGGTGGACTCCCCGCCGTCCCTTTGTGTGCAGTCTGGTAGAGTGGGAATGAGAATTTCTGTAGCCATGTTATGAACACACACGAATACTTGTGTTTGACAGATTGGCCAAAGTTGTTCCTCGGTTGGATGCACAGCTGGTTAAGCAGAAAACTTATTGAACTTTGGCATATTGGTGGACTTATGTAAAGTAAAACAGTTGTTGTGGATAGCACATTTTGGATAATTTGGTTTTGAATGTGATAAGAAATGTAAAAATGAAAAATGAGTCATCATTGCTAAGAAAATGCTTGGTTATTTTTGACCCAATGTTGGGTCAAAAAAGGGATGAACTTAACTGCTGGGTTGTTTCTAACCCAAATGCTGGGTTGTTTTAACCCATTGTTGGGTCAAATATAAGCATTATGTGGTTTAATTTAACCCAATAGCTGGGTTTGTTCCTTGTTGACCCAAAAAGGAATTGGCTAAGTGAATCGCTTCTGAAATGAGAAATAAATGTAAAATGGGACTTTATTTCGCCATTTCCTAATTAATTGTATTGTTGTAAGTTGGAAATTGCTAAAAAAAATGGCAGAGGCAGATTTCAATGACTTCATTGTGACTTTTAAAACCAACCGTTTAAAAAAAATATTTTTTGCCAGTTGTGGATCAGTGGGCGAATAGACGCATAAATGTGAAATAAAAAGAGGAAGGAGAATCCAACATCCAAAACATGGACGAGTTGGTAAAAGCACAGACAGAAAGAAAGTAAAAGTGCAAAAAAAAGGTTGAATGATTTGGGCGTGTTTGAAACAAGCACAGGTGATCATTTAACAAGTGTGCTATTAGCGACGCACCTGCGCTGTGGTGATGTGGACGGCGACTGTCTGTCAGGATGTTTTGTTTCCATTCAACGTATTCTTAAAAACAGATATATAGATGTATTCTCTTATCAGGTGAGGCATTGGCAATGAAAGAAAGATTGGTGGAAATCTTCTGATCGGAGGCACGTCCTCAACGTCGACACCTCGTTCCTCGCTTAATGAAAAAAATGCCCGGGGAGCTTGCTTTTATGGACCCCCTGTTTGTATGTCTGTCGCTGTTTCATTGTTCTCTTGCCCCAGCTGTTTCGACTCCGCTCGCAATTGATGTAATTTATTCTTCTGCTAATTTAACTGGCCTCAGCTGAGACAGGGAGACAGGCGCAATAACAACAACAACAACAAAATAAAAGGCCCATCTGCACCAGCGCCAGCCCCCTTCTGTGTCAAGGTTGAAGCCCACGCAAGAACTTTGACAAATGTAAGGAACTTTTTCCACTCTGGGTTTTGAAAGGGAATATTCCCACTCAGAAGCTGGAAGACGGGAAGTAGATGATGTACCGTTGTTTCTATCTGACACGCTGTCTTCTGCGGAATAGAGGAGGAATGACAGCTTGACTTTTGCCTGGAGTCACTGAATAGATATCAGAGAACACAATGGACTTTGACTGTAACACATAAATGTGCTTTTATTCCACAGGCCAGCATTGAAAGCATCATTTCTGTTTTGGAATTAAACAAATCAACTGCATACAAAAAGCATTGTTGTTGTAAGACACATTTAATAAACTCATTTTAAAGTATCATAGGTCCGTTCCAAAAGGTGAACAGCTTTATGATGCTGTATTCTTTGTGTGGCAATCCCAGAATGCACTGTGGCAAATTCATTGCAATAAATAATGAAAGAAAAAATCTCTATTTTTTTATTGACACATTTCTGTATAGAATGCAGTCATAGATGTTTCAAAGGGATAGTTCTCAAAAAAACCCACAAATACTTTTGTCATTTTCTCCCCCTCCTGTCATTCCAAAAATATATTCCAAAAGAAGATATTTTGAAGAATGTTGGTAACCAAACAACATTAGACTCCATTAACTTTCATTGTATGGACACAAAACCACCGAGACATTTTTCAAAATATCTTCTATTTATTAGTAACAATAACGATACAGAACAATATAGTTTGGATCACTTTCAGAGCAATATTTTTCATTTGTTTATCAATAAAACATTGACAGCCAATCAAAATCCAACTCATGCATTTAAAATGTCAGTTTATTGTGAACACTAATATAGTTATTTTTATACTAATGTAGGCTGTCACAATATCAGATTTTCACTGTGCGGTTATCGTGTCCAAACAAATTACTGAATGTTTAAAAAAAAAAATTATTCATCTTTAATTTTGTTTATTTTGTGTTTTGTCTGTTATTTGGTCTGTTAAGTGTATAAAGGCACACACAGAGAGAGAGAGAGAGTTTATAACTACTGTAACTCTTAAAGCATCATTTTGAATGGATGCAGACGCAGATGATATTATGACATGTGTAGAATTAACACAATATCAAAAATCTTGTTTTTTTATATCACGGATATTTACAATACCGGTATATTGTGACATCCTTACCTAGTATGATGGACCTTTAGTCTAATTTGATGTTTTCTGGAACACTACAGTATAAGCAGGTATTAAAGGTTTTTGTCTAGTAAACTAAAGCCAAAGCCAGCAGTATTGTCATACAGACAGGATGAAAGAGGAGAGAGGTGATTCCTTTACTTGGTCTCTTCTCATAATGATCATAAACAGGGAAATGAGGCTGCCCTGTAGCTGCGGGTCGCACATCACCGTCATCCACCAATCTCACCCACACACTCGTAAAGGACGTGTTGGTGAGCAGGTGAGAATGGTGCCGTGTGTGAGAGGCGTCACAGCATTATCTCGGAGAAGGGAGAATCTAGAAACAGAGTAGGGAGAACGAAAGACAGGACAGACTTGAGGCTAGAGAATTAGACAAATGGAGAGTTTAAAGAGAGAAAAAGTGAACGGGAGGGGGTTGTGTTTGGCTGGGAGGGGAAAAATCCTAAAAATATAAGTCCACCCAGGTCTGTGTGACAGTAGGGGTTAAGCAATCCGAGGACTGCAGGCAATCACTCAATTTCAGACACGCTCAGAACCCTTCGGTGCGAGGGGAGCAGGGCGCATAAAGAAATTTAACAACTTAATGTTTTATGGACGACGGAAATGAGATCCTTATGGGGCAGCGCTGGCAGGGAGGTTGCGAGATACTCTCCCGCAAACACTCCTATAAACACACATTTGTGGTGTTGCATGATCAAACAACCCGGTGCATAAATATTCAAATGTGGGTCGCTGAATAATATACTGTATGAAACTATGACCCTTTGGTTTTCTCTTTTTTTGATTTCTCTCTCTGTCTCAATGCTTGCTCCACAGTGGGAGAACACTCTGGTTTTTGGTTTTATTGTAAATAGTCCAATGTGCACTATTGTCTTGCTGGAAGATGAATACGGAAGTGATGCTTGTTAGGGAATCAGAAGTACATCTCTAAATTTTTCCCTTGCAAAAACCCTTTATCTTTGAAAAACGGGATCTGTGCAGGAGATTGGAGAAAACACTGTCTCGGTTCCTTGCAATTCAATTCATTCAATTGTCATATATTGGTTACTTACTGACACACTGAAGATCATGTATAAGAAAATGGATCCATGTTGAGCCTACCAAAGCCTAGCAAATGTTTGATGGGAATAAACCGTAAGGTTAATTTATTGTGCCTGTCAGGGGGAAAAAAAGCATTCTCGACACAATATGCAATTTAAGATGCGTTCATCGCTGTCAGATTAAAGGTGACATTGGTAATTGTTCTGTAATTAGCAGCGTTTCTGCCGAGGTTTTGATAAGAACACCGAGCTCAGGAAGGATATCACGCTTGGTTGTAATTGCACACGTGGGATGGTGTATTTTTAGACACTGCAACTTCAGAAAAATCAAGAGATTTGTTTTAATCATTAACATTATGACACAGAAAGGGAGGAAGAACTGAGATAACCGTGATAGAAAACAGCAAGATGGAGATTATGAGATGGGGATGCCGTATCATGAGATGTAAGGAAACATAATCTCGGTGCTGATGGCACTGATATGTCTTTAAAATCAATCTTCTGCAAGGCATCCACAAACACAGGACCTGGCTTTAGACGTGCAGACATTGGTAACTGTGACAAGATATCGATTTGCTAATATATTGCCGCAAAAGATAATATTCAAATCTGATTCTCACCTCTGCTCGAAAAGGCAAACTAATGCAGTAAATAACATTCACGTTGAGTATTGAAACGGCGTGCTGGTGTTCGTAACAATACGAGAATTGATTGGGATGAGAGACGGGGAAAGGAAGGACAATTAGCCCAAGCGCTTTGGGGACTCGAGGCTTTGTAGTGTCGGATGAATAATGTGCGTGTCTGATTTTAAACGCAGATTGAGCCGTGCCTTCATGACTATTTTGCATAATAAATACCATCAGGTTCTCTGGTCGTGTTGGAGCTACCGGCAGGATCAGTTTATCTCAGTGGTCAAATTATTGGCAAAAGTGCAATTATATTACCAGGAGAGAATCTTATAGTGTGCAGACTGGATAGCAGGTGCTAAAATTATGAGGTTCTCCAATAGTAAGTTTCATAAAGACATTATTGGTACTTCTCATGGAAAAGCCACCATGGTATTTGTAGTAAGACTATGCTTATACAAATGGTAATCAGGCTGCCAACAAAGCATGGCTACTATATTTTCAGTATAATTAAACCAGGGTATATTTTCAGTATTTATCTCTTCATTAGAGATTTGAACAAAGCTCCAAATGCCCACAAGTATTGATAAGACATAAATCAAGTATTGGTAAGATACCTAAAGCATGAAGCTTGTTGTAAAGGACACCTTAGCAGCCACACAGCAATGCCATAGCAACCACACAGTAGCAGCCATCCAGAACTCCTTGGCAATCACCCAGAAAAGCTCAAGTCACATATAGCAATGCCATAGAAAATGCCCGGAAATGCCCAAAAGTCACATATAGCAATGCCATAGCAAATGCCCGGAAATGCCCAAAACTCACATATAGCAATGCCATAGAAAATGCCCGGAAATGCCCAAAAGTCACATATAGCAATGCCATAGCAAATGCCCGGAAATGCCCAAAAGTCACATATAGCAATGCCATAGCAATCACCCGGAAACGCCCAAAAATCGCATATAGCAATGCCATAGCAATCACCCGGAAACGGCCAAAAGTCACATATAGCAATGCCATAGCAAATGCCCGGAAACGCCCAAAAGTCACATATAGCAATGCCATAGCAATCACCCGGAAACGCCCAAAAGTCACATATAGCAATGCCATAGCAATCACCCGGAAACGCCCAAAAGTCACATATAGCAATGCCATAGCAATCACCCGGAAATGCCCAAAAGTCACATATAGCAATGCCATAGCAATCACCCAGAAACGCCCAAAAGTCACATATAGCAATGCCATAGCAAATGCCCGGAAATGCCCAAAAGTCAAATAGCAATGCCATAGCAATCACCCAGAACACCCTAACTTGATTTAATTGATTGATTTACTTAAAAGTTGCTTTTTGTAAACTTTATAAAGTTTCTCCAGCTTCCAACTTTACCACCTAATATTCTTTTGACAGTCCTCATATGATGTTTTTTTTTGGTTCAGTTCATTGGCCGGATCTAAGAGACATTATTATTAGAGCTGGCAGTGACCCTGCCGGACTCAGAACAGTGTGGCTTCAGTTTGTGTGTTTGTGTGTTGACCGGTGAAAACTGATTGAGTTTACAGGCTGGGAATGTGTTGGTGTGTTGTGTCCTGGTCTTTCATGAGATCAGAGGTGCAGTCATTGTGTCTTTGGGAATATGCAATTTTGTGAGTAGCAAGTGGGAAAGGGTTCGGCGATGCGATGAGGACGCCCCGCTGTTTACACACACAAACTCACGTTAGGGAGTCTCCTGCTGTCGTGTGCTGATGAAAAAGTAATGTAGTGTGTCTGAAAGTTTCTTGTCCTCTGTTACGCAGCACCCCCGTACTCCCAGAGGAAATAGATCTCTTTAAAAAACAGAGAGAAATAAGCGTAAAATGTGTGTGAAAGGAAAAGACAGGACATTGACTAATTCACAAATCCAAAAGTGTTATGTATATAAAAAGACTCACAAATGTTAATCATAGAGATGAGTTTGACTGCTTTAACGTTAAAAAAGGATTCATTCAAAAATGAAATAGTTTTCTCTTCTGTGGATCACAAAAGGAGAAAATCTCCTGTGCTGGTTTCTCTTTTGCATGCAATAATGATGAATGAAGACTGAGGCTTTCAATCTAAATAAAGGACACAAAATCACCATGAAAATATTAAAATTGAGTCCTCAGTCCTACTTTATTGTAATTTTGTGGACTGGTGAAATTCTTCAAGTCTTCAAAATGTCTCCTTTTGTGTCATATGGATTTAGACGAGTACATTTTTGGAGGAACCTTTCCTTTAATCTTACTTCGTCTGGTTTGAAACAGAAACACTTGTCCTTGCCTCGCTGCTGACATGGCAGATCTCCAAAAGCTTTATTGCAGGAGGTGTCGAAAGTATGTTGTACCTAAACTCAAATGTGGCAATGCCCTTTGAAGTATATAAACAACACTGACAGGAATTTCAGTCTCTCGTGTTTTGTGTCGCTGTTCTCCTCTGGTCAAGGACCAGTTTTTATGCTCAACTGTTTACAAGGAATGACAAATGTTTTCCAAAAATTACAAAAGTCATCAAATTGATTTCTAGCTCGCAGATTTTTCTGGCTGTATTTTTTAGATCTAAATGGTCCATTAGCTGTGATGTCGGGCCACCTTATGTAGCTAAGAAAATAAGCCAAGTACACACTAAACAGCAAGTTGCAGTAAATTTTCACCTTGTGCGTCACATTCGCCGGCGGGTTCGCAAACACAAACAGCACAGAAGAAAATAATGCATATTAGATTAAAATGCACCGGCTGAGACATGATTTCTATTGACACAATTAACAAACACATCAAATCCCACTATAATGCTAAATGTTAGGTCTTTTCAATTAAGACATGGTTTTATTCTGCGTTTCTCCATCCTGGAAACCTACATTCATTAAATCATCCTTTTTGTGTCAAGGGTGTAAATATCCTCACACGTCTTTCTATTGTGTGACTCATTATTTATTACATAGACTGTGATGGAGCCATATGGCACCATCAAGCATAATCACACAGAAATTATTGCTTTGTTTATTGACAGAAAATGAGAATTTAGAGGATGATCGCTGGCTGGATAGAGTCTGGAAGAATGTATTTACTAATGTAATGACTGGTGCTCATTTTATGTGTGAATAATTCCTGTCGTACCTCAGGTATGAAGCGTGGAGTTTACTTCTAATGGATGAATTTCATCGCAACTTGTTAGGTTAAATGGATTCTTGTTGTGTATCATTCCCGTAGTTTATTTCATCATTTTCCTTTCAGTATGTGGTTAACCCTCCAAGTTTTTCTTATATGAAAAGATGGATCAATTTTGAGATTTCTATTTGAGATTTATGAATACATAAGGCTTCTATTAATGTATGGATTGTTAGGATAGGACAATATTTGGCTGAGATATAATTATTTGAAAATCTGAAATCTGAGGGTGCAAGTTGTTTAAAGTTGTTAATGTAGCAGAAGAAACAGGTTTGTTTTAATGCTCTCTTTTGGCTTACCGCTGTAATGACGTTGTGGAGAATAGATGAACCTGAAAGCTGAAAATCTAAACTTTACATAGATACCAAACTTGAGGGGGTTATTCACAAAGAGCGACAGCAGCGAGTCAAGTTTTTAGACGTGTTTCCGGCCATTTTTAATCACGATTTTGCTGCATCCACTCACAAAAATAAAGTTTTGATATATTTATGGTAGGAAATTTACAAAATATTTTCATGAAACATGATCTTCACTTAATATCCTTAAGATTTTTGGCATAAAAAATCTATAATTTTGACCCATATCATGTTTGTGGTCCATGGTCACATATTTAAAGCCCTCACCTTCATAATTTCAAGCCAAAATAAAACAAGGAATATTGTATTAACATTCCAGATTTGTCATGTGAAACAGTTGCATTATTATTTAACAAACATCCTTATTTAATGTAATGCATAAAACAACAGCATTAGTAAATCAAACAAACATTGACAGCACAACCGCTAACCATAGCGCAGTTGAGCACCACTGTAATGAGCTACTCCAAATGTTTTTACAAATCGTACATTTTTGATGATGTCGCCAGCCAGTTTTGTCAACAATTGTTTGTGTCACTAATGTAGTTCTGTTTTACCCTTCAGGGCGATCGACTCGTGCACACTGAAGCTAAACACAAACTAATGATACAGTTCACAGAACCATAGCTTCTTTTGTGTCAACATGGTCCTTGGTGCCTGGATACATGCAGAAGAAAATGATGAAATAATCGTGAGGTTTTAGAAGAGAGAACTGTAGACTAATGTTCCATAATCTGCCTGAGGGAACCTCCATCACTGATGAAAACATCCGCGTTTGTCTCCTTGTTTGTGCCACTCTTAAAAATAAAGATGCTTCACGATGCCGTAGAAGACCCTTTTTTGTCTAAATGTCTTCCTCCAAAAAGGTTCTCCGAAACTAAAATCCCGGACGGTTCCTGCGGTGCAAACACAATAAAAAGCAGGTACTTCCGGCAAATCGCCCCGGAGCTATGAAATCATTCCTTCTCTACGAATGCCCCTTATGCCCTTTTTATTTTTAAACGGCTCATGTATAATAATACTTTTAGAAATAGCAGGTACTTTTTTAGTGTTTTTGTTATTTGTTCTTTATTTTTATTTACATTTTTATTGACTATATACAAGAAAAGTGTAGGCTGGCAAGGTATAAATATTTTGGTGTATTGTCAAAAATATTGTAAAATTTTTTACATTAGCATGACAAACAACAACAAAAGAGCTGTGTATCGAAGATGTTTGCTTACTGATGCACGGTGTTTAAAATGAATAACAGCAGTTGTTTCAGAAGAAACCTGTGTGAATTTGCATACTTCCACACTATGTAGTATGCGAAAAACAGTATGCAAGAAAAAAACTGTATAGGAAATTCCTAGATGGTCTGCTGCTTCTGTCGAGATTTAAATATTTAAATGAGAAAACAGATTACATCTGTGTTTTCAGATGTAATTGATACAGGAACCAAGAAATTATTCTTTGTGTTTACATTGTCGTTGTTTAACATCACCTGAGTAAATAGTTTTCATGGTTGTTGTTTGTATATCATATGTATAAAGGTCATATTGAAACACAAACAGGGTGAATGTGCTTATACTGCACCCATAAGTGCTGTATGTTCTTTATTTAATTCGATATGTACAGTGATAGTGTGCGACTTCGGATGCAGCGACCGACTTCAATCCATTCCCAAAAAGACGATTCTTTTTTATTAGCGCCCACCCTGACAATAAGCCATTAGAATAGTCACCACTCACCACTGCAAAAGTTCATTGCATCGGCCTGTTGTTTGTCTATCTATCCCGAATTTATTTCAATTAGACACATGTCCCGCCTCTCTTTCTTTCCAATCGATCGCGGCCCTTGGCAGTCAGCGCGCTGCACACTATGGGAGTCTCCTGGCACGTCGCTTCTTTTGCCATGTTTACGGTTGGAACCACTTTGGCACTGTCAACAGTTAATAAAGACATAAATAATAATAAGCGGTCAATAAATAATTAGCAAACTAACAAGGGTTTAATCTTAATCAGATAAAAGCTGTGCCCGGTCTGGTTGTTCGATTGAGATGTTTCTAACCTCTTCATCTCCATTAGTTAACAATCGGTGTGTTTCTTTTAATATCGGGAATGGGCATTGATCCCACCGAGCTCTCTTCTGTTTTGACACCGTGATATTATATGAGTCTGTGTTGAGGCTGATATTGACTGTTTTGTCCTTCGATATTATAAATGCCGTAACAGTAGCAGTTTAGCTCATATGCCATTTATTGGATTTGCAAAATAACGTATTCATCTACATGGCCGAGCATACGCTCTTGTGTCTAACCGTGTTAGTTTAGTGCTTTTAAGATTAGATATTTATGCTGCACTATAATAACAAACATGTGCAGCGAAACGTCTTTCAAGAATGTTAAAGAGAGTTCTATGTACATTTGGACATGTCAAATTTGACATCCACTCCTAAGGGAAAGACACAATATCAGATTTGTAGACTTGGAAGAAAGCAATACAGGCCCGCAGACTTGCTTTGGGAGACAGGCTGGGTCCTGAATTAAATCACTTCCTAGTTCTCTTGTTGTTATTGTTTTTTTTCTTTTCCTTATCTCGGCTGTTGACAGTCTGTTTGCTGCTGACAGTAAAGCAGATTCGGGTTAATGGAGACTAGCCCTCGGGCCCCAGTGTACGCTGGGTATTTTCACGGCTGTGCCTTCCTGAGATGCAGACAATCTTGTGCTGCGACCTCATCGCCGCCCAGCTTAAATGATATTCTGGTTCTGTGAAAGTGGCAAATTTTATTGCCGCGTTATCACGTATATCATAATTATGTGCGTCTTCGTGTGACATTCATGAGCTGCTTTTGCACATAATTAACCTATTGCACATTAATTTAACATATTAACTCATCCGATTATCAGCATGTCCGCTGCTGTAAAATCTTAAAGCGGGTAGATGTGTTTTAGAACATGTGCGATGCTTTCAAGTTGGTCGAAAATGGTTAGCATGCATGAGGACGAGTACATTATAAGACATTGGTTCTCAAACTGGGGGGAACCCAAGATGGAACCAGGGGGGGCCACAGATTTTGTGGCATGTTATGAAATATAGAAATGTATCATAATTTTATGCAATCAAACATCAGAAAAAATAAGCCCACCAACCAAAAGAATTGATGTTCCAGCATTGTATAACTGATTATGTTTTTGATTTAATAATTTTTTTTAAATCGTAAAAAGTTTAAGATTATAAGTCTCTATTTGGGGGCCACAAAGCGATGCACCCTACACAAAAAAAAGTTTGAGAACCACTGTTATAAGAAAATTGTCAGTTTTTATTTAATGGCAAAGAAATGTTCCCCTTCAAAAATAAACCCGAGCCTTTTTCCTATTGCAGGTTGTTTATTTCTCCCTTTGTTACTTTGAGCCACTTCCACATGACGACCATCACATCTCAAGAAGTCATTTTCTTTTCACCTTACCTCTGGCTAAGACAGCTCTGATTCACAGGTTCACCACAACCCTTGACATTCACACCGCCGGCTGGAGGCGGTCCACACCTTCACCCTGTCCATCCATCACCCTCTTGGGGGTTGAGACGGAGGGATTTTCACTTCATGCGCAATCCGACCTCCCCCCCAAGCCATGGTCTTCTATTTAAAGTGCTAGTGGGGGATCAAAGCACTTTATATATCAAAGCATATCAAATCTTCCACTTTTAGAACAAGGAGATGGTGTACTTGTTCTTCATCTCCATCTTCTAAAAGTGGAATCTGGAAAAGCCCCTAAAGAAAATCCTCGGCTCTTGGGAAACGTGTTCGAACGGTTGACAGACGTGAGGAGGGACAGAGGAATAGTATGTGTTGCTGCGACGTGTGCTGATTGTTGAGAATGAAGCTAATAAATAACCCATAAAGCAAGGGATGCCCTGATGGGCTGAGTAAAGTGCTCCCAGCAAACACACAGACGTTGTGGAGATGTCTGTGGAATTGCATGTCGTTTGAAAAGCAGAGTATTCTATATTAAGAGTCATATTTGCATACAAACATTTGTTCGAAATTTGGGTATTGATTCATAAAATATAACTTGCCTTAAAAATCTTGTTTGACAGCTGTGACCAATGTTGTAAGTTGTAAGTGATGAAATTACGCTGACGGTACAACTATAGACGGTTTCAAAGCAACAAAATAAACAAACGTTACTGCGCATGCACACTTTTGTGGCTCAAACTTCACTTCCGGTACACATCTGCAAAGAACAGAGTCCCTGCAGAGTATTTCTAATAACAAGCAAAAAAAATAACAAATAAATGACAGTTTGAGGTATGTCTAGTCAGTATTATTTTGGGTTACTAGTCGAAGAACCGCTACTTCACTAAATTTAAATGTGACAAAGTTACACAACCCAGCTTCTTAAAAAATGAAACATGATTTCTCGTGTTTGTTAAAGTTTATGTATACTAGTTGTCTGTTAGTGAGCTACAATGTAAATAGACAGTAAAGGCTGACATGATTCATGGCAAGGTTGACGTTCCCTAAACAGTAAACAAATGCTCCCATACAAAACCTAAAGAAGCATTTAAAGGCATTATAATTGCACGCCCAACCTGATCTTACAGGAATTCATAAGTATTTTACAAGTAGCCTAATTCGTATGAATTTGTATGTTGTGAATCACACAAAAACGTACGATTGCTAGAAAAAAGAAACACTAAAGCACCATATGAGCAAACCCAACTGCTGGTTTAAATTAACCTAAAAAATGTCTATATTTGACCCAACTATACTGTAAGAATGCTGTTTTTGAACCCATTTTTGCATCAAATATAAAATGATCTGGGTTAAATTAACCCAACGGCTATGGCTTGAAAATAACCCAGCATTTTTTGAATATGGAACTTTTTTAAACAAATTTTGTGCATCTTAAAAAAAATATTTCATCAGTTTTGAAAAATACTGAAATGCATTTTGTAAGTGCAGAGAAATCATAAATACACTGCAATGCAGAAGAGCACAAATAAGTCCCAGCGACATCAAATCTCTCACGCGGAGCCGTAGCCGGGCAGCATATTAGGTAAAAAACAACAGTTTTAAAGCTTAAATGACATTTATGTTTAGTCTGTATTCGCCATTGTGTGTTTGGTCAATTACATTCGGCTGTATGGGCATGCGCATGTCCCACCCCTACACGGTTTAAAATACGGCCCCATATTTCACCAGCATCTCTTGCTCATGTACCTGATATCTCTTGATTGGATAAAGCGGTCTGTAAGCCTTCGCTTTTAAGATATTGAAAAAAATCACCCATGTGATGTGGTTTCTTTAGGAAAGGGGGCATTGCTATTCAGCTCATGCGGCTGCTATTGAACTCTGCCGGTATTATACTGTAAACAAAGATTAATGTGCTTTTAACCTCCAACAAACAGAAACGATATTTTACTGTAAGCCCACCCGGTGGCCTCTTAGGGTGCAGCAATTCTGCCGAAGAGAGAGGGCAAATGTTTCTCCAAGAGTTTTGAGGACATCCACCACAGAATGTGATTTCTATAAAAGTGCTTTTATCGGTACGCTGATGGAATCCAGAGATTAGAGACGCTCCTACAAGTTTCCCCTCCCTCCAGCTTTCCTCTCGCTGCTCAGCGAGCGTCACAGAAAATGGCTATCTACAGTAAATTTATAACTGCCACTTCAGCTGACAATCATGCTATCACTGAATGCTCACTGTCTGTCACATTGGCCCTGAGAGTGCAGGAGACTCTAGAGTAAAGCTAACTGGACCTAATCGATGGCTTAGACTCTCTCTCTCTCTCTCTCTCTCTCATTCTCTCCGTCTGCTCCATGTCAAGACCTCACTCTCGTCCTTTTATTGGACACTCTTTTTCATAATAATATGAAGTCTCTCCTCTCTCTCTCTCTCTCTCTCTCTCTCTCTCTCTCTCTCTCTCTCTCTCATCATCCAGAAGCAAATTCACACAAATGAGACAATAGTTTTATAATAAATTTTATTTTGACTGCTGAATTTGGGAAAATATGATAAGAAATGTTACGTTCATATTAAGATCTTCAATAATGTGTGACCCTGGACAACAAAACCAGTCTTTAGGGTCAATTTTTAGAAATTGAGATTTTTACATCATCTAAAAGCTGAATAAATAAGCTTTCTATTGATGTGTGGTTTGTTGGGATATGACAACATTTGGCCGAGATACAACTACAGTATGGAATCTGAGGGTGCTTAGCATAGAATATTACTCACTAAAATAAAGTTTTGATATATTTACAGTAGGAAATTTACAAAATATCTTCATGAAACATGATCTTTACTTAATATCATAATGATTTTTGGCATAAAAGAAAAATGGCAAATATTGACCCATACGATGTATTTTTGGCTATTACTACAAATGTGCTACTTAAGATTAACATATTGACTTTTGCAGACTTGACAAATATGACCTCATAAAACTTTAACGGAGACATTTTTTTAGAGACATCTAATGCTTTTTTTGCAGGAGAAATATCTGAGACACGAGACTTGAGCACAAGTTTCCATTTGCTCTCCATTTAATCTCATTTGATATTTTTTACAACCAGAAGCCATCTTTTATTTTTTCTTTGGAATAGTGTTGGTTACTTTGTGTTCCAGGACCACAGACAGATTTACAGCAATAGGAAAGGAAACTGACACAAACACGTATACCACAACGTGAACACCAAAAGCTGGATGTACTGTGATGTACCGACCTTACGACAGCTCTGATCACAAAAGGAATTGGACAGTGCTGGGCATATGGACAAACATCTCCTCTGGGGCCCAGAAAGTTCACTTTTGTCCTTCTCGTCCTTTTAGCCGGAGAGGAAAGTTTAAAAAAATCCATTAAACTTTTATTGACAAGACTTTGACATTTAAGATTGGACACCTTTCAAAAATCTGAAACTCAGCACTTTTACCAGGTGAACTAAAAAGAATTAAAAATAACCCGCCCTCTTCTGATATTATTTATTGGCATTTAGTTTCTGCATTGTTTTAGCATCCAATTCACTAATGTAATTATGCAAATGAGAAAAATACACAAAAACCTCCCCAAAAATGCAACTTGCATGACCAGTATCCCATCTTGTGTGCTCGACTATACTGTGTGCTGCAATATATACCTGTTCATGTATGATCAATAATCAATGGAAAATGTACATAATAATTTTAATGTTTAATTCAGATAAAAGATTTTTTGACAGTTTATTATAGTTGATGGTGGTTCGAGAATAAAGGTATATTGTGTTTGGATAAAGCTTTTAATGCACAGCTAGTCGTGGATTATCCCTTACGCATGAAATGAGTTTCTATTTTAAGAAACATTTACTTGAAAGAAAATATAAGAATTATGTAAGGTAAGAAAATGAAACCTGAATTAGGTACTTAAAGTGATAGTTCACCCTAAAATGAAAATAAGTAATTTCAAACCTGAATTATTTTCTTTCTTTAGCAAAACATAAAAAGATATTTCGAAGAATATTCTTAACCTGTAAGAAAATCACACAGGTTTGAAATGACAAGAGGGTAAGTAAATGATGACATCATTTTTATTTTTAAGTGAACTATCAAAAATTAAAAAAATCAATTCAAGTTGATATTTCTTGCTCCATTGGCACATTATTTTGCTTGTTTTAAAATAAACGTACATTTCTTGCATAAGACAAGACTATTGTATTAGTAAAACTGCAGCATGCAACCTAAAATAAACAAAATATTATTGTTCATTGGTGAGGTATAGTTATCGCTTTTGGGTAAATGAGCCTTTAGACATAAAGTTTTGTGTTGCAACTATTGAATTTTGTACTGAAATGTTCCCAAAGGGACCTAAACATAGTATACCTTGGACCTGTTCTTGATATGTCCTTAATGAATTTGTCCATATAACTAGCAAAAAACTTTCAATTACTTTCTAAGCACAAAGTGACTCGAGCTGCAAGTTCCAAGAGTAAAAAAAAAAGGAGGGTGTAAAAAAAGTGTAACCTTGTAAAACAAATGAGTTGTGTCATTTTCTTTGTCGGCTCTTCTCTGAGGGAATAAAGGAACGAGCCAGCGACGACGATGAATTGTGACGTACCTTATTTTCCGGGGCCTTGCGGCAACAGTCGATAAAGGGGAGTAGGTTCGGAATGACCTAGAGTCGGCCGTAATTGACCTATTTTGCATACGCCGTGGAACATTTTGTGCCGCGCAGGACAGGCGTTTTATTTGCACGGTTATTTATTGGCTGGCAACATGCTGCTAATGTCCGGCCAGGGACTTTGCCGGAGTGCGGTTGTAGATTATCATGATTGCCACTTATTAGCATTGAGCAGCCTGTGTGTGTGCGCACGAGAGCAAAGGAATGTGTCTGCGTCCTCCGACGGGCTTCGAAGCCGAGCGATACGTCACCGAGCGGCCAGCTCGGCTGTTTGTAATGGAACGGGACGTCGTGTCTGGCGCATATTAATTTCTATTAGCCGTATAAACGCGTAGCAATCGTCCAGCGTCGCGCCACCTCCGATATCATTTGAAGTCAGATGTTCTCGAGCGAGGCATTTGTTTGGTATTATTCAGGCCCGCAATCAATGAAGCGGCTGAGAATAATAGCAAGAAATATTCTTGGCCCTCACAGGCGATATAAAAGGCTGTGTTTGTCTTTGAGACGGTCTGTGCCAGCAACTTAACATGAACTCCAAACACTGAGGTTCCCATCATCCCCTCCAGTGACGAACTCCAGCTAATGAACAATTACAGCTGACGGGTTCACTTAGTTGATCATTATGAAAGACCCCTGATGGGTATAAATAGATGCTATTAAATTTGAGGATCAGTTAATAAATTGGTCCGAGTCAAAAATACAGTCAGAAGCATTTGTCAGTGCAAATTATCTTGCTGTATGTATGCAGCTCCTATATCAACGTATACGTTCAAATGTCAATGAGGTTAAAGAGTAGTTCACCCGAAATGTAACATTTTTGTCATTTTAAACCTGTATGACTTTCTTTCTTGTGCAAATAAAGAATGTTGGTAACCGAACTAACTATGGCGGTACCCATTGACTTGCACTGTAGTGAATGGGTGCTGCCATTGTTCAGTTACCAACATTCTTCAAATGTCATCATTTTTTCACCCTCATGTCATTCAAATAATTTATGACTCAACCTGTATGACTGTGAAAACTGTGAAGCACAAAAGAAGATATTTTGGGAATAGAGGTTTCGTGTTCATATGGAAGTCAATGGGGGTCAATGTTGTTTGGTTACCAACATTCTTCAAAAATTCTTTTTTTGTGTTTTGCAGAAGAAAGAAAGTCAATGATAAGTGACTTTTCATATTTGGGTGAACCACCCCATTAACATGCAAGGCAAGTGTCTTATTTTCGTCCAAGAAAGTATGTTAAAATTACATTGGAGAACGAACTGTGACTTAAATGTATCACAAACATTATAAAAGCTTTTCTGTAAATCTGTTCCCCTGTTGCAAAGCTGTTTTTGATGTTATTTATGTTCTCAACATCTGCATCGACAATACTGTATTCGTGTTGTAGTCTAGACCACCTAAAGCGAGACCAACACCAAGGGGTGTCGAGATCAAGACAAGACCAAGACTTTGAGAGGCTGAGACCAAGACCAGCACTCCTAAAATTCATCTAAAAGATCCACATAACACTAAAAAGTCACAATTACAGAATCATGCGTTCTAAGCGTTCTTATTTATTTCGTAGCAAAATAACTTTTGACTAACGTGTTGATCATAAATGCACAAACGTTTCAAAAAATGTGTTCTAGATTTGTTTGGGACTAGCCAAAAAAGAACAAAAACGTGGTTGCACTTTATTTTACAGTACTGTATGTGCACTTTCTGTGTACTTATAGCTACAGTATTTTGTTGGGTAAGTACACTATACGTACTTAATATGGGTTAGGTTTAGTGGTAGTTCAGGGTTAGTACCTAGTAAGTTATAAAGTAAGTAAATGTACATAGGTAACAGGACTGTAAAATAAAGTGTTTTTTTTGTAATTGTGTCTTATAAACTCCTGGTTTATTGAATGATTGTATAAAATCAATATCACATTTTCACATAACGTCAGATGTTATAATATAAATAAACAAGATCTCATCCAAGTACATTTTTTGCAATCACATAATGTGGGCCTTTGTATTACATTTGTTAACAGATTTCTTTTAGGACAATCCCCCTTAATCTCTTGCTGGCAAACAGTAACAAAAGAAATCAAATAAGAAATAAGTCAATGATTGCTTTTAAAGGCACACGTATTACATCCAATCACATTACTGATGTTAACACATAAATCAGACAATGCACCAGCAATTTTGTGTAATTACAATATTTGTGGTCTTGACCGGTCTTAAAATAAAATCTCAATTAAAAATCTCGATTAACAAATGGAGTCCGGTTTCATAACCATAACACAACACTATACTGTACTAACATATTTTATCGAGTCTTTGTGTAGGTTGCCCAGCGCTATGTTGTACCAGCATGCATCAAGGTCTCCTCCAGGTAACTGTCCCTGTCTATTAACCATCTGCTATGTGTTTGCCTGCAGAGGTTGAGAAGAAATGAGTTGACTTAAACAATACATTACAAAGCATCCTCTCAGGAGTGGAAATTATGAGCCATCCCAGCTGGTAGACCTTTCAAAAAAGCATGCTTTCTTTCCATAAATCCAAGTGCGCTTTATTGCGCAAAATATTTACTAGAAATATTGCACCTGACAATGCTATATCGGGAACGGTTCGTACCATATTTGGCGTAACGTGACGGTGTGAAGGTCAGGTTATGTAGGCTATTTATTATTTTTAACCAGTTTCTATGCAATCTTTTCGCCTCGCCCGTTCTTATTTTCTCTGAACATTGTGTCTAAAGGAAGGTTAGCTGGCAGGATTGTGCTGCTGTGTGGCGCAATAGAGTCCCTGCAGTATAATCAACAGAGCTGATGGTGTTTGGACCGAGATAGTCCGAGGAGAATATTACAGTGTCAACTGTCCCGAGCCAGGTTTATATTCCCCCCACCCCCTGCCCCTTTCTCATTTGCCACCTGTTTTGCTATCTTCTGCTCATCTTGGTTACTTCCAGGGTAATTTTATAAAAAATTTCCTTGCACGGAGGAAGGCCTCGTTGAGCTATCGGTCATGTTTTGTAAGCTTTTCAGAATGAAAAATGTTTATGAGGAATAAAAAAAGACAAGTATAAAAGTATGCAATTTATATAGATAGTGTAGTCCTGATCATTTTGAATTTGTACTTTTGATAACCAAATTTTGATAGCTATCTGGGCAAATCTGATCACAGAGTACGGCAGGTTTGAGACACGCGAGATTGCCGGGGTCTTTTTCCCAGGAGTAACATCCAAGAAACAGATCTCCATTTAATCTCATTGCTGTCTAGAAGAAACGATTGAGGTATTAAAGAGATCTCATGTGAGATTTTTCTGTCCTAGGGGTTGTCGGATAATCATTCATCCATTTGAATGTGCAGGGAATGTTAATTCAATTCAGCACTTTGTTTTTGATGTTTTTATCACAATGATTTGAAGCATAGGGTTCCAGGATGTCTGATTTGATTCCTTTTGCTGAAAAGACCAGCTTAGGATTTTGGATAATGGTCCCCAGCATGGGATGTTGGTGTGTTGGCATCCTTTAAAGTGATAGTTCTCCCAAAAATAAAATTAAAAAAATAAATAAACAAAGCAAGATTTTTGAAAGAATGTTTGTAACCGAAACAAAGTACAAAGTAAAAGTTGGTACACCAAAACACATCAGGCTTGCCCTGGTGGATTGGTCCGCTTAAAAGTACAGTATGATCTAAGTCTTTGTTTTATGTCAGACTTTTATTTGTTTCTCTCGTCTATGCAAGACAGCTGTTTATCTCACCCGTAATGAGAGTTAGACTGGAAGCGTCAGTGGGCATTAAATGGTCCCAGTAGGAGCAGCTTGGTTATAAATCTGAGAGGGCACAAACACAAAAAGCACGCACCGGACCCGGGTAATGGTGTGGCACGGGGTGCCTGACAACTCCCCCGTAAGCCAGGTTGATGTTGTTCTGTCTGCCTCTCTTCTTCTCATTTGCTGGCTCTCTGACTTTCAAGCCAGACTTGTTTTTGATGAGTTGCGCTATAAAAGCGATCTTCCAGCGCCGGGCTAATTATCAACGCTGTGTATTAATCACGGTCTTAGCTGTGGTGGCTGGAGACGGCGCTACGGAGGTCAAAACCGCTGTTACCACACTCAACAGGTCATCCTGTCTGGTGGTGCGTGTTTGCAGCATCATGTGTGTTCACCTCAGTTGGCCGGGTCATTTGTCATTTGCCCCTAATCAAGGGTCACCCTTTGGTGTCGATGCATTCGTTCATGAAAAGGGCACTATGGCATCAAAAAGAGCATGCTGGGCAAAGGAGGGGTGCTCAAGCACCCTTTGTCCCCCCTCTGCCAGTGCCTGAAGTTGTTACATTCGGAGTATGTATTTTATTTCAGCCAATAATAATTATTTTATGTAATATATTTATTTTATTTTAATATGTGTTTTATTTTACTATTTGTTATTATTTATATAACACAAACACATGAAGTAGTCACCTAGACTATATAGTTGCATTGGAGAATGTTTTTTATAAAAGTCAAAACAATTGTATATCTTATAATATATTGCCATAAGTTTTCATATTATATTATTTTATTATTAATATTTTTTATTATGCTTTAATATCTGGTATATAGGAATTATTCACCTACACTAAACTAGTTGCAATGAAGAATGCTTTTATGTAAAATATTGTTATTTTATTGATATTATATTATATTATTTTTATTATTAAGATTATTTTTTTCTAATGCTTTAATATTGTTGCATATATAGGAATAAGTCACGTACACTAAACAAGTTGCAATGAAGAATGTTTTTATGTAAATCATAACTATTTTTATTTTATTGCTATTATATTATATTATATGATTTTTATTAGTAAGATTATTTTTTCCAATGCTTTAAATCTAATATATAGGAAATAGTCACCTACACTAAAGTTCCAATGAAGAATGTTTTTGTGTAAATCATAAATTAATATTATATTACATTACATTAAATTCTGATTATTATTTTATTTTTCTTGTGCTTTCATAATGCTGGTATAAACTACATTACATAAGTGTTTAGACAGCTTGTTCTTGTTGAATATTTTATGTCAAAGTTCTTATTACACTATTCTATTACAATTGTTAGTCTAAGAAGATCGTATTGCCGTATGCATCAGTTTATGTTCTGTTAATATTGGGTGCTGCTGAAATAATGGTGGGCTGCCATATATACTATTGGCCATATTGTGTATTATTATAGTCTCACCTAAACAATAATTATGTAAAGCTCATTGTCATGTAACACCAGACTCGCATGACCCCATTTGCTGTAAATCAAATCATGTGGTTAGTCTGCTTTTAATGTCCCCAAAGCGATGATCACATGCCATGATTAATGATCTCAAAGCCTTTTATTCTCACCTTAACCTATCATTGCTATATTGAGCTTTAACGTGTGCTCAAAATGGCTGACATCTTCATCTCCAATTTTGACGAACTATTACATTTAAGGCATTTCGATTCTGTCAGCGCATATCCCATCTCTCATTTGTCCCCATCTGTGCACCCCAGCAGTTCCCACTCTCAACCCCCACACAACCATCCTTAACATTTTGATTTCATTATCACCATGACTGAATATTCATACCATTTCATAGGCTCAACTACACCTGCTATGGGAGACCTTTATGCATTATTCATGAACAGGGAGCAGTGGGGCGGAGTCTAAGCCGGTAAAGAGTACTAGAGGGAGTTGGAGGCAGAAGACATGTACACGCAGAACCGTGTTGACGTTATTTGCCTACCCACATGGATTGACCGTGGGCTCTTATAACCTGATGGCTCTTCTTGTTTAACTGCTCCTTCTGTGTGTGAGTCAGTGGTCCGTTTACTGAAGGGAGAGAAGCCGAGTTGAGTTCAGAAGTTGATATTTGCGCTGGCTGACTGGTGTTAATACACCAGCACACGCTTATATTCAGGATGTTGCGAAATATCAGGGACATCTTGAGCTCGCTTTTTCAGCAATTCCATATTCTCTCCACACATCAAGTGTCCCTCTTTCACCGTGTCAAATGAAGCTTAAAAAATTATTTGCTAAAATCGCCAAGATGAACGGCTGTCTGGAATCTTTTCCACCCATTCTTTTTTATCTGTGTGCAGGCTCACTCGGTGTGTTATAACCATAACTGAGACCCATCCGGGTTTATTTTCCCATTTGCCGGTCACCGTGGCCATAACCTTTTGACCCCAAGACTGGGCTGTTAGCCTCCACATTCACCTCTAGATCAAGATCCATTAATCCGGCAGGATTTGAACAGCTTTTTTCAAGCCTTGGCTTTGATCTTTTGTCTCACATGCCTGTATAACCAGTTGATGTCTGTTTCATGTACACGCTCTCTTTTGTCATCATTTTCTGTGTTACAGTACACTCATCAGAAATGAAAATTCTGTCTTCATTTACTCACCTTGATGAACACAGAGAAAGATATTTGGAAGAATGCTTATAACCAAACAGTTCCTGGACCCCATTGACTACCATAGTTGGAAAAAATACAATGGTAGTCAGAACTGTTTCCTTTCCTGCATTCTTCAAAATATCTTTTTTTGTGTTCAACAGAACAGAAACATTTATAAAGCAATTTTTCCTACTATGGTATTCAATGGTGGCCAAGAACTGTTTGGTTATAAGCTTTCTTCAAAATATCTTTCTGTGTTCATCAGAACAAAGAAATGTATACAGATTTGGAACAACCTGAGGGTAATTTTTGGGTTCCTTTAAAGGAATAGTTCACCAAAAATGTTACACCTGCAGCTCAATTTGTAGAGAATTTAGCAACACAATACTGATAAAATTTGCACGTTGCTTAATATAAAACCATCTGCCAAAAGCATAAAATAATGAATTTTTTTCTTTCTCTATAAAGCACAAAATGTAACTTTTTTCTAAAGACCTGGTTACTCCTTTTCTTAGAATGAAAGTAAAAAAATGACAGAAAAGCATCATGACAGCGGTATATACGATTAGTCTGTTATTTTCTTTTATTTATGCATTTTTAGTGTTTTAAAGACATTTGATAGCTTTATGAGAAGAGCAGACTGAAGGTTTCTATTTTATAATGCTCATCTTTTTATGTAAGTGAACATTTTTGCATGATATTACTTGATGTTTTGATGTTGTAGTGATGTTGATGCATTTTTGTGTTTATTATATTTTAAATGATGCATTGTGATATATGTAGTATAATATTACATTTTAATATCTTCAGCATTTTCATCATCTTTCATTTTGTACGTTTATTGTCCATCTGATCGGCTTTCACAATCCCCTGAGCTTAATGACATGCACGTTTGATAGCTGTTTTGTGCTGAGATGAAACTATTAGGAACGTTTGTGCATGCTGTCAGGTTGAGTTAGGCCGGTGTTTGTTTGTCATAGATGCCACTGTTCATCTGACTTCAGTTCAGCTCACTCACTCCATTATCTGGTTTCTGTGGTTAGCAGTTGACTCGAGTGGAAGGTTATCAAATAGATTAATACGAACATGAATTTGAGTCTGCTCCTGACATAAAGAAGCTTTTGTATCTCAAAAAAGTGCAATATAGACAATGTTACTGCGCATGTGCGCTTTTGTGGCCCAAACTTAACATATTCAAACAATAGAGTCCATGCAGATTATTTCTGATAACAAGCAAATTAATTAACAAGTAGTAAATGACATTAGCTAGCAAGTATGCTATAACTGTTACTTGGCTAAACTTAGTTACACAACCCATTTAACAAATTATTTATTTAATACAATTATTATACAATAAATATACTTCGTTATATTATTAGCCAATAGCCAGAGAGATCAACAAACACAGACCAGAAGTTAACTTCGGGCCAGACATGTGCGGTCTAACCGTCTATGGCAATTGGACTAGTTTATGATGCTTTCATGATGACATTTTGGTAATTTTGAAGCATGACAGTCCCAGTCCCTATTCACTTAGAAAAAGTGGCCTTGATGTTCATAACAAAATTCATCTTTTGTGTTTTAGTGAAAAAAGTCCCACATGAGGATAAATAAATCATTAATGATCAAGTATACGAATATTCATTTTTGGTGAACTGTCCCTTTAAATACAAAGGCCAAAGAGAAATACTTGCTTTGTGCTGCAGGCTATTTGCACGCAGTTTGAATAGACTACCTCTGTAGTTCAAGTTGTTTATTTTCTTTTGCTTTTGATTGTTTAAGGCTCTACGCTCTCCTTTTGCAGCTTGCGGTCTGAAATGGACAGAATATACTGTCCATGGTCCCTTTAGGCTAAATATGTTCCTGTCCTTTTGATATATCTCTCAGAGCATGAACCTGCAGACTGCATTTTGACATGACCTTTTCCCTCTTCCATTGTCTTATAGTGGACGGAAACGATACAGCCATTCTCTCTCTCGGGTTTTCCAACATTCCCCGCTTGTGTTTGTAAATGTTCAAAGTTATTGTGTTCGGTGTCCATTTAATATTAAAAAGGTTATATGTGTCATATTGGGCAGCTTCAGCATAACTGAACTAAACTCCTGTGTCGTCACGAATAAAAGTAAATTAGGAGAATTAAATCTAACCGCAGAGGACTGGGTTTATTTCAGCATAAGCAACTATGTGCAAGCTACAGCACAGACAGGAAAAATATTAATCACATGTCATAAATCACAGTGACAGGCATAGAGGAAAAGGTAAAAGAAACATTCCCAAAGGAAATTTTTTTATTGCTCAGATTGCTTTTTCACAACTAGAGTTCTCATTTGTTTAATTTAAGGATCAGTTTGGACTCAAAAAAAGTCTTAGGAGAAATAAAAATAGACACGAACGAGACAATTGTTGATATAAGAATATAGCTTAGCCAATTTTGTTTAAAGTTTATAGTTCTAAAACGTCTCATTGCAGTCTAAGAGAAACAACTGAGATATTAAAGAGATCTCATTTGTTTTCTCATGGGCTCACAAGCGTTCTCTTTCTGCCTGCATGAGCTTTTCCATCATGAAATGTGTATAGTAGCAAACAATCTATCAATCAGAAAAAACAAACAAACAAAAGAATAAGCGACGCACCCATTGTCGTCACTCATCCCTTCCAGCGAGAAAGAAAGTGGCATCGACAGAAAGGATTTGAACGCGCTGAGGCAGACGCTATAAAGACGGCGCGCTAAACGCAATTCAGCCTTATCTGTCGCTGGACTTCTCCAAGCTTCAAAATGATTGTTTCACTCAAATAAACAGATTGAATATATCATGCCTTCTTGGCGTAGATTGAAATAAATCTTTGGGATCAGATTTTTTCTTCCCTCTCCTGTTTTTTTGAAAGCAATTTCTTAGCCGGCATGCCCATCAGAGAAGAACTGCCTTCCATAAATTCTTCTCTGAGACTGCATAAATCTCCCTTACTGATAACGCCAGGAGACAGGGATTGTGCGTTTGTTTTGTGCGCGTGCATTCGCACACACTGGAAAATGTTTCAGTCCAGACCTGTATTTATGCACTTGTCGGTTTGCGTCGGTACATGTGACACTATGCGGGTGCTTGAACTTAAAGTAAACATGTGCTCTCTTGGCAATATCATGTATGCTTTTGTTGGCAGTTGAAAGCATGTATAGTTGTGCAGTTGCATGCGTGCAGCTCATGAAAATGATGCATTTGTAATTGCATTGACAGAACAAAAGGAAATCAGTATGTTAATCCTATTTGTGTTTCAGTGAATGTATGTTGTTATTATAGGTCTTTTTATAGACGTCTGTTTTGATCGTTTAAAGGGATAGTTCACCTTAAAATTCTGTCATCACTTATTCATCCTCGAGTCATTCTGTATGACCTTATTTCTTCTGCCGATATTTAGAAGAACGTTGATAACCAAACAGCATTCTATTGTATGAACACGAAACCACTGAGACATTTCTTAAAATATTGTGTTTCACAGAAGAAAGTGTCATATACAGGTTTTATATTACATTTACATTTACATTTATGCATTTGGCAGACGCTTTTATCCAAAGCGACTTACATTATATTGTACTATACATTTGTACATTTTGTATAGTAAGCAAGTGGGGGTTAGGTGCCTTGCTCAAGGGCACCTCAGCCGTTACCCACCAGCCCTGAGAATCAAACCAGCAACCTTCTGGTCATGAGTCCAACTCTCTAACCACTGGGCCACGACTGCCCATATACTGCCCATTATATACTGACACTGAATAAACGATGAGCAACCTATTGTCATTTCTAACTTGCAATGGACTTAATGCTTAACATAATGCTTTTATTCATTGCAACTGTCTAAAATGATTATTGAAAAATATTCTGCGTTTTGTGGTTGCATTCATACAGCTACAGTATAGTCTTTCAATAAACAACATGTATAAAAAAATTACAAATAAATAAATTATACTAAAAAAAATTACTATAAAACTAACAGTTGATGTATGGTGCTTATTATACACTATTTACAATGAGAGTGTAAAAAAAAGTTTTTTATGCACATTAAAAACATTCTGATTTCATTTTCATATTTCTCTCTATTCATTTCTTGCAGTTACTCAACTGCAGTTTAATAATCTTTAGAAACACATTGCTAATGAATTAATCCCGTATTTAATCGCTTGCTGCATTACAGGATATTCCAGATTTGGGTATGTGGCTAAGATAGGAAAAAGAGGAAAATGTGTTGGGAAGCCTATATAAAGTAGTGACAAAACGCGTTATGTTGCATTCGTTGAAGACGAGGTTTGGTAAACAGTTTTCTTTAAATATAGTGGAAAATATAGTGTACTAAAGACTCGGTTTTACAATAAGACTTAAATTCTGAAAAGAGTGTAAATAGCCATAACATCAGGGATTTCAGAGGCTATCCTGATGCTGCAGGGTAACAGGTGGAGTGAGGAACTCTGGGATATACCTTTGACTCTAAGAGACAGCAGACGGAGAAATGTGAAGAAGCCATCGATTTTTCACTCGACTGGAAATGGCAGGATGGAAAAGAGAGGCCAGTAGTGGATGATAAATTCCTCTGACAGGTCGTCCTGTTTTATCTCACAGCCTCTGCCAGAGAAACGACAAACATTAATTAATTGATGATGTGAAGTGTGGCAACTCAATTGTGGCAGAACAGATACATATACATACACATGCACTTATAGTAACATTTACATCGATGTACTTGATGTTACAATGCAGAAAATAGATTGATCCAGTCCTATATGATCAATGCAAAGCTTAGCAAACCTTTACATTCACATACCTGCTATAGCCTACTGTATTTTGCTGGCCAACTTTAAGTACAGTTGTATATGGCTTCAAATCTAATAGTTATAGACCACAGTAAAAGCCAGATGTAACCATATCGGATGGATGCATGTGCTTTGTGTCTGTCTTTAGCTGCCACTATACGGCCTCCTGGACCTTTTTGCTTGATTATATACGCCAAGCAAATGACTTGAACGACATTTTCAAATGGCTTTTCAATCTCTCGCTCTCTTTCAATCTCTCCTACACACACATCTCAGCCATACACGCATATAGACCTCTTTCCCAACAGGGCAATTAAGTCATCAGCCTTAAGTATCAACATCAAGCTAAATATTTGATTTGTGTCTCTGTTGAATGTATAGCCCCCCACAGCTGCTTCAATCAAAGCCAGCACCCCCATGTGCTTGATTCCATATCAGAACCACAGGGAAGGAAGTCTGTAACACAAGAATGATGTCATGACGAGGGATCACAGGGTTCCGCTGTATATATATGGCGTGTATATGAGTGAATGGAGCAGGAGCAAGGGCCTTATAGATGGGTGTTGTTATGCAGATTGTGTTGCTGTAGTTTAAGTTTGCAAAATTTGACACAACATTCAGTCAGTATAGTAATCTTATTATGATATGATGTGTAAAGGGATCCTACAGGCATGTTCCTTAGTTATGAGTATTCAGCAGGTGCATTCAAGTCAGTCTGGTTGGAGATGTGCCTTTGGCGGTGGTGGAATAACAAATGAAAATGTGTAAATTACTTCTTAATTTAAAAAAAATAACTGCATATTATATGTCTAGTGCTGTCATGATCAAAGATATTGTACTATTGGTTGTAGGTTCATTGTAGTTTTTATATTTTTAGTTTTCATGTTAATTTTATTTGTATTTTTAGCAATTTTGTCATTTTATTATTTATATGTTTATTTTTATATTGCCAGAAATAAACTGTAAAATAACTGGTAATTTACAGTTTTCCCTGGAAAATAACAGTTTCCCTGTATTATACGGTTTCCCCTATTTTTCTTGTAAATTTCCAGTCTTTTCTGTCATTTTTATGTTTTTTGACCATATTTCAAATATACATTAAAAATCTGTAAAACAAAACAGTAAAATTACATTTTACATAGAAAATCTGTTAAAAACCACACAATTACATTTTTCATAGTGTAGTTTAGTTTTTATTTTTATTTATTTAGTTTGGAACCGCTTCTAAACTTAAACTTATTTCAGCTTATTGTTGAGGCAACGTTTCAAATTTTCATTTAGTGTAGATTTTTTCCAAATAATATTTAAATATTCCAAATATTTGATTTGATTTAAATTAACGGAAATGTTTTTATTAAATATTATCAGGCTTCCTCTACACGATTATTGTGGTCAAAAGTATCCACGATAATGATGAAATAATAAAACAATGCTATCAGACAAAATAATTTTTTAATTGTTTATGCGTTTTTTCTTTTTTTAGACCAATGAATCACACACAAAATACGAGTTTAGGGAGGCAGAGATAGATTTTGTAACCATTGTAGCTCATAATGGTAACATTTTAACCAGAAATTATAAAAAAAAAAAAAATCACAGTTAGTCACAGTTATTAATAATGATTATTTTTAGTACTGGTATGTTTTGATACACATTTACATTTACATGTACATTTATGCATTTGGCAGATGCTTTTATCCAAAGCGACTTACATTACACTATACATTTGTACATTTTGTATAGTAAGCAAGTGGGGGTTAGGTGTCTTGCTCAAGGGCACCTCAGCCGTTACCCACCAGCCCTGAGAATCGAACCAGCAACCTTCTGGTCATGAGTCCAACTCTCTAACCACTGGGCCACGACTGTCCTCCACACATAAAAAAGACAATATGGAAATCCGTTTATGAGATGAGCAAACATTTATAAGTTTAACAAATTACTGTATATACTGTCAGCCTTGTGGTGGCTAAATATGATATTTCTGTACCAACAGCCTTAACAAATATATACACAATCATCTGCTATTTGATTGATTCCAGAAATATTTTACTGTAAGCCACATAGTGATCACATTGAAGCTTACTGTATAGAACAGAAGATTATCCTCCGCCAGCTATGTTGTGCGTTTCGTGGACATTAAATATCACGGCTCTCTATTGCTGCATCAAACCTTTAAATGCTCACAGTTTAGCATCTTGTGTTGTACAATTTAATGCAAGGTTGATCTGCATAAAGGTACTTCAGAGAGATGTTTTTGAGAATGTGCGGGTTGTTGGCTGACTGTGTGTGTGTTTTAAAAATGACTAACACAAATGAAGGTCATTAGCAGCTGCTGAAGTAGTATCAGAGTCTTAGCTGGCGCAGAAAACGACTCGTGATATTCCTAATTAAACCCATTGATGCGATGGCGGCTTCTCCATGCTGTAAACACAATCTCTCTCTCTCTCTCTCTCTCTCTCTCTCTCTCTCTGTTTCCACGTTGGCGGGATGTGATTGATTCTAATATCTGTGAAATACATTTTAAGTGCCAGGGGACGCCGAAGTAAAACCAAATACAATTCAAACATGGCCGAAAAAGATCTCAGTGCTGTATTCACTCCTATGATTAAGTTTTCTTACTAACTTCCTTTGATAGATTGAGGCGTGAAAAACGTCGTGCGAAAACGTATCTGGTGTCTGCCGCACGGGTGGCCCGAAAGGGGGGAGGGCGTTAAAAAATGTCTGTTGATATCAATTACCAGGTGACCGTTGATCAATGATAGCCGCGCCGTAATGATTTGTTGTCAGATCTTTGAGGAATGAGCGATGCTGTGTTTTTCCGCGTAAAAGAAGAGCTTGTTTGGGGTGAGCTGTTTTTAAGAAGTGGAGAGGCTGATTGTGTTCCCATTGCTGTGCAATTTTCTACTGATGGGCCCTGCCAACACGCCCTGTTAACACAAAAGGCCCGGCTGACACCGTGACAATTACCATTACCCCAAACACATCACAAGTGACTCTGTTTCTTTTTTTACACGCCAAGATGAGAAAATGAAAGAAAGAAATGAAGAAAATAAAAGAGAGGGAAATATTCTGCCTTGTACTCTTTCTTAATGAAGCGTTTAGCTTTTGCCTAATGGAAACAAATGTCAGGCATTTAGTGGCAAACAGGAACGAGGAATAAAAACAGAAATTCTACATTTAGTGGATAATGAACCAAACACACACTTGCGTGTAGCAGACACTTCGAAGTTTTTTCAGACGCGTGCCAAGGGAGACACCTGTTCTGTCGCAAGGTTTGTTGACAGCAAATAGTTTGTATCAGGACATCAGTGTGGAGGCTTGCCGTAAAAACTGTTACCGTGATGCTCTTAAGAAAGGACAAACAGATGTGCTTCTTTGCCTTCAAGGGTCAAACATTTTACAACCAAAGTCATATGCTGCTGTTCATTTCATCCTATTGGTGATGGGTTTTATTCTTTAAAACCTATTGCCATCGTTGAAAAATAATTTTTTATTCAGGATTTTAGGATAAAGTCCATAACATAGCAATACAGAGGAATGATATGGTTGCGAGTTATTTTATTTTCAGCTGATTGATGATGTTGGTAGAGTTTATACTTCATAGCTATTGTTGTTGGTGTGCAAGAGTCAGATCATACAGTAGACTAATGTATTTTTGTTTTGATTGCTGTTATGAATGTGTAAATATGTTAGATGTTACTCTAAGAAGAACAGAGCAGTAAATACAGTTCTGCTCAAGGATGTCTTGTTTTATGTTCTACTAATTGCTTTATTAATCTGTAAATATCAACACGGATGAAACAAGACTTGCATGCAGTATGTTGTCAAATTCAGTTTACAGATCTTCCTCCAAAGCACTAAATGTATCTTGCAAACATGACTTTGTTTCCCATCAGACTGCAAAACCCATGAATTCTGACTTACAGAAATAGTTTAAAGCCAAGAAGTCAGATTGCAACTTGCCAGTTTTAGAAAGTTTATTAGCATCTTTTGGTCAACAATTGGGGCACGGACAGTGTGTAGACGGTTTCATCGGACGTACTCGCCTGGCCCGAAGTTAACCTTCCAGTCTGTGTTTGTTTATCGTTCTGGCTAGTGGCTAGTTTAATTTATATTAATATTTTGATTTACATCGACTGTATTAAATAAACAATTTGTTGAATGGGTCGTGTAACTTTGTCGCATTTAAGTTTAGCCAAGTAACGGTTCTTCTCAAACGTTTGTTTATGTTGTTGCTTTAAAACCATCTGTAGGTTAAGCAGGTTTTTTGGGGTTGTGTTACTTCTATATTCACTTTATTTAGTCAGGTGAGCAGCACACGTGTTGAGCTACACTCAATACATATTTTTTAAACCCATGGTTGGGTCAAAAAGGGACAAACCCAACATGCTGGGTTAAATTTTCCCCCAAAAGTCCATATTTGAAACAACCCAACATTTTGAATTGAATAAAAACCCAGCATAGGTTAACTTATAACCCAACCGTTGAGTTTTTCCATTTTTTGACCCAACCGTGGGTTAAAAATAACCCAGCATTTTTAGTTTGGAGTTTTATTTAACCAATAAAAAGTATTAAGAAGTGATTTATTACAAATAAATCTGAAAATAAAAGTGTTCCTGTAGCTCAGTTGTATAGAGCATTGGGTCATGGGTTTGACCCAAACACACACATAACATAAACAGCCTAAATGCATAGTAAATTGTTTTTGATAAAAGCATCTGCCAAATACGTAAACGGTTACGTGCACGCTTGTATTGGATGCATGTGCCCTGATTCAAATACTGTGAGTTTGTGTTAGTTACTCATTTTCCAGCCCCATCTACAGTCGTTTGCTTTTACTCAAGATACGCCCACAGCCATTTTATACCCATCATCCGTCTACAGGCTGAATTCAGCCTCACAGTGGCTGTCATGGTTGAAGAACACTGATATTCAAACACTGAATACTAATCCTGTGATTCTGTAAGCGATTTCGGGTCCACCGCTTGTTCTGTTTTGAACTTTATTCGCACGAGCTAGAAAAATCACCCCAAATCGTCCTTGTTATCCCCTCCTCTGCCCTCTCACGGCAAATGACGGCTAATGCTAATTGGCTTTTTTATCCTTTTAAATAGGACCATCCTCCAGGATTGACTCCATCCATTTCCTCATCCCTGTCTCTCTCTTTTAGCCTGGTGTTTGTAATTAACACTCACAGCCTTTTCTCCTCCTTTTAGCCATGCTGTCAGCTTCGCTTAGTTCACTTACTGCTTTTTTCAGTCTCTCTTTCATAGCGAGGACAGTACTTCATCCGCCTTTGAGGCTGAGACACACTCATCCTGCGGGTGGGCGGCCCTGTCGGTCTTTGGTACCGGCCCCTAGCTTACTGAAACATGATAGTGACCAAAAACTTTTTGATTGGAAGTCAAAGTTCATGACTTTTCTCAGGTCTGAGGGAAGTTTTTTGTGTTTGCCCAGAAATTGTTGGTCTCAGTGTGTGGTTTTGTGTTTTTTCTGGTGTGACACAGAATGAAACGGATAATTGGGCCACAAGCAGATTAAAAAATATTTGTCATGATGCCACTTGAAAGCCGTAAGCTCACCATCTACTCTCTCCCTACTCCTAAAAAGAAAAGAAAAACCAGTTTGAATGTAAGCGTTTCTCTGTTGTACTGTTTTTTAAGAAGTATACTTGCAGTTTATTTTCATATTTTATTCACACTTCAGCTTATTTTTACAATAAGTATACTTTATGTACAGTAGTATGTACTAGTGTACTTTCAAAACAGTTTGGGACTAAATTAGTCCACTTTTTAGTTAAAGGGACAGTTCACTCAAAAATGAAAATTCTGTCATCATTTACTCATCCTCTTGTTATATTAAACCTGTATGACTTTTTCTTCTGAAGAACATAATTGAAGGATGCTGGTAACCAAACAATGGTGGTACCCATTGAATTGCATTGGTTTTGTGTCTATACAATAGAAGTCAATGGGTACCGCCATTGTTTGGTTACCAGCATTTTTCAAAATATCTTCATTTGTCTCACCGGGATGTTACTTATATGGCCAACCAGTAACTGGTTTATAGTCAGTTAGCTGAACAAGCTTTACTTTATTTCTAGCATGTCTCCCAAATGGGAGCTCTTACTTTACTTGAGAGCTGAAATCAAGGTTATCATTTGTAGTTGTGGTTGGCCTTGAAGAACAGCCTATATAGAAAGATAATCATCTCAGTGCCAGGAGCGTGTGTTTGTGCATGTTTTCTGTGTGATATGTTGAGGTGAGCATGCAAGAAAGATGAAAAATCTTAACCGGTAGAGTGTGAAATGATAGAGAGGGAAGGTGCCTTCCCCCCATTCCTGCTTATAAGAGACGTTTGGGAATAATGACCTCAAACTTGCCCCAGGGGCGTGAGCTGATGATGTCACCATGAGGACAGAATTAGAATTAGGTTAACAGCAAGTGGTTAACCCTCATTGTTCCAGTAGGAACAGGACGGTGGTTGTAATAATCCACTGAAGAAATCGAGAAAATCGTTTTCTTTTTTTTGATGTATGTATCTCTGGCATCCTTGACACCACAATGATTCAATGTAAAAATAATAATAATGTTTTAAAATAAGAATAGGGATTTTATTATGTTCCTCTGATCTGATTATTTATACAACTGTTTGTTTGCCGAACGAGCAAACTTTTACAGTGTATTCACTGTAAAGATAAATATTTTTGCATGTAAAATTTCATATTTTATAATCATTAATCATGTTTTTATGAGACTAATTGTTTTCATGAGTCATAAAGTATCTATTCCATACTTCAATGCATTATTTTTTGACATGAAAATAACTTAAAGATGATAGCATTACAATTGCATTACGTTAGTAGTACAAAAATGACGTTTTTTTATTGTGCATTCCAGGTCATTTTAATCAAACTGCAGTTTGGTTGTTTTGATTAGTAATAATAAATAAAAAAACAAAGTTATCTGTTTTTACAAATTAACTCTTTATTTGAAGTACTGTTTTCAATATAACGTAGCTCATATCATCGCTTCATTTCTCACTTTACAAATCACACACCAAATTAGTTTTAGTCATTTGCAAAACACTGTTCAGGAGGAAAAGCCTTCCTAATCGTCTTCGTGGTTTCTCAGTCGTCCTCCGTTGTTTCCCTGCTTAAACTGGATCCCGTACAACCAACTCTATTTCCGATCCAAAAAAAACAGAGGAAACTGTGAAAATAACAGCAAATTTGGCACCCGGCTTGTCTTTGCCCGAGTCCACAGATGCTGGTACGGGCAGGGCTATTGCTGAGATGAGAGAAGCATAAAAACAGCAGCGAGCTGGGCAGAAAGAGGAAGGTTTCTGTTTATCGGAGGCGGCAGGCCTGGCATGGAGCCGGTGGCGAGCTGTTCTTTCTCTGCCTGTTCATGGCTTAAAGGACGTAAATGATGGGGGCATGGGTGGGTGCCTGGTCCGGTGTGGAGGGTCCCTGGCTGTGGGGCTCAGGCAAGCGCAGCTGGCATATGCCCAGGAGAGGTAGTGCTGAAGACACTGGGATCAGACGAGACCCATGTGCTTAGAGAGAGGGCTTTGTAGTGTGGCCAGGCGGCTCTGAGGAAACGGCGCAAACAAACACACACCTGCTCAAACACAATATAAAATGTCGTACATTCTCGAAGAATTACGAACCGCTCGCACACAAATCCTCGTGTATATCTGCACAAACAGACGGATATACACATCGACACTGCATAGTTTAGCAATATCACATTCGCAGTTGTGCTGACACTCAGTACAACAGCACATTTGCGAGTGTGAGGTTGCTTTTATGAAACAGTTCAACAGAAAGTTGAGTATTTTGTCTGTTTGCGCTTTACAAATATTAGAAGTTAGAAGTCAAAGCAGGAGCATCCATTGCATGTCACCTAAAACGCCGCCCTTAAGGAAAATAAAGGCACATCAAGTTAATGTTCTGAAGTATTGTTCATATAAAATGTAATTTATTTCACGTATGTAATACCAGTGTACTTGTAAATGACTTTGTGTTCTATACTTCAATACTCATAATTGACGTTTATAAATGTTTACTTTTAAGTGTACTTTAAGTGCCTAAACTTTTAAACTAGTTTACTACACGTTTGTTTGTAGTGCAACTATACTACAGGTGAACATATCTTAGTATAGGTATACTGATAGTTTACTAGTTCAATATTTGTAGCACATTATTTAGTTTATGAAAGTGTAAAGTAGTAGTTTAGTAGTTTTTGTATACTTATATGTTTTCTCTAAGCGATAACATAACATAACATAACATAACATAACATAACATAACATCGTATTCATCATTTATTACTTAAATATTATTTTGGACCTAAGTATACTACCTTGTTCCTATAGGAATTATTATTATTTTTATTAAACATATTTTAAGTCAATCAGAAATCAATTCCTAGTATCACTATGGACAAAGAAGATCAAATCCACCCCAAAGCTAATTTGTTACAATAAAATGTTTATTATGCAAAAAGTATGTTGCTAAATCGAAAGAAGTAGACACAACTACATACCAAGTATACTAATAATATACTTTGTTTTACTTTTGTAGAGAATATCTCGATCAAAAGAGTACAAGTATAGCCCAAAAATACTTGAAGTCAAGTATACTTAGTGTAAGTATACATTATTATTTTTAGAATAAAAGAAGTATATAAATAGCAGGTTTGAATAACCATTTTGTGTTAGGGTGGTAACAGCAAACACAACAAGAGAAGCTAATAATAAAATGTTTTGTACAAATAAAACATGTTTACTGTAGCTAAACCATGAGGTTTTTACTAAAGTAACATTAGTTTAACCTTTCATTTCTACCACATTTCCCCACAGGCATAAATCACAAGAATTATTCGCACTGCTACTAGCACTTGACTACATTTTTTTTTAGGTGAAGCTCATAAGGAAAGTACACATTTCCTTCATCCCCCCCAAAACACACACAATTCTCTTACTCCCCAAACGGCGTCCGTTTTTCTGTCATGGTTTAAACAGTGTTCCCAGGCCATATGCAGTTTGTTTTTTCTTTCATTTTCCTTTACTTTTTTCACTGGCAAGTGGAAAAGTGACATTTTTGAGACACCGTCCCCTGAGTTCCCCCACGGCGGTGCTGGGGCTTGACAGGCGCTCGTTTGAGGCGGTGTCAGGCTAAAATTATAGTCTGTGAAACCTCGCAAGGAGCCAGGAATATGGCCCGGGAACTAGAGACCACAAAAGAAAAAATGGGTTGCTGTTTAGTGGACAAAATGACAGGAAGTTCATGAAGTAAGTAAGGATTGTATGATAATGTGGTTGAGCATAAGGAACTACACTTGTTGAGATGTTGCCTGTAGTGTACACTTCGATTCTTAGTATCAACAGTGGACATTGATCAGACAATGAATTGGAAAAATGCATTCGATCTCCTTCTTTCTAAGATCAGGACTTCCCTGTCATTCAGCATTATCAGAACATTTACATGACATCACTGGATGTGAACTGACACACTTAACTGATTGGCTGAGTGGCAGCAAGGTCAAAGGTCAGACAGGATCTCCCATGTTCCCTAAGGGCCACTTGTGATGCACGACACTCCGAATGTGACAGCTCGATTTAAATAATCATACATTACGGTGGCGATAGTGTCAATGCTGTGAGAGCCCGTTCTCAATGCCGCGGCTGTCTGGTTTGGATAAATCACTGGTACACAATTCCAAAACACATTTAGTTGACTTGTCACCTTGAATGACCAGTTATATATTCATAGTTCGTATATACTGTAGTTCATATATTAAATATGAATGGATTTTCTGTCTGTCCTGCCGTATGGACAATAAACAATTCAGCGTTCACTGTTTTACTATTAACAGTAATGCTTGTCAAGTAATGCATCTCTTTACTATTGCTCACATGTACAGTAGGGTTTTGGTATTTTTAACAAATCAGATGTTTGGCACATAACTCATCTTGCACTTTTTGTTTATGCTTGTTTGTGCTTTTTAACATGAACGTGTTGCTTGTTAAAGATGCATACTGTAGTACTTACTCATACTTGAAGACTTAAAGTAGTGACCAAAAGTGATGTCCACGTAATTGGTAAATATTTATTATTATTATTTATTCATATTTGTTATAAACCTATTAAATACATGTTGTGCTTGGTGTGTAAGCTGAAGATCAGGTTTGAGAAGAATTTTAGGAGGTTTGACAAAAAAATTACACATGACACATGAACAAGGATTTACAAGATATTAATAACTGATAATATTGTAGTCAATGTATGCTCAAGTTAATATCATTTAAGATTTTTCAACTTAAAAACTGTAGTTCAAAAATGTTTTTTTTTTTTTTTACATAAAATTGGCTTTACATTTGAACCTAAATTATATTAAACTGACTAAAAAAATTGTTATACATTGTATTGTACATTATATTGTAACTTCATTGCGTAAGTTATGCAAAATACAACAAAGTCAGTTTAATATCATTTATGTTCAAATGACTTGTAAAGCCAATTTATTTAACTTTTTAAATTTAAGGCAATTTTTGAACTTTTTTTTACAGCTTATGCAATTCTCTGATATGCTTTGTCTTCTTTGGAAAATATATATATGTTTTCAAAATAACGTGTTTACTAAGTTAAACGTGTTTACCGTAATTCATATATTTTGTTTAACATAACCTGAGGGGTGTTATAAGCAAATATTGTGTAATATATGCTTCGGACATCAATTTTGGCCACTACTGTATATTGAAAAACTTGGGGTTGATAAACCTAGAAACACATTTTGAAAACCCTAACAACTAAATAGTGATGTAAAAACTATTCAGAAGACCATAGCAACATCCTGGCAACCACCCAGCTGTGCTGGTAATCTTCATTCGCACCCATCATCTCGCAGGTTTCTGTAAAGTCTTGCGCTCAGCACCTCTCATTTCACCCGGTGACCTCCGAGCTGATGGCCGGCCACTTGAAACAGCCAGTGGCTATGGGAAAAGAGTAACGAATGCCGGTCAGTCCACACATGCACACACTCGGACTATTTTAACTAGAGGTGACACGTTCAGGCGTCTTTAGTTCTCCAGACGCAGACGGCGAAAAGCCTCGGCCAATCTGGAAACCTCTCATGACGCTGGTCTTTCCACAGCATCAACAAATAAGTGCACGCTCACACTTGTCTTCTGTCTTAAAAGATACAAGAACACGTGTTCTTTGAGTCCATAGCAACACACCTTGTGATGCTCTGCCCCAGCCGTGACCTCTGGGATTGAATGACAACCGCGGAGTAAGCTGGCTGGGATTACCGAGAAAACCGCCCTCCCCTGTCGCAGCCGGAGGGGTGCTGGGATGGAAACGGGGCTGACGCACAGCTGCACGCGGGGTCCGCCTGTATTGGATTAACAATGACGTTAAAGCGGGTTCTACCTTTTCATCGCTGAATGACTGAGACGTGACAAATGACGTGTTAATGGACATACCGCTTCTGTTAAAACGCTTATTTGGGTTTTCCTTCATTTGAACTGTGAGTCGCTGTTTTGTCTAAGATGCATGCTTTACTCTAAATACTTGACCATTAAACCTTTATTTACATTTACATTTACATTTATGCATTTGGCAGACGCTTTTATCCAAAGCGACTTACATTACATTGTACTATACATTTGTACATTTTGTATAGTAAGCAAGTGGGGGTTAGGTGTCTTGCTCAAGGGCACCTCAGCCGTTTCCCGCCAGCCCTGAGAATCGAACCAGCAACCTTCTGGTCTTGAGTCCAACTCTCTAACCACTGGGCCACGACTGCCCACTTTATTATTATTATTATTATTATTATTACTATTATTTATAAAACCCAAGCACTGTGTATGTGTGTGTGTGTGTACGATGCACATAAATCAGGAATGTGACAAATGGTCATGTGCCCCCCAACACACGCACACCCAGCCAGACCACTTTCAATCCCATGATCTCACGAATACACGCCTGCCATGTCCGCATAATTGCTGCCAATGAGGCTTATAGGTCATATTTGCACCCGACGTCTTGTCACATGCTCGCCTCGAGCCCCTCGCAACTTTCCACCTTGATTTCGAAGGAAAGAGTAGCCTCCAGCTTTCTCAGCTTTCAAATGAGCTTCTCTCATCTCGCCCGCTGCTAGACCATGAATGGGCTGGAAAAAGCAGCCCTGGTGACTTGGGTGCCACAGGCGAGAGAGAGAGAGAGAGAGAGAGAGAGAGAGAGAGAGAGAGAGAGAGAGAGAGAGAGAGAGAGAGAGAGAGAGAGAGAGAGAGAGAGAGAGAGAGAGAGGTGGGGCAGGGAAAGAGAAATTCTTATGAAAATGTTTGCGGATGAGCAAATGTTCCATTCTGATTTTTTTCCTATGATGTCTGCACCATATTCCTGACACTTGGATAACACGTGACAAGCTCACATAATGCATTATATCTTCATTGCAACTGTTATGTTATGTTAAACTTTATTGATTGTGTAACCCAGAGGTCAGCAAACTTTCTGAAGTGTCTTCCATAAGTATGTTTTATTCATCTACCTGGCATTTTCTTTTTCATTTGAACCAATTCTATCAAAGTATTATTCTTATACGATCTGTCAGAAATAATCAAATACTGTATAATATTAATGTCGCTCACAGACCCTTTGCATGGCAAACTCAATTTTTAAATGCAAATCACAAATATTTCAAATATGTGAATACATTTAGTAACACAACTCAATGATGTTGGAATTACATTGCATTTAGCACTAGACTTTGTAGTTTGGGGATCCATATAAGGCTGGATGGATGAAAGCACAGACTAATAGCATTTTCCCCAGAAGCGTGACTATAAATACACTCTTGCTTTTCTTATTGTATCACGAGACAATTCGGCGTATTGAAACAGTGGCTATCCATTAACTCCTCTTCACAGTATTAGGTATTAAAAGGTTGTAGTTTTCTTGGCAAACTTTGCGTCGGCTATTTTAAAATATCCCTTCCAGAACGTTCCAGGAAAACGGTGTGTTGTGATTAAATGAAAAAGAAATTATTGCAAAGTTTTTCTTTGCATCGCTTCGGTGAAATGCTGATTCACCCACAACACGTATCTTTATGACTCATTCTCCCAAACACAAAGGGAACAGAGTTCATTTAAAGTTGTGACAACTTCGAGAAAGTTCATTTTGTAATTTTTTTATGGTAAATTTTACCATAATATCTGAAGACTCAGCGACCAGTTTGAGTCAGAAAGCACACTAATTAAAAAACAAGAATGCATACTTACAGTATTTTCTTTCTTTCTTTCTTTCTTTCTTTCGATGGTTTCAAAGCAACAACATCAACAAACTTTACTGTGCATGTGCACTTTTGTGACCCAAACTTCCGGTACACATCCGCAAAGAATAGAGTCCCTGCAGATTATTTCTGATAAAAAGCAAAAGAAATAACAAGTAAATAATATTAGTTAACAAGTTAAAAGCATGTGTAGCCAGTATTGTTTTTGGTTACTAGTATAGAAGAACCGTGACATGGCTAAACTTAAATACGACAATGTTACACGACTCATTCAACAAATTGTTTATTTAATGCATTAATATTCATATAATGTAAATAAAATATAAATACCATTCAGTAAAAGGTTTTTAAAGAACCGGCTTTTTCTTACTTTTGTATAATCTGAAGAACCTTGTGAAACAGAAGGGTGATAAAGGTCCTTTATGGAACCAAAAGGTTCTTTCGATGCCATAGCACCTTGAGTGTGGCGCGTGCGTCTATATCATCTCACCATTATTGTCGACCTCATGCGGTTTTTGGCCTTTTGAAGGCTGAAACAGATCTATGGTAATCATATTCTGCCAATGACATCCGCGCTCCATTAACTGAGATGAGAAATCCACCCTAACCCCGATGTGAATACCATATTTGTGCATTATATAAAATGAATTCACTAGTTAATTGTGCTACTGGGGATATATCCACATTTCTTTCCCACATTTTAATGGAATGGCAATCCCCAAACCACACTATCCACCTTTTCTCACCCCTATCCTTTTTCCTCACACCTTTAATCTGACGAAACAACAGAGGCGCCCAAAACAAGGATGGCAAACAGCAAGCGTGATAAGAGAGGTTGTGGTTGTATTCGTATATCGTGTTTGTGTTTTCAAACAGCATTTGGTGCGTTCCCCTTTTGTAAATTGTGCATTAACAAGTCATGCTGATTTGACTGCAGAGGTCATACATTTTTTCCATTTCTATTGCAATAGAAATATAAATGGCACGAGGAGGCCGTGGCTCAGAATGAATGTCGGTTAAAAGGTGATTTGGTTGGTTTTTCTATATTGTGGGTGCAAGCCAGTGTGATGAGTCACGAAATGTTAAGCAAAGCATGTGCATATGCAAAAGAATACGCAGAGACACGTACACACATACTTGAAAGCGGATGTTGTTTTTGCAAACAAATACTTTCCCAGTAGGGGTTTGCTCTTGCTGAGACTTGAGAGGGTATTATTGGACTCTATTTGTTCACATTCTTAATTTACTATTATTGGCTGTGTAGGATTTGTTCAGCGTGGATTATGCACATTACCTGCTTGATGTTTAATTTCTATTCAATAGATGATGAACATTCAGAAATATACATTATCTTCACATGGTGTTGAGGTAGATATTTTAGTCAAAGGAAGATCATAATGTAATTTTATGTGAATTGATATGTACTTAATTCATGTGTTGTTTTCAATATAACTACACGTAATCCATGGTGTTTTTTTGAACACCATTTGTTAAACAGTATATAAAAATATTATAGTCACAATTGTGCAGTTATAGCAAATAAACACACTGTGACTAGCTGTGGTGATGTATGGCCATAGCATGCTTATGATATTTCTTTAATACATTATGAATATATGAACATTTTTAAAGCTGCAATCTGTCACTTTTTTGTTAAAAATAAGCAACAAACCAGTTATTGAACAACGTTAAGCTTATAGCATAATAGTGTTTTGTAAATGGAGCTTTTGGGTACAACTTTGCGAGAAATGCCAGTTTGACATCATTTGACTTCACCTCATACGATAATTATACCTGTCATTTTTATCTTTTTTCCCCCAAACAACGATATAGACGTTTCGGCGAACACGCACGCGTCAAAGTTAACTTCTGGTCTGTGTTTGTCGATTGGTCTGTCTAGTGGCTAATAATATAACTATTTATATTTAATTTAATTTATATAAATATTAATTCATATTCATATTTAATTTTATAATATTTTATTAAATGAACAATTTGTTTATTGGATCGTGTAACTTTGTCTCATTAAAGTTTATCCAAGTAACGGTTCTTCTACTAGTAACCTAAAATAATACTGACTAGACATACTTGCTAGCTAATGTCATTTACTTGTTCTTTCTTTTGCTTGTTATCAGAAATAATCTGCACTGACTCTATTCTTTGCGGATGTGTACTGGAAGTTAAGTTTGGGTCACAAAAGTGTGCATGCACAGTAACGTTCGTTTATGTTGTTGCTTTGAAACCGTCTATAGTAAATGTTGATAGATTGCAGCTTTAGTATAATATGCAATGTACACACATATTTGTACATATAAACACATTTTTGCTGAAACACATACAGGACACGCACTTCTTATAAACAGGTTTGACTACTTTAGTCATTTCTGTAATCTTAATGGTACAGCATATAATGATAATCTAGCAACAGTTCGGGCAATACAATATTCCAGCATGACAATGCCTCTGTGCACAAACCAAGATTCAATATGGATTCAGTCTAGTGTGGAAGAACTTGACTGGTCCGCATAAAGTCCGTAGCTAAACACCTTTGAGTCAAACACTCATCACTTAAAGCCATCAATGACATGAACACAGGGGTCATTTCAGAATAGATAAAGACCCCTTCAAAACTGTTGCAAAAAATGAAAAGAAAAGTGGAAACAAAGTTCTTATAAATGATATTGTATGGTATAGTATTAATGTTTGTTATGATTGTAATTGCTGGAATAAATCAACAGAAGAGGTGAGTTGCAATATTTCGTCCAGATAGGGTACGAACAGCCACACGAAGACAAATTTGTGCATTTGAACAGTTGAAGTCCGTCTACCCCCTCCGGCCAGACCTGAGGTCAAGCTCCTCCAAAGCATCCAGCTCTGTTATGCCCTTGAGCATCCAGCCCCCACCCGCCCCAGGGTCTCTAGAGTATGGCAGCAGGACCTGCACCTTTGGTTAAAGATAAATGAGATTCAGTTTTTTTGGTCAAACATACTTGACACACTTACACACACCCTCAGCCCACGATTCTACCGGCGAGCTAAACAAAGGAGCTCTCTTCCCCTCCGCAGAACCCTTTCAAGGAAGACCTATAATGTCTCTTTGACTTATTACACCTCGCCCGCTCTCGTTAGAAAAGAAATTAGCTGTGCATTCTGTTTCAATTAACCTTCTGCAGCAACAGAGCGGGACAGGGTTGGGAGTCCAGCTCGTGCATGGAGGTCAGGGTAATTGAATGGCGATGTGATGATGACATTGCCGAGGCATCGTAGCCGTGGCATTAACGTGACTGATGGCGGCAGAAGGACATGCGTCATGTCATACTGTTGCGACTTTGAAAACACGGTACTTACAAGATGCCAGCTGTCACAGTGCTACGATGCAAAATCGGCAGGTTCACCAAAAATGTTGGAACGGGTCTGGTCACAATATTTCGAAATGTACTCAACCTTGTGTCATTCCAAACCTGTATGGCTTTCGTTCTTCTGTGGAACGCAAAAGAAGATATTTTGAAGAACGTTGGCAACCAAACAACATTGACTTTCATTGTGTGGGCGCACATTTCTTCAAATCTGTTTGTGTTCTACATAAGAAACATACAAGTTGCAGTTGACAGTGAGATTAAAGTGTGAATAGTAACCAATCTGGATCATTAAACGTAAGTCAATAGTCTCATTGATGTTTTTAAAGTCCTGGCAAGATATTTATAGCCAATCACGGGTGATCACACTTAACCCACAGCCTGTAGCACAAACACACATTCCCAGACACACTCACTTACTCCTCGATTACATCCCCGCAGGCACCCCCTCCCTCAAACCCCCGGCCCACAATCCTTCACAGCGCTCTTGATCCGCACTTGTGTGTGATTGGCGGCCGGCGGTAAAACATACCCGCGTGTGTTCATTTATGTGTTTTTCGGTGCGCGTGTGCGCGCGCTCGAGGCCGCTGGAGCAACGCGAGCCGCCTGATGAATGGCCGTGCGGCCTGGTGGTCCGATCGATACGGGGGGGGGGGTTTCTGTGTCTGAAGAACAGGTGCGTTCTGCTGGGCTGGAAATCCCATTAAAACTCAGCCGGTGACGGACGAGAGAATGAAGCGTGCGCGCACAGTGCCCGTGGCTTACAAGCGGGGAAAAAAGGCAGGTCGACATCCAGGCTTGCCCCTCACGCCCTTACACTTCTGCAACTATGAGGTCTTGCTACCACTCGGCCAAGCATGGCTGAGCTAGATCTGGAGTCCCATGAACCCGACTCGGATCGATCAAAAGCAGAGGAGCGCAACACAACCCTTCACAGTCCCTGCTCGTTCTGTACGTCGATACTGCGGTCATGAAAAAGTTTTGGAAGGGTGACATGAGACCCACATCATTCATCAGTTTATGCTTTGAGAAAATGTGCAGGAGAAAGAGAGCGGTGTTCATTTCTAACTGACTCACACATTAGAGCCGGTGTTATCTGTGCGTGAGAAACGCCTCTTCAGCTGGATTTCAACCACACGTAAGAATGTGGCCTATTGTTATGAGCTTTGATTTCATTGTAGATAGTAATTAGTTGATTCCACGTGACGTAAGGTGCTTAGAACCCGCTTTTAACAACACTTATGCCTCTTGAGAAACGTTTCTTTATTCTATTATTTCTAAATGTTTTAACAACTTTTTGTGGCATCGTTCTTTTACATAAAAAGTTATATAGATATTTGTATGACACTGTATATAGACAACGTAAACAAACGTGTCCCTGCAGATTATTTCTCATAACTAGCAAAGGAAATAAGTATTATTATTAGGTATTACTTGGCTAAACTTAAATGCCACAAAGTTACACGACACTTTCAACAAATTGTTTATTTAATACAATGATTATATATCTGATGAAACCGTCTATATGAAATATTAAAATACATCATGTAATAAAGTATATATATTTTGTATTAAATATCAAACTGACTAATATATATATTGCCAACATATTAAATAAATATAATAGATATAAAATTGGGCAATATCATATAGTTTTAATATGCTTTCAGTATGTGGCCATCAGCTTAACTAAAGACCCTTCATCTGAAACTGTGTACTTTGGTTGTACTGAATTAAATAGAAGAACCTACTGTGTGCAGTGTTCATACATTACAGACATCCTCCTATGTACATTCACAGACCATATCAACAACTGCAAAAAGAAATGACATTTAAAAGTGCTTTAAAAACTTTGCCCATATGTATCTGTGTGTATAGTTTTGAAGTAATCTTGAGCCAACATTATCTCATGGCAATGTTTAAATGTACCAAGGCTGCAGCTAAACTGTGTAGGATGTGGCCCAGCATGAACAAAAGTGCTTAAACATTATACATTTACTTTGACTCTACGATGGACTTTTGGTTGTTCTGAAAGGATAAAAGGCAGAAAAATGGCATGCGTGGTATCTGCGTGTATATTAACGCATGTTTATGTTAATCTCAGTCTTAGGCGGCATGGCATTGGCATTCAACCTCTCTCGTGCCAGAAGGGCCGAAGCGTGACACTCTATCTGTGACACATCTTCTGTGGCCTTCTCTGATGATGCCAGCATGGTGACAGATCACCATACACGACTGTCATCCGCTCACTGACAGAAAGACGAAAGAGAGAGAGGGAGTGATGTGGAGGAGGAGAAAAGCACAGCTAATACTGCCTCTGGTCCAGAGTTCCCCCCCGTCAGCCAATCAGAAGCCTGCTAGTGAGCTCTGCGTGGATGTTGCGGGCTGACTAAGAGTAAGCTTGTACAACAGTGTGTGTTTGTGTGCGTTGATGTGCCGTCGTGTGTGTACTCGGAGAATGACACAGCATGTGGGAGCTGAGGAGGATGGCTATTTAGACACAGTCTGCAAAAACTGGCTGCTCTTCATAAGAACAGTTTGTCTGGTTTTCTCCACTTTAGAAAATTGATCTAGAGAAGATGACACCTTAGCTTTTGCCTTTGAGCAACGTTTAATTTTTCATTTATTATTTTATGTCATTTTTACATGCATATGTGACATCATGAATTAATATACTTATAAAATTAAACTGCAATATACCTTTCACTACAGCCGAATTGTGTTGTTGTCACCAGTTTTGGGTATTTATCGCAGTATATTTAACTTTATATTTGTGTACAGTTAAACTCGCTTTTAATGTTGTTTATTTATTTATTTTTCCAAATTTGATCAAGTAAATCACAGAAAAGTAAAATCGCCTCTCAACAGTATTCTTCCAGGTATCGTTCATGTCTCTTAGCACAGCATCAGGCAACACTGATCTGTTTTTCCAGACAGGTGCACAGTCTCACACTAGCAGCGTCCAACACCTGATGTAAGATCAGACGTCCTCGGTTGTTTTGTAATATTAAAGAGACAGTGGTCATTATAGATGTGCGGCCTGCCTGCTTCCAGGTGCCCCAGTTTGCCCCTGAATGAGACTCTTAACCGCCCAAGCACAGCCGCAATCCCATCAATGCTGTCACGCAAAGGAGACGGCTTACTGCCATCTCACACTCTCTCGTGTGCCATGGTGTTTATGTCTTCCCTCTGCGCCACACATCTGCTGCCACGGGGCTGCGCTTAACGGGGCCGGAAAATCCTTATAATTCCCACTCTCGCTCCTTTCTCGGCAACAGGGAAATTCCTAATTTGGTCTGCATCCCTGCAGCTGTCACTCTTTAGCGCTCTGTGCGTGTGTGGGCACATGTGTTCACATCATGAAGGTGTGTCGTGTGCATGTGTTATTTATGGTCATGAGGATGTGCAGTTGTTTTATGTCCATCATTTTAAACAACCCCATGCTTTTGTGTGCCTGTCCATATGGTGATGTGGTCTGAATATACCAGATTTTTTCCTCATTTTGCTGTGTATACGCACGTTCATCTGATGCCTGTGTATGTTGTACATGCAGAGTACAAACATCTGTAGGGTGGGGCTTTCAGACATATATTATACTCCAATAACAGATAAATATAAAAACAGATGAAATTAATAAATGATTATGCAGAAAATAATGTAAAAACTAAAGGCCGTTTCACAAGAAGGATGATAACTATAACAATATTAGCACCCATAACATATAATGTTATGTTTAGGCTTGCGTTAAATGTTATTTTAAACTACCATAAAAATAAACCAACTTGAACAAATCTACAGACCATTAGTATCAGCTAGGTCAGTCAATGTTCTACCTGAATAATATAAAGTATATACAAAAGTCGGCACACCACAGCTCCAAAAAGGTATATTTATACAAAAATGAATAAAAGACTAGAGCATTGCGTAATGTTTCGAGCACAGAGGCTCTTCATCTTGAGGAAGATGTGCGTGCTTTTGTCCTCTTACCTCAACAATATAAAACAGAGCTAAGTATAGAGCAATATTATAAAAAAAGGTTGAAAAAATGCATTAAACAGTATAGACCCGATCCATTCCTTCCTTACATTTGAATAACTTCTGTGGTAGAAAAAGCTGTGAACATTTGTTATGCGGTGACAAGCATCATCCTTCTTCCTTTCCTTAGTATGAAGTGCCAGAGACTTCTCAGTAGCATGCATGCTCTTCCTGCATGGACAGAGGCCCGAAGAGGTGCCGGTGTCTGTACCTCTCAAATGCAGAAGAGGCCATTCTTCAAAACCCTCAGGATTCGTGCTTCATAATAGAGTCAGTCGGGGAGAGAATGAGCGGGATTAACACAGCCAATGTCGAAGAAAGGATTTAATGATGTCATCCGTATGAATGAAGCAGTTAGCGGATTAGCTTCCCCGAGGTGGAGACGATCCAAACAACTGAATGTGAATGTCTGGCAAGGAAAGAGAAGAGGCAGAGAAGAAAGTGCAGCGTGTGTTTGGCTTTGCTGCTTCGGGAAAAGTGAAGGGCGAAGCGCGGTATTCGGGGACATGTGACCGCTGATCAAAGGCCAGATTTGGGTATTAGGTTCATACTCATCTCGGCCTGATTGTTGTTGGCACATGGTGATGTAAGAGGCATGAGTCAAATCTAGCTGCAAAATTCCAGCTCACAAAAACATCCCGTAGGATCATTATAGAGCTCGGAAGAGCTCAGTCGACGTATTGAAATCCTAGCGTTGTTTAATTTACGTATGTACTGCACATCTGAATTCATTTGATCTTGCTGGAGAAATGTTCGTCTTTTGATTGCTGAATTTGCTATCCTTACAATGCGATTCTCAATTTTTGATAGAATGAGCATACTTCATTTCGGCAGGATAGACTATAAAAAGTCATAGTCTTATATAAATCTGTTGTTTAAAGAAGGTGATGTGTGTTACCCGAGACAATGATTATGCAGCCTCACATCTTCTTTGAAAACATTTCTATGCAATTTTCAAGAGCTTAGTTTACTGTAGGCTAGCTTTGGTGAGGTGATGCTGAGATATCCAAAGTTCCATTACTTTTCTGGCACTGTGAGGAAAAAGTCAACATACTTCTTTTGATACCCGCTATGCCTACCAAATACCCAGGGTATGTCTGACTTTTAAAGAAATATTTTACCAAAAAATAAAGTTTGCACATCCACTCTGACTCAAGTGTATGGCGGCTTTAGTTTCATTGTGTTTCTGTCCCATGCAGAGCTAATGCATGATTTTGCATTCTGTTCGAAGATCGAAGTTTGACAGAATTGCTCACAACATAATCTAAAAGAAATGTTATTGCTCAGAGGTTGCTCTTTCTCAGCTCATGAAATTTTATTGAGTTATGTTTCCTTTATCAACTTGCTTAGGAAAAAACATAAGCATATAGAGGTGTAAAATGAATATAGACTGCAGAGGTATATTAATTTGGATTTGTGTAAATTTGATGAGAAGTGTTTGAATTCATATTGAGTTTTTCGATAATATGCAGACTTGATAAATCTGAGGCCAGTTTGTGACATTGTTGAGATCTCTACTGAAACTAATGGAGACATGGGTGAGAAATTGGTGATGCATATATTATTTATATTTTTGCTATAAAATATATGAGATGCAGAAGACTTCAGCATGTGTTTCTGTTTGATTTCAATGTAATCAGATTCATGTCAGATTCATCAAATTTCATTTTTCGCCACACTATTCCTTTGATCCTTCCTGTTCCTGGTCAAATTTACTTTTGTTGTTTTTCCAAGTGTCCAAGGTTCTCCTTGTTCTCATAGCACATTGTATATAAATCTACCCTTTCTGTACTCTGTATTTTGGGCAGTTGTGTTCTGGATGGAATGCCCAAGCCTGTGTATAGCCAAGCTTCATGCCATTGTTACAGTCCTTCAAGCAGTAAAAACCACCGCCCCTATTCCCCTCTCTCACTGCTGCCCCCAAAATTAGTTCGAGCATGTGGTTATTTACTCACATTGGCCCAGGCGGAATGCTAGCCGCGACTGCAGCTGTTGCGTTTGCTGCCAGCCGCTGGCCGCCCTCGCCACCCCTCCTTCCCATTTCACCGTGCTACTCTATACCTACAAAGAAGGTTGAGTGCTCAACTGTCCGACTCTTCTCCCTGGACATACCAGCAAGCTTAGCACTACGTCCTAATTTTAAGTGTCATCCTTGCGTTATTTATATTTGCTGGCGAGAACCTTCTGTACATTACGGTGTATGCGCGCTTTGAACTACCGATGGACACGACGAGACTTCCATCCAGATGTCATAATAACTTACACTCAAATGCCAGCATGCCGACATTCTGAACTGTCACTGTTGGCTTAACATCCTGACTGCTCCTGTATACATCGTGTTCAGTTCTTTATGTGTAACACATGGCCATGTTTCCTTTGAAGATCGTCATGTTCTGTTTTCAGCCTTCATATATAAATCTTCATGCAAATAAATGAATGCATAAATTAATTTACATTTAGCTTCATTGTGTACATTGTCCTGTATGTATATAACATCTACCGTTTTTTTGCATTGCACTGCAGCAGATACCCTAGCAGGATTCAAAATCTATATGTTTATAATATTCTGTACAGAGGTATATTTCTGCAACAGGGACCTTTGCTCATCTTGCTCATAGCACAATACAATACTACTTTAGTTGGTGTGTTCACCCACATTATTGATGGTTTTCAAACAAATGCACACACTGTCTCAGACATATGCTGAAAGATAAATACATTTTCTGGCATTTTTTATTACTAATGTATTTATTAATTTCTTCTTCGGTATATATGTACACCCTAAAAGTTGGGTTGGGTTAATCTACCTTGCAAATTAGGTTCATTTAACCCCGTGGTTAAGTTTGCTCATATTTGACCCAACCATGGGTTAAAACAACCATGCATTTTTAAAATGTGTATGTTCTTGCGAAAATCCAAGGATTCCTCCCAAATATGATATATTTATCCAAGAACCGTTTTGGTTATAAGCATTCTTCCAAATATCTTTCTCTGTTCGAAGAAATGTATTCAGATTTAGAACAACTCAAAGGTGAGTAATTGATGACAGAATGTTTGAACATTTTTGGGTGAACTATCCCTTCAATAAAAGAAATGTTATTTAAGTGCACTACATTTGTTCTCCAAGCCCACAGTAAAACCTTTTAAGTTCTGTTTGATGCTATTGGCATCGACATACTGTACCAAAACATACACAAGTTTACAGTTAGAGGCTGTCAGTACACTTTTATTTTTGGCTCACTCTTTAACCACTGAATCAGAATGTACACATGTTTGTACAATAAACCAAAGCTCCAAAGTCGACGTGCCTCGTCTCAGCATGTTGACAAGTGATGTGGCTCGCGACACGTTCATAAAAAGGTTGGCTGAGGACAGTGAAGTCCTTGCTCATTATCACTGGTTTTAATGTTATGTTGGGGTTAGCTTTGGGTTAGCATTCAGGAGCTTTTAGTAATGGCACGATGTCATGCCCATTGAGGATGAAGTTTGGACCCTGTGTCCCCTCTGGGCATCCAGCTGGAATGGATAAATCATATCTAATGCTGACATGAGAAACCCAGGTCAGCTGCTGTCAAGGATCCAAATACCAGGGGACTCTAGACATAGTAGTCTTATTTTCTTGTCAATTTCTTTGCAAGTTGTATTTTTATAAGCACAATGCGTTCAGCATTGAAGCGTTTAACTCATCACTACAAAAATCCAATAAATGTGCTCAATATTAAACAGTTGTTTTTCTGTAAAACAGTTAAAACCATATCTAACTGCATCAAAATCTGAATTGTGGAAACGTGTCAGGAAACAGTCAGATATGATATGATTTTAATCGGTGTCTTACATCATTTTAGCAAGCAATGTGGATGTATCTGATGGCAACTCTTTCTGATCAAATGAATCTGATTGTATTACTTAAACAAATGTCAGTTGTGTGTCAGTTCTTATAAGATTTGGATTTCATGTCTTTTCTTCACAGGAGAGCAGATCTCCCTCAGACAATGAGTGTTATTTTTCCTGTTATGGCTCCTTGACTCTCATCCTCTGAGATTTAATTACAGTCTCTCTTTCACCTGTAATTAGTGGGGCCAAGCCTCTGGTCCCTAATGTTCATTCACCCAGCGCTCTCATGGCTTTATAAATAAACACCAGACTTTCCCTTGCCTTCCTTTGGCACATCTACCGGGCTCTGCCAGACTACTGATGTAAACACAGTGGGAGACTGACTTTGATATTTACTTTTATCAGGCAGAATTTATCAGAATTATTTTAATATTATTGACTTATTTGAACAGTTTATTTGCAAAAACAGATAAATCAATTATTAAAAATGTACAAAAATCATGTTTTTATTTTGTTTTATCACGTATGTATTGTGTTAGTTGGCTGTATGTGTTTTTTGAGTTATTATTACTTTATCAAAGCTACCAATCTGCAGTTTGATTGATATTACTTGGAATGCACAATAAAAACATGATTGAAAAACATACTTATTTATTTACTTTTTAAATGTTTCTGTTTTTTGATTTTCATCAAAATGTTGCTCTATGTTGCTCATGTGGCAGGTAGCCGTGTAATGAGCGGATTAATGTACAAGCAGCCGGCTGTTATCGCGAAATAAGGCCCTTCAGACCCTCTTCTGTGATAACAACTGGCAACCTGTACATTATCCCTTTCTTGACTTAATTAAATAAACATTTAAGGCAGCTTAAGTTTGTAACTATAGGTGAATTTTTGCTACATTGCAGTGAATGACAGAATTTTCATTTTCTGGTACACTGTCCCTTTAAGTGTGTGTTATGGAAATTTAGAGAATGATGTTGATGGATGTGGGTTTGATTTTATGAGTAAAAATGATCCAATTTTGCAAGTTTGTCCATGCCAAAAACATGATAATTTAATACAAAATGTATAATGCAGATTATTTAGAGAGTTCTAGAGAGCAACAGTGCAGGGCCAAATGAACTGTTCAGGTGGCAGGTGGCATTGGACTTGATTGACCTGAACGTTTTGCCAGGTGGACAGACATGGAAAGGGCTGTGGCCAGGGTAAGAGGTCTGGTTGGTTATGATTGAGCTGGGCATTTCACGGCTCTGGAGTGGCACAGGTCATGAGTGGAAGGCTGCTGGCACCAGACGATTGTGTGTTTGGACCTGATGATGCACTGCAGCTTGTTTGTGTGGCAGGCAGATGAAGCCGGGCTGTAACTGATGGACTGCGAATGGATTCAGTGAGGCCAGTGTGAAATTAGATCAGTATTGGTTGGAAAAGGTGCCATCCTCAGAAGGGCTTTGGGGATTTTAATAGTGACAGTAGTCGTCTCTTACAAACTATATGTATACTTAAGTTCATTTTATAAAGTATACTTTATGTAGTATGTATCAATGTACTAGTATACTTGTATGCATACTATTTTTCCATACTACGTTGAACAACATTTTCTAAAGTTTCTACTTTAAGTGTAATTCTCGTGAACTTTGAGTACACAGTGAGTTTACAACTACGCTTTTGTTTGAACTTTAGCTGTAATACAAGTGGGCTTATAGTTTACTTGTTCAATACTTGTTCATGAACGTACTAGAGTATGATCTCAGTAAACTAGTTTGGTACTTTTTATACTTCAAGCATGCTTATATACTTAAAGTATTTTCTAAATTAACTTAACATCATACTTATAGTTTATTATTTCTAGATTATTTTTGCACTGTAAGTATACTACTATGTTGCTATTTAAGTCATTTTATACTTAAAATAAACCTTCAACTATACATTTAGTAGTACTGACCACTCCACACGTCCGCCATCTTGGAAAGGTCAACAACATTGCACAACTTCTGGTTGTACAGTGAACCATAAAAATTTAAATTTGTGAAGAAATTGGATAATCTCTCACAGTTGAGATTTGGTTTGTATTTGTTCAATAATACAGGTTTTGTATCATAAACTATCCTGCAGGGAAAAAAACAATAGAACCGTGCCTAAAAACACAATAGGCAACTTATTTATGGATTTAATGGTTATAATGGGAATGGGTATGGTAATAGGTATTGGTTTTAATGGAAACTATAATAGTGCCTAGTGGTATGTGATGGATTCTATTGGTGTTATCTGTTAGATTAGTCCAATTGCAGAAATGCTCAAAACGCGGTATAAAAAGTAGTAATTTTGCTAATTGTTTATAATAGCATTTCAATGGAACCCATAAAAATTCTGGGAAGGTTTCTGTTGGATTTCCGTAGCTTTTTCAGCAGGGGTGACTTTTTAATATTATTCATTTTGTTAAACGGTGTTACTTTAGCAATTATAATATTTGGTTCAACACAATGGCACATAACATTTGATACGGTTGCAAACACACCGTCACCTTGTTCTAGTGTTTTCACAGACCGTTCCAATATGGTGGACTACCACATAGAAACATCTGCTAATGGGGCATTTATGTATACTGTAGGCTATATCTCTATGTGTGACACCACCAGGACACCAGTATGTCATGCTGGGTACCCGCATCCATGTGTCGTTTCAGCGGAGAAGGTGTGAAGTCACCCCGAGAGCTTCGTGAAAGTACAAAGAACAAAAGTGCTGGCCCCAGTGAGTTCTCACCTCACCTTCCTATTGTGAATGCAAGGGACATCATTTCATTCGCTCGGCCAATCGACACGCTAATCATTACGGTCCCTCTCCTCCTTTATGCACTTTGTGAAGAGCTAGCTGACATGAGCGTCTGCTGCACAAGACGTCCAAAGGGGTTCAGACATCTTGGGTTTGTGAGCGGCTAATTCCGCTAATACAGATTAGCTCCTGTGGGAGCTGGGTATTGATTGAACAACAAAGACAGGACGGAAAGAACGCTCCAACATTCAATTATCCACACCAGTAGACATGAAGCCATCTCTTCTCATCCCGCGTCTATTTTCCTGGAAGCATCTTGATGGGGGAGGAAGAGGGTCGGTGTGGCAGAAAAGGACATTCTCGGTTTATGTTATTGTTTTGCGATTTCAAATGAGGTTGGATGTGTCCGCCATCTAGATTTTGATATATTTTCATTAGAGTTTATACATCTTATGTGTTTGGTTGTTAAAAACTGGTGTTTACCTGGCAAGTAATGGTATACAGGTGTATTGACTTTACCACTTGCTCAGTTTTGTTTGCTTTTGTTCCTCCCTGTTCTCTTCTGAAAATATAATTTAGCCTGGGTTGCTGGGATTATAGTTCATGCTGGTCTCTCGGTCTGACCATCTGACAACCCATCTCAGGCTGGTCTAAGCTTTTTCTCCAGGATAGGTAGTCATATTTTGTGACCAGAGTCAAGATTTGAAGTCTGAGGTCATTTAACTCAAATGTGCTCTCATTCCCTGGTTGGCTAAATCTATTCATTAGCTTTTACTCTAATGGAGCTCAGGTATTAACTTGGCGGGTCTGGTGCTCAAACTCTACTCATTTTACCTGGCAAATGACACGTGAAAGCTGTGCAAGCAACAGATGTGGAGCTGAGATCACACCCTGACAGCACTGGCAGGTCTTTATCATTATTATAAACGAATCAAAGAATCGCTTATGTGAGTAAATTAAAGGGTAATGATGAGTGCCCATCAGACCAAGGTGTGATAAAACTTGTCGAACTGCTGTCAAAAATGTCATAGCAGGGTGTGAACTATTGGGGGGGTCCCTCTGATCCCTCTAATTGAGCCCAGTCTTTAAAAGCAATTTAAAGTTAAGGGACCGTCATAAACGTTCATGATATTTACAACATGTTGTGTTTCAACAACGTTGATAAGAATGGTAATCTAACCTTTAAGTAACCTCAAAAGTTGAATTGCAGGTTAGTCAGGCTATATATTTCACGTAACTAAACAGATGCTCAGAAAAAGGACATTCACATTCAGGAGGTAGCTATAGCAACAGTAGACTGCTCAGGCACTTTTGTCAAGATCATTATTGTACTGGAAACTGACAAAACATAAGTGTCATTATTTCTTCACTAAAGATTTACAACAGATACTGTACTTTGCTAAGATCTTTTGTTATTATCATGAACGTTGTGTTGACAAGTAACTAGTAGACAATTCTGAAAGTCACTGTATGTTTGTACAGTCGTGGCCCAGTGGTTAGAGAGTTGGACTCATGACCAGAAGGTTGCTGGTTCGATTCTCAGGGCTGGTGGGTAACGGCTGAGGTGCCCTTGATCAAGGCACCTAACCCCCACTTGCTTACTATACAAAATGTACAAATGTATAGTACAATGTAATGTAAGTCGCTTTGGATAAAAGCGTCTGCCAAATGCGTAAATGTAATGCTAGCCGTGTCAATCTGAGTTGAGCAAATCCTTTATAAAAAAACATTTACACTTCTGATGACATGTCAATAATCCTGATACTTAAATTCATAATATAAAAGCCCATTTAAAGATGAATTGTTTACTTGGCTGTAGAATGTCATGTAAAGTTTTGTAATTTTTAGTGAGGACATTAGATATGTTAGGCATCTCAGTCAGGTGTATGAAGAATATACAGTATTAGAAAAATGGCTTGCAATGAATGCACCTGCACATTACTGTGTATGTGAATATATACGTCGTGATTTACGTTATATTACATATACCCCTCTGAGTTAATGTAAAGTGTGAGATATCACCTCTGGAAAGAAACGGACGCTCTCAGTGGAAAGTTTTCCTGCTGTTGTATCTATAACATGTTTTCCGCTGTGGCTAGGTGTCATGAAAGCTTAATGTTCATTATAGCAGCGGGGCAATATTTATTTTACGATTCTTCTTGCACAAGAGGATGCACAGCACACTTCTTCATAAATAATACACGTCAGACCCTTGAAATCAAATGAAATATTTAAGCGCTCTCTGCTGTGTAGATACTATGAATGAATGACTATCACACACATTTACCTCAAAGAGACAAATCGAGTTTTTTGGTTTCAAATTCTTTTACATTGGTTGAAATCAGTGTTGAAAACCTTACCCCAAATCATAATGATAAACTTACATGCTGGTAGTGGTGATTTTCTGCTCTTTATTTTATTTTACCTGTTTATTTTTATGGACATTAATGCTAAAACACAACACTTTGTATAATATCAATACAGAAAATTCCTTCACATTGCATACTGTATTTTGATTTATAAGTTGACGTCATTTGACTTTGACCCTTGTGATAAATAGTGCAATAAGTAACCAGCAATTTTAGTTTTAAACAGAGGCAGAAGTTATGATTTGCAGCTTTAATGTTACTAATCTGTTTGCTTGACCAATGGCATATAAGGGAGCGTTTAAAAAACCTTTTTAAATACGGATCAGATTAATTTTTGCCAATCCTGGCATTTACTGATAACCGAGCTGCATGGCAATGCCTTTATTTAACCACCTTTGCAGAATAAAAAAAGTTCTCTGCTGTTTTATTCATACACGATGACAGTTACCCTATTCCGAATTAGCTCGAAGTGCACACTTTTCTTTTAAAATGTGCTCACAGTTGCAGAAATATACATGTTAAATGATATTCATAAGGTCAACCGTGGATAATCTTAAAGAGTACATGCTTTATGCACTGTAATATTCTCAATTATTCCTGCAGTACTCAGAGAATGTCAATGGAGTTACACTGTAATCTGGATCTTCCGGTGTAACAGTTCGGTCTGACAAACAATGGCATGTGTTTTATAGGGCGTCTTAAATATTTTATAAATATTTTATTCTGGTGGTGGATATTTTGAATGTCATATTGAGTTTATGTATGCCACCATGCATCTGTGATTTACCGTGTCCCTGTATGACTTTGCCATGATCTCGTGTGCAAATATGTCTGTGGTTTGCATTTAAGATGTGATATTAATGACCAAAACATAACAGAATGGAATTTGTATACTCACCCAAACAGTCATCGCAAACTAGGTCAAATGCAAATGCTCAGCGCTTTCCTCTGAATAACCAGAGATCTGTTCTGAATTTCACAAAATTTGAGATCCATCGCGGAGGTACAGTGCTTCGCCGCTAAAGTTAGCAAGCTGAGAGAATAGCGTGTGTTTATCCCAGCAGATAAATTGCGCAAAAGCACAACTTAAACCGAATATCCCAGACTTACGTCCGAAAAATTTGACGGTTGGAAAGCGAACCAGACATTTTGAAGGATTAGTGAAAGGCAGTCAGTCATTGTAGGGAACTTCCATTTACTGTTATACCCAGCAGGAGCCCTGAATCTCATACTGTAACAACAGATCTAATCCTCCCAACTGTTTACAGCAAAAATGACCCTCCTGTTATATTACTCCCCTCGTGTCAACAGATTTAGACATTTAGAGACTGGCTTTTTTCCAAGGCATTGTTAGGTCTGCTGTGAAATTCTAAAACTGCCAGTTAGTTGACAGCGTGGAGTCTGTAGGATAAGAAATGCTGAGAAAGTTTTCATTACACAGCCTGTCCTCTGCAACACTTTTCCGCAGGGACTTTAAACTACTCGCCCGAGAGCCACATTCAGCCCGCAAGATATTTTCAAATAAGTATTAAAGGCATAGTTCACCCAAAATAAAAAAATTGGTACTAATTTCTTTCTTTAATGGACAAATTTAAGGGACTGACAGAAGAAAGATCTCTCTGTTGTGAGATCTCAATTATTTCTCCTAGACCTCAATGAATTTAAATGGAGACCAAAGGGAAATGTTTGCTTTAGTCACCTAGATATTTCTCCTGAGGAAAAAGAGGCAGAAATCGCACTAATGTCTCCATCAGAGTTTCAGCAGAGATCCCAACAATGTCACAAACTTAGTTCCAAGTCTGCAATCATATGATAGATCTCAATATGAAATCAAACATTTCTCATCACTTTTACCCAAGTCCAGATTACTTTACCTATGCAACATGTCTCATTTGTTTCTATTTTTAATTCTCATAAGCCATTTAAGGGGAAACATCCAAGACTACATTGATACTTAAAGGTCCAGTGTGTAGTTTTTTGGAGGCTCTATTGACAGAAATGCAATATAATATACATAACTATGAGTTCAGAGGTGTAAAAAGACCTTATATAATGAAGCGTTATGTTTTTCTTACATACTACATATCTACATACACCACGGGTCCCCTACCTCATTGCTAGATGCCGCAAAAAAATTACCTTTAAATAAAACACAACTGAGATATCCATCAAATCTCCTATTGACATTCATATTTTTTCAATTCAATTTCATTTATATAAACATTTTTACAATCTGTCAAACAGCTTTACAGAAAATACATTATAGCACAAAATAGTTTTTGCGTAGCCAGACCATTCATACTCAAATTTTGACCGCTTTTTTTGGCCAAGGCCCACCCAAGAGGCCACATGACTGACAGGTAAAGCAACCAATCACGTTTCGATTTGTGCTGCGTCATGTTTACGGTAGCAGACAGACAAACGTGTCAGAAGTTAATAGCAACAACGTTTTTGAGTTTATGCAGTGAATCTAAATTTAAAAAAAAGAGCGTTTCGATCGATCGTGATGAATTCTTATTGGAGCCGATGTAAACGCAACAGCTTACTCCTCCTTTCAGAGGGCTTCGTGTTGTTTCCAGGCAGACTGTTAAAGAATGCGACATACTATTTAACAATAATTAATCATTTGTTTCTGAAAAAGTTCAATGCATTCACAGGACATAACACCTTATAGCAGCTACTGTGTGTTTACATGTGACTAAAAAGACGTTCACCTGAGTTAGAAAGGTCTCATTCTGTTTTTTAACATTACATATGAGCTGAGGTTTTGGCATTTATTGTTAACATCTCTACAAACTGCACTGTGCTGGCGGGATGAGGTTTGTTGATCTGCACTATAAAGAGCTGATGAGAGTGTGTATGATGTGCTGACCTGTTGCTGCAGCCCTCGGGGCCGCGTGGAGAGATCAGAGACGGCAAGACAGCTTTACTGGAACCCTACTGAGCCGCAGGTCCCCTCCATCATCTCTCTCTCTGTGTGTGTGTGTGTGTGTGTGTGTGCTTGAAACTTGCTGACACTTTACAGAATCATGTCTGATAAGAGAAGAAGAAAGGCTGGCTGTATTTTAGGTGGTTAGGTGGGACCATTATAACCCTCCACATACACAAATGTGTGTATGCATTTGCTTATCAGCACTAACAATCACACGAACACGACTTTTTCACTCAGTCGTGTCGTTTTAGTATCGCACACACACCTGCTCAGGCCACCTTGCGAGGACTTTTCCTCACGGGGGCCGTGAGCAGTGAATCCCCCATGGTTCTTAGCTAATCCCTTCCTGGGTTAATACAACTATGACCTCCTTCAGCTCTGCTCGGTCTGATCCTATCTGCTCTCTCTGGCCAAAGTGGACTTCAGTTGATTTCAAAGCTCTGCCACAGCAGTAATAAAACCCAGAGGCGAAGCGCAGAGCAGCAAGGCCAATCTGATAGAAGGAAAGACGGCCATTTGCCACGTCCTGTGAGTCTTATTGCAGTCATTTCGGGAGTTACTAGTATATGTGTTTTGGGCGAAGGGGTTAGAGTGAATTTGCTCTATTTTCGGTGTTGTGCTGAGTTCTTTTTATACCTCTTGAGGGGGTAAGGAGTTAGAAATGGTGCGATAAATTTCAGCCTGTTTATTGGTCTGGGCTATTTATTGGGTTCGAGCTGAAGTGCGTAAATTCTGCGCCACCAGCGACTCAAAACGGAGTTGCAAAAGCAACTATAAAAAATTTCAGGTACTGACGAAATCAGTCCTCATTTATTTCTTTCACATTCTAGAATACAGAAGACCAAAAAAACTGTAACATATCTGTAATATATCTATGTTATATAGCTAAGATTTCCTGTAACTCAGTGGTTAGATCATGGTGCTAGCAACGCCAAGGTCATGGGTTCGATCCCAGGGATTGCACATATTTAGAAACAAATGTATAGTATAGTGCAATGTAAGTCACTTTGGATGCCAAATGCGTAAATGTAACATGTACTAAATGTAGCAATTTTTTTACTTTTTGAAGTCTCACCCAGAGATGCTTTTTAGATGGTATTGGTTCAGTTCTGACATCTTCACATTCTGGGATCGTGTTGGCTGTTTTTTGCTTATTATTCAGTCATATTACAAAAACAGTAGTTTTGTAATGACTATTGAAATTATTGTGTTGGGACAGTAATATTTTGTCTACAAGAACTATTTCAGACATTTAAGCATATACCTTCAGATCAAAATATTTTTTAGATGTCAGTTAAAAGGTAATATGCATAATAAAAAAACAATAAATTAATAAACCATATTTAAACAAATATATTTATTTTTTGTTTTTACCCTATTTGAATTTCCAAATGTTTAAAGTTTCCTAAAGTTTCCCTAATTCATAGTGGTTTTTATTATTTAAAAATCTCTTTTTTATGCTCTTTATGCTGAAATCATTTTAACATTGGAAATGCCACACATGATGTTTACCTACATGATCATCACACAAGTGATTGACATGACTTTTTATCACAAAATATTTGTATTTATACTGTATTCCTACATTAATCCATTTAAACTGTACACTTTGAAAGTTTTAAAGTGCAGCATTACATATTGCCCTCCAGTGCGAGTAATGCTAGGAGCCGTGCACACATTGAGAAAGATGTGTGTAATTGCGTTTGGCAGATTAAGCTCTTGGTTTTGTGTGCCTTAGGCTAGCTGGCATGTTTGTGTGCCCATTTATGCCATGTGGCACCCCGGGCCACACAGCATTCCATGTGGCACTGTCATCTTTGTTGACATGGGCACCAGTGCGGTCTCGTGTTGTGGAAACCCAGTGTACGTGATGAAGCCAAAACGGGCCTGACGTGGGATGTGCTTGGAGAACATGCCCCGCAACAGCTGAAGACAAGGACAGAAGCAAACGTGTTACTGGATTGCAGTGCGTTTCCATTTGAAACCTACTTTTACAATCCCAGCGCTAAACTAAATAGCTTTGGGTGTTATTCAAATGAACCTCCCCTGATATAACCTTATGATGATAGACGAGAGACTGCGAGACCTTCCAGTCAATGAGGAATTGCAGTTTTATTTAGTCTTCAGGATGAACCATCAGTTAAAATCAGGTCATACCGTCTACTATGTGCTTTTTTTTATTAAAAGATAATAAAGAGATTTGCAAGCACAGAGCCGTTTAATGGTTTCTTGATGTTAAAGATCAGAATATCAGGTTGCTGACGGATGTGTTTAGCTGCAATGCTTACGGCAAATGTAACTTACTCAAACGTTTATAATGTTTGGTAAGGGGAGGATTCACATAATTGGGATTTTAGACGGGATGAGAGCTCAATCACAGGGTTTTTTTTGTAGGGGTTGAGATGAAAGGCAATTGCAATGCATATGTCATCAGTTCACATGAGGTTGCGTCAGTGTGACTTTTTCAATTTGGAGTACATTTACAGTGAACTGAAATGCACTGTTCCATGTATTATAGACCTCAGGAGATCCAAGAAAGAGAAGGTGTTATAACATAATATAAGAAAAATACATTGTACACCATAAGGTGTCACGATTTCAGATTTTCACTGCGTGGTTATCGTTGCCGAACAGATTCGCGGTATTATCGCGATATTTATTGCAATGTTTTTAAAAAGAAAAGTAAATGATGCCATCAAAAAACAAAATCATCTTACATTTTGTTTATTTTGTGTTTTGTCTGACATAAGGAGATCCAAGGATTACCATTTTAATGTTGTATCTGAAACTTTGTATTACTGGCACTTCTTGTGAATATCCTCAATTGTAAATCGCTTTGAATGAAAGCACCTGCCAAATGAGTAAATGTATATGGAAATATCTGTTAACAGATTACACTTACACTTACATCGATATGAATGAACAGCTAAATAAGCTGATCTTAGTATGCACCCCAAAAGCTGCAATCTAGGTTGCAAAGTTCGCTTGTCTTCTCCTGGTCTGATGTGTCGCAGTAATGAAAGGACGGAGAGACACTGTTAGCGTTGGATTTAAGGACCGCCGTACGGATATCCATCAGGTGAATCACAGAGCACATGGCATTGCGCTCTGTTTGTGTGTGTTTGTGTGTGTGCTTCAGTCTGGTCGCTCTGTCTCCAGGGCAGATTATTGCTGCTGCCACGGTGCGCTGGAGAAATTGAGCGAATGAGGACCAGCGTTTGAGAAATGCTTACCTTATGTAGCCTGGGACCAAACAGATTCACTTGGGGGGCTGTGGCACATTTGCCGGCCCTTTTCAGTGTGTTATAAATGTGTGTGTATGTGAATATCTAGATGCCACTAGGGTTGTACTAGGTAGGCTACCTTTATTTTGGGTTGGGTTGTGCTACATTTGTTTGTCAGAAATAATCATTAAGTTTTAAGTGTTTCAACTGCTGTGTGATTAAAAAAATGTTTCTGAATGCCCCTCAAGCTGTTCGGTCTCACAACAGGTGGGCCAAAATGCACGAAAGATGTTAAAGTTAAACATCTCGCATCCAGATATATGGGAGAAAGTAAGCATTGCAGTGTTTGAAACACCGCATGCGCTTTGTTTGCCCAAGCGCTCCTGCAAAAGCACACCATGCTATCTTTCAAAATCACCTCCAAGGGAGTCATGTTTACTGTTTCTAGCATCTCTGATATCAAGTCACTTTCTTTGGCGAGACCTTCACTGTTATTGTCTCACACACAATCTGTCTCGTCCTCTAATTGCATCTTTTCTTTCGGTGCTCGCTCGCGAATACTAATGCACCTGCACGCCGGCGCACGCGTGCGGTGGGCTTCTAACATGAGATGGCCAAGAGCCATGTTTGGAAATTTATGTTTTATGTCAATGATTTCCAGTTTAAAGCTTGTAGACCGACATTTAAAACTGTCATTTTGAATGTTCATGTTAAAGCTGCAATCTGTGAATTGTTTTGGTTGTTGAGCAAGTACAAAAAAAATCAGTCACTACGATACGTTTAAAATACTTATTTCTAGGGCTGTCAAAAGATTAATCGTGATTAATCGCATTCAGATTAAAAGTTTGTGTTTACATAATAGATGTCTGTGTACTGTCTGTGCATATTCATTTTGTATTTATGAACACAAACACATACATGTAGGCTTATATATAATATATTTAGGAAATATTTAGATGTATTTATTTATATTTACCAATAATTGAAATGTTTATTAATTTTTATATTTTTTTGTTTGTTTTTTTAAATACAAAATTAATATGCACAGTACACAGACATATATTATGTAAACACAAACTTTTATTCTGGATGCGATTAATCGCGATTAATCGTTTGACAGCCCTACTTATTTCTAATTTGCAGGAAAATGTGTTTGATGTAATCTGACTGCAACCCATGTCAAGATAAGTATGTAAAGTAAACAGCAGTTAAATTTTTTTTTTATATAAAAATCTACAAAATAAAAATATTTTATAAATAATACAATATTTATTTATTTATAATATTAATATATTTATACATTTAAAAAAAGTTGGCAAAATAGAGGCAAAAGTTATGGGTTGCAGCTTTAACATATTTATTCAAATAAATCTTCTTTCATTTAAGAAATTTCTAATGATAACAGTTAAAAAGTTAAAGGGCTAGTTTATCCAAAAACTCTCTCACTTTCTCACCCTCAGGTTATTCCAAATCTGTATAAATGTCTTTGTTCTGCTGAACACAAAGGAAGGTATTTGGAGGAATAACAGATCTCATCCACCATTTACTGCCATAGTAGAGAAAATAAATACTATGAGAGTCAATGGGGGATGAGATCTGTTTGGTTACTCACATTCTTTCAAACATCTTCCTTTGTGTTCAGCAGAGCAAAGAAATACTATCCATACTTTACTAAAACTATCCCTATAATAAGCATGCCAATATAGCGTTGTTTGTATACTGTTTTTGTATGGCTATTATTAATAGTTTTCTTCTTTTCAGACCCACACACATTTCCCCCGGGCTACATTTAGGTCAAGTCTGAGATTCTGCCAACTCTGTAAATTCTGCCGTGTCACGCAGAGGCTTGTATATCTCTCTCCGTCTGTCTCGCTCTCTCTTATTCCCTATTCACTTCTTCTTTCGCCTTTCAAACTGATGCAACACTGATTTAACGCCGCCGCACCTCAGCCTCCATCCTATCATCCTCCTCTCTATTCTATCAGCACGGGATGTTGGATAGAGGGAGGAAACAGATTAATAAAAGAGAAAGGGGGGGGGGAGCGTTGCCATCGGGCTGTTTTGAAAGCGCTGGCGTGTGAGGGGTTCCAGTCTTGAGTGTAAGCATCGCTAATTGTTCGCAGGGGCGAGTGCCTCATGTATTATGGATCGTGTGCGTATAGATAGAGGGCACGTGGAGAAACTACAGACGTCTATCCCGGTGTGACTCTGCTTTTATATGGCAACGCCTCCGCTTGAGATTAAACAGCCTTGAGGGCTCAGGGACCCCGGGTTTACGCCCGTGTTTTCCTTTTCTTGTTGGATTATCATTCGTTTGTAGATTCACTCGCTCCACAGGTGTCATTGATTTTTGCTTGAATGACACTTGAGTGTGTCTGTGCATGTGTGCCATCTATGTTTCCAATTCAGCCGTTCTCAAACCAGGATGTCATAACATAGTCATCGTTCAGATTTTAAGTAATACAAATTAAGAGAGGCGCACAGATTGACTTCAATCCATACTTTTTTATTAGTATATGTGTTGCCTCGGTATCGAACGCAATGCTGTACCAACTGAGCTACAGTCAAGTTGGTTTGCATGTGCATGGGTTGTTTGTCCTTGTGTTTTGTTAAAACCATTTTAAAACATACAGCTTTGTCCATCAAGACTCACATGCCAACAGGACCCTACAGTGTCACAGAAGAATGCATTCAAATGCACCGGGTCTTGTGATTGAAGTCAATGGGTCGAACAGTGAGAATTTCCTAAGTCATACCTGCAGGGCACAGAGCCGCGGTCCTCACTGACCAAACAGCCCATTAGTGATGCATATGAATGAGCTACAACAGCTAATAAAGGAAACGAGCAAACAAGATTTAAAGAGCTCAGCCGTACGCTGTAGTGAACTGTACGTTAATTCTCTTTAAACAGACCCTTAACTTTACATGATCTCTTTTCCATCTGTTCCTCTTTGTCTAAACGCAGATCTCATCTAATTGTAAATGATCGTTTAACCGTAGGGCTTCACAAGGTCGTAACCTTCAGGCATCACAGATATGTCAACACAATAAGACCCTGTTCATTAAGTCGCTACTGAGCTTCGTGGACAAGATGCGTCATTGAGTTGTGTTGATATTTAAGGGACACAGTTTTAGACTCATATTCATGAACTATAATGCTTCATACAGTAGATTATGATGGGTGACAATGATGAATATCATCTGCAGAACACACAAAAAAAGAAGATATTTTAAAGTACATTGGACTCCACTGTACTGACACAAACCCCTGAGACATTTCTCAAAATATCTTCTTTCACAGAGGAAAGGAACATATATATGTTTTAATCACAACAAGGTGAATAAATGATGACAGAATTTTCATTTTAGGTCAATTATCCACAGAGCCTTCCTGTTGAAAATGTTCTTCAGACTATAAAAAGATAAGAAAGTATTTGTGTTATTGGTAAATTACGGAATTTAACCGTAAACAAAAGTACTTCCACATTTTTCATTTTTATACCTATTTACACTACAAGTCCAATGTTTTAGTGAAAGTGAGTGAAATGTTTCTCATTACAATGTTTTGATCTGAAGGTGTGCACTTAAATGTATGAAATGTTTCGTAGAAAAAATAGATGGAAACTTCTTCAATATTGTTGAAAAAGAATCTCGGAGATGCTAAAATATAAAAAGTTTTCCTTTCTTTTCAGCTTTTGTTTTTTTAGTTTGCAACATCGCAATTCAAAGCTCCCTTTGTGTTACTCCACAGCAAAAATATGAATAAGAAAGTAAATGTTTTAAAACTTATAAAGCACTAAATAACTACATATAAAAATTAAAAGTAATTGGTAAACATTTAAGGTTCTCTTTTGGCATCAAGAAGCCTTAAAAGTATATTCTCAATTAATCACGCTATCCCAAGTAAGGACCCCTCTAAATAGCAAACCAGAAGCTATGTAGCCACGTTTCCATTTTGCGATATTTTGTAAATATCGCTAAAAAACTATTGCGAAATTACGGCGTTTCCATTAACCAATATTATGCGACAAAAATTCGTCCTCTCGCGATAATTCGTCCAAAAATAATGGCGAAGTCCGTCTCATCTTCGGTCCAGAGTCAGACATACCGTGCCATCTTTAAATAATGATCATGTGACTTTTTTCGTATGCCATGTGACCTGTAAATGGGAAAAAAGCTTTTCTGTTGCACTTTTGAATTGCCTGAAAAACCACCTCATGCGAGCGCAAAAAATGCGATAAATAGGAGTTATTTTCAATTTAAAGGGTAATGGAAGTGCACTTTGTGACAAACTGAGCAAGATCTATTAATAACAGTGATACAAACACTGTGTTAATGTCAGGCCTTCCACCCATACTCACCTGAGTACAAGGCCAACCAGACCATAATCGCAGAGCTTAGCCCAGGCTATGGAGTTTTGTATGAGGTGTCCATGCTTCTTCTCACCGGGGCAACCAGAAGGTCTAGAAAAGGAATTGGCAGCTTAGTCTCAGCCAGGCCGGCATTCCAACTCTGTGCACCATGGGAAATATACAAATGATTTGAACCCATTACCTGTGTGGGTGTTGTGTGAGGGTGATTTAAAGTACATTTTTACATTTTATGCATTTGGCAGACACTTTTATGTAAAGCAACATTTTTTTATCAGTATGTGTGTTTCCTGGGAATCAAACCTGTGACCTGTGTGTTAATGCAATGCTTTACCAATCGTGCTACAAGAAAGTAGAATGTTTTTTTATGTACCTCATGTTCATATGTGTGTAGGTGTATAAAACAGGTGAATTCATTTGTTTCTCCCATGTTTGTCTGCTTTTTCAAGTGCGTTTAAGTGTTTCACGATTGCCCCCTCGACTATTTTCGCCACTCTCGGCTTTCAAATTGTTGCTTGTAGCAAGCGTCTTCGTGTAGCATGCGGTCTCTTGTGTTCTCGTTCGTACTGCTTCGCTCGTCCCGGTGAAATAACTGTTTCTCTCTCTCTACCTTCTTGCTCTTCTTGTTTTCTCTAGTTGGCTGCTCCAACGCTGCATAACAATAACAAGCTGGAGTGCGTGTCTGGCTGAGACTAATGCCTTCAAACACCGCTTTCTGCACTTCTCCTCAGAGACGCATCTTAACCATCCTCAAAAGACACCCCTTCCCTGTGCATAATCCCCCTAAAAACACGCTCGTATGCGCCGTTTTAGTGCAGTGTCGACTGGGAAAAGAAAATAGTGGTATGTTGATGAACAGGTTAAAAGATTTAATTTATTAACTTCATATTATTTTAGGGTCAGTGTTTTTGAGGCTAATGTACAATAGACGCTTTGTTATTTTAAATAGTTTATACTGGATTTAGGCATCAGCTAAATTACTAAATGGAAATCTATAGTGGTGTAGGGTATTACCATGGCAAAAGTGCAGAAACTCTTTTTTGATGCATTGATTTACAGTTTTTTTGAACCATAATTTTACTATAAATTTCATGGGTAAAATATGTCTACTGGAGTGAGACAGTGGAAAATGTGTGGTTTACTACAAATACCACAGTTGAACGATAGTTACTGAGCCGTAAAACCGTGGTTACATTTCGTAGCTCGTACACAGTACTTGAAAAGCTGAAAGAGTTCCTCATAAAAATTAAAGAACGTTTTTTAATTTCCCACAAGTAACCACAAATTAACTGTGGCTTTACTACAGTAACTGTAAATTAAACATGGCATTTGTAGCAAAACTATTGTCATACACATGGAAATCAGTCAACATAAACATGGTTTTACCCTTTAACCCTTTAAAACCATGGTTAATTGGGGGTGAGGGGCTCTTAATACTTGTCAAATAAGCAACCACATAACAATACAATAAAAACCATTAAGAACACCTTAGCAACTGCGTGGTGATGCCCAGGCAACCACCCAAACACTGTAACATTGTGCTGACCACTTTTACTTGCAGAAAATGTCAAAATATAGTTGTACTGTTGCATCAGGGTCTATAGGAAAAATGTCACATTATTAACATGGTTTAGTGAAGTTGTTAAAACATAAACTTTGTAAACAACAAAGTCATTTTTTACTGCTTCATATGTTTGTCTCTCCTTACTCCTGTACTTTTATCTCTCTCATTGACACACAAACGTAGACGCACAGCGCGTGCGCTTTTACTTCAAAAACTACTAATAATCATTAAGCAAACATTTACCCCTAAGAATTCCGGGTCACATGCGCCGAGGTCGAGTCAGGTGACCGTGCAACTCACTTATTTATCCCAAAGGCATCATTACGTTCTCTCTTTTACACACACGCGTTTCCAAACACGTACAATCGCGGAGTTAATCAGTAAGCAAACATTAAGGACCCTTTGAACTTGTCTCACATGAGCCCTCTCTCGGTTTCTCTCCGTTCTGTCTCTGTCCCATATTTATCCACCCCATACATGTGCTGACAGAAGAGCGTGGGCCAGGGTTGAGGCTAGGAGCCAAGCTCTCTTCTTGTCAATTAAAGCTATCAGGCACCTCACACTGGCTCTTTAAGTGAGCCAAAGTTTAGCTGAAGGGCAAAAACTTTGACTTCCAGTGGCAGTCATGTGGCCGGGCAGCCTCCTCGCGCAGCTCCGCTCCGCGCCCCTTATCTGATTCCACTCCGCCAAAGCTGTTGACAGCACAGAGCCGGTTTGAAGAACAGCACGTCCATTCTCTGAGACGCCCTCTAAACATAGAGATGGACAGTGGAGCTTTATGTTATTATATCCTTCATGTATTTGCAAAGATTTTCCTGTAAGAATTTTCCTGTGACCCATCTGCTTCATTCAAACAAAAACGCTTGCTGGAGGGCGATTTGCCAAAACTCACCCAAGAGGAATATTGCTCAGAAGTTGCTCATTTGCAGCTCAGGAGGTTTAATAGAGTTCACAGTTGTGTTTCGTTTAAGTCTCGGGTGTTTTGAGAGGAAGAAAATAAAACAAATGAGACCATTGTTCAAATACAGAAAGAGTATGGAGGTGTCAAATGAATGTAGATTGTAGAGGTAAAATATTCTGGATTTGGTCCATTTAATGAGAAATGTTTGAGTTCATTTTGAGATCTTCAATACGATTGACTTTTCATTGCAGACTTGACAAATCTGAGCTCAGTTTGTTGAAACTCCAACGGAGTCGCAAGAGACTTCACCCAAGGGATATTGTTCACCCAAAAACAAAAATTCATCATTTACTCACTTTTGAGTTGTTCCAAATCTGTATAAATGTCTTTGTTCTGATGAACACAGAGAAAGATATTTAAAAGAATGCTTATAACCAAACAGTTCATGGCCACCTCTGACTACAATATTATGAAAAATTACGTAATATATATTTATTTTGTTCTGTTGAACACAAAATGAGATATTTTGAAGAATGTAGGACAGCAAAAAGTTCTGGAGTACTTTTGTGACCACCATTGTCATTTTTCCTACTATGGTAGTCAATGGTCACCAAGAAATGTTTGGTTACAAGCATTCGTCCAAATATCTTTTTTTTTGTTCAATTATACAGGTTTGGAACAACTAGAGAGTGAGTAATTCATGACAGAATTTTCATTTTTGAGTGAACTATCCCTTTAAGCAAAAATGTCCACTTGTTCTCCATTTAATCTCATTAATGTCTAGGAGAAATAATTGAGATATTAGAGCGATCTAATCTATCATGTTTCTTTCTTATGGTACACTAGATAGAAAGAAAGTTGTTTTTGTGCACGCAAATGAATCGCAATCCAACGCAATTCTCATACTGTCTAGGGTAGATCAAATTCCACATTCGCACAAATATACTTAAGCAAATACGCAAATCACACTGGCACAAACTCCAAACTACACTCCCTCAAACTCAATTACTCAGATACTTAACTAATCACACAAACGCGCTTGCTTCAATACACACTCTGATGGCTGATGTGCCCAGAAACAGACATAATGTTCCTCGAAACATCTACCCCCCTCGGCTCTGTTTTTGCTATTTAAAACTAAAATGCCCGGCTTCGTGCTGGCGCCGCGGCAGGCAGATTACGCACACAAAGGTTTGAATTGTTAATCTGGCAACCCACGCTAGCGAGCGGTGGGGGGAGATCTCGCACGAGCCCCACGATCGAGCTTATGTTCTCGCAATGGGGAGTCGGCAGTCTCCAACTGCGTTCTCTGACTCACCAACGCCAGTGCAGGGCCAATAACACTGCAGTCTACGCAGAGAACATTACGCCACGAATCCGCGCATCCTGCGAGAGTTGCAGTGGAAAAATGCGTGAGGGGGACGGGAATTTGCGTGGCTCGGGTACAGCGTGTTACTAAAGGACGATGGTAAAAAAAAAAAAATAGTCGCTCGGAGGACCTGGTTAAGATGTGGGAGTTTGTAATTTCATGAAGGAAAAAGTGTTACCCATATAAATAATAACAAATTAGATCTCTTTAATTTCTGTGACATCAGTGAGATTCAATAGAGAGCAAATTGAAACTTTTGTTTAGGTCTCCTGCATCTCAGATATTTATCTGAAGTAAAAGAACCAGAAATCTCCCAAATGTGTCTCCTTTAAAGTTTAGAAGGGTTCTCAATAATGTCACTAACTGAGCTCTGATTTGTCAAGCATACGATCAAAAGTCAATATTGTTGAAGATCTCAATATGAACTCGAACATTTCTCATCAAATTTACCCCAAATACAGATTGTTTTACGTCTACAATCTACATTCACTTCCTCCATACTCTTCATATATTTTAACAATTGCTTCATTTGTTTCTATTTTTATTTCTCCCGAACAATTTGAGGAAAACCATCTCAGAGCAACCTCTGAGCAATGATGTTTTCCTCTGGGTACATGCCACTAAAAGAGTAATGCAAAGGTCTTATTATTAATCATTTATGTTGATCAAAGTGATATTTGAATATGCATGTACATGAACTCATATCTTCCCCCAGGTTCAATGTGTTACCGATCCTTCATCTGACATGTTTCCCTAATTGCCATAAGCAGTCCAGCCCGATATTTATTCCCATATGCTGGCAAGATCTATTTTTTGCTTCCTTATATCCATAACTCAGATTGCCTTGTGGGACCACTAAACACACATTTGGGCACACCGCAGGGGAAGACCGCAGCTGTGAGGCCTCTTAGCAGGGCTTTGGCATCTTAAATCATGCCAATCATAATGCAATAAAAAAAACATCAGTCACGGCCATAGCCAAAGGGTGGCAGAACAGCCAGGTACTAGCCTTATGCACAGACCAACAGTGTTTAAACACCCCAATGCTCGGCAAGTGCAGTTTGCTTTGCTTCATTAAAACAGGAAGCAATCACTTAAATTGCCAACAACTTTCAATTTACATCTCTGTACATCACGACTTGCTACTTGTTATTGTTATCCTTACAAAAGAGTTTATTCAAGTGTGCTATTTGCATACAACTACACTAATCTAAAAGTAAGAAAGTATACTTTCATTCAAATTAGTATGTACTTCTCAGAAATGCTTCTCATTTGCCTTCAGTCTCATCAGACTGCTGTACAAATTAAAATCATAGTTGTGTACTTAAAGTTTACGATTACTATTACACTTAAAGTATACTTAAGTACACTTTTATTAAATAAAATGGGCCAGTTTAGTGCCAAGTCGTTTGGAAATATAGTACACTTAAAAATATACTGCTAGTGCATTGATATTAGTATACTTAATACATAAAGTATATTTAAAAATACATTTTGAATTTGAAGTGTATTGTGTTTGTTTTTGCTTGTGAAGTACAGTAGGTGGTATTGGGCGACATTTTTCTTGGACAAAATGACAAAAATGGACAAAAGTGCAATGTGAGTCATCAATAGTTTTGGTCTGTTTTTTGGAAGAGAGAAAGAGACTTGAAAGAGAATTGCAAATATTGTATATACGTTCAAAAGTTAACTTTTGGTGAACATTATTTACTGGACTAATCGAATCGTTGATTTAAATGAACCTATAAAATGTCCATATTTGACCCAAACATCGATTAAAACAATTTATTATTATTTTTAGAATGTGTATAAATGATCTCAGATCTAAAAACAACAACATTGGCTAAGAACTAAAGTTTAGCATTTGTACAGGTAAATAGGCATTAAAATTCAAAAAATTATATAACACACCATCACTCTGGAATTGACTCTATAGAGACGGGCTGATGCTAAAATTATGCAAAGACAATGGTCAAACCCAAATGGATTCAGCGCCATTTTGGCTAGATAACATAATTTGCCTGAACATCGATGTAACCCAATGAGGCTCTTATGTATTTTTACATATTTTTTTTGTTTTTGCATCAGGTAATTTGTGTATTTGGTTCTACTGGTGTTTCAGGAGTCATCTTCACCAAGCACAGCTGTACAGAAATGCAAATAGGAGCGATCTCATTTAAATAAAGAGTTTATCCATATGGGGGCCATAAAGAGGAGAGAGAGAGAGAGAGAGACCTAAAGCATATCTGGCATAGGTGCATAGTGGTTGGGGGAGTGAAGTGAATGATGGGAAGGTTGGGGGTTTTCTCATAGATCACATTGAGATTCACACGTAATGCTGTGATCGGATCAGTCAGTCAGTCTAATGATCTCTATTGATTCTGAACTGCTTCTCACAGCCATTATGAGTTGCTTTGACGGCCTCATATGTCTATGTTAGCCAAGGTAGACCTACTGCATGTGGTTACCTATATCTATTATGTATACAAACATATAAGAGTTCAAAAATACTTGCACAGACATTAAACAAGTGGCCTGTGGCATCAACATTTTAGGCAATGCCAATGCACGTTTTTGTATCTTTGCTGCATTATACTGTATGGTAATCATTTAGTAGCATGGTATATATATCAAAGTACCATGGTTTTTCTGGTGCGTAAAAGTCTTTTCATCAAACCTTTGGCCTTGGAAATATATCATCTATATTGACTGTAATTGTCCCAGTGGTTGTGTCCACTTCATCTGGACGGGCGCTTCTCAGATGAGATTTTCCTAGTCTGTTAATCAATAAGCCAGCAGGGCTCCCAGGGGTCAAACAGTGACGATAAATACACAAGCTCGAATGATGGAGACGGAAGATGGGGGATGGACGGCTGACTTCGGTTTCTTTCCTAATCCAACTTTTATATGTAACATTTAATACCGTAGCCATCGCATTCTCTTTACGGTGAGTTTATATGAAAATGAATCCACTTTCTTTGAAGTTGATTTGGAAGAAAAACATCAGCACAAGAAATGCACCCCATAAATGGTTCTACATTTTTTATATAATTGTATTTTTTAATAAAAAGAATCACATTTAATGTTTAAGGCTGTGTGCAAATATGATAATTTTCCACCCTCTGTTACTGCACGTATATGAAGCCTATGCAAATGACCTCTTATAATGGACTCTTCACTAAAGAATAGAAACGCTGTCATACAGGTCGTGGGTTTACTGTTAGGTCCAATATAGTTAGCACTTCCCCAGTCTGAATTACATTGTGACAGGTTCAAAACACCCAGTGCTAAAATGATTCTGAACTGTTAAGGTCAGACTGAAACGATTGGTAAAAATAAATGTAAGGATTTCATCATCTTTACCATCTGAGATAATGTTTTTCATCTAGTCTTACAGTAGTACAATCTTTTCTTCACCATGAGTGGGCTCGCCAAGCTTCTGATTTGCATTTGATCTTGTAAATGTGGGTGGCCATATGTTAATGTGCTCATGGATGACAATGATTTGTGCAGCTGAGTTTCAATAAATAGTCGTGCAACAATCCTCAGTGTCTGAAAGTCTGAAACTTTTATTTTTTAACTAAAAACATTTTAGCTATAGATGGTTTCAAAGCAACAAAGTAAACAAACGTTACTGCGCATGCACGCTTTTGGGACTCAAACTTAACTTTCGCAAAGAATAGAGTCCCTGTAGATTATTTCTGATAACAAGCAAAAGAAATAACAAGTAAATGACATTAGTCAGCAAGTTAAAAGTTTGTCTATAGTCAGTATTATTTTGGGTTACCAGTATAGAACCGTTACTTGACTAAACTTAATGCGACAAAGTTACACGACCCATTCAACTAATTCTTTATTTAATACAATTATTATACAATAGAATATCAATATAATTTATTATTAATATAAATTAAATTAAATATAAATAGTTATATTATAAGACACTAGCCAGACCGATCAACAAACACAGACCGGAAGTTAACTTCAGGCCAGGCGTTTGCATCCGATGAAACGGTCTATGGTCCATAAAATTGTATTGACATTGAATAAAAATGTAAACGTATTCCTCTGTTTGAATTAAAATGATTGTTTTCTAGCTGTCATTGCTTTTCCTTTTACATTTCAGGTGCAAGACATATTTTGTTTTCAGACTGATGAACAATGAACAATTCTGCAATTCATAAGGTCGAGCCTCATTTGAAATCTAAGCACTTTTTCCCTTCTCTTTCTCTTTGTTGTATTAAAAAGTAATTGCTTTGGTGAAAAAGTGCAGCGCCACAGATTTAGGTGTTATTCCACATCGGCCACATTAAAACTTCACACTCCTAAGAAGGCAAAACTAAAAGACGTTTGATATTAATAACTTAGCCTTTAGTCCGCAGAGAGTCAGGATGGTCATTAGATGCAGAATAAGACAAAGGGTGAAGTAACATTTTTCAAAAGTTGCTAATGTTAGCAAGAGCCCAATACGCCCGGACGTTATTGACTTGCACACCTTAATAGTAACACGTCTAGACATTTCCAGGCACAGAAAAGCCTCATTAATGAATTAAACACAGTGTGGCATCTGTTGAGATTACATCAGAATAGATCTAGATGAGTCGTGGGAAGCTTCGAAGCCCAACATGTTTTATATATTCCATTTCTGTCAGTGTGATATGTCCTGATTCCGTGTCTGCAAAGCTCTTGTCCCAGATATTAAACCTTTCTGCAAATTCTCCGCTCTGACGTTGGTGAACTTTTTAAGAGTTGCGAGGATAAAATAGACCTAGAACAATTTGTCTCGTATGATTAGTTTGTAGAGACCGGGCCTTAAAACTTTCAAGCTGAGCTTGCACTTTTTGTCGCTAAAAGCATCTTAAATGGTCCTCTTTTCCGTTGGCTTGTTTGTTCTTCTAGTTGGTGTCCCCCAAAGTTTCTTTTCATTCGTCCCATCTTGGTACTCAATCAAAGATTATCTCCTCAGCCCATAAAGAGCTTTGTCACTTCTAGATGTCTAATTCTGATTGAGAACCCTCCCTCCTTCTTTTTTGCCACCCTTTTTTGCCCAAACTAATCCATAGCCTATAGTTTAGGCTTTCATAGGAAAGATTACAGAGAAATAGCTATTAAGGCTTTGCCGCTATCAATTCTGATATCGCAAAGCCACTTAAGGGCCCAGCAGACTGGGTTAGGATTCTGGACCCAACTCTGCGGTGAGAGAGAGAGAGAGAGAGAGAGCGAGAGAGAGAGAGAGAGAGAGAGAGAGAGAGAGAGAGAGAGAGAGAGAGAGAGAGAGAGAGAGAGAGAGAGAGAGAGAGAGAGAGAGAGAGAGAGAGAGAGAGAGAGAGAGAGAGAGCGAGAGAGAGAGAGAGAGAGAGAGAGAGAGAGAGAGAGAGAGAGAGAGTGTTATCTTGCTTATAAAGATTACTCTGTGTTCTCTGCTGTAGACCTCACTTTGTTATCCTTTATTAAGATACTTTAAAAATATATTCATTGCATTCTCGACGCTCACACGTACATCAAACAAAACAAATGGACCAAATATTTGTTATTTCGTTTTCTATTTGGTTGATAGCACCGTTCCTAGGCCTCCCATCAACGAGACACTTTACATTGAACAAGCCCTGAGGAACACAGTTGGACGTCTGAATCCAAATGACCAACATAATCAGTGAAATCGAAAGCTAGCTATGACCACTTTACTTTAGTTAAGATACCAGATGTGAGAGGGATGTAGTACGTAAGCATGTGAGCTGAAGTGCTAGAGCTAACGTAATGGAAGCAAGGCTTAGGTTGTCAGGTCGGGCAGTGGGCAGCCCGCAGCGGAGCTATGCTGTCTTGTGACTGACTGCTTTGGATGTGTTCCCAATGACACCCTATACCCTTCCGAGAGCACCACATGTGACATCACCGAGGGAGGGAGGGAGTTAGAATTATGCTAGAGGTCATGCTGTGAGAGAGCATACGGTTTGGACATGCAGAAAGAGAGAGACTAGTTTTGATGTAGTGTTTAACCCATGGTTGGGTAAAATATGCACAAACAATGAGTTTAAATGAACCTGTGCTGTGTTTCAGCCCGTTGTTGGGTTAAATGCTTAACGCAGATATCATGGTTGCGTGACAACTATGGGTTAAAACAACCCAGCGTTTTTGGTGTATGTCTAATATTCTGAAACCTTGTATCTTCAAAATTAGTGATTTTTATTATTTGCCATAAATTATTATTATTAGTCACCTGTTGTCATTAGGTCTTGCAAATATCTAACCAATAAAAAGTTTTAAAAAGTGCTTGTCAACTTCAACAAAACTGTATTTATTCATTTAAAAAGTACAGTGTTTTTTCATTTTTTCTAAAAAAAAAACTGCGAATTTGGACGTCCGAGGTTTCAGAAGGACAGCAACGGTATATATTCTACAAAATTCTGGGTTATTTTTAAGAGACAAACCCAAACATTGGGTGAAATCTCAACCATCTGGGTAGAAAGTGTTTATATTTGACCCATCAATGGTTGAAACAACCCAACATTTGGGTTCTTTTTTTGACCCAATGCTGTGTTGAAAAAAAACCAAGCATTTTGTGTATGGTGTCCCAACCTGGTTAGTTAAAAATACTTTAAAACCAGCAAACAGGCCAGGCGGACAAGGTTGACAAACCAGCAAATCAGCTTAGTCTGGTTAAAGCGGTTTTATGTATGAAGGTGTTGTGAAATGTTCTTTGTACTCTACTGTGGAATCAACCTTTGCATTATTATCTCAGAGAGTCAATAGTACATCCATTGGCACTGGATACTGGCACGACTCGCCCAATTAAAGATGGTCATTAAGCTCACTGCAATGACAGCGTCTACGAGTAACTTACATTTATGAGCCTTGGCGTTTATGCTCTTTATGAGGCTATCTTTTGAAAAGTTTGAAATGTGTATGGTATTGAAATAAAACAAAAATGTTAGCATTTGATTAGGAATCATAAAGGAAGTGTTTAATATTAATGTTGGTTTAATTCCTAAAAAGTTAGAATTTAAAAAATACACTCTTTACCTTTAAAGATTAAACAAAATACAGAAATAAATCGTGTTCATTCTGTCTCTGTCACTAACTTTGCTGTCAGATTGATTTTATATGAAGCTAAGGTACATGTGACTGCAAATAAAGAAGCAATATAAAATACAGAGTAATATTACATTTTCTATTTACATTTTTGACTTTTTAATGCACAATATCCTGGTAGAGCCATTTATAGGTGAATTATCCCTTTAAATAGGTCGACAGAAGAGTTTTCTACACATGGGCACCGGTGTGTGCCATCTGTAAACCCCTGCTCACTTTGGAAGCAAAAAGCATTTTTAGGCAAGCCTCCAACTGACCAGCAATCTCTCTCTCTCTCTCTCTCTCTCTCTCTCTCTCTCTCTCTCTCTCTCTCTCTCTCTCTCTCTCTCTCTCTCACACTCTCTCTCTCTCTCTCTCTCTCTCTCTTGGCTAAAGATGGACAGAAGGTATAGTACCAACCATGATAAGGACAGCTGGCCCCAGCATCTTACGATTCGGCGTGTGAAAGCACAGATACCTTTCAAAGCGTGTTAGGCTCTCTTAAGGGACGCAGACAAAAACAGAAGGGGGATGGGATTGTTTACTGCTTCAGTTGTCAGATATTGTCAGGCTTACCCTGAATTGAACTTGTGCTGTGGAGCACGGCGTGTAATTTTCAAATTAGTCTCGTAAAACGATTGCAAACAAATATGATATAAATGCCAATAAATTCAATAAAACACACAGACATTCAAAAGCATTTGCAACCTCTAATAGCAGCCTATATCAAAGGAGTGTAAATACTTGAAATAGTGTAATATAGGCCTTGTCTCGACACACAAGCAAAAAACTGTTTGTGCATGATTTGTCAGTACAAGTATTTATTATCTTTCATATCTTTTCTAGTGTTTGAATATCCCGTTACAGTCAGAAGTTAAAATAGATGCATATCGGGTTTATTTTATACTTATTTATTCCGACGCAGTTCTTGTTCACTTTTGCAGCCTTCTCGACTAGAATAGATCAACATAATTAATTTGCTTAGGATTCTTAAAAGGTGACACAAATCCGAGGATTTAACTGATAAGCGGAGGTGGCGTCGTTGATTCTGTTATCGGTGAAACCATTATCCTCTTCAATTAAGATGAAGATGTAAATCTCTCAAGAGGAACGGCTTGTCAAAAAGAGACAGATTTGTCTCAAACTCAGTACAAACTGTTTTCACTTGTAGCTTGTTGCTATAATGTTTGCTCTGTGCCAAAATCTAGTGAGGCGCCTGCAGGGGCGCAATGCAATACATTTAGTATAAAATTCGATCCCATAATGCATTCCAATTGCAACAAACTTTGTATAAATTGCATAGAAGTCAATGAAATGTCAATATAAAGTGTATATTATTCAGTACAAAAACAAAAAGTGTATTTCATTATTTTCGTGCAAACCCATATGAATTCGTACAATGCAAAACGTACGATTATTCAAAAGATTATTTAAACCATTCTGTTACATTGAAGATGATACTGCGCATATTAAAACGTAAAAACAGGATTGTACGAATTCATACAGATTAGCCACCTTGTAAAATAGTTTCAAATTGCTGTAAGATTGAGTTGACACAATGCATGTGCATCCAATCCATCTTGAATTGAAAAATATACATATTATCACAAATTACAAGTACTGAGAAAGACCATTGTCAAATATATATGGAGAAAGAGCCAAATATAGACTAAACGTCTGGGTTACGATCTCACCCTGTGTTGGTTTTCCAATCCTCATTGCATCAAATGATGCGTTTTACTGTTACTCAACATAAAGCTGTCGATATCATCGCACTCATTGCATTTGCAGCGTCTGATGGAGGTATTGCTTGACTCTGATGTGTGCATTTGTAAACGGAGCCCTTGTTGGTATGTCAACAACACGGCAAATTAGGGTTTATTGAATCATCGTCGTGTATGGGAAATGATAATTGCAGGAGCTGGTGGCTTTGCACATTACGCTGGTTCATGACTTATGGAGAAAAAACGGCCTGCCTTATTAAAGCCGGCTGCCCTGGCTCCTAATCTATTTCTAGGATTTCCGAAGTTTCAGCAAACTGGGGATTAGAGCGTTTTTTCCCTTCACAGATTTAGCTTTCGTCCGGCGCTCTTCTTGCTCCCAGATGGAGCCGAATTGTTTGCGTCTGCGTTTTTTTACGGTAGTGCCTGTGTTTTGTCTGTTTGTCTGTCTGATGTATATTTGAGGTTTTTGAGGTCTGGCTTGTAAACAGTTCGCACAATACTCCCTTGTGCACCTAAACGCAGTCCAAACGTTATAGCAAGCTTTTGCAACATTTATCAAGGAAAGAGCTTTAATGCCTATGAAAGGATTTTTATTGCAATGACATCGTGCAAAAAGAACAATATTCTCGTCTTAAAGCGTTTGTTTGTATTCGTTTTCTGTTCATTAAGATTAATGCTTGTCTTGTGTATCGACATTAAACAAGTAAACATGACCCACTCTCTTTTATTGTGGCCCTGCTTATGTGATATCTGTGTTCTTCAGTAATGGCACCTGTCCCGTCTTGCACATCATCCTGTCATATCTGAATTCCCAAGGCGCACCACATCTCCTAAAAGCTTTATTCTGTTCAGTTCATATTTCCTTTGTCTCGGTTTGAAGTCACCTCACTCCTCGCATTTGTGATGTTTGAGCCAAGTGAATTTTAATGCAACAAAAAAGAATCGTTGATAATGAAGTATGCTTGTTTATTTGTTTATAAATATAAATTCTGTAACCATCTCGTTTTCCCTGAAACTCATACTGTATGATTTTTTGTTGCTTGTGGGACACATAAAATAATTATAATATACTGCATGGGATTTCGGTCCACTTGTCAGCATGGGTTTCTGGTTCCGTCTCACAGGTGTGAGTGAGAAAGAGAATGTTGTAGAAAATCACTTAATTACTTCAAATGCATTATTACAAACTGGTTCTCACAATGAATATAGAAAAAAACCTCACGTTAAGAAAGAAAAGAAAAAATGATCTTGGTATGTCTCATCTTAAAGGGATAGTTCAACCAAAAATAAAACAAATTCTGTCATTATTTACTCACCTTTGAGTTGTTTCAAATCTGTATAAATTTTTTTGTTTGGTTGAACATAGAGAAATATATTTGGATGAATGCTTGTAACCAAACAGTTCTTGAAATCGATTGACTACCATAGTAGGAAAAAATGACTTTATAATTCGTTTTTGTTCTGTTGAACACTATATGAGATATTTTGAAGAATATAGGACAGCAAAAGGGTCTGGGGCACTTTTGACAACCAGTGTTCGAACAAAGTAAGAAATGTATACAGGTTTGGAACAACTAAAGTGAATAATTCATACAGAATTTTCATTTTTGGACGAACTCTGCCTTTAAAAAAATAAAAAAGTACTACAACATTTAATGCTGTATGGTTCCATAAAGAAGATTTTTGAAGTTGAATGAACTCAAAATTTGAATGCAGCCAGGTTACTTATTAAGTTAATCCCAAAAATTATTTTTATAGCTTACCTAACACTCACTACGTGTGTGCAAGTGGATTTGTCACTATCCTCCACTTTTAAATGTTAGTGAAGAGAAATCAACATGACAGCAAACATAAGAGCCGTGACACAACAGCTGAAGAGATCACAGTGAAACATGGAGGTCATGGAATGTGTCACAGGTCAACAAATCCTGATCCTTTAACCTCTGGACTGTGTGTGTGTGTGTGTGTGTGTGTGTGTGTGTAGCAATTGACACTTCCTTTATTAAAATTTAGCCTAGTGGAAGATCAAGATGTTTTACTGTAATATTGTTTTAAAGCATCTGAAACATATACAGGATCCACATAAATCTCAGTGTACTGTGTATCTACTGTATGAGTCCTGCAACATGAATAAATGTATGCAAGCTATGTGTCTATGCTGATGTCTTTCTGGGATTTTCAGCTGTTGGCATCCTGCAGTGTTGTCAACACATTTAAGGTTTTTAAAACACTTATCGAATCTTCAGGACAGAGCCGCTCCAGTCTGGCCAATTGTCACACATGTTGTAGCGTTTGTGAAATTTGCCGGTGGTGATCGTGACAGGTTTGGAACTGGGCCGCAGCACTGAAATCTTACTGGGGCTTTGTCAAATCCTGCACTTTAGAGCCACATGGAGAGAGTTACAAGTATGTTTAGTGTCTCACATCGAACAAAGCAAAATTTTGATATCTTTATTTTCTCCACTTTAAAATCAACAAAGCGTTACTCAGAGACTACATGCATATCCAATATCAAAGCAGGTTTTAGATGCATGCTGAAGCACCTGGCAAGTACTTTTCGTATGACTCTCACACAACCAGAGAATGTTCAGCCCACCCTTATATTGCTTCTTTGGAAAGATGTTTAGTTTGAACAACATTAAAGAATGTGCTTGCCTTAATTTCATTAAGTGAGAAAAAGTAAAGGCCAGGTGTACTTGCTTTTTCATCAATATGTGTTTGCATGTAAAAAAACCCTCAGTTGTTGTCATCTGCAGTGCTGTAAACATAACGAACTTTAAGATATCCTGTACTAACCAGCGGGCACCTTGATGTTGAAAAGACGTAAAATTGACGTCAAACAAAACTTTAATTGACTTCAAAAATGCAAATCTGACAGTAAAAACGTAATTTTGTCCGCAAAATCATTCCATACAACTGAATCAATTAGGCATCAAGAATCAGCGTATGAACTCAACAATGGTGACAATCAACAAAAGAAACAAAAGAAAACTTCATGCTGCAATGCATGCTGGGTAACATCATAGTACATAGTAACATCATAGTACAAAACTGTATGAGTCCTGCAACACATTTATTCATGTTGCAGGACTCATACAGACCTACATCCCCTCCAGAAGTCTGCGGTCTGAAAACGAGCGGCGCCTCATTGTTCCTTCACAGAGAGGCATGAGATCCATCTCAAGGACATTTTCTTTCTCCGTTCCCGTCTGGTGGAATGATCTTCCTGTTTCCATCAGGACTGCTGGATCAATTTCACAATTCAAAAAACAGCTGAAGACCTCAATTGTAAGTCGCTTTGGATAAAAGCGTCTGCCAAATGAATAAATGTAAATGTAAATGTAAAATGTAAAACTCATTTATGACTCCCAGCATGCATTGCGGTTGATCTGGATTAGTTTGATGATATTGATGAGTTTGGTGTGATGAATGTCGATGTCCAAGTGTGTATGTGAGATTTTCTGTTTGTTTTGTCACAATTCTTATATTTGGGAACCATAGCATTAACAGAATCGGCTCCGGGTGTGTGTTCACTACTGTGTGTGTGTGCACTTGGATGGGTTAAATGCAGAGCACAAATTAGTATGGAACACCGTACTTGGCCACATGTCCCTTCACTTCATAATACTACTAAAAGAAGCTTCTTAACTTTATTACTGTTTGCTTACTCTTGTCATTTAAAGCAAACTACTCCACCTGAACCAAATGTTCTCTTCCTTTGCACCTGAACAAATGTTCATCAAACACAATTGCAAGCATTGAAAGAGAACAAACTTAATGATAGGACAACAGAGTGTGTCAGTGTGTGAACGTCAAATTTTTGAGTCAGTTGGATTTGCATTTTTGACCTGTTTTTTGATGTCAATTTAAAATCAAAGTGCGCGCTGTCCAAAATCATAACAAAACTCTTCACCTTATAAGATATCAGTAGAAAACTATATGGGTCATTGATGTATAAGGATTTCTGACATGACAATTTTATAATACAAATAAATAATAATATCTCTGCAATTATTCAAACATTAAGAATGTGGTGTACGAGAATTGTCCATATACTAAAAAATGTGGTGCGTCGGTGATTTATCTTAAAATGAATTATTTCCTTGACATTTTTTACAAATATTTAGTATTTAAAGTGTTTAGAAATGAAGTATTTGCATTTCTTTGAGTTTTGGTAAGTAATCATATTATTTTTGTTATAATTTAAACAATTAACAAACAATTTTTTTTTTCTGGAAAAATTAAAAATACCATTCACTTAAGCATATTCAGAGATTCATATTTCAGCCACAAAAATGTAATTTTTTTAATTTTTTATTTAATACAATAATATCATTGGTCACACCACATAAGTGGTCGTTATACGTCATTGACCCATATATAGTTTTAACGTACTATTATTATTAAAAAAATATTCGTAATGTTTGATTATATCTGTCTCTTGATATTTAAGTGTTTATTGATATTTAGTGTTGATTTTAGTATATTTTATAAAGTCAGTTACAGGAAAATGTAGTTCACATGGTGAACATTTGGCATGAATTTGTAACAACAATTCCTGTGAATTGTGCAAAATGTGATTATTACAAAAAGCAAGAAACAAGCTCCACCCTTTGTTTGTACAGTAATAAGAAATGTGTTTGGGGCAAATGTGGAATGTAAAGAAATCCCAGTTATCTACTTTATGCAAAGTAATCTTTTTGATGACATTTTTTTCCCTTTTGGCCATGATTTTGTAAGATAAACCAACAATTTACAAAGTTAAAGCAGTATAGCTTAAAGAAAATACCCAACAAATACCAATGTTATTTAAAAAATAATTGTATGTGCCAGTCATACATACTGTATAAGTCATACCGGGACCATTTATACCATTCAAATCAATTCTTTCCTCTTGTGATCATCTGGCTCTCACTGTCTCTCTGACATTTGTTGTGTGTATTGACTCTCACCATTGTGTTCACTTATCACTTTATCAATGAGGGGATAGTTCATTCACATGCCAATCATGAGCAGTGCCACTGGATTACTACACAGATTGCCCACCTTCCCCCAACGTCCACCTGCTCTGAAACACATCCTCCTTCACTGTCCTTTCCCAAAAGTGCTCTTTGGGGGTCAACTTGTAGCAGATTTAGCTAATGAACTGCCCTTGTGTTGAGCGGTGATAGCCAGTGAGGATCTGTAGATGCTTTGACAATCAATACAGGCCTTTTCTCTCCCATCCAGGAGACCTTTTTATCTAGAGAGACTTACAGTAGCCCATATTAATGAGAGGACATGCCCCCTTGAGCAACCTAGGTCCTTTTCAGAAGAGCATATTGGAGATGGAGCCATATTTTTCTGTCGCATATTGAACCCGCAACCTTTACTTTATAGAGGGTTTTATTTCAGAAGAACTCTGAGAGGTCATTCATATGCAACAGGCTGAAGTACAAACGCATACCTGAGATCCAAATGACTTACTGGAATCTCTCAAGACTTTAATGGTACTGAAACGGACTACGTTTCCAAGAACCGGAGAGCTGGTTTGATTCTGGGTGGGTTAGAAAAATAAAAAAATTGTTAATGTTTGACTTTGTGAGATGTTTGCAGTTGATTGCAATACAAAGTTACTAAAAATAAACCATATATAGTTTTGCTATTTTAACAGGCTAGTTTACACAAGAAAGGTTGTGTCGCGTCGCCATTGTAAAAGAGGAACGCTACTGATAAACTGCAAGTGAAACCCAATAAACAGCTTTGATGAGTAGTTAAGAGTGACGTGTTACATTGTTAACATACAAGCAGCTGAAACTTTGTTCTACACCAGCACTACATGTAAGTCAGCATCTCAACGCAGTGTTACTTTTCTCACCGATTAATGATTGAAGTTAGTATGGATGAGCTTTAAAGTCAGGAACCAAAGCATCAGAGGTCATTATGAGGATTTGTCTGGTGGGCTGGTGTGTGGTCATGACACCCTCCAGGAGGTAAAGAAGACGAGGTGTCACCCCTAGTGTTAAACAGTAGCTAATGGGGACCGTTTGTGAGGGTGGTCTTAAGCAAATGGGTCTCTCAGATCCTCTTACTTCAGTACAGTATTGCTTAGCCAAAGATTACAAATCTTTGTTGAACGGTATTATACAGAGTATTTCTAATAAAAATATCTCACAAAATGTCTCTATTAGAGTTTCAGAAGAGATCTTAACAATGTCACAAGCTGAGCTCAGATTTTTCAAGTCTGGAATCAAAAGTCAATATTATTAAAGATCTCGATATGAAGGCAAGCATTTATTATCAGATTTACCCAAATCAAGATTATTTTACCTATAGTATACAATTTACATTCATTTGACACCTCCATACTACTCCAAAAAATGTTCATCCTAAACAATTTTATCTTGTGATATCCAGCAACCCTGTTGTTGTTTTTATATCAAATGTTTTGTGTTTTTTAACACTTTGAGTAATGTTGCGTGTTTGTGTGTGCTATATGTTCTTATGTCTTTATATTTGGTTATCAGACTTGAAGTGCAACATACAACACTTGTGGAGTCATTGTGTGTTTGTGTGTCAGAAAGAAACAGGAAATGACATGAAGATAGCATAAATTGTTTGGACACAAACTCGGCTCATTGTTTTCTACAATATTTCTCTGAATAGTCACTCGTATATACTGACAGAGATGAACTATTTTTACTCTCAAGTATCTGTATTTTATCAAGAACCTGAAGTGTTTTTACTTTAGAAAAATAACTTAACCGCAAAGCATAAACTCTAAAAAAGAATTCATGTGGCTTAGTAAATATCACAAAATTAACATCTTTCAAAATTATTTAACAGATTTTTTTCAGTGGCACATAAAAAAATGATTAAAAATCCAACAGTGAATTTCTCTAAAATGTACGAATATTTTTTTAAGTTTATTTAATAAATAATAAATACTTAATTAACAAATTTTAATTTTTGGTCAATTCTATTTGAGTTACTCACATTTACTTTTTCATACCGTTTAAACTGTATATTTCATTGATTTCACAGCTTTAAAATTTACAAAATCATCATACTTTTTATGATGCCGATTTTTTTACCTTTAATCCTGAAGCACAAAATTAGTTTTTCCAAAACCTTTACTTGAGTACTAGATTTTTGTTGCATTTAAGTATTAAAGCTAATAAAACACATATTTATTAAATGTAAAATTACTCTGATGAAGTTCATAAAAATGTACTTGAGTAGAGTAAAAATACCTAAGTACAGTCGCACGCCTAATAGTGTGCAAGGTAAACTAACTTCATTCCAGGTAGCCATATTGTGACATTAGCAATTAACAGCACCGCTTCAGGCTTAAAACAGGGACAGTCCCTTTCCACCTTAAAATGTCACGTTTCTAGATTCATTTGCACTACAGTAACACACTATGAGAATAAAAAAGCAAGGCACAAGCCACTACAGTTTTTTTTTCTTAAATAAGCATGTTAAACACTGTATTTGCTGGAGTAACTTAATCTTTGTGGCATGAAATGGTGTTTTGGGGATAGGAAGTAAGGCAATTTGCATGTCGGAATGATGCGTTTAATAGGGACTATAAATGAGGTTACTTGATATTGGACAAGTCTGCAAATCTGGTTTCCTAGCAATCTTGCATGAAAAAGCATGCACGACTTAAAATAGCCAGCGGAGAGCCAATCATAATACTTTATTTTGAGAATGTAATTTTCTCAAGCCTCGCCAGTAATTAACCTCGCTACAAAAAAGGTATTGGAAGCACCACACTTGTAATTCCAGCTATAGCACAGTAAAGGAATGGCCATATGATAGCGAGGAGAGCGGGGATCTGGATTCAACGCTATCTGCGAATGTGGGCGTCTCATTTTTTGCGATCCTTCTTCTTCTATTATTTAAAACTTCTATAGCTTTTGCTGAATTGGAGTTTTTGTTCAGTGTTAATTCACTTTCAGAGCATTGTATGCCTTCTAGCTGCTGGGATCGCTTATAATGATGGAGGTCACACACCTCGGCTGATAATTGACTGCAAGTGGTTTGACTTGTTTTCCAAAGGCCTAACAATGGAGACAAAGACCATTCAGGGGATGAAGAGAGAAGATCTGAATCCCGAAGCTCAATGCATAGGCAAAATGGAAAGAATGTGCCCACCTGTGCCAAACTGTCTCCTTTTGACTGGTGCCAAACTGGAGACGTTGTGTGATTATTTGCTTCTTTTTACTGTAACTTATGTTGTTCGTTCTTTTTTGCAAAAATATGCATAGGCAATATATGTTTATCAGCGATCGCATATCTGATATAGATTTTGTAAGATAGCTACTTGGAGCAGGAGCTCCTGTTGCATTGTCATGGCTGGTTAAGACAAAAATGTACATTTGGATTGGAATTAAATGTTTTGTTCTCCTTCAGCAAAACTCAACAATCAGGTTTTGGCTGTTTCGGAAAAGTTGTGCTGCTATCAAAAGATTAAAACAAATTCCTCTTGGGGCAAAAAAAGGGTCTGTCCTTCCTTATTCAACTTTAGTTTGATTCATAATAGAGTTAACAGTTACCATATTGAATGTTATGACTTATGCTTACATTTTAACAAAATAACATCTTTCTGGAATTTTGGTGTCTTTGAGTTTTCAGGAAGTAAATTCACACGCTCGACTGGTACTGTTGCTAAAACTTTCCAAAAATCAGCACTCGTTTCGATTTGACTGTATGAGACCTATACCTTGGAGATTTAAGATCTTTACCTTGGAGGTGGTGACCGAGACTGATCTCTGATCACAGTGGCCAGCCTTCCACTATCTGGAGTCAAATGTTGTACTTTTTATACATCAAGTGTTATTTTTAATGACCTGGCATGCGTCACAGTCTCCTGATGTGGCATCACTCTGTGTCGGCCGTTGGCAGAGACACCTTTGACTTCGTTGCAAGCTAACCCGGGGGTCAAACTACAGCCTTGAAGTGTCTACATGCTTTATGCCACTATCAGCCCACATCCTATTTATACCTAAACAGGACACATTTATACTGTAGGCGTACGCTAATATCAACGTGCAGTCTGTCTTTCTCTCCTTTTTCCCAGGTTGATACCTTCATTCCTTCATCATGTAAGACTTCCGGCTGTCATTATTACATATTCATCTCTCCGTTCAATTCAGTGACTCATAGAACAACAACTGCTTGCGGGCTCATGGTGACATTCTCACTAGCGTGCTAAATGCTGGGGGCAGGCAGAACCTACCCTCTCCTGACACCCACTTATGGCACCAACAGGTGGGCTTAGCAAAAGGGCACAGGACGGAATGTTGCCTTTCAACTAAGGCAACCTTGTGACAGAGCGTGGCCTTGGAAATTGTCAGATATATCAGCCAACCGTTGTGTTGCCTTCACGTAATCCCATAAATGGGTCAATGTAAGGGAAGGTATTAGGGAAGCAACTTTCCTTTTAGGAGACACGACTGTTCTGAAATTAAAAAAGAGAGTTTTGGTGTGAGAAGCATCCTTTGTCACTTTTCAGCTGTCACCGTACTTCGTCTTGTCTGGCTCGTCGCAGCCTTTCCCTGCTGATTATGTTTGCACGCCCCATTCGATAAGATGGTAAAAACAGCATGCTAATGCCATACCGTGATAATAAACTAATATCCTCTGCCGGTCACACAAAGGAATATGATTCATCACTTCTTAGTGACTGAAGAGAAGAGTTTATTCATTGGCTTGTGAGTCATATACAGCAACTGTACTCTTTCCAGAAATAGCAAAGCTGCCAAAATACTGTCATAGAAAAGAGGACGCAGTTTATGTGATATCTGGATAAACTAGGAAGGATTTTTGTCTGTACATTGTGGAGAGTTACTGTTACAGAATACAACACATAAGTTAAATTGTGTATTGTATGTATAATGACAACACAACCTCACGACAGAAACATAACTATTTTACAATGTGGCTAATTCGTATCAATTCATACGATCTCATTCGTACATTTTAGTACAAACCGCTTTCGCGCCAGTGATGTTAGGGCTTCAGTATTGCTTTTTTCTAGTAATCGTATGCTTTTGTACGATTCACAACGTACGATTTCATGCTTTTTGTCGTGAGATTAGGTTGATTATGCTTATTTATTTGATAAAAGATAAGAATATACTATAACAAAAATGAAACCTGAAAGAAATGGCACATTCTGGTAAAGCAAGCATGATGCATGACAAGAGTGTTTGGTTTGTCAATGATTTCACTGCCTCGAGTACCTACATAAGGTCAGATATGGAACAGTGAGTTCAGTTTGTGTTTCCAATCCAATCTGTGTGCAAAGAAACGAAAGATGGGAACACATGTCACATAGTATTGTATTGAGGTCGGCATAAATAAAAAGTCTGTGAACTTTATTGCAATGTCTAATAACAGGCTAAATGAACTTTGAGCCATCCGAAGTATTTAAACCGCAGTCTCTTCCATCACATGTTGTCATGTAACCCAGTAGTTTTAATTGTCAATCATTTTATACACACACCCGACCAGAAGGGCTTAATGTGCCTGTTTTCACTGTCTCACTTTATAGACGCTGCACAAGGCAAAGACCACTAAATAGAACAGCCACTCAAAGCACTAGTATTTTTATAATAGGCTTTGAAGCTGCCAGGATACTCTCATATAGGTTAAGGTTCTGTTCCCCGCGGTTTTCCGAGACCGCCGCAGAATGAGATGCCAGCTGGCTAGCACGTGGTCACGACATTCCCAAAGCTCTGCTGGCCATGCAATGCAACGCACCCCCACGGCACCATGCCTTCACATGTGCACCGAAACTTTGGATGGAAAGAATCTGTCCGCCTGCATGTGCGACGTGTCAGCATACTCCTCATGTGCGGGCTATTCATTCATTTTTCCAAATGACGGTGCTTCGAATGTTATGGATATGATCATGGTCATGTATGATTTTGTATTCATTTGTAGTCAAAAGACCCAACACACATTCACTGGCTTAGAATTTGTATGGCTCCGCTGATGTCTGAATGAACGAGCCGACATTAGCATAAAAAGAGTTTAGTAAAGAAAACGTCCAGTATCCGTAGATTGTTCTTTTATTCCCTTATTGTGTCTTGTCACCATTCACTGAATCAGAACTATGGTGTGGATATATTTCGCTGGCTTTGCATTTACTATTCATTTCAAAATGACTGAATAGTAGATTAACTTTAGAATAAAGCCTCGATGTAACCGGACTTCGACTATTATTTGACAGGATTTCTTGAATACGGATGATTTCCCATCAGCTCTCACTTTATTTATTTAATCATGATGAGTTAAAGCACTTTTAAAGTGTACATTTTCTGCTTGAACTTTTCCCCAGAAATTAGGTTATTTGATCCTTCAACTTCAAAGACGTGTAAGTATGGATGGCACATCCGCTGAATTCCAACAGTATGCCTCTGCGGCTAAAACAAAACCCTTTAAATATCTTGCATTATGAATTATTTAAGAAATCATTGACGGTGTCTTGTGACGCCGAGCTATTATAAAGGGGGAGTTTAATTTTATGTTGCTAACTAATAGCTACATACTTATAGGGTGCAATAAAAATCCAATTACATAAAATACCTGTGCCATTAACCTAACGGTGTTAATATAGAAATCAGCGGGAATTAATAAACAAACGCAGTAGTGCCTTCTACATGTGGGCTTATTAAAAATGTGCCGTCATTATTTTTGTAGCACATCGCTTTTGAATACAATACATAGGGGGGCCTTTATGGAAAGAGAAAATATAGAACTGGAGTTTGGCAGTTTCTGATGAGCAGCCAGCCTTTCCAACGCAAAGTTAAAGGGATAGTCACCCCCAAAATGTATTTTTTCGTCATTTACTCACCTTCATGTCATAAACCTGTATGACTTCGTTTTATCTGCAAAACACAAAAGAAGATTTTGGTTGGTATCCAAACAAAACCCACCCCTATTGACGTCCATTGTATGGACACAAAACTTTCTCAAAAATTGTTTTCCACAAAAGAAAAAGTCAGGTTTTAAACAACATGAGGGTGAATAAATGATGAAATACTATTTTATTTTTGGGTGAACAATCCACAAACATATTCTCAATGACAATCATTCATGAGTAGACCTATACAGTGCCCTGCACTAATATTGGCACCCTTGTATTTAATACATTCTGCAATCTCAGTTTGTAAGAAAAACAGCTCAGTGTCTTTTCTTTTCAGTCTGATGAGGTTTGAGAATACATTGAGAGTCATTCGAATCCATTCCTCCATAAAGAATTTCTCCACATCCTTCAAATGTTGATGCTCAACAATAATTGTGGCCAGGGTATATTAGAGAATTTCACAGTGTGATGTGGGGTCTTGTGATCTTGTGATTCTCCCCACTTATTTTATTTTACTTCAATGAAATATTGGAATTCTTTAGATGTTTTAAAATAAAAGATCAAAACAAGATACAATGCAGATTTCTTCTTTGCTCATATTTACCAAGGGTGCCAATATTAGTGGAGGGCACTCTTCCGCCAACACCTGACTCACTAATACAGAGTTCTATGTCTGTCTCTACTTTTTCCATCTTTTCTATTAAAAACAAAATAAATAAAAAATATTGCGTTGTGTATATAGCTTCGTACATTGTGGTAGGCTTACTGAGACCAGTTTTAATGCACTTATGTATTGATGTCCTTGTTGTTCATGTTGTTTTAATTGCTTATATTGTTTACCTCATTTGTAAGTGGCTTTGGATAAAAGCGTCTGCTAAATTACTAAATGTAAATTATGTAAAAATTAAACACAAGGAAAAAACAATGTGTTTGAAAGAAAACACAACTGATTTGCTGTGACATGATTATTTTATGTGAAGAAAGGAGACAGTTATTCTCAAAAGCAGTTGTTTTCATTAAAATGCATCTGGAAAGAGACAAACAGACAACAATTAAAACCGTCCCGATAAAATGTACTGTCCCAATGAATCCGAAGTTCACCAAAAGAAAATATTCTGGTCATAGTGAGTGTTGGCTGCCAAAAGATGAGGGTGTCACGAGAGCCCGTGATGCCATGGAAGAGTAACATGGCATGACAGATTCTCCAAAAGATATGAAGCATCTGACTACTAAATATAGCTAAGTAAAAAGCCCACACGTAAGGTATTTATTTTTCCACGCTGTCAAGGTATGATGACACTGTTTCCATATGCGCAGACAAAGAGATATAATGTCCCTCCAGAGAAATGGTGTGACCCCTTTTCACTTCACCTTTAAATCAGGGTTCCTCACACCCAGAATCGGCGGTATTTGTTTATCGTGGCCTTTTAACATACTAATGCAAAATAAACATGCAGAAATATAAAGTGAAATGGGGTGTTTTTTATTGCAATTCTTCCAGCAAATAACAAGAAGCCCTGACCTAGTTAGTCCCTCACCAGCACATATGCATACGCACTTTTCTCTCTAGATCTCTCGCACGGTGACTCACACACTCGCTATCTCTTTTCCCCTCACGCGCATAAACCGAACCACTGATGGACTAAAGAATTATTCCTCCGTTCTCAGACTTCCACCCAACTATCTCACGCACGCTGCGAGGTTGAGAAATCAGTTCTGAAACTAAGTATTCTGTTTCTCTTAATCCCTTAACCCCCCCGGTCTCCAGCCCTCTCCCCACCGGCCGGCGCGGCAACGAAACCGATGTGATGAAAAACAGGCGGGCTATCTCTTCCAGCCATTCTTTAGTGGCATCGTGGCTACGTGGCCTGCGCCCCAGCACGTCTCTGGACCTCCACTGTGAGAGGAGACTCGCCGCAAATTACCTCACCGCCTTTGTAGGTTATCGGCATCCACAACGATGACCTCCCCCCTGAAAAATCACCACAGAGTTTTGTCGTCCAAGCTTGGCTAGTTTGACTTCAGTAGAAGCACTTTTGATATAGTCTCAGACTGAAATGAATCAAACAGGAAAAACTATGTCCAGTTGATGCCATCTTTATTTCATTATAGATTCTTTTTAATTCAATTAATAAGAATGCGGTTGCCCATTTCATTTACTGTCTCCAGGGGGAGGGTAGCAAGTGAGATATCATATAGCTTAGTCTGGGCCCACCCGTGAAAAAATGTGGTCGAGGGCCTTGTGAATTTCAGCAACAGCCCTGACCATCTCTGCACTCAAATCCCTATAACAGTATATCTGTGTGGTGATAAATGTCTATGGCTGTATAAACCTGTCCCCGTGGTCAGTTTTGGCTCAGCAATACCATGTTCGGAGATTGATTGAACCCCTAGCGGCTCTGTTCTTTTATGCAAATGTACTATCACACCCCTTGCCCTGAACTGGAGGCCATCTGAGGTTTCTTCTAATGAAGCATTGTGGTAAGAGCTGTATGAGCCACGAGGCACGGGGGGAACATGACTAAATAAGTGGGTAAATAACTAAGCTGGCAATTAGGAATACCCGACGAGTTACTGCGAGGAAAAGTGTCATTTAGTATGCAAATTACAACATAAGTAAGTGACCAGGAGTATAAGTGAATTAAAATGGAAATAGATGAAGAGATAAATGAATAAAACTGTTATGTAAGTGAGTTTGTATGTAAATGGGTGCATGAGTTTGGAGGAGGGAGTAAATAAATAGCTTAGTATGTAAATGAATAAATGGATGACTTAAAACTAAAGGAATGGGAAAGAGGCAGGAAGCCAGGGAGAGAGAGATCGAGGGAGCGAGTAAACTAGTAAGTGAATGAGTAATGAGTGAGTGAATGAGTTATAAGATGAAATGCTTATTGCATTTCAAAGCAGCGAGGGATTTCCACCATAAAACACACTTCAGCTTTGAACTGCATAAAGCGAAACAAACTAGATTTGTACGGCCACTGAAGAAAATATCAGTAGTGTTTTTGTCCCATCCAAACGTTGTTACAGGTTGGTTGGCTGTCTAGTATAAGAAATACCAGTTGCTTATTGGTCCAGATCACAAGACTCCACCCTCAAGTACCTCCTGCAATGTAAATCTATGGGATTTTGTTGTCTTTTGCAATGTCTGGTTGGTGAAAATCTGATAAGTCCAGGAATAAATCTGATCTTTTAGAAAAGAATTGGACCGTATCATTCATGTTCAAAGTGTAAAATGCAATAAAATTTGGTTTGTTTAAAGCAATAGGAATGATGATGCTTGCTTTATCGAACACCACTAAAACTGACAAATTGTGACCCTGAACCAATAAGTAGCATGAGAACATTTGTAGTAATAGCCAACAATACATGGTTTGGGTCAAAATTACTATTTTTTTCTTTTATGCCAAAAAATCAATAGGATATTAAGCTCCTACCATAATATATCAAAACTTTATTTTTGTGAGTGGAAAAGCAAAATTGCAAACAAAAATGGCCGAAATACTCAAGTTTTGGTATCTATGTAAAGCTTTTTAGCTTTCAGGTTCATCTATTCTCCACAACATCATTACAGCAGTAAGCCAATAGAGAGTTCAAACAAAACAAACCTTTTCATCTTAGCAGCGGCCTGCTACAGCGCCTCTGATGGACAACTTTAAAGGAAATTTTTTCAATATTTAGATTTTTTTGCACCCTCAGATTCAAGATTGTCAAATAGTTGTATCTTATCCAAATATTGTCCTGTACCATACATCAATGGAAAGCTTATATATTAAACATTCAGGTGATGCATTTTAAAAAATGTACCCTTATGTTTTGTGGTCCAGGGTCACAATTGTTCATAAAGTATGGATCTGTGAATCCTGCACACTAAACCAAGCTGGATTGTTTCAACTTATTGTTAGGACAAATATGGACAAAACCAACCACTGGTTATAAATGAACCTATGATGGGATGTTTTAACTGATGGTTGGGTAAAAACAACCCAGCAAAGGTTAACTTATAGCCCATCAGTTGATTTTGTCCATGTTTTACCCAACAATGGGTTGAAACAAGCCAGTGTATGTTTAGAGTTTATGCACTTGCATGTGCATATTAATATATTAGGGTTAAAATAATTATTTACCATTCAACAGTAATTCAATCTTGAAAAGCATCTCTAATGCACACAAACACACATGGTAATCTGGTGAACCATACAAACATCAGTATTTCTGATCTGTACTTCAAAAACGTTTCCGTTTGTTGGTCATTGTAACTGCTCTTGCATATCTCCGATGTATCATCTTTCCTCGTGTCCAGATGATATGCCAATTACTCTCTAATTGCCTGCGTCATCTGGATGATAAATCCTGTTTACCGTACTGACAAGCCTGCCGGTGGTCTCTGGAGAAAATGAAGAGATGGACCTCCACAATGAGAGACTGTTTCTGAATATAACCGTTATGGTGCCAAGAACTGCAGCTGAATAATTACGGAGCGAGTTTGCTATAAAGTTGAGGGTTGGGTAAACGATTTCTGTTCTTTCACAATTCATTTGCAAGCAACTTTATCTGAAATGAAAGCCATTTTACCTTACCTAACTTTGCACTACTAACATTTTCTCTTTAAACATGTTCTGTTTTTGTACTTTACATTGCACGCATCATTGCCAGTTGAAAATGTAGCATTGTAGCGTTTTGTCATTCCTTTTAGATTTCAGAACTGCTATGCGAACCAACAAGAAAAGCGTTTACTAATTTAATTAGATTTCATTCATTTTTCCACACGTGTGGACATTTCTTTTTTCCAGTCATGCTGTCAGCTCAAAAATTTCACTGAAAACTACAAGCACCGAATCAGCCAACCATCTCTACCTTAATTACATGGGAATTGTGGAGCTGGCACTTTACTGCATGACTGCTTTTGAGGCCAATTGGGCCGCGACTCTCTCCTCTACTACTTTAAAGTACCAAACGATCCTCCGTAGACTTCATGTGTCACAACATTAGTAGCTTGCTAGAGAGATATTTGTTAACCAAGGCCTGGGAACCGCTGTGTAGAACATTACCGAAGTCAAAGAAACCCCACCTCGCCGTGAAAATGGTTTGTGTGGTTATCCATTCAGGGAAAATTTAATGAACATAAACCGCAGGCCCAGACAGTAATTCATACACGCGTTCTGCATTCTCTTATGGTTAGCGTTTCTCACTTAAAAGCCCAATATTTGTGGTAAATATGAAATGAAACAGCTTAAGGATCACAAGAGGATAATGGGAATATTAGCAATAGATAGTTTCGTCATTGTTTTTGTATCTAAATGGTTGCGTTACTGAATTTCCATTAACATGGGTAAATTCCTGCAGGTATTTTATTTGTGATTCAGATGATAATCTGTTCAGACTGGTGCCACATCATCTGTTGACTTCACAATTCATCAATGGTTAACATCTTTCCATCATGTTCCCTAACCACCTGTGATTTATCTTTCTATATATTAAGAAGCATTGGATATGCATGAAACGCAATCAACTGTTTTGTTTCTACCTTGAAACCCAGGTGACAGTTTGGGGGGGTGGGGTGGCATATAGGAGAAATTCCCTCTGTAAGGGGAAAAAAAGATGATGATACAGTCTTTTTTATGATTGTGTAAGGGCTTTCGGATTAGTTCCACCGCGTATGCAAGCCAACAGATCGCAGGGTGGCTTTCTCTTTCTCATAATAATTAGGCTTGGGCAGTCTCTGAAAACATTTCTACCTGTGCACCATCTCTTTCACCATTTCACGATACGGATTTAACATGGAGTTTCTCCCAGGCACGGCGCTCAAACAGTGACCTAATTCTTCCCGAGCAAGCCGCCACTGCTGAGAGAGTAAGAGAGGCAAACTCATCTTCTCACACAAAGAGAGTTCTAGTTCTAATCATACCAGGACTTTATAAGAACACTCGCTAATGCGTTTTCATCCCCTCCATTTTAATGCTGATAACAAGTTTCGCATGCTGCGGTTTCAATCGATTTAATTCCGTTTATTTTGGACGGATGGCGAACTGCCCTTCACTTCCTGACAAATCGTGCAAAAGTCTTAAAATAATCCAAGCAAACAGCGTGTCATTCCCGAGCTTGTAAACATGTTCTCGCTGGCGCTCGTCTTTCTGCCAGACACGTGTTTTTGCCCATGCATCTTTCATGACTGCATAGTGATTCTAACATGCCTTAATAACAGACTCAGATGCAGGAGCCTTTTTCACATATGCCGTTCTGACAGCGAACCAGAGCTCTTTTTTGCGTGACCGTGATATTTTTGTCCACGGGAGGCTTTGGTGTGTCAAGATTTCTCTCCTCAAAATACCGCCGGGCTTTCCTACAGAGCCCATACTCTTCTCTTGACTTATGTCCTTGGTGTGGATATGCTGTTGTGTTTCACCATTGTTATTTCCAATTTCATAGCTGAGCCCTGGCTAGCACGCCCCAGCCTTGCTATGCCATTTACTGCAATAATACACACCGGGCCGTCCAAGGTAGCAATCGGCCACACTCCAAACCTTCTGTGAAATGGCTGAATTCGTCAATAGAAAGGCTTTTGTTCTGATAGACTAGGCTGAATAGCTTTCTTTGATTCCTCTCTCAAGATGACTTCCTTTCAGAGGAACTGTGTTCCATTTGCTGCTATTATTTTGGGTTTTATTGTATCCGTGGTATGTTGTGCGGTGAGGTGATGCATTTTAAGTTAAGTGTATTTTAGAGACTCTTATTATCCTTCGAGTAGCTTTCATCTGGTTTTCTCAATTTGTGGAGGATGTCTTTGATAAGACACGTAACTTTGTCGAGTGAAGCTTACAAATAGCGGCATGTGGTCATTTGTTATTGATAATCCGAGGTTACTGATTTCCAGAGAGTTTTGTACGGGGGACTGCCGGAAAAGATGTGTTCAGCAATGCATTCCTTTTTCATTTCCCTGTGACTGCAATTTCACTGGCAGATATGAACACTAAATTATTACATTGTTTATCCCTTTTAATTCTGTCACTTCCCTTTCTGGTTTTGATGCCATTTTTCGCGTCTGAGGCTCCAGTTTTTTTCAAAGATGATTCATCTCCTTCCACATTTCTAATATCCATCTGTGGCTAATTTCACTGGCAGATATGAGCACTATATTAAAAACAGTGCCATTGTGCAAAAAAATTGTCATATGTTTGTTTTGTTTGTTGTTCCAATCGAGTGTGAAACATTGTGGGAGTATTTCCCACAAAATAGCTTTGCAAATATAAGCACAGATGCCTTCAAACTGCAAGGTAAGCTCCCAGGGTTTGCCCCAAATCTGCCTCCAAGTCCATGTTAATAAATGTTTTACAGTGCTGGTGTGTCTAAGCCCTTATCCACCATAGCTTTAATGTGCATTCCCAAGCACAAGTTAAACTTACATTTACAGACCAACGCCTTGTCTTTTTATTAATGTATTTTGAACCATTTTCTATTTTCTATACAGTACATTTACTAGATAAACAGACTTGAGTCCAGAATAAATGTCTTTAGATTGTATTATGAATAATGCAGTGTGACTGTTTGATGTTCTATACACATTGAATACCACCATGAACTGCTTGTAACAGACTAGTTTTGTCTGCAAAATAATATTTCAAACGTTTAGTAAGTGAAAGAAAAGGAAAACGAGAGAGAGAAAGATGCCTATATTGCACTGTTGAATTGCTATTTATTAAGATATTGTACAATATTTTAGGTGGGCATCCAGCTCTCTGAAGTGGGCGGTCACCAGTGGTCGAGCTGCGGTTTGTTTTGACTATCTACAAACCTCGTGTTTTTTGTTGTCTGTAAGCGTGTTTCCTACACATGAATTGTTGACACTGTACACATGGGAGGCGCTAAGAGTGAGCTTCCGGCCTTAATCCCAAATGTTTTACTACCTATCCCATTAGGCTTTCATGATGAATCATTTTTGTCACAGAGTCACTCGCCACACCAGTTTGCTTTCAAAATCAGCCGTTACGCGCAAACTCTAAGGTTACCGCTTACCTTTCTTTACCGGAAATCACGTCAGATCTTCTAAAGCCGGTTAAAATCGCACGAGCCACTTCAATACACACCACAACGCGCGATAGAAGCTTAAAAAGACAACACTTTATTTACCATAAGCATAAACGCACACCGCTCGACAGGTAAGGAACGCAACTAGGTATTTATATTTTCATAGGCTATTTCATAGGCGCAGAGGTCTGGTCTAAACTCTCAATATACTGACCCCAGAACAGCCCCTGTACTGTACACCTCGTCACCTGCTGCTTCGTGTGTGTGTGTGTGTTTGTGAGGGAGAAAATCCGCCGTGAGCGTATTACACATTATCTCAAGCTGTTAGGACTCTTAAGTCCATCATGTTGCTCAATTTGTGATTCCTCAATGTTGGGAATCATGACTTTACGCGCGCAAGACGCGGACAGCAACGCTAGATGTGAAACAGCTCAGACCCGGTGTCAGTCAGTCAGTCAATACAGGTCTGGCGTATATATACACCACACAGCATAGTATTTCAGCACACAGTACCTCTCCTCACACACACTGTTCTGTGAAATGTGAGCATTCGAGTAATGCCTCGGAGCTATATAGATTCAAAGCATTCCGTGAACCATCACAGTCTTCACAGGCATATCGACCGCGTTCTCGTATAACCAACCCATATTGTATCTCATTTATTTACATTCTTTTCGCTCGCAATGTTTAAAGATAAGCACCGCCGCAGATTTGTTTAATAAAGAGGCCTCCGGCGATTGTTTACTCCGGTGAACGAAAGTAATTAGGATTAAAAGCTTTTCTTAAGCGGCGCAAATATAATTGCATTTGATATTGGAAGTACGAGCATATCTGATGGATGCGCTGATGGGTGAAAAGTCCCGACAGAGTCGTGAAATTGTTCCCCGGCATTATTCTGACTCCACTGACCTATGTGTGACAGATCAGACTTTTAAACTTGCTTGTGTTCGTATTTCCCCATTTGATCAGTAATTTGGTGCCCTGCTCTCTGCAACCAGGCTGAGCTTTACATTTTTAAAGAGAAGAACAAAGCATGTTGTAAACATATAAGCAAACATGTCAGGGGTTATAAAATAACAAAAAAAGGAAATTACGCAGAAACAGGTTGCGCTGCACATCGTGTTACTATAGGGGCACGCAGAGAGGGGCGAGCGGTTTTATAGTTGGGAAAGATTTACTATGCTCCTGCCAGACCCCGCCCACTTTACAGCACGTCATTGGCGAGTAACGGCGAAGGGGAGTCACTCCCCTGCCTACTTTTAATAGCTTTGTCATGTGATGGAAAGCAGTTGTAAGACAGGTGCCCTCGGTTCATTGTCAGTGAGGGGCGCTTCCCTGTATGAGCGCGATCCGGAGCGAGTGGATTTTGTCATTTTCCGCCCGTGATTTCTTTTTTGTTTTTTCGTATACCGTCATTCAGGGGCTGGATGGCGTGGGACAGGTGTAATCAGGATTCGGTGTGGAGAGAACTAGAGGTGAGAACTTGCTTTCCAGGGCTGGAACGCATTTTGCGGGGAGACGGAGTGCCTAACGTCCAAGTTACCGTTATGTGAAGTCGCCCGATCCCATAACCTGCGCGGAAGATACGGGAGCTTCGAATGCACGGGAATATACCGGGTTGTGAGAAAGTCTAATATTTGGGCAGAAATCATGTACGCGGTGGTTGATCTGGTTATAGCGCGTGCTTTTCTCAAGCTGTGTCGGAGTTGAACAGTGACAGACGTGGAGAATTGTGTTGACATGCCGGTGGATGGAGTGCGCTCGCTCGCTGTAACGCAGGTGATGATGAGACAGGTATCTGCTCCAGTGAGAGCCTAGTCCCACAACCGATGCGCTGGAATTACTAATATGTTCTCGCGTCAGGTATTGTACACTGAAACTTTTTCTATTAGATGCATACAGTCTACAGAGGGATTTGTGCACGAGATGCATGCGGAGCGCGTGTTGGAGTCCTATAGGATACAGTATGTGCAGCATCTCATCACAGGAGAAAACACTTACTACACGGGTTTTAGGGGGAAAGGGTTGATGTCAACCTCGTTTAGTTTTATTTTTATCTTTCCAATGTGCTTATTTTTTCCTAACTTGATGTTAAGAAAAATACGCATACGTGTTAAACGATTGTTTTAATAAGCTTTTATATAGCTCTGCATGACATACTCGTTCTCGTGTGTTGTCTCGTGCGAAAGTTAACGTGAAGCATGTTTAGGCATTTGGTCGACGTTCAACGTGACAGTAGGCGACACATTTGTGTTAATAGCGCCGCTCTTTCATGTGAATAAATATAGCTACAGATACTATCTATCTATCTATCTATCTATCTATCTATCTATCTATCTATCTATCTATCTATCTATCCGCGTGCCGTCTCGTATATGGTACTAATGCACACCAACCATTAGTTATTCATAAAACGTCTCTACGCTCGTTAAAACTTTTCTTTACTCACATTATTTTCCAAAAACATCGCTGCTCTCTAAGCACCTGTCCGGGTCGCAAGCTATGCATGTTATACACATTTCAATATGTTAGGAGCATAATTCCATGTACACACATCAGCAAATTGCTTCTCGGTTTTAATTGTAATATCAGTCCCATGTGCCCTCGAGTAGCTCTGCGTGTGCTCGCGGTTAAGCCTGTCAGTATTTTTGAGAGAAAAGGGACATGGACTTAGACCACGCAGACGTTGCATTCCATTTTATCAGGTGCGCTTTATCACTACCTTTAGATGTAACCGGTTTCCAGCTTGCTCGGCGACAGCAGGATTTGTGTCATAAATCCAAAGATACAAAATCAGATAGGCTACCGATTAAGCATGCATTCACTTATATTGGTTCATTTCTTTTACTGCTAGAAAAATGCCCTAAACTGTGCAGCGATGCCTTCGTGTCTCGCATTGCATTTTTGCAGAAGTTATATTGTGTCTGTTTGGCAGCAGACTAGGAGAGCAGTATGGCATGTCAATAGTTAAAGCGCGCACCAACGCATTACACAATTATATTTAGACTTTTCTCTCGACGTGTTGTTTACACAAACACCACTCCACAGCACCCTCCTCCGTCTGTCTAAACTCTATACACCTGTGCGAACTGATAACTGATACATTTTTTAAATATTTTGAAGCCTACACTGTCTATTACAATATAATCATTGACATTAGTGCAGTGGGAATATTCTCAATATTCTAGCCGGGCGGAAGGCGTGGCTGTCGGTCTCTTACCTACGACGCCCCGCCTTGACTCCTCCGCAACCAATCACAGAATTGTATGTTTACTGGTTGCTAAAGTTCCGGTTTCCTAAAACAGATACATCGTGTGAGTAGAGTTACTTACAATAATGTTACTTTATTCGTTTTTTTTCTCTAAACCTGACGTATTTTAAGTAATATGTAATTCGGATTTAAAGTGTTCGAGCATTTAAAATAAAACGCAACATATTAACACCACCGGTGTAGACGCTAATAGTTTCATCATAGTAATCTTTATAGTTATCACCTTTCGTGTGAATGCGTTCTTACAATATGTTAACCACATCTGTCAATGAATTTAGCTGTAGCCTACCTGTAGAAAAACCGCTGGCTGTGTTAGTCACGTTTATTAACACAAGCAGGTGCAAGATTGTGAATGCTGAGCAATGCGTTACATTTTGTATGGAATTGAAGTGTGCCATTGTGTAAAGTGTTTACCAAGGTACTGTCTTAGTTGTCATTACTTCTTGTTGTCCATTTTAATTGATATTTAACACCTGAATAATGTTGACAGATGTGTATCATATGGTGTGCTTAAGAAACGCTTTGGCAACAGCTCTTTGCTCTTTTTGAAACATTCTCTCGTCTTGCCATATCGCCCGAAAGTTAGAATGAATCTTTCTTTGATTTAAAAATCATGTAGATATTATACAAAAAATGTCCATGTCTCATCTTCAAGCATCCAGGTATTTGAAACTATCATGACACATCTAGATTGTTTGTCATTCTTATTACTGTTTTTTTCTGAAGGCTAAAGAAATTCAAATACATGTTCACATGGAGACTGCTATCCACAAAGTTCTGTATATATACAGACTGGTCTGTTGATCTCATCCTAATGTTTTATATGTTATGTTTCTACATAAATCTCTTAATAAAGATGTATAACAAATATATGCTCATCTGTCTCTTTTCTCTTCCAGTGTGCTGCCTTGGTTGGTGAAGACCAACCCCTTTGCCCTGACCTGCCCGAGCTTGATCTCTCTGAGCTGGATGTCAGTGACCTCGATGCAGATAGCTTCCTGGGTGGACTCAAGTGGTACAGCGACCAATCAGAAATCATTTCCAGTCAGTATGGCAATGAAGCATCAAACTTCTTTGAGGTAAAGATGCTCATTTTGATTTTTTTATATTAATAATTGTCTGTCTTTCTATCCCTGTGAACGTAGACATGCAGTCTATGGTGTTATTTATTGTGAGTGTGAAATTTTCCAAAAGCTGAGCTTGTCAGCCAGTGCTGTTTAATAGTTTATGAATGGTGTTTTACAAATTTGGAAAGTGTATATGAGCGTGCTTGGGGTGAGGTATTATGATAAGCACCCAACCTTTGTCCCTTGTTTAAGTTCAACTGTTGTACCTTTGCTTTGTACCTTAAATTAAAGCAGCACTACATATTTCATATATCTCCCTTATGTGACACCCTCAGTTCAGTAATAGATTTTAAAGAGTTTGAATCCGGTTTGTAAAATAAGGCATAAGGTATAAATTGTGCAGTGCTCTTGAGTGTACAGGACCGATTTGAAAACCTCTGGTCCAAATGGGCGACTTCTAAACCAGTTTGTCCCTGTCGAGTGTTGTTACATTAAAAAAAAGGAAGAGGTAAAACTTTAAACCTGTTACGCTTGCACTTCTCTGTCACTGACACAGAAAGCAAAGTCCATAGAAGAAGAAATGAGCCGGCTAAAACAAAGCAGGCAGAGCCGGGACTGGTTCATTATGTCTTATCTGAGCAGATAGAGAAGAGAAATGATAATGCCGCTGGGAAATATAGTGCAGGGTCTGTCACAAGGGCACGTTTTGGTGTTTTGTGTCATGGTGTGTTAGGGTGCGGTATGCTTGCACATTCCTATAGGGTTATGTGAACCACTTACATGTAGCATGTGGAGCTAAAACCCCTAAATGTTGGAGAATAGTTTTAAGGCATCTCACAATTACAGAACAGGACTGGATTAAAATAATACTGCGTGTGGGTGCATGTGAATGATATAGGTGGTAGCATATCTGATATTTCTATAGATATTTCAGACTGATCATGTGGAAAAATGGTAGTATTCTGATTTAAACCATGAATGGTCACAGATAAAGAGATAATGAATTTATCAGCATTTACTTACCCCCACATGGTATATTATCTGTGTGAGATGCAAGGCACAATATCCAAGCAGCTCTTTTCACACAATAAAAGTGATGGTGATTTATAATGTCAAAAATGACAGAGTTCGAATGACACGAGGGCGAGTAAATTATGATACTTTTCTTTTTTGTGGTAACACACGGTGATAAAGGCAGTTCCTCCTAGATCAGACTTGGAACATGATGTGCCAATATGCATTTTTGATACTGGCCTATGTGGGTCAGTACAGCGCCCGAGAGCGGAGTAAAGACAGGTTAATAAATGGCCAGCTCTTGTGCAAAGCTAGTTGGCAGAAGTTTTGCATCCTTCCTCCACACTCACCTGAGCCCCTGGCAATGTTTTCTTAACCTGTCTGACTGCAGTATAGTTAATGGGTGGTCTGATTTCACACACTCAAACGGCCATGCAAACACCATGCCACACACACATGCGGACTAAAAGATGATATATATGCAATTGTCTATTTTAGGTGGATTGAATCACTATTATGCTTTATATATATATATATATATTTATATATATATATATATATATATATAGACACAAGCCACCCGCACTTGAATTCACCCCCGCAAAGCTTTCCTTATCGTTACGATTCATTATTTCTTGTCGTGCGCTTTCCTGACATTTTGTACATGATGTTCCATTATTGCAGGGCCGTGTGGGGCAAGCCGGCAGGCAGATGAAAATGAGCGATAGCAGCGGACAGAAAAATGCACCATAGAGATTTTGCGTGACGTGACGGCTTATGCCTTTCAGTGGCAGTTCAGTCCTAGTTATCAAGCCCATTTCAGGGGCTAAAATGGATCTCTGGAGGTGGGGGCAGCCTGCTCTGCCCCTGGGAGAGGGCCTGACAGCCCGGTCAGCCTGTCACCGGCAGCTTTTCTCATGGGAACAGGGCCGTGGGGAAGTTAGAAGCACTCAGTCATGTTATACCGTGGTTTGGGTCACATAGATTTGCTCTTTTAGGCACTGGTCGAAGGTTATCCAGGGCCGCTACATATTCGTACGTACTGTATGCGTTAACTTAACAAAACAATTACTTTTTAATTTTTAATTTGAATGTTTTCTTTTATCGATTTTAAGCATTGTAAAGGTTGGTAGCACATAGTAGGCTATTTTAAGATGTTGGTACCATTTACTACACTTAAGATTTATTTTTAACCCAGCGTTGGGTCAAAAAGGAACAAATCCAAATATTGGGTTAAATTAACTCAGAACATGTTTATATGACCCAACAATGAATTGTAAACAACCCAGCATGGGTTACTTTACGGCTGGGTTTGTCCCTTTTTGATCCAGCTTTTTATTTAGAGTGCAAGTTGAGTATTCTATTTATAGGAGTACTATGGTATGCAGAAACTGATAAGAAGAAACTGGTTAGTTTCTGTAGTGCAGAATTTTAAATGAGCAGCAAAACTGTATAAAAAGTATGAAAACTACACATAAGCATCGCATTGACTTGATGATTAAGTCAATTTATTTTGAATGTGTAGTCACCAGAATTGGATCGATAAATTGAGTAGTTCAGTGCAGCTCTGCCCTCATCTCCAGCAGCACTGTGACCAAAACATGGTGTAGGGAACTTAAGCAGAGCTTCAGGCTCAATACTAACTTTCCCACCTTGCGGTAAACAGGTGATTCGAGGACAGCATGCTGACTTTTTGGATGGCCTTTAGCGCTGAATCCAGGCAGGAGTTCTCGCTGTCCTCTCTGCTGTACGGACAATGTGTGGAATGGAACACTCCCTGACTCCAAGTGATTGCCGCAGCCTTTTATTTTAAGGGCTCTTGACACCTAGACAAAATAGCTGCCCGTTAAGGGCCGTACTGTATTAGGTCATCATCCAATAAGGACTTTGCGGTGGGGTCGTGTGATGTTTATATCCAAACACGAAACTATGCTGCCAGCGAGTGTTTGGAATTACAACATGATCGTGGGGTGAAAGCACTAGCTGTGCTTTGTAAGGTGAGCACGGCTAAACTTTGACCAGACATTGACCTCCTTGCCAGCTGTTGGGCACGAGCCAAAGTGTGTGTTTGTGCGTGTACGTTGTGGGGTGGGAAGCGGATGTCTACGCGTTCGAGCGTCCCTGCAGATTAATCACTGAAATAAATCTCACACGCACTCACTCAAGTACACACACAAACACACATGCATGTTAACAGGGGCCCGTTCGCTCCTTGCTTGTCTGGTAATTTGTAAATCTATCAAACAGCCGCCGCCGCCCGCTGAAAGCCGGCGCTACGGCAGGGAACAGTGATTGATAAAATTGCTCCGTTGCATTCCTGGATCAAATGTACATATCTCAGAAGACAGGAAAACACACTCATAAGCACATCCACACAGAGGGACGCTCACACATAGCGTTAACAGTGGCTGCTGATGGCTTCGCATTTTTAATTTGCAAATATATGCTGACATTTGAAAACACACCATCAGTTTAGCTGCACCAGTTCAGCTGGGCCAAGCATATTATCATATTGTGCTGTATAATGTGATTTCCTCAAGTGAACACTTATGAAACGCACATGCACATGTACACACACACTCGCTTGACACTTCAGCTTCTTTCCCCGGCTCGCCTCTTGATGCGCAGATACTTTGCATGTACTTTGGTGTCAGCCCACTCAAAAGCAGGTAAAATGTTAGGCTGCTTTTGTCATGTTTGTCCTTTATTGTTGTTGATGGTCTTAAGACACAGCACAACTTATTATTTAATCATAGTTAGGATGAATCACAATGAGAATTGTATTGCTTTTAGTTGTAAAACAATTGTACTTTACAGGAATTGCAGGTGTGTGGTTTGAGGGTTTGTGCTATGGAAATGAGTCGATCTGTAAACATTTTGCTGTACGGTTTTTATTGCATTGCTATTTTGGTATTGTAGCTAACAGCAAACAGGCCTGCTGTGTTTTTTGCAGAGCTAAGAGAAAAGATATTATAAGGGCTTTGAATGCCAGAATTCAAGTCAAATGTATTCAAACTAACATTTCCTGCTAAATAATTGTGTCATTATAACTAATTATATTATTTATTTGTATTATTTACTTTATATTTGCCTTTAAAAAGACAACTTGCTAAATAACAGATTTTAACCAAAAAAATACAGTTTGCATTTTAAATTGTTACATAATGTGAAGCTGTTTTGCACAGATACCACTTTATCAAATTACTAAAGATAGTCAAAGTATGGTATAAGATTTGCTGGATTGTTCCAAAATTAACATTGCTGCATGGTTATTTTATATTTTACATTTCCATTAAATCATTTACCAGACGCTTTTATCCAAAGCCACCCATAGTAGCAGGTGTATTTCATTTATGTAGGTCATTGAGTAGAATATAAATACTTTCTTGGCATAGCAATGCATATTCATTTAAATAAATATGATGGTAGCACTAATGTAATTATGTAATGGTTGTTTTCATCAATAAGAGACCTTGTTCGCTCTATGCCACTGAAGTCTTTTGGCTGTGAAACTTGTCAGGCAGCCATAGAGAAACCTGAATTCCAGCAGGCACGAGCAAATATATTCACTCGTAGTCACTCTGTAATGAAGGGAAGGATAGATGCAAGAGAGCGTGAGGATGAGGACAGAGGAGAGGGAGGGTTACATCTCCTGCAGTTGGAAAATAGTCCCCGCGGGGCATGTTTGCAGAAGCGCAAGTTAACATCTACTGCTGGTTGCTTTGCTTCCTTGCGTTTTCTCCTTCTCTGGGTCACTAACACACTTGTTTCGTGTCATGTGCATGCTTCTTTTCATCTCTCTATGTCTATACGTTTATTATTTATTCACTCTTAACCAGCTGATGCTCATCCTAAAACCAGTTTAACACCTCACACACACCTTTGGAAAAGAGGCACTGAGGGAGAGAGATATCTTGGGACTGTGTGTTTGTAATGGCTATATTTTTTATATTGAAACCAAAGGCTTAAATCAATCATCAATCAATCAGCCATCAATCATGTTTTACATTAAATCTAATAATATTCAAAGCCAGGTTTGTGTGAGGGTAAGAAATACGGTTAGGGACTATCTAAATATTTAAATGCTGTGATTGGCTGATTAAAATAAACCATTTTTTGAGAGCTGTGTAACAGGAATATTCATTTACTGTCTTGGTATGCAAGGGCTGTCATGTTCTTGATAATTCTACACTAACTCTTTACATCGGATTACAAATCTCATCTAATTCCTTTAGACCACCGGTATGCATTACCTTAAGCTTTGATCTTAACACATCTCTCCCGTGTATGCACGTTCCTGTTTGTACATTGCGCTGCTTTAACACGGTTTCATTTCCTTTGCTCGAAGACACACTGTGTTCTGCAAGGTCTATGGAGTAAGAGTCATCTGACAGTCGCTAGCCAGAACTGGAGCACCACAGGTGCTGTCACACGCGGGGCTTTTTTCCATGTTTGCAGGCAGGTTACAAACAGGGTTTTCCTTGGACACAGTGGCCAGCCCTTTAAATCCATTTTATGAGTCTGGCTTAGACAGCTCTCCGTGGAAGTTGCTCTTTTGCGGTGATCCCGTGCCAAGTTTAATCTTGGTCGTGATAAATATACTACATCAACAGTACAACCAGTACCAGCCAAGGATTTAACATTGGCTGGCATAATGCTGATAATTATTAAATTACATTCTATGTTCGTGCAAGACGTACAGAAACAGCCTTTGCAGCATTGTCTTTTTGACGTGAGTCCAAACAAACGCAATCTCTCAAGAGCATTTGCTGGCCACGTATAATAATATTCACATTTTGTGATTGGCATGCAATGTGTCACCAGTTGTAAGTGTGGGATAACCATTGTGGGCTATTTTTAGTTTGGGACGGTAATCTCTTTTAAGAGCCTTTCAGGGCCTGTCTCTTTCTAACCTGGCCGGAAACGCTAAGCCAATAAGCCCCAAGCGTCTGGCTCGACTCTGGGGCCGAGAGAGAGAAAGTGAGCCCGGTACAGACGTTTCCTGGATTATTTAATACTTCAGCATCACGGGGAGGGGGAGTTTGAATCTCTGGATTCCAGGAATGCTGGTTCTCCGAGCTTATGCACCACAGGGAACAGGGTGTTTCGGGCGTAGCTTAGGGACGACTATGAGGGGGTAAACTAAAAACAAAACAAAATACAAAAATTCTAAAACAAATGAGCTGATTGGGTTTATTGCAGACGGTAAACGTGATACATGCTCAAACTTGCAGGAATACCTTTAACATATCTAAAAGATAAAATTCCTCTTTCACTTCTTAAGTGATTTATTTCTTTTTTTAGGAAAACATCTTGTATTCTTGTTTCGTGTGGTTTAAGGCTGTTATTTGAGAGCACTTTAATGGTATGGAAAGAAAACAACACAAAGAAAAAAAGAGAATAAGTCAAGGTCTTGTTGAGCTTCTCTCACCATCGCATCTCGGAGCGGGCAAAAGATGGGAGTCAAGGTAAAAGATAATGCATTTATTTAGTAATCAGCAAATAGCTTTTATCCAGTGAGATGAGAGCGATGCAGTGGGTTCTGATAAGATCATTTGCTTTCAGGTGTTTTGCCGGCTACTGTACTCAGCATTGAGTGTAAATTGAATAGCATGACCTTTTGCAGCCGAATCAAATTGACTGCATTTCCACACACATTCGGTGCTTTCAATTACCATACGTTTTATGATATTGGTCTGCAACCCCACTCGCTTCACATAGCTGCTTATATGTGAGCCAGGTGTTCATGATAAAACGTGCACACACATGCAGTCTGTAAGTGTTTTTGCCCTCTAGTTTTACACTTTCAGGCCATTATGCAGTTTACCAAATATGCTTTTTTGTAGAAAATCAAAGAATTCTTCTCTTTTGTGATGTTGTTGGGCATGTTAAATTCATCTCTGCGTTCTTGGTGTAGTGCTGCTGATGATGCGCCCCACTTTTAATATCTGGGTGACAAATGACGGGCCGTCCTGCCTCTGTGCCGCTCATGAGTCTGCCAACATCCAAAAGGTCAGAGGGGTATCGAGAGGGTAACACAGCACTTTTAACAAGAGAGGAGAGCTTTGGCGAACGTCTTTACACAAGGAGAAATGCGTAGGACGGCATGTTCTCTAAATTTCATTGCGGGACATGCACCCATATTTTGTCTTCCTAAAGGGATAGTTCACCAAAAAAATCAGTATTCATTCATTGTTTTTTTGTGGAGTGCAAAAGATGTAAAGCATCTCGGGCATACACCTATTATCCTTCCTGTTTGTTTTTTCCTGTAGCATAATCACCATGCTTTTTATATTTTTACTAAAAGAAAGCATAGAGTTGCTACTTCTCACTTGAGCAAAGGCCATTTGCATGCAGTTTTTATTGTGTTTTTTCTTTTATAAAGTTAAAATATTTGGACTCAGTCTCTTTAAGAGACTGAGCGCACTCACTGACAGTGTCAGCATTATTGGGTGAGTTTGTAAAATAAGTAGAGCATCAATATGTCTGAGCACAGAAAACTAAGTTTATTGTAATTGCATTAGAGGCTTGGCTATAGACCATCTGTTGCACCGTGGGTAAAGCAGTGCGGGCCCCTTTTGTTTTCTTTCTACATTATCATACATTATTTTCAATGCATCTAATTAGATTATATCAGTCTGTTAGTGCCATTTCTTTTTTAGGGGTGTATGTCGTATGGCGACAAAATCACAGGTGTTTAAAATCTTGAAGGGCATATTGCCCATTCATGACTTTCAAAAATGCATTCCTTTAAGAGTCAAAATAACCATTCACATGCAGTCATGTTTGTCAGCGGTCAGTTACTGGTTAAAAGAATCTGACAAAATTTGCATTTATAGATTGACTCTGTTCCTTTGTCGCTTTATAAGATAGATATTGTTCTGGTTTCTGGACAGCTCCTTGTAGCCTTACTTGTAGATCTTAAGGGGGTTCTCTTCACATCATGCATTTATTCTAATTGTTCACATGTTAAAATACGCAGTGGTTCTTGTTGGTGAGTTTGATTGGTGACGGCACTCGCGCTGTTGTGGTGTCCAGACAGAGCCGGGGGTGCTAATGTTTGTGAGGGTTATAAAAAGTTAATCTTTGCCGTAGACTGTCTCTCTGTGATCATTGCCTCTGGAGCAGACATGCCTCGATGCCCAGCTTGCAGGATAATTTGCAGGGGAAATGAGGTTTGAAATAGTGCTGGTGATTCCAATGGCAGAATCCTATTTTTGAGTATGACATATGAGAGTGACGCCATTTGTGTTCTGTGACATGATATTGTTAGGCATATTGATGGTGGCTTATATTGTAATGTATTTCATAATGCAGTCTGTGATTTACAATAAGAGTAGGAAGATTTTTTTGCATTTCTTGATATGCAATTCTTTGCATTGAACCACTGTTGCATTCTGAATTTTCCCCAATAATTCTCTCTTTCCTATTTTATTGTGCATCAGACCTAATGTGCTAAGACCCACAGACAAACGTAGCTAGTAAACTCCCTTATCAATCATTGGAAAATTTGTAATTGACTGTTTCTTGCTGAACCCCAAACTTGCAAAGTATAAGCCTATAAGAATAAACCCATTGGTGTATCTGTAACCATGCTGAATTGGTAGCTTAAATTTACGCAAGCATTTGTTTTGATGTGTCTATTTCAGAAAGGATGAAAATGAAAAACACATCCATTTCATCTTAAACTTTTCCTACACATTCTTTTATTGTCTGCCGTATGATGGCGCAAGATTTTGGTTGTAAAACTCACTCTTGAGTAATTGACTTTCCAGGTTTTATTACCCACAATGCTTTCGGTCTTCGTCACAGCGGCGATGCAAGGCCGCAGACGTGCTCACGATCCGAACCACGCATTTGTCTCTCTTTTATATTCTTGCAGTTGTGGAGTATTCATTCACAGCCTCAAACGATATCAGACAGATTTTGCTCCTGTTTGCCTTTGAGATGAAATTAGGAGTAAAAGAAAAGGCCCGTGCTTCATGTTATCAGCGGCATAAGTTATATCTCAGCTATACAATGGCTTGGGTGGAACTCAATAAAAGAGTTAAAGCAAGGACAATTTCAAAGACAGCCTGTCTGATAACAAAAGGGCTCACCTGATAATGAATGACTGGTGAGCGCTGGCGTGCTTCTGAAGTCCTGGTGGAGGGGAGGTAGATGGAGTGTGACTACCAAGCACTCGCCAGTGTGTTTTATGGCTAATTGAAGCATTTGGAATAAAACAGCCATGAATGGCACCCTTTGGAATTAAAGCTGGTTAATATATCGTGATCCCACAATTAGCCCACGATTGTTAAGATCTGTTTAAGTCGGTGGGGTCCATTAAGCGGAATGGGAATGGGTCCTATCTATTTTTCATCCCCTTTTAGCCCGGCCTGAGTCCTCTTTAAAGCTGCCAGAGGCAATCAATGGCCGTAGTCGCGGCTACCAGAGGCTGCCAGGCGACTAGCAAATCTGACAACTCTGGCACAGCGCTGGATGTACTTCTCAAGTGTTGGTTACACTTTGAATTATGTGTCTGGATGGTGGACAAAGGTTATAGAGTCTGTTTCGTAGAATATAGAGAGGTAACAGATTTTGTAACAGGATGTTTTTGGCTAGGTTTCATGCTATTGATTGCTCTCTCAACCCTGGAACACTTTGTAATTTTGTCTCTCATCAAGTATCCACACTCGTCCTTATTTGAGCGCGAGCTATTGTTAAATCTGTTTCCGACATTTGTTTTTAGACAAATGAATAGAAGCCTTTTGTGAACCAATGTAATTCAAAAGATGAGCGACTGTTAAAGCAGTGACCCTAAATAAGCAGGATTATAATTAGCTTGAAGGAAATGCTTATTGTTATTGCCCTTTTCGTCAGTGGCTGACTGGGACTTTATAAAGTCACAGAAGACGAATCACGAGAAAATTATAGCTTATAGAAAGGACATCATTAGCCAACTATTAAACAGCAGGGCTGGCGTTTCTCTGTAGCTGCTGTGCCGTCACATCCCAGGTACCCCAGTGAACATTCTGTTATCTCTCGGAAATATGTGCCGTTATCAGTTCCAATAAAGAATTAGGAAACATGTCCCAAGGAGGGCATTATGTGCTCAATGAAGCTGGGCTTACGCATTTTCCTCCCTGTCAGTGGATAATCAAACGCTAGAACTATCAGCGCTGCAATCTATTAAATGGAGGGGAATGAGTAAAGTGGCCTTGTTTTGATGTCTCAAAAGCAGCTCCCATGGCATAGAGACATTCGGTGTGTAATCGTGGGAAACTATTAATAGAAAAGGGATCAAACAGGGTGATCATTGCACAAGGGGACTGCAGGCTGAGCAGCGCAACACTTCTATCTAAAAAGGATGGTCCCCCTGAAGCCAGCATGCTCGCGCCCGAGCGCTATCAGCAAGCGATACTAATCCAATGGTGTGCATAAAAGGATTTGTTCTTGTTGGCCTGCATATGCCACATCCCCCAGCAATTTTGGTGTTTATCTTCCGCAGTTGCTAAGTCCCGTGGGTTTTGGTGCTGGAACTTCCAGTGCCTGCTACTTTTCCACAGTCACCTCACCGCGGATGCTGCCCCTCTTGCTCTGCCATCTGCAGAACAATGACAACAGGAACTGGAGGCGTTTAGTTTTTGACTTTGGTTCTGCAATCACATTTAAGCATGTTTGGCATCCATTGACAAAAAGGCACTCTTAACTGGGTCATGAAGAAATAATGTCGTCCAAGTTGAGAAACTTTTAAGAATTAAGTTTTAGGTTCTTTACAAAAAATGTATGCAAAGGTATATAGAAGTGAGTGTAAATGTATTTGTGAGTAACGTAATACATTGTGACCCGACTATGACTGTTGTTGAGCCACATGAGACAGCGGAGTTAGCGATTGGTGAAACTTAATTTCTTTCTTATTTTGGGTCCCTCTTTCTCATCACGTCCCTGTGTAGCTGCTGTGTGTCAGCTCAGTTAATGGGTTTCTTTGGGGAGATATTATTTTGGTCCAGTAAGCTGCATGTTTAATGTATGACTGACGCTGCTGTTTCATGTGGCCTAAGCAATTTGTAGTTGAAAGAGATTTGTGTAAAAAGTGCATGTGGCAAAAAACCGTCTCTATCCTCTATTAACAGTTACAAGTGCTTCTGCAGCGGACGGCAGCATTAAGACAAACAAATTTGACTTCTCCGAAACTAAACTGTCCTATTTTCTTCCACCTGTTCTTTCCCCGTCCCCTCTTCCTTTCACCCCCTAAGAAGATAGATGAGGAAAATGAGGCCAACTTGCTGGCGGTGCTCACAGAAACCCTGGACAGCATCCCAGTGGATGAGGACGGGTTGCCTTCGTTTGAGGCCCTGGCAGATGGGGACGTGACCAATGCCAGTGATCAGAGCTGTCCTTCCACCCCCGACGGCTCGCCACGCACGCCGGAGCCAGAGGAGCCCTCCCTGGTAAGAGAGACCTCTGTGGCCAATCCTTTTTTGCAGTGAAGCATAGCCCTCTCGTTCTGTTTCTGTACCCTTCGCTCTTTCTCAGTCCCACGCTGTTTCGCTTTCCTTGACTGTATCTGTCTGGTCCTCACTTGCACCAGATAAGGAGATGATGCAGGGCCCGTGACCAAAAATGGGTACAGACTCGCCAGACAGTGGCTCTGGCAGCCTTGTGTTGATCTGTCTGTGAGCTGAACGTGGCCACACTGCTCAATAAAAAAAGCAAGTCTGAGAGGATCAGTGTTCCTGAGGTGTTAATTGCTTTGTTCATTACTGCCAGAATGAACTCACACACCACTGTAAATATGCAACAAAAAACAAAGCAGAAATGAAGTTTCTAAAGTAGACTATTTTTCCATATTAGTATTTTTATGATCATTGTCTTGATCAAAGTTTGATTCAAATGTTGATTACTTAGAAAGATATCAATTTTGCTTTGTTATGTCTTTAAACCAAAAATTAAAGCCTAAAATTAAATTAAAAACTAAAGCCTCCCCACTCACTGCACTTTCATTCTGAACATCAAAGTGTTGCACGACTTCTGTTTGATATATATCTGACTGATTTTTTTAATTGCATTCATGCAATTGTATATTTATTGCTTAGGTAAATAGCAATGTGTTGACTTTTTTCTAAATGTACAAACAAGCACAAACAATGCATTTACAGAATGAACCATTTGAAGAAATAATAAATGCAAGAATATGTCTTGACATGCCAGTTAAGCACAAACGTGCTTACGTCTCCTCTGAATGTTGTTTGAGTTTTTTCTTTTAATTTCATAGTTGTAATCCCTGTGATCTGTTTCTCTGCTCTGTTTGTAGCTGAAGAAGCTCCTCCTGGCTCCTGCTAACTCCCAGCTCAGCTATAATCAATACCCAGGTGGCAAAGCACAGAACCATGCAGCCAGCAACCAACGGATCAGACCAACACCTGCTGTTGCCAAGGTAGCTGCTCGCTGCACTTCTTGCATCAAAGGCCTGGTGTGCGAGCTCATCTGCTAGCTCCATGTAATTTTTACTTTCTGATAAATTATACAAATAGTCTGTTCACTCAGGGGAACTAAAGCTTGATTAAGTTGTGTCTGAGACGGAGGTGTTGTGGCTGCCTCATCTGAAGTTGCATTACCCTTAATGATCTTTAAGACTTCCAAATGCAATGGTCTCATTTCCATGAAAAAAGGAAGCATGGAGGTGTTTTGATGGAATTAGCAATTTTGTCATAAAAAAGATGATTTATCACCACAGTCCAAGTCATGTTGTTAATGAGCCGCAGAATAAGTGGTTATTTGAGGCGAACATGTCTCCTTGCGTAAACATGGCATGCAACTCTCTTTAAGGAGTTCATTTTCCATAATGACTTTGACTCCTCTGTTTCTGGAGCTCTGCACATGGCAGCGTCCCAGAGGACGCCGCTGTCCCCGCCCGTTGCCTGTGTGCAGATCTTCCTGGAGCCTTCCCAAGACCTCGTAATTAAGATGATGGGCGAAGCGCGCTCGCATTGCCTTCTGGGAGACAAAAGCGCCTCTGCACTAACCCCTCATTCTAATCCACCGTCTCGTGTTACATCCCACGCTTATTTTGTACCTCTGTCTCTCTAACTCCTGTTTTTCAGACAGAAAATCCCTGGAACAGCAGACCACGAGGGGCCTGTCCCAACCGGTCCGTGAGACGACCTTGCACTGAGCTACTCAAGTACCTCACTTCAAGCGACGAGGCCTTCCAGATCAGAGCCAGGGAAGCCAAGAGCACCTGGACGGGCTGCGGCAAGGACAGGGGGGGTGCTTGCACCTTGTCTTGCTCATCCTCCTCTTCTCCATCTTCCTCGTCCACCTCCTCTTTCTCCTCTCTGTCGTCCTGCTCCTCCTCAACTGTCTCCAAAAAGAAGACGTCGTCTGCCTCCCTGTCTTCACAGCAGCAGCTGGCAGTGCAGGCCCAGCGAGGTGAGAGCCAGGCAGCCGGAGCGTGTAGTGTGGCTGGTGAGGGGGCAGGGAAGTGGCGACGGTGTTCTCACGGGGAGCGATCCGCCCCGGTGGCGCCGTCGTCCCGCGGAGGCGGCTGTGGCCACGCGTGCTCCAGCGAAGAGGGGCCAGGCGCTGACCCAGGCAGCTCGGCCGCCGCCCGCTTTATTAGGTACATGCACTCTTACTCTCAGCCGCCTAGAGAGATGGGTCACGCAGGCAGCTGCGGTCGTTGCCTCGAGGCGGGCGGCTTGGCTGAGGCTGGCCGCGCTAATAGGCACATCACGGTGACCATTAGGAAACGGAGGCAAGCGCTAGAGCACCCCATGCTCAGTCAGATGCTCACCTCCAGACCCAGGCCGGCCCGTTACCGGGCCCACCTGCAGTCGCCCTATGCCCCTCAGAATAAAAGTCGAGACCAACCCGACACAGGTTGCAGTAGACACTTAGAGCAGCACAAAATGACACATGATCAAACGTTTAGTGTGGTCGACCAGAGCACTCTCGAGTGTGGTAATTTAGACTTAAGGAGCTGTTTGTTAAGCGAGCCAGAGCAGGTGACAGGAAGTGACAGTTTGCATGATCTGGTGGGCCAAAACAGGGAGAATGTTTTTGATGATGTCATAGGCAGCCCCATGTCATTCTCACAGGGCCTGCAAAGCCCCTTGTTCCCAGACTCTTTAGTTCCAGAGCAGACCCCCTTCGTCTCAGAAGGGCAGCGCCCAAATACACAAGCACTCTGCAGGCTCCCCGATGACCAAGCCCCTCCAGCGTTAGGTAATCTTTGCTGCATCCCCGCCCTCTTTCCTTTGCCTCTCCTCCTTTAACCGCATCTCAGTTTGACCACACACTAACCCCCGCGCTAACACAAACCTAACATTTACTTGGAAGAGAAAACAAAACGAAAGCAGCCAGTCACACCTTTCGATTCAATTGGCACAAATCTCTGTCTGTATATTAATTATAACTGGGAGATGCAAGCATCACTTTGAACTCTTGAGTCACCCAATTTCAATCTCTTATCTGCACTGAAAAGCTTATTTTCTCGGGCTGCCATAATATAGCTGTCTAACCGAGACATACTCCCTAGTTGCAGTTGGAGACGGTCGCAGCCTCGGGCAACTGCACAAGCTTCCTTGACTCTTCTTTCTGTCTGTGCTTTGGTTTCAATTGCATGCTCAGTATCTTCTTGATTCGAAGTTCATTTCTAGTAATTGTGCTATTCTTTGTTGTTTCATAATTCTTTTATAAAGTTGTGTACTCATTCTGACTGTTGGGATGTGGGGGGCTTTTTATGATGAGCTGGGAGTCTGAACACATGCCATCACTCCATCCTGCCTCACAAAGTATGCAGTCAGATTATAAAAAAAACAAAACAATGGGGTCATATTAATCCAACTATTGGTTTTGCCCAAAAGATTTTTTGGCCAGAGAGTTATCTAGCCTTTCAGCATAGGGTTGCATTGCTCTCACTGATCGAGTCTAAGATTTAGTTAATATATTGGGCACCATGTGAACTAGTAATTTAATTACCCATGCTCCTTTGTGTTCTGCAGCCAAACCAACCATCTTGCCACTTCCTTTGACCCCAGAATCTCCAAAGTAAGTGAGAGAGTTTTTACACAACTTTTGTAGAGCAGACAACATCTGAAACTAAAAGATCTGAAAAAATGAGGCATTTTGTTAATTTCATTTCCATTTGTAAGTTCACACAAACACTGCACCAGTTTGTCACTGTTCTCATATATTGTCTTTCATGTGTGTTACAGTGACCACAAGGGATCTCCGTTTGAGAACAAAACCATTGAACGCACATTGAGTGTGGAGATCTCTGGAACACCAGGTAAACATGCTTATAAACTGCTTATAGTCGAACAAAGTAAATAAAAGTTCTGTTTTTATCATTCAATAGTAAAGATAAGCTTTCTTGTTTTAGATTACTGGCAAAGGACAAGTTGTCCCACAAGCATAGTTTAATAGTTTAATTAAAGCTCAGGGTTCAAGGTGAACGGATGAGACATGGTCAGAATTTTACACAGTCCACTATTGATTACTTTGTCCATTCTTGGGTTGATTTATTGGAAAGTTTCACTCTTCTCTTTTGAACAAGAGTTTATTCTCTCACTTTCATTTAGACTCTAATGCTCTTTGACTAGTCAGCTCACTTCTTCAATACATCACAGACAAATTGATTTGCCATTATTGTTTTAATTGGTTTTGCCATGCAATTCAGTTTAGATACAGATATTATCTGCATCTTTTCCAGTCGAGCAATTTGATTAAGGACATTAAGGTAGTTTCCTTTGTTAATTATATTTATATAAATTATATAATGGCAACCTTGCAAAACTAGGACAAAAGAAAATAATAACAAACATTTTATTATTATTATTTAATATAATTATTCTATTTATTGTAGGCTGCAAATAGAAAATAATGAAGGAAAATTAATTACACTAAAGACAAACTAAATGTCAGCTGAGACAAAAATCTTCTTCAGCACTTCAGCACTTCTCCCCTCACTTTCTTTCTCTCAGCATAAATCACGCAGGTAATTATTTCTGTATCCCCGTGCAGAGATTAATCATTCCAGGTCAATAAAAACAAAATGGACGCTCTTTCTTTCTCGCAATGTGTCACAGTGAATGGGCCATTTGGTATTCACTTACTACAAGGTAATGGGCCTTGGTCCACAGATTTGACTTACCCTGGGGCTGGAAGGTAACCTTTATTTGGTATATTTGCTCAGATGTGGATTATACCATAGATGTTAGTACACTAAAGGGTTTTGGGGCGTCTGTGAGCCAGTAGTGTGACCATATTGGAGAGTATTGTTATACCTGAAGATCTGCCTTAAGGGTCATGTGAGGTCAGCCTTACAGTATCTTAGAAAAGGGTTAATTTATCATAGTCGTACTCGCGTGAGAAGATTCTTACAAGCCTGAACTATTAAATGCAAAACTAAGGAGGTTTACACAACAGGACAATTGTGAAATTGACATTTGTTAGAATTGTTTGCTTTGATGTTGAATCTTTCTGGTAAGGATTATTGCACTATCCTGTATTGTCTCCTATAGTTGTTCGTACTCAGCTAATACGTCTTTCCTGAAGATCACACAAGATGAACTGATTATAAGTCAGTGTAACACCAGATGAGACCTTTAAATCCATTGGGTTCCATAAATTTCCGTTGGGGTTTGTGTCATCCTGACAGCAGCACGAGAAGTCATTATAGAGCTTTAGAATTAGAGAATGGCCAGGCATTCTCGGCGAAGAGAAAGAAACACGGCACCTGCAAAACAGCGGTTGCGTGAAAGCAGGAGATTTAATATGCCTCCCTAATCCCCACCCCTCTAATAGATTAACTTGAGCAGGGGTTCCTTTAATTATGGTATCATATGACACCCAGGTCGGTCCATGCTACGCTCCTTGCATGGCATTTTGAGATTACCACGGGGATCAGTTCTGTAAGCTTTAACTAATAATTCGTTCAGAGATCCCTGTGTAATTCACACCTTGCCAACAACAGATGAGAAAACCCACCGGCATATGATTGCCATTCGGATCCACGCATATTCATCACGGCCAGCTTTGACTGAACGGCACGTATTTATGTAATGCCATGTAAAGTAATTTATGTAATGTAATGTAAAGGCGATAATGGTCCCTGGTTTACGACCCTACGTGCATTGTTTTGCCCAGATGGTGTTTGATTGGGGTGGCAGAAGTTCCTTTGGCAGCTCACGATTTCTCTTCATAGCTCATAGAATTGGCGTTATGATAAATATAGTCAGGGCCACTGTTGTTTTATATAGTGCATCAGGCTGCAGTACTGTATCTGTCTAATTTAGAGAGAGATTGACAGGGAGAATGAGACCAATGGAGTGTGCTGGGCGTTGAGGATGTTTCTGTACATAAAGGACTGGACTGGTGACTGCAATCCTCTGAAGGCTGTTTTAAATCAAACCAAAAACAATTCATAGAGAAGGAACAGTCATGCGTATGAGTTAGAATAGCAAATTTCAGTGAGATGGAGAGAGGGCGAGGTGGAGGAAAATAAGAGGAACTACCTCGGGTTGTTTGTGCAAGTGCATTACCCATGCCGTAAAGCAGCGCATCTCAATACTTTCCATATAACTGCCATCTGTTGCCACATAAATCTGTCAGGATGGCTGTGGTTCATGAGCAGAAAAGATGGCACTGATAAGGAGGATAACAGCTCCCAGAGTTACCGTGCTTTCACCGGAGACACCAAATTATGGCTTGCATACATCTGCATCTAAGTTTGCCTGTAAAAAATAATGATCAGTGTGTCGGATTATATGAATGATTATTTGGAACAGGCTTTGATGATGCGTCTGTCTAAAGGATCAGTGTTATTAAAAGTTCTGAACATTGGAGGAAGTTAACCCTGTCTATATGGTTTCAATAAAACGCGGATCAGGATTAGCACAGAATGAAAGGGAATATTTTAATCAAGTTTAGAAACACACCAAGTACTGTTGAGGAAAAAGAAGTAAATCTTCTCTCTTTTCTTTCCCCTAGGTCTGACACCACCTACCACGCCTCCTCACAAAGCCAGTCAAGAGAACCCTTTCAAAGTATCACTCAAAAACAAGCTGTCTTCATGCTCCTCCTTGGCCCCATCAAGCAAAAGGCCCAGGCTGAGCAATGGGGGCTCTTGCCCTCAGCCAACCAGCGGCTCTATTCGGAAGGGCCCAGAGCAGACTGAGCTCTACGCCCAGCTAAGCAAGGCATCCTTCACAATGCCCCCAGGGGGCTCGGAGGAACGCCGGGGCAAGCGGCCCATGCCCCGTGTCTTTGGCGATCATGACTATTGCCAGTCTACAAGCACAAAAAGAGACAGCACCACCATCACCACAGCCGCAGCGGTTACCGGGCCAATGGAGGGCCGGCATGCAGAATGTAAAGACTCAAACATGCCAACCTCCGCTTCTTCTACATCATCTTTGTCTTCCGCCAACCCCTTGTCTTCCTCTCTGGCCAGGCAGCTTCAGGGCCTTTCCCCCACAGCTCAGGAGGCTTGTCCGACAGTGGATGCTCACGGACAGGACCACAACCGCACTTCGGGCTCCAAAAGTTCAGTGGATCGCAATTCTGCTGGCAGGAAACTACTAAGGGACCAGGAGATCCGGGAAGAGCTTAACAAGCACTTTGGAAACCCTCAGCACGCCGTCTTTAATGATGAAGAGAGAGCGCAGCGGGGAACCCAGACGGTAGAGGACAGCGATTCTGGAGACGAGTACTTCAGCCTCCTCTGGGACTACATGCACCCGAGTCTGCCTGACTTCGAGGACCTGGAGGTAGGCCGGGAACGCCTGCTCTGCTTGGGGGAAGGTTATCCACTCGAGCTGCTACTTGAAGGATCTCCCTCGAGCTCCCCTTCCAGCAGTTCTTTCTCGTGGAGCTCCATTTCACCTCCTTCCACTCAGATCTCCCCGCAACACCACCGCTGGCCACGCTCTGTCTCTCGCTTCCAAACCCGTTCCTCATCTCACCACAGACGCAGATCCCTCTCCAGGTCTCCATACTCCCGCTGCGAGTCTTCCGACAGCCGTTCTCCCTCTTGGTAAGTTCCAGAATCGCATCCCAGAATCACATTTACCTAGCAATCTTTTTAGACAAGAATGTCTCAGCAGGGGAGGTTTTAAAGGAAGTAAACATCTTTTTGAGCTGTCTGATTCTCGCAGCATGGACTCTGAAGTCGTTACAGCTGATTTGGCACAACCAGAGAAAAATGACATACAATAGACAATGAGCATTGCCTTTGAGAGACAAAATGAGCGTAGAAGATAAACAGAGCTGGTTTATTATACAAATGTACGTGGGATACATTGTTCATCGCCATACTTGCTGTCACGTCTTCGTAAATCCAAGTTCAGACATTTTTTCATCATTAAAGCAATTCATTGACTTTTTGTAAATTGCAGGAACACCCTCAGTAGAAGTCTTGCATTTTTTGTCGTTTTTCATTCCCTTGTCATACGCAAACAATGCGGATGACAAAATAGAGTCCAGCAGAGTCATTTCTTGTGCAAACACGCTTGTGTCGCTTGAGGAACTTGAGAGATTTATGGAAGTTTCCTCAGTGGACCCTTATCCCTTTCGCTTGAATTTTAGATGAATTTCTGTTCAGCACTCTTTGATGGGGCTCTGTTGTTTTTAGTAGCAGCTGTTGTTTTGCTCGACAGCATTGCCCACTTCATCCCCACGAGATGAAAGAAACGCCCAGTGAAGCCCTGGACACTTAAAAGTGGGTTATATCCACATGGTGTGCCAGCAAGGCAATATTTACACTGCATCCTTTGATTGTGATAGTATTATTTAGTAACACAGTGATAGTACTCATAAAGACAGGTTAACATATATCTCAGATTTTATACATGTTTGCGATTTTTATGTAATAATGGCATAGCAGCTTCATAAGATACAAGGCGTGAGATGTTTACTCGTCATTGGTGATGCAATCGATCTAAATCTAACGTTTAACATTTTAGTGTTAAATATTTATGTGCATGTATATAAAATATATATTTGCTGTAATGCAGGAATGGTTTATTACTAAATCAGGTGCATATATGAGTATTGTTATTAAGCATTTTGTTTTTGCTTCTCATTTGCAGGTCTCCTGACAATGTGGATGATAGCACTTTTATTCCCAGGATTTATAAAAGCCCTCAATCCCAATCTCATTCCATTTTTGGTCGGAGGCCCAGGTAAGTCCCCGAACTTGCTTTTTTAACTTCATTTTTTATTAAATGTACTGTACGTAAAGTCTATTATGTGACAATTTACATTATAGTATTAAAATATTACAGTAGAAAATGTAAATGCTGATTTTAGAGATACGAGACAGACTTAAATAAGTGCCGTAAGGTAATGTACTGTGTCTGCAGTACTTTCAGAGTCTGTCCTTATGCAAAGGAAGCAAGTCGCTTGCTGACTCTGTCTAATTGATATGATGAGTTATGATGATACATCAGTTTAAGGCTTAAACTTTGAAAACTTTTACAATAAAGCTTTCGTTGGCAGGAGCAGCTCGCTTTAGGGACCCGCCGCCTCTCAGAAGCACCTTCTCCCTTATGATACTTCAGCCTATTCATATTGTGATTTTACACAGCGTTGCCGCCGTTGCAAACGGTTGTAGGAAAAGTTGCACTTTTTGGACACAAAGTTCAAACTAAGCAAAAAGTAATGGCATGTGAAGTTGTGCTGACAGACACAGCTGCCAAATTTCTGCTATATTCCCTTAAGAGTAGCGCCATTGGGAGCCGTAACCTTTCGCGATGTAATGAGACAACTTATTAATGTGTTTGTTTGTGTTCCACGCTAAGAAGAATAGAAAGCAGTCTGCTCCGAGCGAGCCGATTCCCAAGGCCACTTGAGAAAAACAATACATTTATGTACACGGAGCAAAATTGTATTGCTCAGAGGTGGCTCTTTTATGAGATAATGGAGTGAAGTTGTTTTTTCCTTAAATGTAAATTATAGTTTTCATTGGATTTTTATTTATTTTGATACCTGGAAATTTAAAGACTTTGGTGTCTTTGCAAACATGAGCACATGTTGTGACACTGAGATTCCTACTGACACACACATGCAAGATTAAAAATCTGAGAGGGAGGAGAATCAAGCAAGCATCCTCATTTGTCTCGGAAAATATACTTATTTAAGATGTTTCTTTCCTATGGGAATGTGTTGAAAGCATAACATTTGAAATGTTTTCAACTGTAGGTACGACAGCTATGAGGAATACCAGCACGAGCGTCTAAAGAGGGAAGAGTACAGACGGGATTATGAGAAACGGGAATACGAGAGGGCTGAGCAGAGGGAGACACAATGGCAGAAAGCACTTGTGAGTGATTTAACTACAATTATTGGGTTTTAAGTTTTCTTTATTTCAAATTGTATGTTGTGTTGCACATGTATCCACCATTGGACATTGTTAGTAGACAAATAAATGAACTAGGAAAGTTTATTTTCAAAAGTTTCTAAGGCCTAAAGTGCCCGTAGCTGAAGAAACACGCTATTATGTGGAAGCTTTTCAGTCGTGCTCTCTCTCCTGCTGGCAGGAATCGTATATTATATGTTCTCAGGCTTCATCTCTCTCCCATCACTGCGTATGTCTACAGAAAGCTAGAAGCGCACACTTATCCCAGCGCTCTCTCTCTCTCTCTCCCTTCAACAGAACTCGTGCTCTGAATCATTCAGGCTACACGCGTTTCCTCTTTATCCCCCAGTTGTGTATTTTTAACATCTCTGCGGCGTTTCAGAACGATGCCGGATTCTATTAATCACACCACTGGCTAAATGCTTTTGACCAGACAACCGAGGGAAAAGATAAATTAAGATAGCCCAAATCAAAGGTATGTTAATACGCAGTCCCAAAACCAGCGTTTTAATTTGAACAGTTACATATTTGAAACGCGGTTCCCCGAGATGAAATATCAGTTTTGTTCTCTCTCGCCGTGCCTGAACAGACTGTGAAATGAGACGAGTTTTCAACTCAGTTCACTGATAAATGCACACGTCAAATAATGCACGCATGACTCGGCCCCAGCGCACGTTCCTTTTTTCCTCTTCTCCGCGGCAGCAAGACAATTACTAGCAGCGGCGGCTCAGCTGTCAGAAGAGGTTTTGGGGGGGCACAGGATGTGAGCGCTTCATACGAAGCTCTAGTCTCAGGGTGTCATCTTTTAAACCTTGCCGCATTTATCAGCTGTCAGCAACAAAAACTACCAATTCAGCAAACACTTTCGTCTCCCATTGTACGTGATGGAAGCGCTGGGAGGGGGGTTGAGCCGAGGAGGAAACGCAGAAAAAGCCCTCGCATGTGTTGCGGTTGTAGGTTTTTGTTGTTGTTGACATGCCAACAGCATGTGCTGGGTGAATTATGACTCTGTTGTGTGACTTGAGATCTTTTATTTATGACTTACAAGAGACCTCTGGTTATAGTCGAGGATCATAAGTATGTTTTGGCAGACGTGATGGCAGGTACGTGAACGAATGAATAAATGATGGCAAGTAATAAGGCCCGAGGCTCGTGCTTTGTCTCGAGATTAGCGAACAGAATTAAATGCATTCAGCCTGGTGGGATCTTTTCATTTTCATTATCTTTTTAGTCCTCTTTGGTTGATTCGGTTCTTGGGTTATAATGGGAATCTCGGATTTAAAGCTCAAATAGTAAAGCACAGCAGTATTTACCTGTTGCTGTATGTGTTGATACATCGGTGCATATAAATGATGATGAACAGATGTTTTGAGATTATGGTGCAAAAATATAAATCTACAGAAAAATATTGAGTAAATGCATATTGGAAGATTCATGAAAGTATTCATATTACAAATATGTGTGATCTAGACAGATACATACCTCCATCCACAATATATTTATAAAAGTTGAATAGGTCCTAAAAATCAACCCTTTTCTTCCACTTTCCATGTTGGTCATAATCTGCATGATGTTTATCTGTGTCAAATAAATGTTTGGAACAACGTTAGTTTCTTTTTTGGCTGAACATCATTCACTTTATTAATGAATCATGTTTCCAAATGAGGACATGCCTGAATGTACCCAAAGGGGGGTTTTTGGCAGATTTGGCTCACTTTGGGGAACAATTTCATCCCCAAACTACAGTACACACACACACAGAACAGTGAAAAAGACAAAAGAGCGTCCTCCAGGCATTTTCTCCAGACTCTTCTTGGCTTTCCCACAGTGTTGAATGTTAATTACAGTCATGGGGTGAGGTTGAGAACAGTCAAGGAGAGAGAAACAGAACGACAGAAGCTTTCCGTTAGACTAATCTCCGTTCTCTTTTTGGCCAGGAGGAGAGGCGAGTGGTGTATGTGGGACGTCTTCGTGCCGGCAGCACACGCACCGAGCTCAAACGTCGCTTTGAAGTCTTCGGCGAGATTGAGGAGTGCAGAGTCAACTTGAGACATGATGGGTAAGACTGCGTGCCCTCGTCTCTGTGTGTTTTTCGTATTGTGCGCGCTGAGCGGTAAAAGGGGTCAATGTCTTTCTTGAGAATGAAAGGAATCCTTCAAATCTACTTAATTATGCACTTTGCACCATTGGATGGTGATTAGGAGAGTGGGCTTAGCTGCTTCTCATGACCTGAATAGCGGATTCTCGAATGAACGTGCGGATTTGAATACAAATAGAATTACGACGCAGCGCTGACCGGTGGAAAGCGAGAAGTCACGTATTTATTCATTCCAGTGTTGTATTTGTGCGGTGTAAATCTTCGGTCATCTAACGCTTTGTTTTCTGTTTCAGGGACAACTTTGGCTTTATCACCTACCGCTACACTTGTGACGCGCTCGCTGCTCTTGAAAACGGACACACCTTGCGCAGGTCGAACGAGCCTCATTTTGAGCTCTGCCTTGGTGGACAAAAGCAGTTCTGTAAATCCAATTACACAGATTTAGGTGAGTAACATCTCGACATGCAGACACAAGCCTAGGAAAGCAAATGTTGCGTTACATCTTTCTCATTCTTCCAAGGTGAAAGAATTGCCGCAATAAGCCATGAGAGGTACTCGGTTATAGTGATTTTACCACGGTTAAGACGTCACACAAATGGTTTATTCAAACAGAATTTAGATTTTTTTTTCTCTCTACACACATAGTAGGAGTTTTGTGCGCCCTGAATGCTTACCAAAAATACGAGATGGGAAAACAGTAAGGCAGGTTAGGAGAGCAAGGTCAAGCCCCACCAGCTTCCTCTTTCCAAGTGTGCCTCCATCTGCCTGCTGTTGAGATGTTGAACAGCAGCGAGAGAGAGAGAGAGAGAGAGAGAGAAATTGAGAGGAAGTTTTCTGTCAGAGATTGTCTGATTAATAAACAGATTCATCTCCATCTGTCCTAGTCTAATTTATATTCTGCTTTCCACAACTATCGCTGCAATTCTCTTGTACATTATAATTATTCTACGTTTTCTGACTACGAAACAGAAAAAGACTAGAAATATGTGGAAAACCTTTGAAATTGTGATGTACAGTCTTGAAAAAACTTAATTGAAATATGTAATACCTTTTTGCTTTTGCAAAATACTTCATTTTCTAGAAATCTCTAAAACTTAGTGTTGCACAATATTAAAGAAAAATATGATATGCGATATGCTATACAATAATGCTTGATGTGTGTAAATTCAGTATACAGTTAATTAAAATATATTCAAAACTGAAAATTACCAGCATGTAATTTTGCTCTCACATCCTTTTTTGTGTGAAAATAAGCATTGTTCTCTCTCTGTCTCAGTAGTTTCTCTCTGCTTCAACTCATTCTGTTATTGTGCATTGATGATATTTCCCTACTGAAAATCCAGTTCATCCAATGATTTGTATTGGTTAAAGGTATAATAACTACCTATATCTGGTGTCTGTTTTTATAGACAGTTTCAAAGCAAAAACATAAACATTACTGCGGATGCAGGGTTTTGTGGCCCAATATCCGCAAATTTTTGTGGTACATATCCGCAAAGAATTGAGTCCCTGCAGATTATTTCTGATATCAAACAAAAGAAATAACAAGTAAATGACATTAGCTAGCAAGTTGAAAGTGTGTCTAGTCAGTATTATTTTGGGTTACCAGTAAAAGAACCTTTACTTGACTAAACTTAAATACGACAAAGTTCCACGACCCATTCAAAAAATTGTTTATTGAATACAATGATTATAAAGTATAATATGAATATACAGTACATTATTTCATTCCGGCCCAAAACGCACCAGTTTCTCTTCTTCATCTGCACTGTGTCCTTTGTATGGGATTACCAAGGTTATGATCGAGACAATATCAGATTGATGGATCCATGACAGATCCCTCTGTAAAATGTTATAGGGTTCTTTCTCCCCGCGATGCATATGATGGGGTTGTGGTGATAATAGGCACTCAGGATTTCCACCTATAGGGGGGCAGTGTCATTTGGGGGCAGGGAGCAGAGGGATTGAATCCTATTGAAAGAGTAGTGCCTTAACTAGGGATGGGTAAAACCATACATTTCTGTAAAATAGTCATGGCTTATTCAGCATCTCAACACTCCATGTGCAGGTGCGCACCACATTTATTTTCTGTAGATTGTGAGGTCACGGACGTGTAACGCTCGAGACACTGAGATGATTCGTCTCCGGGCCATCGATAGCACTGCAGGTCAATGAAAGGGAACAAGAGCACTTTCCTTCAAATAATGAGGACATTACCGTGCATTTCAAAGGCTCGATTGTGGGTAATACGTCCTTCAAAGGTGATCTTCGAAGCGTTTGTTAAGGGCCATATAGCAAAGGCATTGTGTTTGGGAATCTACCCCCACCTCAGGGCGGATGAATGGACTGACCTTCATTTTACTGGCGCTTTTACCAGAGCGAGGGTTTTACGGCGAGCGTAGGCTGAACCGCAGCGACAGAAGCAGATGAAGAGGCAAGCGCCTAGAATAATGCCACGCCACAACGGCCTCAGAGTCTTCCTCTCAATCTTGCCTCTTTCTCTTCCTCTTTCCTTCTCGATTTCCGAGACACCGTCCATTAGTTCTAAGTGGAGCGGAGGGGCATTTTTCATCTTTCAAGGTGCGCGGCATGACACGATTCTCCCCTTAGCCATAGTATTACATCACGACTGGCACTTCCTGCCTGCCACGGTCATTCCCATTTCTCAGGAGCCGCGCGTGCGAGGGCACCATTTGCGAAGCTGTCTGCCACCGGAGATAAGACGGGCGGATTTGTTATCCTGGGCGTGAATCAAATAGTTAGCTTCTTATTTCGGGAAGTGGCTCCTCAATGTTTCAACCTATTGACGTGTATATTCAGGACTCAACAACAAGTGAGTTACAATGGTAGTTTATACGAAGTTGTTTAAATTGATTAAAGTGAATAAACACAGAAATAATCATTACATTTTCAACCAAAAATCGTCTTCTGTTCTTATACTCGAGCACAGATTTATGTTATAAAGAGGATGTTGTTGTTGGCACTGAATTTCTAGCGAGTCGTAACTATTTCGTAAGGTGGCTAATTTGTATGATTTCGTACGATGTGAATCGTACAAAAGCGTATGATTGTTGAAAAATGCAATAATAAAGACCCAGCCCAAACTTAAGTGTCACTGGCAAAAACGCCGACCGTACTATAACGTGCAAATGAGATTGATATGAATTAGTCAACATGCAATTTTGTTGCCATAAAATGTTTTTTTTTTTTTTTTTATCTTTTTACTATTTTTTCACTTTTTTTAAATGCATTTACAAACAGTTGCCATCTATGAACCGATAAGGTAGATTCTGGTATGGTGTTTGTTAGAGGTCGGCCGATATTGGATTTGGCCATTAATGATAACTAAGGTGGTCAGTACCTGCCGATTAACGATGAATTACCGGTTTTATTGGTTTATTCCAAAAGTAAAATAGCAATGAAGTGTATTACAAAATAAACAATATTGTTAGAACCACTAAACTGTATTGTACCTTTAAGTAAAACACATAAATATGAACTATATTAATAAATATTCAATATTCGCTGTCGGCAAAAACGATGATTCGGTCGACCTCTAGTGTTTGTATTGTTGGTACTACTGAAGTATTCACAAAATATATAAAGCAAATCAACACATGTGAAAATGTAGATGTATTGAACTAGAGTCCAGTTTTCTAAAATCTTTTCTAAAATTCTTTCAGATTCCCATTCTGATGACTTTGATCCAGCCTCCACTAAAAGCAAGTACGACTCAATGGATTTTGACAGCTTGTTGCGTGAGGCCCAATACAGCCTGAGAAGGTAATGAGCACCGGCTGGCTTGAAAGAGAGGAATTGCAATACCTCACTGTTCTGTCTGTTCTTTCAATACAAGACTACGAGACTTTTTACACTTTAAGCGAGAAGAGTATATGTGGATGAAAAAGTTCTACATATATAAAGGGATATATATATATATAGATAGATGTATATGTATACCTGCAAGCAAAGTTTACATGAATCTAGCTGCTGCAAAGCTGAGGAGAGACATGGCCTGTGGAGTTGTGTAGTGAACACTACTTTAGTGGACTACACGAATCTGTGTGCGTTTGTGTGCGTGTTTATGCACTGTCCCGCTGCACGAGGCTCTGAGAGACACACGAATCTTCATCAGAGTTTTCTTCACACTTCACCCTCGGCACTTTGACAGGTGGAAAGTGCAGCGCGTTCAATCTGTTTTTATCGTTTGGAGTTTATTTTTGTGGGCTGTTTCTTTTTTAATCTGGTGTTTGGATGCGGTGTTACATTATCGAGGGTTTGGGAAAATAAATCGGATGGTAACACCGTCTACATTTACAGAGGGGAAAAATGTAGTCGCCTATTTACAACTGTTGTTTAAAGAAATATTTTTATTTGATGTGCATATCAGCGTTCTTTGTTTGTTACAGCTATGCACTGTAAAACGCAGCCTTTTTAAGATGACGTTTTCTAGAATGTTGATCTGTAGTCATTGAAATGATGTATAACCTACATGGTGTGATCTGATTGTAAAAAATGTGGAGATTTAGTGCTCTTTTTGGGGGAGCATGCGACAGATTTCGTCTCTTTTGGTGTCTTCTTTTGGTCGTTTTCTTTTTTTTTCAAAACCTCCATGTGCAGTTTCATCCGATTTCGAAGTCGCAGTGTTTCCCTTATACATGCTGTGTGTGGTAGATTTTTATGGGTTTATGTTCACACTTGTATAAAAAAAAATGATGAGCCCCAAGATATTTTTTTATCCTTTATGTCCGAAGGAATCAATAGCTTTTATTTCATTTCTCTGTGCACAATAATCATTGTTCTTGTTTTTGTTTGATAATACACTTTCACAAAGAGATGATTATTAATCTAACACAGAATTACTCGTGCTTATTTATGTATTTATCTCAGTATTTTAATCCAAATATTTATGGCTGCCATCTCACGTGATGAGCCTTACAAATTTTGCTATTTATATTATTTGTTATTCAGCGAACACTGGAAATGAATTATGGTTTTTATATGCCTTCACATTGTATGATCACTGGTTTCATTATGAACTTTGCTGCTCCAAACGCGAGTGATTTATTTGTCCAGTTGTTTTTTTACCTCTAAAACACTTTCACCCCCTTTTCATCTCTTTTTTTAATACATAAAGCAATAAAATCATTTTGCAGGTATTTTGTTGTACCGCAGAGAATCTCTGTCTTTGCTCCACACTCTTGATTATGTGAATGCCAAACTAAAGTTTACAATTTTCTTTCCTGAATTTTTTTAAAAAGAAGGGAAAATGTATTTGATGTACAAATGATATATATAAATATATATATATGATGATACTAATCTTGTCATTACTCATAATAACTCAAAATAATGAAAAGTAATAATGGAATATGAAAATGTGAATAAAAAAAGCAATAAATTATTTTTAAAGCTGTATTTTAGCTCATGTTGTTGTATGGTTTTAGACATGACAAATTACCCAGACTCTGTTCATACATGAGGTGTGTGTGTGTGTGTGTGTGTGTGCGTGCGTGCGTGCGTGCGTGCGTTATTTAAAAATGCGATGAGTTGAGGGATTAAAAAGCCAAATCTTGCACAGCAGTACAGATCTTCTACCAGTAAAATCTTCTTTGTTTCTGCAAATAGCTCGGCCACAACACTAAAGTTGGTGTAGTTTGAAGATTCCCCGGAGCAACTGTTAATTATTCCTATTGCCCAAACGCAGCGGTACCCTGTCACACACACTTAAGGTAACCTTGCAGTTTTGGTCAATAAAAGGCAGTTTTTGTTGTTGTTGGTTTGTTTTTGAATGAGAGACCTTAATAGAGCCAGACGTCCTTTATATCAAACTGGATAGATCAGAGAACATCTTTCACAAGCAGTTAGTCTAAACATGTTGTACTCGTGTTTGTATTTCTGCACAGAGCTTGGGTATGGAGTCATGTCTCGTTTTATATATGTGGCTTTAATCTGCTTTGTAAATCGCTGAAGTAGCAATACGTTACAACACCTGATCGGGTGCATCTTTTTGGAGTGGCAGACTTTTTACCATGGTAAAAATGACCGGATTTGCCATCAGTTTGGACAATTTTTGTGTTTCCGTGAAGAACAGGATCTATATTAGCGAGGCTGTGTGTGTTTTTGTGTGTGGACTTGATAGAGTGTGTGTGTATCTTGGGTCAAGGGGACTGTGTTTGGCTGTTATTTTCTATCTGTCTCCTATCCTTGTTGCCTTCTGCTAAGTCCTAACCAATGCCTTTGTAGTTGTACGTATTGTACAATCTTTGTTGTGAATTTTATTTTTATGTGTCGCTTTCATCAGCCTCGCCATGCCAATAAAGGGAAATGTGACTCATTTTTTCCTCCTTTTAATTTCTGTCTTGAGAATTGTGGACATTCGTTTCTAAAAATAATGTTATGAATCGAGCAGTGATTCCCAACCTGGGTATGTTTTCCCCTGGGGATGCTTGAGAAGATATTCCAAAATAATACATTCAAATGAATTGTAATGAACCTCGTGATTTCCTTGAGTTCAGTTTCTCCTTAAGGGCGGAAAAATCGGATTAATGTGCAAGTACGTTTGTGTGGATGAAAAGTTGCCGAGTCTATTTCTCAACCACACTTTGAATTGTTTGTTGGTGTTTTTTTTCTCAGAGGAAAATGTTACTGCTCAGATATTTCTCTTTCATAGCTCATAAGATTTTATGGGGTTCTTATTTGTGCTTCAAGTATCAACTTAATCCCAGATGTTTCTCTTGAATTAGAATTCAAATCAGAAACCGTATGGGGTAAATTTGATGAGATCTTTAATAATATTTACGGTCGAATCCAGACACATCTGAGCTCAGTTTGAGACATTGTTAAGATCTCTACTGGAGACATTTGTGCCTTTTTTTCCCCAAAAAAATATCCGCGACACAGTGGACTTCCCATTGGCTCTCCATTGAATCTCACTGATGTCTAGGAAAATTAATTGAGATATTAAAGAGATCTCATCTGTGTATGGGTTGTTATTTGTAAATGACAAGGGCAAAAAGTTTGGAAAACACTAAATTTAAGTCGTGTTGTTCACACTTAACCATGCATAGGAACACCATACGAAGTCGTGCCGGGTGATGCTATATTCTGCGTGCCACAGTGAACCGTAGAGAGAGCACATTGTTTGGGATGACTCACTTGCGGAGTCAGTTATTTTGGGCGGATGCTCGTGTTTTGCCAACTCTGCACGAACCTGGGAAATGAGTGATGATAATCCCGCCGTGCTTGTTTCTTAATGCCCATAAACACTTTTGACACTTTTTGACAACCTTTGCATACGCATTCCGAGTCTATAAAAGCACATTTAATGGCGCCTCTGAAATGTAATACTGTATCGATATTATTCAAGTCATGGAAGAATAACCTTTTTCCTTTGAGAAGAGATGTGGCAGGAGTGGACATTAAATTTTAAAAGAATTGTAGATTTATATATTTATTTCTCTTTTTCATTAATGCTGCAGTTTAGCCCGAGAGAAAAGAGCCGTCTTTTATTTCACCTGCACAATGGCGCAGGCAGGAGGTCTCTCGCAGTTCTGCCCTTTTCCACACAATGAAGCGCCGAGCTGAAGAGCTTCACTACACCTCTGGCTTTTGTGTGATACAGATACTTACTCTGGCAATCTTTCATTTCACAAAGCCAGTGAAAACCTGCTCGTGTCTGCGGTTTTTTGTCGTCCTCAAAGCCAACTGTCCTGAAATAAGACTGCATTTGTAATACATACATTATTTTAAGACCACTTGTGACAAACGCTTCAGCGCTGCCTTTTTATTTCAAGTTTGAAATGACACACATTTCACGATTTCGGAATGACAAAATGCACAGCAGACTCTACAAGTAAAAAAAAAAGGCCTGACATAGCCCGACAGCATCTGAGAACATTTCAAAGAGAATCTATATAAACGTAATATTAAACATCTTGCAGCATTTTAATTCAAGTGACTCAAAAATGAGGAAAAACAATCATTTATCTCACGAAGTACGTTTCTGAGCAGATACCGACAGCTGAAGTACAACACAAACTGAGGTTTATTAGTAAGGATAAATGTTAGATGATGATGATGATGAAATAACATCAAAGGAACGTTGGCGAACTGACACTTCAGGATGGCAGTGAGTTGGCCGGTGTGTTATTTCGAGTCATCATGGGCACTGATCCCCTGCCTCGTGCTCCATCTCCTAGTCTCTGTTTATTTTTAGCGCGCTTTATAAGCGCCACACACTTCTATTGTCTCTGGGCAAAGTCTATCAGATTTACCTTCTCCTGTAAAACAACAGCTGCAGGCCTCCAGACATTCAGCCGAATTAGACAAACGTGATGTTAGATACTTGAAACTTAATATTAACATCATAAAAAACATTATGCCAATTTTTTTTGTCTAATGTTGCACTTGTGGTTCATCCAAACATAAACATGTATTCAGACTCAGTCTCACTGGAGGCCAATGTTGTTTGGTTACCAACGTTCTTCAAAATATCTTCTCTTGCGTTCTGCAGAAGTTAATAATAAAAAATAATTTTCAATGAAAGTTATTATGTAGACATAGCTATACCTTGAATAATCGCAATAAAAAAAAAAGTTTTGTGAGGAAAGTTGTACAGTAATTGCGGTAAAATAAACCCCAACAGGGTGATGAGAAAACAGATGCGAAGCGGAGGCGTCTTGATTCATCCTAAAGGGGTTTATTTTGTGATGACCAGCTAACTGTACATTATCCCTTATATAATTTCATCCGCTACTTAATTGTGTTGACCAAAATTCAATAACTTTGTATATACCTCTGTCCTAAGACACTGAAGTGCCTTGAAATGTGCAGCATTGTTTGATGTGTTGATATCATTTTCAGAGAATAGCCGATAGCGTTTCACCTCACAGTCTGGAATGTGATGAAAAGTGCAGAATGATGTCATCAAAATGACTGAAATGTACTGGGATAAGTGACAGAAGCAAAAGCAAAAACCACATTAAACAGTAACAAGTGTTTCTTTTACTGAAAAAACATACAATAATAAGGAAATAACTCTCAAAGCATGCTGGGAAATATTTATCCTCTGCCCAGTTTTAACAAGACAACACAAATCTTTTATATAGTCCCAACATGAAGTTTTTACTGAATATGAAAAACATGTGAATTTTGAAATTAATGTTTTTATTTGTTTAAATTGTTAATTGAACAAGTTTCAAGCTTTGACACAAAGTTTATTTCTAACATAAAAAGCCAGAAAAAGAATAAATGAAACAATTGGGTTATACAGGGATTTTAAAGCTGGTTTGGATTTCTCACCTAAGCTTACTTGATATTCGAATGCATAAACCACATAAAAGTCTTTTGATCACATTTGCCAGATTGAATCTATATCAAATATTATTTCTCTACATCTGTTAAATAAGTATAAAAGCAATATGTAAAACCAAACTATTAGTCGAGCAATAAGCTGAGCGTGAGCATTCTTTCCACCAGATGCCTGCGATGAAAACACGCAAACCTCTCTCCGTCTCATCCACACGCCGCCGTTCTCGGCTTTAAAGAGTAATGAGCAACAGAAGGGAGGATATTCTTCTTCTCCCAAAGTATCAACTTTGGGGACCAAAACGTAAACTTCGCTTGATAATTAATGACACCAGACAAATGGCGGCTGATTGAGAAACTTGCCTTTATTGTCAATCACCATCTGGTCCACAGCGCCGGCGCGACACACCGCTAATTGCCTCGAGTGCCTGGAAGATGCCTTTATTAATTAAACCGGAAAATAAAAAGAGTTTTAGGAAGGCTTCAAACGCACACGCATCAAACCGCTTGGCACTTGTGTGTGTGAAGATTTGTAGACTGTGTGCTATTTGGTGAGTCTTCCGTGGGGAGGTACCCATAATGCCCTGAGGCCAGCGCAGGCCTTTCAGAATGCTGCGGCTGGCAAGTTTCGCTGCGCGCCGGGGACGTCAGCAGAAAGTCGTGTGGCCGTGGTGACCAGGGGGAATGACAGTCGCTTAGGACGAGGAGCGCTAGATGAGATGTTCTTCTTGTCAGAGTTTTACTTCGGGGGGGGCGGACGGACCGAATGGATGGTTTAGGCAGAACGGAGCGGAAATGAGAAATTGATAGAAAGGTACTTGCGAAGCCACAAGTTTGACTAAACTGCAGGAGGTAAAGAACTCTCGACTGAGACGGCAAGAGAAGATCTGCTCGACACGTAAAGTGACCAACCACAACAGATGAGCGTGGATGATAAATTATGTTATTTATACATAAAACATCTTGCTAGTTGTTTAAGGCAAAATAAACCTTGAAAAGACCCAAATGCAAAGCTTATTTGTCTGGCATGAGAAAAGAGACAATGAAGTGATGCATTAAACATCGGTCGAGTAGCATCGGTCAACATGACTTGTGGTACCCAGTGGTGTAGTTTACGTGATACGCAGGTCTACGCCGTATACTCGCTAGGAAATGTCAAGAATTTTCGTACGTAACAGGATACGTAACAGTATCGGTTTGTGACTGATACAGACTGATAAAAATGTAAGACTGAGACCATACGTTTAAGATGAGCTTAAGCCGTAAAGACACTAATATTAAAGAATTGTTCATGCTGACTTCAGATATACATAAAACATGCAAATGTACCAACATGCTGTTATTTTTCATAGCATCAGTAATTTGGCATCATTTGATAATGAACAACTGTCGTCAATACTCATTAATGTAATTACAGAAAGTCACATGTAAGTGACAGGTCAAATGACTCGACTTACACCGAAAGATGTTATTTTACTGAGAGAAACCAGTGAGCTATCAGCAAAACGGACTCAGATATAACGGAATATTTTCAGGCTGTCATAACTTTAACAGTTTGACATGAATAATTCTTTGACGTGGTTATGTCCTTAGCTTTCCGTCAATATAGTTTGACAAGCAAGGACGTACACTCGAGAGAAAATATCACACTGGCTGTCTGTGCACCCTTTCGTAGCCGGCAGAACGCATTTCTTTTAAACTGGAATCCATTATGCGATTTCCTTTTTTGTCATATAGGGAAGATAAGAGTGAGATTTTAATTCTGAGTAAAATGTAAGAAATGTAAGTCAATGCAAAATGCAACATTATGCTCATTATGAGCTAATGTTTGGCCAAAAGCAATAAACACAAACTGCTGTAAATGCATATGGACAGTGACACCATAATTGCCTGTTAAGTTATTGGTGCCCTTAATCCACATGCTAACAGAATAATAAAAGTTGTGTTTCATAATCTTCTGTGACCAGACTTAAAATTCAATTAACCCCATTTTAGCACGTTTGTTTCAACTGGATAATTCACTTCAGATTCTCCACTAAATGTAATTAAGATTTGAAAATGATTTGCTCTTTGAGTTTACAACCGTACAGTGTTTACGTGTTTAGATTTGCTTTGCTTTTTTAAATGCAGGATGACAATATGTGTACAGTATATTACAAAACATGGAATTGAAGCCCAATTAAATCTCCTTACAATACAAGTACTCCATACTTAACTACAGCTTCAGACGGGTTATTATTTAAGAATAACAATTTACATTAAGTTCTCTCACTGTAAAAAAAAAAGTTGGTTCAACTTAAAAAAATAAGTAACCTAGCTGCCTTAAAATGTTGAGTTCATTTAACTTAAAGAATATTAGTTAACTAATGAATTTCATGCTAACTTGTTATGTTAACTAATATTTTTAAGTTGAATGAACTCAAAATTTTAAGGCACAAAGCGCATATATTAAAATTTGTTGCATTAGCTAACAAACTGAACAATCTTTTTAAAATGACTTGTAATGTAAGTTAATGCCATCATATTACCTCAGTAATGTTTGAAGAATTACCTTTTCATTTAAAAAAATATTATTAAATGAAATTAACATGAAACAAGATTAATAAATGTTAAATAATGTAGTTAACCAATATTAAGAAATGGCTTTATTGTAACAGATACTCAAAAATGCGGAGTTATTTTTAAATTGGGTCAAAATTCAAGGACAAACCCAAATGTTTATATTTGGTCCAACAACAATGGTTTAAAACAACCCAGCATACAGTAAGTTATTTTATAGCCCAAGTCTCACGTTGCCTTCTGAAGTTACTGATAAGTGATAACATACTTGGCAAAGGCCCGCCCAAAAGATGACTGACAGGTAAACAACCAATCATGTTTCATTTTGTGCCACGTAGTGGGTAGTAAGCATAGCTGTATACCTATATATCTTTGTATGTGCTTGCTGGCCATACATTGCTTTTATATATTTAGTTTAATGCAACTAAAAAATATAACAAACAGTACTTTCAGCAAAGCGCAGTTTTAAAATGATTCCAGTATCTCTCCTATCTTTCTCTATTACAGCCGCTGTGACATATTGAGCAAAGACGTTTTCCATGAAGAAGGTCGTCGGGCCAGCCCAAATCTAGTCCCCTGAAAGCGAGCCAAGATTTCCATCGGTGTCATTCAAATTAGCATTAGACTTGAATGCTGTTCCCGAGCAGATCAGACAGTGTGAAGGACGGAGCTGTCGCCCGTTCGAGCGCACCACCACCACCACCACCACCACCACCACCACCAACCCCCCGCACGAGGAATAGAGCCTTGCAGTTTCTACACTATCAGGGAAATTAATTGTCCTCAAACCACTTTTATCACACCCTCAGGTCCATGGCTAGATTCAATAAAGAGTTGTATTAATGCAACCGCTCGGGACTTGCTATTGACACGTTGAATCGATAATTTGGACGGCCAAGGTGACAGACGGAAACGCAATGTTTTTTTTGAGATTCGTAGATGTGATCGTATCATTACAACACTAAAGGTTGATTTGTAATGTAAATATAAGGATAACCATACCAAAGCTTTTTAAATTTAAAATGAAATCGGATTTTGATTGGCTGTTGATCTTTATATTGGTAAAAAAATGTATTTTGAATATTGTGGGCTTTTCTCAATGTAAATGATTTTTAAAGGGACAGTTCACCCAAAAATAAAAATTTGGAAGAATGCTTGTAACCAAACAGTTCTTGGCCACCATTGACTACCATAGTAGGAAAAATGACAATGGTAGTCAAAAGTGCCCCAGAAATGTTTGCTTTCTTACATTCTTCAAAATATCGTCAACAGAACAAAGGAATTTTTCCTACTATGGTAGTCAAGAACTGTCTGGTTACAAGCATTCTTCCAAATATCTTTCTCTGTGTTCAAATACAGATTTCGAGGAACTTGATGGTGAGTAAATGAAGACAGAATTTTCATTTTTGGGTGAACTGTCCCTTTAACTCAGTTTGATGTGTTTTCAACGCTAAACTGTATCGCTTCAGTAAAGATGATTGTAACGATTCAACGATTTAAAATGATTTACTATATATATAAAAATTATTATGATAACCACATTCTATTTGATCACTCACAACAGTCCATGTTGAACGTTCTTGCCCAACAACCAGAACAAAATGGAGTTCACATATATTCAATAGATCTATTTTTACCAAGGCCACGAGAGCAGCAGGCAGAGCAGGTGAGGTGAGGTGGGACGAAATTTTGGGGCCCATACGGGAGAATGAAACGGCGCACGTTAATCATCCAGACAGCAGAGACATTAACTGCGCATGAAGCGCGGTCTCTGGACATCACACCCGAGAGCCCGCTGCACGTATGGGGGGTCAGAGCAACAACTCTGGGATTCACACACTGCTGCAGGGCCGAGTGCTTTTCTAACCTGCTGCCTGCGACTTTCTTGATGCCGTCGCCTAAAAATCTTCATAGTCACGCTGCGGTAAACGTCAATTTGACATATAAACCCTTTACAGCTGAATTGTTAAGCTAAATAGTTGCGTTCAGTTTGGTGGCAATACACCATTGTCAATATTTTATAAAACAAGTGAGAACCGCATGTGTCAAAAAATGTTACACATTAAGTGACATGTTTTTAGCATAATATACAGCTGTAGAAAAAATAAGAGATCATTCCAAATTGTCATTTTTATCATCATTTCTAGATGTACTGTGGTCATTCCAGTTCAGTGTCCAGTTCAAACCTGAAGAGTTTCACAGTAATGTGAAAGATGACAAGTTATCACATAAAAAATAATGTTTGGACTTTTCCTAAATACATGTACAAATATTACAGTTGTGTTGCCTAAAAGTGTTTTCTTTGCAGTATTTGAGGTCTGAAGAAATACAGAGCATCTTTTCTGAAATTTTTACCTGTTTCTCTAGTTTTCATTTTCTGTAAATAAATGCGAAAATTTGAAATTTGGGAGAAATATTGTTAGTTGTTCACAAAATAAAAAAAAAATCATCATTTACCTAAACACATAGCTATAAAATGTAAATGCAGAAAAACAGAAAATGTTCTCTTAATTTTTTCGCAGTTGTATGTAGTTTTGACAGTGCATCGATTTCACACTTAAAGGGACAGTTCAGCCCAAAATAAAATGATAAAGTAATAGACTCCAAACCTGCTTGACTTCTTTTGTTCTGCACAACACGAAAGAAGATATTTTGAGGAACACTGGTTACCAAACCACATGGCCCCCCATCAACTTCCCCATATCTTCTTTTGTGTTTTTCAGGTTTTAAACGACATGAAAAAAATAAGTGATGACAGAATTGACAGTTTTAGCTTTAACCAAATGCATTTCTTTCTTTTCTTCAAACTGTGTGTACACAAACATAAGCATTTGGATCATGTGGAGCATTGCCATGTTACGTTTCGCGGCTCTGCTGGTCATTCCTCATACCTGTTCACAGATGGGTCAGTCTCTATTATTATTTTAACAGTGGCTGATTCTTCATGACCTACTTGGAGAGCCGAGGAGCCCGTGTGTGCACAGATGCATTGAGCGCTGTCACATTTTGAGGATTACAAATCAGCCAAGCTGAGAAGCATTAGCACAAGTCTCCAATATGTCTTATGTGTCGAATTAGTGTATATACACATAAATATTACTTTTCATGTCAACATATCAAAACCTTTTGTACTTGTACAGAATAATCAAGACAAAATGTAAAAATGTTAATACCATCTTCATATATTAAGAGTCTGCTCTTTTGCATTTATTAAGATTCTCTATAAACACATTGATGGCAAATTTGTCTTCAACATCTAACAATTTCCTCCACTGCCCAAGAAATGCTGAAATCCATGCGTTGAACTTTTCACACAGCCGAAAATGAATAATTCTCAGCAATACTTTCCTACTCCCGGGCTATGAAATATTACAATGTGAAGATAACAGAGCCGTCTTAGCACAGATTCAAATATTACCTTTTTTAGAAAGAGGGGGAGAGGTACAGGTATACACATGGCTAGGATTTAGCAAGAACAATAGCATAATACGTTTCTCTAAACACAACCCTTGTATACGGTTGTCAAATTCTCGGCGGTAATTTGACATCACACGAGCTCCACCGCGTAAAAGAATCAAAGTGGAATCTGTCGCGAGTGAAAGTCTATTTGCAAATAAAACATGAGTGATGAATACTAAACCACCCTCATTTTTCTCATTGCTGGTGTTAGACATGAAACTCAAGCCGGAGTCTGAGGAAGAAGACGAAGAGAAGAAACATACAGCGGGTAACGAAGAAAAGAAATACAAGCAACATGAAGCTTTTATAGTTGCTAATAAGCCCCTCAAGGCACTAGAACAGTACAACCTTCCGCTTTACAACCGACGATGGGCCGAACGCAACGGCTCCGTGGGGAATTTTAGCCGGATAATATTTCCTGTCACGTTAATATTGGCCTGTATATTTGAAGCCGAGTTGTTCTTCCAGGTTCTTCTCCGTGATCATTTGCGTGATAAAAGGGAGCACATTCCTCTCACGGAGGGAATAATGTCTGACTGGCATCCTAATGAGGGGCTCCAGACGTTGACAGTGTTGTCCCTGAGTGTACATCCTGTCTGCTGATGTCTAAATCACATCATGTCAGGCGTGTGTCAGCGTTCTCTTCTGCTCATACCGTGACATGAAGAGGTACGGCTCGGTGCGTCTGTCTTTTTAAACTCAAGTCTTACATCCTTAAAATACATTAACTAGACGTTGTAAGAAAAACGGATCCACCAAAAAACGTATGGTAGCCTGGGTTATGCGACATTTCATCACTGTATTTTACAAGGTAGCTTTACATTTATGCATTTGGCGGACGCTTTTATCCAAAGCGACTTTCATTGCGTTATACTATACATTTGTTTCTAAGTATGTGCAATCCCTGGGATCGAACCCATGACCTTGGCGTTGCTAGCACCATGCTCCAACCACTGAGCTACAGGAAAGCTAATTCATAGGATTCATATGAATTTGTATAATGTGAATCGTACAAAAACGTGATTGTTAGAAGACACCAAGCTCCAGCCCTAAACCTAAAAAATTGCAAAAGCAAACTGTACTAAAATGGGTATTGCCATTGTACGAATTCATACAAATGAAAACAAAATACGAGTTGTGTTCTTTTTTCAATGACTAAATAATGCAAAAAAACATTCTTTGTTCTTTGTCACAGTTGAGTATTTTAAATTCTATTTATTTCTATAGCACTTTTCACATATTGCATTTTTGCAAAGCAGCTTTACAGTAAATATTGATACAGACAGTAGAGGCATTAGGAATATATCCACTTTAAAATAAATCTTGTTAAAAAAATTGACATTTTCTGGCAGAAATTAATAACAGTTTTTTACAGTGTTTACCTGTAAAATGTTAGGTTTTCCCCCGTTTTTCTTGTAAATCTGTAATTTTACGTTTTTTGACTGTATTTTCAGAAATAAACTAAAATCTTGTTAAAAAATATACATTCAATACATCAATACATGTATATTTATACATGTATAAATATACAATATACATCAGTAAAATTACAAGTTTTACATTATACTTGGAAAATCTGTAAATTAAAATAACAGAAAAATTCTGTAAAATTACATTTTTAAAATACATGGTATTTTTGCAATACTAACTCTAAAATATTTTTTTTTATAGGTTTAAAATCTAACATTTTTGTTTATAATGCTATTTAGTAAGTATGCGTATCAGGTTTTCACATTGGCGATACCAACTGTATTGTAATTGAAAAACAGAAATTGTAAGTGCTAATTATAAAATATATATTCTTAAGAATAAACATCTGTTTAGCTACGTAATATTCAGTGCAACTGGAGGACAATTGCCAAGCAATCGAACAATGCCATATTACACTTGGTGCCAAGTGATAATGACACATTACCATAGATCCTTTTTTGTACATCCAATTAAAAACCAGCATTCAATTTATCCATTTAATAAAGATATTTTTAGGCCACTGCTGATGGAAGTCATTTGTTGATGATGATGAACTTTGCTTGACCAGGACGCAAACTTTCACTGGGGTTTGTAGCCATTATATTTGTACAATAAAGAGTTCAACCTTGTAGCAGATACAATTTCTATGTCTTACCTGACCACTTTGACAGCAAACATTGATTTGTCCCCCTCCCAACCCAGCAGATGCATTACTGCGACCCAAAGCAATCTTCTGGTCCAAAGTGAACTCACAGATTTAACTTTGCTCTTTTGTTTTTACTCACACAACGGCCACGATGTCAAAGGTTCAGTAAAATACGTGTTGAGAGGAGACCAGTTCATGTTTCTGAGCACATGCAGTCAAGTGTAACCATTCATTTAATGTTCGCTGTTGTAGTAGCGAGAAAATCGGATAAAACGCATGTTGGTTTAATACAATATTTATATGTAAATCGTCTGCTTGAGTAAGATCCCCTGTTAAACCTCTGATTCATGTTAAAACACAGAAAAGTATTCTTAAGAGATCTCATCTGTGCACCTTCACAGGAATTATTTCATTTCACTTGGCAAATAAAATGCCACCCAAAAAGATTTTGATTTCGATTAAAGGATTATCGTCGTCTTCTATTCTCTACTAATGTAGCACACAAATCGTTTGTCATCATAGCAGTCTACACAGACAAGACCTCAAATATTAATATCATCATTTGTGATATAGACGCTTTCAAAGCAACAACATAAATAAACGTTACTGCGCATGCACGCCATGTGGCAAACTTAACTTCCGGTACACATCCGCAAAGAATAGAATCCCTGCAGATTATTTCTGATAATAACAAGTAAATGACATTAGCTAGTTAAAGTATGACTAGTCAGTATTATTTTGGGTTACCAGTAGAAGAACAATTCGCTAAACTTCAACCCGTTCAACAAATTGTTTATTTAATACAATTATTATACAGTAAAATATGATTATAAATTAATTTTAATATAAATGGAATACAATATTAATAGACAAATAGACAAATATAAACACTGACAGGAAGTTAACTTCGGTCCAGGTGTGTGTCCGATGAAACCATCTATAATCTTGATTTGGGTACATTTGCTGAGAAATAAAATAATAATATTGACTTTTGATTGTAGACTTGATAAATCTGTTTGTGACGCTTTTATCTCTATAAAACCATAATGGAGACATTCGTGGTTTATTCTCAAGAGAAATATCTGAGGTGCAAGTTGCTCCCTGTTTAATCCCAATGATGTCTAGAAGAAACAATAAAGTTATTAAAGAGATTGCATCTGTGATTTTTCTTTCACATGGCTAACTAAAGAGACCCACAGATGAACTAATATATAAAAATCTCAACCAAGAACTGGGAAGGTTTAAGGGTTTCGGACGATAAAGAGTTTATTTTGATGCCATTTACTTCTTATGCAAGACCATTATTTTAATTTCCAAATCTTTACCAAATAGTCATAAAAACTAGCCTCTGGTTAGAGAAAATGGGAGTTTTTATGTGCAATAACGCTTGTATGCTAAATTAAGCAGGTTGCTTTTAATTAAGAGGCTGCCATATAGCCTAATTCAGATAATTTGATCAAAAAATGCCTTTAAAAAAAAAGGTCTTCTATAATATCAGCCTTAACTAGAATATCTGTTTAACACACAAATTCACAAACACACACACATGTACATACCATAAACACTAACACACACTTCTGTTTTAGGGCTTCCTGGAAAACACACCATAAAATCAATGGGTCTAAAAATATTTCGAACTTCGAGATCAATGAGAAAGATCATTCCCATGCCATCGTGTAGAAAAATAGCCTTTTGATTTTATCGAGTATGGAACCTTGTTCAGCCCGTGCGTAGGGGATATGTTATGGCCTCAGACACTTTGTGTCTCTTGTTAGATGTAGCCTTCTGTTTCCATTTCATAACAGCTAAGAATAGACACAAAGAGGATTGCACTGAGCCAAGTCTTTGGGAGCCATTTACAACATATGTGATGCTGCAGTTTATAAGCAAATTTGCCAGCACATTAGGTCGGCACCCTGGGTTTCCTCTTTAATTTAAAAACATGTCGTGTCTGTAACTCCAACATGTCTTATTTCCTCTGGGCAGAGTGAAATAGTTTCATTCTTCAAACTCGTTTTATTTACTTAGTCATATCGGCCTTTCATTGAAATCGCATCAATGCAGTTCAAATCTACACTTGCTATTATTTCAAGAGAAGATTCTCTGAGAACAATTCTGTGATTGTTGAGTAGCTTGTCAGGATTTAACCCTAAATCGATAAACGTCCACCGCTCCAGATTTAAACTGTTTGTGTTATGGTCTTTGAAATCTTTCAGTGAGTTTTAAAGTGGTCGCCACTTGAAGTTTTGACCTCTCCTCACCTCTCCTGGGTGTCTGTTACTGCTTAACACAGCAATTCAGCATCAAAGGGCACATATCTGGGGAGGGGATTGGAAACATGGAGGTAATGCGTTTGGGATTAGAGTTAATGCTTACTGAGAGCCAATATACAGTTTACTATAGACCTGCTGTGTCTGTGCCCGCTTAAAGGAATAGTTCGCTCAAAAATCCCGCAGGTATTTGCTCGTGCTGTTTTCCATACAATAACAATTCATAGTGACCAAGATCCCCAAAAATGAACCAACCATTAAAACAGCATTATAGTAACACGTATTACTTGGGTTGCACATTCCAATCCTTCTGGAGCCACATAAAACAGAAAAGCTTGAAATTAAATTTTCATACTGCACGCAATGCTATAATGCGACACAACTGGCCAACGAAGCTTTCACATCAAGAGCAGCTATTTCACTCGTGTAAGATAGGTGGCGCTGATGAGCGATGAGATCGCTGTTGTTTCAGTTAAAGAGAGAAACCCAGGGAGGCATACCGACTGATGATAAATAAACATTGTACCATCATTATACCAATAAACATGAGAAATACAAGTCATTTTACCTAAAAAAAAATTCACAACATTTTCCATCCATGGACTGTCAATTTACAGTTGTAAACTAAAGTTCAGCTTTGGGAAATATTTAAGGAGAAAATGACATACTGTACAGTACAACACAACACAACACATGTACAACGGTTTTTGAGTCAATGCCCAGGAGAATAGCTACACGAAAGGATCAACAAATATTGAAAATAGTATATCAATTTGTAGTCAATGTATTTTATTTCCTGCAAGCTTTTTTTATTTTTCTATGTTTATTCGAATAAAACACATATTCCCCTTATATGCTGTTGTTTGCTTTTTTGCCGAACAATTTTGTCCAGACATTAGGCTACTTTTGGCCGCAACTGTATGGATAAAAAAGCTGCGTTCTCCAAAACCATTTTTTTCGTTTCAATTAAAAAAATAACTATAGGCTACAAAAGGATGACAAAAGTTCATTTTTGTGTAAATAATTCCTTTAATCTCTTTTTTTCAAATACTGCAGCTCTCACACATGGGTAGTTGACAAATAAACCGTAAATGTGTCCTATGGCGTGACGTAGTGAAAACCCCCCAAAAAGTTAAATCTCTCATGCTTTATATTATAAATATGAATAACGATATTTAATAATGATTTATTAACAGTTTGTTTTCTTAATGTTTGCTGTAACACCATGTATGGTTTATTTGTTAACTACCCACATGCATTTCGGGTTTCTAAAAAAAAACAAGCCTTGAATCTTAATCATTTCTCCGCAAATCGATCACGAATGTTGTCGATTGAGCTTAACGTGCATTGAACCCGAACCCTTTACCGCACAAAGTCGGCGCTTCTGAGGAGTCCCGGTGTCAGCTATAATTTCAGCGAGATAACACAGATAACCCATCCGTTCAAGGAGATACGGAGCAAAGCAACGGACAGAAAAAAGACAACGGACGTAGGGCAACGGGAAGTCGCGGCCTCTGTTGATCCTCCTGAAATGATAAACAGACAATTAAGTGGTCAATTCTAGCCGTGTGTGTGCGGCAAGGAACAATGAGCCATACGCCCTGCCTGAGGACGGTTGTTCCCATCACACACTCGCGCGCACACGCGCTCGCCCGCCTCCAGGGGCCCATTCCATAGTCAACGCGCGAGTGCTTCTTGGCACCCTCCATTATTTAGAGGCCCCTCAGACGAGGAAGCTCATTGGCAGTCCACTTACATGAAATGGTGAGGAGCCACACCAGACCTGCTTGACTCCACAGAAGTGTACGTATGTCTGTACAGGGGCTTAAATAGATTGTTTGCTGACCCTCTAATGTTTTCTGTGGCTGTCCTTTCTGTGGGTTCAAGTGCACCGAGCGTCCGTTGGCGCCGGTGTTTGGATGAACACACAGCAGCGATGATAAATGGCGAGGACATAAGGAGGAATAAAACAGGAATTTGCAGGAAGTAACTTAACATTGGGTTAAAAAATAAACCTATGCTTGCTTATTGTTATGAATTGAATTGAATGAATTGAAACAACCTATCAATGTGGACCTGTGTTGCACTTTTACATCAAGAAGGTCTGTAATATTTGGTGAAGCTTTGCTTTAAGATTCCCATTTTTTCTCAATGACAGTCCCAAACTCTTCAGTAATGACTAACCTGAGCTGTGATGTGAAAGTCAGCAGTCACAGAAAAATACATTTCACACTTAAAAACCTTCCAAAAGAAAACAAGACGGTGGTAAAAATATCTAATACACTGTCATGAAATAAATCAAACGCAACAACATATATGCATATTGACTAAAACCGTGATGACCAATATCACGTTGACACATTATAATCAGTGTCAGTAACATATATTATTAACAACAATGACTAATACTGCATTGCTAGTTAGCACTTTGTAATATCGTAATTTACCCATAAGCACTAACTAACTGAGTACTGAACGTAAATGTAAGTCTCGTAAATGTAAGTCTTCAAATATTTTATACCATGGTATGTTTGAATACTCGATTCTGATTGGCTGGAAGATGCTTTGCATCGGGTGGTTCTAGGCCTCTGCGTCGTGCGTACAAATCCTTTAATGCACGGCTAGCTGTGGATTATCCCTTACATAAAGAATATGCTTCAATTGACAATTTCTTGTAATGCAATACAGTACTTATTTCAGTTTAGTTTCATTAATGTACATTGCATCGAAAATAATCGTGTATTTTATTTAAAGACGGTTTCATCGGACGCACGCGCCTGGTCCAAAGTTAACGTCTGGTCTGAGTTTGTTAACTGGTCTGGCTAGCGGCTGATAATAGAATTATTGTGAAACTAATGTATTAACATTGGCAAAATAAAGATTTTAAGGCAAAGTATCAAAGATGTTTGGTAAAAAATACAGATAGTGTGATTGTCTGGGCTAAAACATCCACTGGTTTTCTTTAAATAGCAAAATAGCTTTTCAGAGTACATGAAGACTGCAAGCTAGAAAACCGTACATTTATCAGCCAATCATACGCAGTTATTCAAGACATGCAGGCAAACACATTCTCGTCTTTATGATGAAAAGCACGCATTGATAACAGAATTTACTCAGGAAATGTTGGGTCGAGGTTTGTTTTCCATCAAATTTGACAAATTCCACTGTATATGCAAGACATCCAGGCAGGAAAATGCATCTTAATGCGTATAAAAGACAGATGAAAGAGTGTTTTTCTTGGAGAAAAAAGACCTAAAGGCTAACTAAATACTGTGCTGGGCTGGCACACTCAATTGCTCTCTCCATTCGCCCCCATCAAAATCACTCAGATTCGCTCATGTAAAACACGATTTCTAATTGCTATATTTAATATGTTAATGATTTAATTATTCTTTTAATTAATTTGTTACGACCAAATGACTGACTTAATTCAAGGGCTCTCGGCTTATCTGCAAGAGAAGAGGGAATGAGTGGCAGTTATTTGCTGATGAGCTGCACACAACATTTGGTTTAGAAACACAACTAGAGTTGTATTTAGAAATACAGACGGGAGAGCATCTACGTATGAGTTAGTGGAGCATAAATACTGTTCTGTAAATCATTTAGAGCCGTGGATGTCAAACTTAGGTAAACCTACCAGCAGTAGCACGCACTCTGCTATCAGAAGAACATGAAATTTACAAAAATAAAAATGTGTTTTTACTTTTCAACGTCTGATCCGTAGAAAGTTGCAAAACGAGAGGATGGAAAAAGGCCTGATTTTATTCTGTTTGCTCCTCAAAGCAAACATTTAAATGGTCGATTTCACGAGGCCGAGCTGCACGACTGTCCGGATTCTGACTGGCTTTAGCACTCAATTTTCTGTCTGGCATCAATAATGTAACTAATCTGACAGAGCAGATCCAAGCACTAACAGACAGGCAGACATAGAAGGATTTAAGCTCACATTTCCAATATATTTAGAATTAATGTGTTCCAATTGGACTGCAAAATGTGCAAAAACATTAAGAATCTTTCTAAATGTTAACAGATTCTTAAAGGGGCAGTCACAGATTTAATGTGGGTCAAAACACATGATTTATCTTAGGTTACCCCAAGTTCTCACTGTCATCAGCTGAACAAAAAAAAAGATATATTTATATATTATTTAAATATGTTTTATATATATTGTCTGAAACCTTGTATGTCCAAATTCTCGGGGTTTTTTTGTAAAAAAACACTGTACTTTTAAATGATTACATACTTTGTTGTTGAAAAGCACTTTTTAATACTTTATATTAGTTAAATATTTGCAAAACACACTGACAAACATAAAGGGTAATAAGAATAAGAATGATTTCTGGCAACAAAAATATGGAGATACATGGTTTCAGAAGGACAGCACTTAAATCAAATGACTCCAGTGGGTTAATAAATATCGTCTGAAGCCACCAAAATTAAAATATGGCAACACACCCCTAATCTTGGTTCTTGCATGTCTTGTGAGAAAATATCATATCACAACAAATCAAAAGGCACATGAGAATTAACAGTATTTGAAGTTTTTTCAACTATTCCTTTAAATATATAAAAAGATATTAAAATCCCTAATGCGCACATTTCTCACTCTCTAAGATGTTAACAACTATCGCTTGTGGAGTATGTAAATGTTCCCATTATATTCAGAATGGTACTCTGCCCTGAAAAGTTTATTACTACCATACTTATACAGTACTGAGTATGCGTCTCTCTGTTCCTACTAACTTGCAATTGTAGGAGTATCCGTATGCAAAAAAGGCCATTTAAAACAATTCGGAATCGTCCTCATACCTTAGCCAGAGGGAACAGCACAGTTCCAATATAAAGTTCAGTCTGAAGTGCACGCATAACAAGAGCTCATTGTCTCTATACAAGCAAAACCTCCCAATAAACAACAAGCAATGACTTCAGAGTAGAGCCTGCAGACCGTCTCCAGTAACAGATCATCAAAGAAAGCATGTTTTGTTTTTAATTGCTACTGCTGTAATGTATTATGCATATCATTTATTCAATTTAGTGCCAGCAGACAGACAAAAACACCAGATTTGGACTTTAAAGGTCAAGCATTAGTATTCCAATGTGTGCTGGTGTTGTTGATACTTAAGCAATTGCCTCATTGAATGAAACAATTGAGCACATGGCCAGAGTGTACAAACGAATAGAAAAAAATCTTTGCCTAATAAACCATTAACCTTTATTTTCAGCTAAAGCTTGGAGTTACTTTATCCAAATTACATCTAATCCGTAATACAGTGTGTAGAAAAGATAGTGCATCATTTATATATAGTAGTAGCCAGAAGTGATGTCCACAGGGGATAGTTGCACAATATGTGCTTGAGTAAAGCATCAAAATATAGAAGTATGATACAAAATAAAGAAACTTGGTTAATTATGGCATTTATAAAACAAGAATATTTGACAAAAAAGGATTTTAGGGAGTATATGAAAATGAAATGGGAATAATACATATGCAATAAGGCATATTTTCATTTTCATATTTTGTTGATCCTCTTGTTTTTGACTACACCCGTCATTGACATTGACCTCTTGAAATTCGTCTCAAAGTTAAGCTTCATGCATATAAAGTCTTGAATGCATCTTTATTATATATTTAAATCAAGGGCAAAGGGTAAATTGTCCTATAGGGCATATATTATTTTTGGTGACGACGGAATTAACCCTTTTTCTCATGATCTGAATCACTCAGGATCTATAATATCCTCTAAAGATTTAATCACAAAATGAATGAATAAGTCAATAAACATTAAATGAAGTCACCAGAATTGTGATTTGTTAAACTCCCATTACAAAGTAAAAACAGCACGAGAAGGAAATTACTCCAGTAAAAAAAGCAAAGTTAAAAGCCATATCTTTGGCAGATCTTATAGTGGTCACTGTGTTACAAAAAGTGTTTCTCCATGCATAAGCTCTAGATATTTGTATCCTGCTCGTGTGTGCAGGCTGGCATACTGCAGCTTGTGTAAATACCTGCGCAAATATGCCATTTTAGTGTGATTACCTGCGTGATAGAGAGCCGAGGAGAGTAATAGGAGATTAATTATGGGACGGCTGGTTTAGTGAGCGTGCCGTAGCATCTGTTGCTGAGAGGAGCTCATCTAGAATGAGGAAGGATTTGGAAGAGAAGTTTGCTCTCATCTGCCTGTTTGCCATTTGGAAGAGCTTGGGCAAGCTCCGAAATAATGCTGCTTTGTTGGTGGTGTCTAGCATTAGACAATGCAACTAGAGGTCACCATTTGCCTAATGCCACTAAACACAAGTTGGGAAACGTCATATCTATTAACACAAAACCAAAACAGACGAAAAAAATGGGAAGCAAAGCTGCTTAGGTTTTTTAAAGCGAGATTTAGCTGGAACAGATGATGCAGTGCATTCAAAGAACCGAATAACAAGAAACCCAGCGATCTGCTAGTCACTTCTGTTTGCCATGAAAATATTTGCCTTTTCTTCAGATCGGATGCCGGAGGGATTGCGGTAAGCCAGCATCGCCGCGGCTTCCCTTAACCTTTAAGCTTGTGCAATCTCTGACAAAATCTACACCGCCTCCGATATATCATACTCACCTGCATATGTCCATTGTATTACTTTATTGACCAAATGTAAATGTACAGCTTGTACAAAAAGTTCTCACTATATGGCAGTTTATAGTCACCATGTCAAGTACATCATGTTATATATTCTTTACAGTATTATGAAGCCATAACATTTTGCTATATGCAGAAAAAATGTTTTTATATAGCGCTTTGGACCATGTTGCACTGTTTCAAAGCATCTTTTACAAGAAAAAGAAAACACAAAGAGAAAAAGAGAGAAGACCACCCTAATAAAAGTAATGTTAATGGAATTTGCCAGAAGTTAATATAATATCAGCAGTCTACCGATAAGCAAGCCAACACGGCAACGGTGGCAAAAAAACAAAACTCCAATGATGAATAAATGAAGAAAAAACCTAGGGAGAAACCAGTCTCAGCTGGGAAGGCCAGTTCTCCTCTGACACATTACAGCTATATATACAATATACAGCCACAGGAAAATTTATTTTCAGTTTTTCCAATTTTACTATGTATAGGTATGTTTAGGTACAACGATCCTTCTTGTTACATTCTGTGTACTACTAACCATGTTTCTCCCAAATTTCAAATAAAAATATTGTTACCATTTGCATTTATTTGCAGAAAGTGAAAACTGGAGAAACTGGTCAAAATAACAGAAAAGATGCTCTGTATTTTTTCAGACCTCATACTACAATGAAAACAAGTTCATATATAAAATTTGTACCTGTATTTAGGAAAGGTTCAACAATAGTTTTTAATGTGATAACCTCTTTTTTTTGCAGTTTTCATGTGGCTTTCACATCACTGTTGGATGACTTTATCAATCCTGAGGTTTGATGTTGTTGAAATTCAACAGGACTGGACTGGAATGGCCACAATACATCTAGAAATGGTGATTAAATGAACATTTGGAATAGTCTATTCCGTAGCTGTATATACAGTATATTAAGACCTAAACCCAGATGAACTTATATAAGCATTATATGTTTTGTTTGAAATTACTGGAAGTTATTGGAAAGGGCCTGAATACATTTGTCCATACATTACATATAGAGTTTCACCTATCTGTCTAGATTGTACTGTATCAGGCAACTGTCAATGGCAATAGCTCAAAGTGTTGCAGAGGGGGGCAGTGCCTCTCTAGTACTGCTAGTCTGAGCCAATGAGTCCCTCCTGGGCCCAGCAATGAGCGAAATTATTTTTAATGGATCTTCATAAAACCATCTGTAACAGCACACCTGCACACTGGAAAGGCTATCGACAGAGTGATTAGGACCACAGGACCTGCAGATTGCTCCGAAATGTGGAATCATTTCGTTGCGCGCCACGTAGGAAAGCATTCTCAGCGGTGTTTGTTTATCACAGAGCGTGATCGGAAAAACATACATTTTACAGGGATTGTCGGCGGTTGTAATGTTTGATGTGAGGTTTGGGTCACTGCAGATCGAGCTAATTTCTTAAATAGTGACACCACAAAAAGCCACTTAAACATCTACTATACCATAGAGAAAGGTGCTTTTTGAAGCCAGATGATGTAGCCCAGCGGGGGCTAAAGGGCCATGCTAACCAGACTCATAATTGACATTTTTCAACACCGGAAATGCTTTTAACTGGACAGTTTGACCCGGCTGTAGGTGTGTGTCTGTGATAAATAAAGGTTAATTGTAAAAGTTAATCTTCACGGCTCTCTAAAGTAATGATGCTTCGGAGCGATCCGGGCATTATAATGACCTACCACCTCACACAGATCCGTAGCCTGCAGTCAGTTCTCAGCGCTGGTAATCTTCATTTGAAATTCTGTCCACGCGACATGTCATCTTATTAGTATAAGGTGGATTATCACAGTTAAGAGCGCTGTAGAAGTGAGGCAGAAGTGAGTCGGTGGAGAATATTAAGTGAGGATGCTATCCAGCAACACACCATCACCCACGATGGATGAAGACATGCCATGCGCCCGAATATGCCTGCAAATATATTCATACTACACAGCTAAAAGTAACTTCATCATCTAATCCAGTACTTACTTTATAAGTAATGAAAGCTATCACGGTATGAACGTCAATAAAAGTTAAATTCTGCACGCTGTTCTTTCAGACCTCATCAACACATCTCAACCTTTCCTATTCAAACATTTTGTTGTCATTTGCCTGCCCTTATTTATTTCTTTTTTACCCCAGGAACAACCCCCAAGTGCCCTTTAAGACCACGATTTATACAAGACAGCCATTGTCCTTGCATGCCTGGCAGATAGTTTAACAAAATTGAATGAGATCAAATTTAATGCAACCTCCATTGGGGTTGGCCACATTATTTTCAAGTGCTTCATTACAATGGCAGAGAAGGCTGGGTGTCTTCATTTGGGACACTGGAGACCTCAATTCATCACGCTCAATGAAGAACTGGAGCAGTGCCACGGCAACTGTAACAGGTACAAACAGAAGCGCTCAGTTGAGTATCGATCGCAGAAACAATGCAGAACACTACATCACAGATGTAGGAACTCTTTCATTTTAATATGCTTAACATTGGAAGAAAAATTGCTTTAGTTCATGTCTGCCTTAAAGTGTGCAGCTTTGTTTGATGCCTCGACGTAATTTCAATTTAAACAGGACGTTGCGGTGGGGCATATTACGTGGCTCCTACCCCTTCATAATAGGCTGAGAAGAAGCTAAAGCGCAGAAGGATTTCATAAAAAAATCATTGATCCGTGTTGGTGCAAGTGAGATACTTATTCTGCGTCCGAAATTGCATACTGTGACAGTACGTACTGAATTGGAATATAGACTGTTAAAACAGTACGTTCTATATAGTATGAGTGGGAGTAGTATGAATACATTTCGGACATGCTGCATTCGCCATGTTTTCTGGTCATGTGACCCGTATGCTCTTTGACCTATGACGTATTACACAACAACCTAGGCCTACGTAGGAGCTGATAAAAACATAATTTAGTCACAAAAAATACATGTATTGGCACTTACATTTAAAAAAAAGACGTCCGCTTTACACCGCGTCTACATCGGACGCGACGCCGCGCCGCAACAAAAGAACCCACGCATTAGAACCTATTATGATTTGAAATTTTGTCCACACTGGATGCGGCGCAACGCAACAATCCCATTAAAACACGCTGTGTGACGCATCAGGTTTAGACACGGTATTAAAGTTTTCCACTATTTTTATTTAATTTACTTTTGAAATTTGACCGTTGCTCAACTCCAGTGGCATCATGGGATAGAGAAGTGTCCATCAGATTCACACTCACGAATCTTGGCAGAAGCAGTAGACCATCCGTGTATTTCTTGCCTACTGTTTTTTGCATATATATGTTTCGGACATACTATTCATGACTCATACTTATTTTCGCCTTCTATATAGTATGGAAGTAGGCGATTTCGGACGCTGGGTTAGTTTTGAATGCTTCAAACTCAAAAATACCATTGTTGGGTCAAATGCCAACATTTTCTGGGGTAATTTAACCCAATGGCTGGGTTTGTCAATTTTTGACCCAATGCTGGGTTACAACTAAACCAACATTGTTATGAGTTAAAATTGGAATTTTGCTCATGTTTTTGGAGCACACTAGTTTATAAATATTCCTAAGCTAAAAAAATCATACTAAATGCAAAAAAACCCTCAATTTTGATTTTCATAGCGTATTTGGAAAATAAGACTTTCTTTCCTCTTCACAACCCAAAGTATTAACTTAATGGTTTAAGTGTATACAGTAACATCAGATATTTGTCTCACAAATGTTTCGAAATTGTAGTAAAAAAGCAAAAATAAGAGAAGGTCAGGCTTCATGATATTAGTTAAATTCTGTCTAAGCAATGCTAGACATTAGGAACCTTTATTTATACATCATGCAATTCTTCATTTCTAAAAGCTGAACTGAGCTGAAGTGAATTTTGTGGTCATTGAAATGTATGCACATGTACATACGCACTTTTCCATGCACATATAGGGAATTATAAAAAATAAACAGCGTAAATATGATATCTACACAGGGTTTTATACATGAGGCCCCTGGTCTGACCACATGTGTCCATCAAAGAGAAACCATCCTGTTCATGAGCCAGATGTGACGTCTTGGGACACATGCTCATCTCTACATCAGAAAACCTGTTATTCATTTTTTAAAACTCTGTTTTCGTTACCTCGCCTTCTCTTTACACATTCACTTTTTTCTTCCAGGATTTTTCAAAGTAATCCCCTTTGTTTTCTTTTTATCGTGTCCTATTAGCTATCTCTCTAACTTGCACTCCTCTCGGTCTAATACTGCAGGCAGATGCTCGGGAGCCCCAAGAGAGCGAAAGAGTGTCTGTAAAATAAAAGCCTTAATGAATCGCCCCGACGGCTCGGATGCTTAGTGCCAACCAGCACATCTGTAGCGTCTCAGTTACTCTCATTTGCAGACACGTTACACTTATTACATGCAGGAGGAAAAGGCTAAAATATTCAGTGTCTCTGTATCGATGAGTGCAGTTCTGTCACAGGCTGAAGCATCACGGCCATTAAAACTGACAAGTGCCCACTCACATTTTTTTTTAGAAAAGTGCATTTCAAATGCAACCGAGGGGAAAAAACTGTATTGCTCAGAGGTTGCATGTTTCGTAGCTCGGGAGAGTTCTCAGAGGTGTTTCTTTTACGTATCGAGAGAAACATGAGCAATAAAAATAGACACAAATAAGAGTTTTTGACATCGAGCTGTTAAATAAATGTGGAATGGAAAGTCTCCGTTTGCTCCAGTCTTCCAGATTTTTCTTTCCCACAGGAACTTCCAAAAAGTTATCTACCGTATGAAAATTAAATTGTATGATTACTGTATAACATGTTTTTTTTTTTTTTTTTTTTTTTTAAGTAGACATGTCTAAATTGGGTCATTCCAGCCCTGCACCTTCCACAGATCATTTACTTTAAAGTGAAAATTCTGTCATCATCTACACCTTCTAATGTGACATGAAACTTGTATTTTTGTCATGGAAGAATGCATGGTGAAAACTAGTTGCATTTTTAAAAACATACGTATGTTAGGTTGGGATTTTAACCACCTTCATGCCAGTGTTTCTTCTGGTCATGTCTTGCCTATCATATCTAAACCTGCCACGTATGCCTGTACAAGTTTTATCTTTAATTCATTTTTGATTAATAAACTATTGAGTTGAACCGTAGGGATCATCAATAACTTATCAAAAGGGAAAAGAAAAGAAAAAACAACACACAAAAAAACAATTAAAATCAAGATTTTTTAAGAATATACATTGTTCTAGTAATAGATTTTACATTGTTCTAATGTTGTTATTGGGACTTAAAGTCACCAAGGTTGAGAATCCCTACTCTAGAGGTTAGAAATAACCCGTGGCATATTCAAAGAAGTCAAAGATCAATAATATATCAGTTATTTACCTATTATTTACTAATTAGATGCCGAGTTGGTTATTCTATGAGGGTCGTGGCTTTGAGTTGTGATTTTTGCTCTTCGGTCCTCTCGGGGAAGCAATCTCAAACTAATGAACAATTAATGTGCATCCTTACTGTCCTCGAGCCCAATGAGGGGGGGGCTTTCTGAGCCTATAGACGACTATAGACAGCTACCCGATATAAATGACTCTCACATTGATTGATGTCTTCTCAGAAGTTTTGTCATTGATGGTTGTCGATGTTTTCACTTATTTTTTGTGTTTATTTCATTAGGTTAAGCACAGTTATGGTTTTAATGGAAGTTTGGAGGAACAGGTGATGGGGCTAATTAGTCATTAGTGAAGAGTCTCAGGTCCCGAATGACAAGCGCATGCTTTACAAGGTCATCATTTGATTAAAGCGCCTGCGAGTGATAGAAGAGACAACGGGTTGCGCTCTGTGGACCAAACGCATGGGAACTTCATCATGCGTGTTGATGCGTGTGGGCTTGTCCATATGTGATGCTGTAAAAGAGACCAACACAATTTTTACTGCAATTTGTATCAGAATTCGTAGGTTTTGCTTTTGAAAGGGTTCATTCACATTCCAAATATGTATGAGCTGATCTTATTGTCTTACACACACAATATTTGCTAATGAATATTATTATTGATTTATATAGTAATATTTTATTGTATAATAATTATATTAAATGAACAATTTGTTGAATTTCATTGTATATTAATTGGGTCGTGTAACTTTGTCGCATTTAAGTTTAGCCAAGTAACGCTTCTTCAACTGGTAAGCCAAAATAATTAACATTTAGCTAATGTCATTTACATTTTTTTTACATTTGCGGACCCACTGGACCTTGTCTGAGTAACCAAAACACCATACAAGGGCTAAGCATAGTCGATTTTCATCATATAGAAATGAAACATTTTGTGTGTTTACTGCTAAATAAAGCGAACAACAGGTCCAGAATGCCGTAAGACTGACAGAGTTTTCGTTTCGGGGAGAATTAACCCTTCAAGGCATGCTGCCGGATGAGCTTTGTTCTCAACATTTGTGTTATTCAAAAGCAAGCTTTTCCTCACAAGTAATACCGTCAATTTTTCTTTGGTGTCAGGCGGAGAAGCCTTGAGCTCCCAACACTAATCACTGTCAGCGTCTCGCCTTCATCTGCTGAAGTGCAGGGCTCAGTTGTAGCGGCTTGCCAACACGCTGAGCAGCTCTTCTCTCGCCGAGACGCTGGAAAAAACGCTGCCAGACTGGTGAATATGATTTGCAGGCCCTGATGTACGACTCCCATCTGATCGATAAACAGCTGAAGTCCGCCTTCTCTCCTGACCTCCCTTGTTCTTCTCGCTCAACCATCACTGCCGTGCCAAACTTTTAGACTTAAACTGTCAAATGTACTTCCAGCTTTTGGACAGGAACAAATGCTAACAGCGTGGTCTTGTAAGACATGACTGTGAAGACATTTTTCTAAGCTGTGTACTTTGTCCGTTATGCATTATGAATGAGCATGCATGTAGGGCTCAACATTTTTTGCTCAACCGTTTTGATTCGTTGTGTAACAATACATTCAGCTCACGTTTCTACAATACACAATACGATAGTATCACAAGATTTTGAACAATGATTTTTTTTTGTGCTTGTTATAAAATTGACAACATTGTCTACACTGTAAAAAAATCTCAACTCATCTTTTCAAGTTTCTTTTTGCTTTTTTTGTTGTTGTTGTTGTACCGATTCCCAAAAGATGTTAACTTTCACAATTTTGTCAAATAAAATAGATTTAACAAATCAACTGGATTAACACAGTAAATAAAATTTAGTTGACTACAATAAAAAATACTATGTATGTAATTTAATAATTATAAATTCATATCATAAAATTACAATTAAAGGGACAGCCCACCCAAAAATTCTGTCATTATTTACTCACCCTCACATTATCCCAAATCTGTGTACATTTCTTTGTTCTGATGATTACAAAGGAAGATATTTGTAAGAATGTCAGTAACCAAACAGATGTCATGCCCCATTTACTGCCATAGTAAGGAAAATAAATACTATGGGAGAGAAAATGTATACAGATTTGGAACAATCTGAGGGTGAGTAAATGATGACAGAATTTTCCTTTTTGGGTGAACTGTCCCTTTAAGAAAATAATAAAGAAAGCCAAAACCTAAGAAAGAACCTCTTAAAGCATTAAAAAAAACATTAAACTATATGTTGAGACAGACCATGCATTGGCAGCTCAACCATTAGGATTAAACAGACGTCACATCTTTAAAAATGCTAATATTTAAGTATCTGTTGTAAAAGTGTGTATAAAGGTGTTTTTGTTTCAACCTAACAGCCAATTGCAAAAAGTGAAATCAAAACTTGTTAACAATAACCGTTATATGAATACAAAGCAATATAAACTTTAATATTTTGAATACATGTTGCACGCATGTTGTTTCTAGTATATACATGTTCAATGAATCACAGCAAGCTCAGGCTTTTCGTTTTTTAACATCACGGCATAAAAGATTATTAAATCTAAGCACTGAACTCTCGAGACGGCTGAAAGAAAATCTCTCATTTGTATATGCGGAGAGACATGGTCCACTCACTTTATGCCGTGAGAGTGATGAGCCGTATAGAGACGGCCTCATCCATTTTTAATCGACTCAGTGTAGTCACATCCGAGACGTGAGGTCAGTTCAGACAGGTCACACACACACAAATGCACTAGTTGTCTCATACAGACATGACCGAATACCACAAGAAAACCTGAATTTCATTAGCTCTCCCAGATCTCTACCTCAAAAAAAAAACCTTCCCCTTGTGTGCCATTTAAATTTAGGACCCTCAAATTTGCAAATCACCTCTCTCCAAGTGATTGTGGGTAATTTATAGAAATGTGCCAATCGATCTAAGAGGAGGTATTTTTAGGTGGTAGTCCCACTGAAGAACAGGGGGTCTCTCGCTCCTTCACTCCTGTCTCCTCTCTCTCCCCGCTAGCAGCTCCTCATTTATATTCACGCTTCTCGGTAGGACGCAACAGCTCCTTGTGGATGTCACTCCGTGCCACTTTAACAGATGAATATATCTCGAATGAGCTATGGTGGTAAAGCACTCAAACAGATGTAGAGCGTTTTAATTTCCTCACACACACACACATACAGACGTGCACACCTCGCACACATACATCACACGAGAACATTGAGGCAGAAATACGCGCTCTACACGTATATGAGATATGGACGCCAACCGACGTACTGCCGCGACACATAAATCTAAGGCTAATCATACACGGACGGACCTGCTTCTCTCCAACGTTATGAGTCACAAATACATCTGAAGCTTTTCTAGATCTGATATTTCTATGAAAATGTGTCATCTTTGTTACAGTTTTTATGCAGCAATGACGTTCTCAGTCATAAATAGAGAGCGGGGGCCTTTCATACCATAGACATACATAAACAGCATTGACCACTAAATCGTATGTTAAAGTCGCCACCATACTGGGAATGGCACGACTGCCCTATAAACACATACAAGTACATTGGAGCTGTTTTTTTCTCTAAATAAAAAGAACAAAAATTAAAACAAAATACATTTCATGTACACTACCAGTCAAAAGTTTTTAGACACTTACTCACATACAGTATGTGTTCATATTTTTCTAGGGGAATTATGTTGTAACTAAAACATTTTTATTAAAGTTTTATTTTATATTTTGTATACCTTTAAAAAAAATTGTCTACTAAACTAATTTCAGACATTTAAGCGTACACCTTTAGATCAAATGTATTTTAAAAAAATGGAAACCTTTTACTCAAGTGTCCAAAAACTTTTGACTGGTAGTGTACATTAAATTATACTACATATATTACACTACTATACTACACAGTATATTGCAATTATTAATCAAATCATTGTTTTAATTATTAATCAAATTATTATTATTATTATTATTATTAGTAGTAGTAGTAGTAGTAGTAGTAGTAGTAGTAGTAGTAGTAGTATTGTGAATAATAATAATAACAACAATAATAATGTTTTTGTTGTTATTATTTAAATAATAAAAAGCCCAAAACAATTCTTAACTACCATGCACTGAAAATAAAGAATTTTTTACATTGACTTGACAGCAAAATGGCATAAGATATTAAGTCTCAGGGTGTTTTTTTTATCTGGCAGTGGGTTTACTGAATTAAATTAAATCAAGAAAATCATTTTTTTCAGAAAACTCGACATCTTAAATCATTTTGTCAAGTAAATGTATCTTAATTTAAGAATTTTCAGGAAAACAAGACAAAAACAATCCATTTTTACGCGACCGCCGCAACGCAACAAAAGACGTTAGAAAGGCATTAGAACCCATTATAATAAAAAATTATAATAAAAATGTTTTTAAAAATAAAAATAAAATCGTCCACACTGGATGCGGTGCGTCTGGTGTAGACACAGTGTAATACGTAACTGAAGACTGAAATTTTCTATACAGGTAAACTGTAAACCATTGAAAACAGTTGTAAAAGGCCACTACATACTGCCCCAAATTCACAAGTTTACTGTCTGTTACGTCTGTGTAAGTACTTATTTACAAGTATGGACTTTCCAATTACCGGTAAATCACATATTTTTAGAGTGTAGTGGAAGGCGAATTGAGACGTATTGCCAGATTAGTTCAAGAGGGACTTGAGTGTAATAGAAACACCATCTCCATGGTGAATATTCCTGAAACTGAGGCAAAAGTCTTTATTCAGCACTAGAGAGTATAGGGCTATGTGTTCTATGACGCATCTTAATGGCCCGGGTCACTCAGGAGAGACGATGGAGAGCTTAACTTAATCCTGAAAATGCAATTAATATTCCACACACCTGCATAATTATCGAAGCACTAAAAATGCAAATATAATAGACAGGCAAACCGCACTCCTCCAATCCAACCCATTTCATCCAGAAGCGTAAAGATCATCTGGGGAGCTCAGAGTTCGCGTTTGGAAAGGAAATGGAAAGAAATGGACAAGCACAAGTTCTTTTCTCACAAAATGCTCTCCATGGTGTTGTAAAAAATGGAGCACAGAAAAAGAAAACCTCTCTCTATCCACTGACCAGCCAAAGGCACACAACTATTTTTCTCATCTCCCCTGAACACAATCATTTCAGAATTGATTTTCATGGCTGAAGGAGAAATAATGGGAATTCTTCTAATGTAGAAAATGTATGTGTTCCTTTTGGTTAACCAGTACAAACCATATTTCAGTGTTGTCAAAGGGGCTGGAAAAGAAATCTCTCCTCCCAAGCCTGGACTTTTTCCCCTTTGGAATGAAGCAAGTCATCATTTCTCCAAATCAATCATATAAATTTGACTCTTTGAGGAGGAAATAGGCCAGCGTTCTTCCAGGTGACCCACCTTTATAGAATATTTAAATTCAGACCTTAATACTGTACAGAATCTGTCACTCAAATAGATTTATCCAACCTAACAAAGAGCATCCGATACCACAGTAAAACCAACATTACAATAGCCTGTGTTTAAATAATGGTAACACAAAAAATGCTGGGTTTCAACCCTACTCGGTGGGTTTGTTTGTATTTTATCCAACCATGGGTTGCAACCTAGTATTTTTAGAGTGTAACGTTGAGGTGCATATACCATCTCATTACAAACAAAAACCTAGTGTAAGTCTAACAATAATGTCAATGTTGTGTTCTTATATTGTTGTAAAGCTAAATAGAGATTCGTTTATTAATAGCCAGTCAGTTCATTGTCAGGGTAGGTTTTATTCTGCTTAGCTGAGCTTATTGATCAACTGCTGTCTACAGTGAATGTAGTCTAGGTTTCATTATTGAACAATACAGCCTTCACTTACCGGTCTATCATCAATGAATAGGTGTCATAGGTTATTAATGATATCAACCTTTTGAGTGAATGAGACTATTGATTGAGGTTAGAAACTGGTACCTGTGGATGGTCCTAGTTCTTTTATCATATTGCCTCAGCTTACAGTAGAAAACAATGGCAACTATCATTACTTTCCACAGATATAGAGTTCAAATGTGAACCTTGAATCAGAAATAGCATATATGCTAATGCTATCATATGCTTGTTGATGCCACTATATCCAAAAACAGCAAAATATAGACGCTCCCTTAAATTGCACATAAAATCAATATTAAAGGTTTTTGACTTTTAGTATGAAAATGTTAGTCCTAGGAATATCTGTTGTGCTTCAAAACATTGACAAAATTCACAACTCAGACAATACGCATCATTATTCTGATCTTGATCTTATTATCAGCTTCCAGGCTGAGGTAAACGAAACACTATTGGCTATTTATAAAGAGGAAGGAGCCACATAATATGTCCCGTCAACACATCAAACAAATCTACACATTTCAAGGCGCTTCAGTGGGTCTTTGACTTTCTAGTATTGGCTATGTGTGAATCCTAAAAAAAAATATAACAAGAAATTGGTAATATTATTATAACATATTCTGCCAATTATTTATTTTGCTGACACTAGAGACTAGATTTCTGTCCAGCTTTCTTTCTTTGTACACAAGCACATGATTTCCTATTGTAAAAAAATGTATTCACCAATCAGAAGCCAGTATTGTCCACATAAAGGGTTAAGATTACAAAGTACAGCAGCAGAAAGAAGTCTAAAGAGCATTTTTAGCAGCCCAATGACAGATTGAGGAAAGCAGAGAGTGAATCTGAGAGGGAGGGGAAAAGAGACGTCGTTGGCATCGGGGCGCAAAGTTGGGTGACAACTGCGCCCTTTATCTGACAAGCGCCCCTAAAAAATCCCTTTTGGATTCAAAATGGGAGCTCTTATCAAATTGTGAAAAGCTGTAGTCTGGAAATATATCATACGCAGGCAGCGAGCAGCTAAAAGGACACAGATGCTAGGCCCTGTCTGCTTCTTTCTCCCTTCACATATTTTCACTTCATCTCGAGTGTTGGAAACATATCAAAACAGTTCATGAGCACAACCCCGAAAGGTTACTGCCACGTTTATTCTTAGCTGTATTCCGCACAGCTTCTGAAACGTAAGTGCTCGGCTGCATAGCTCCACGGGCGAAACTGACAGGTGACAGCTGCCATAATTGTTTAGCCCCTCTGAGACGGTTCCTTAAGCTAGCATATTTGGGTAACAGTCTTATCTTCGCCATGTCTTAAAGTCTAATAGCTTCTTGCATTTACTTTCCCTTATTGAGAAGCTGGGAACTCTCTGCCTTTGAGCTGTCAGGGTTGTCCTCCTTTCAACAGTTCAAAAGTTCAGGGAGTTGGAAGATCAATATAGCGCTCTTGTAGTAAATAACAGCACACCGCAGTTATTATTCAGTTGCCGTCGGACGATATTCAAAATGGCAGAAAATCCTTCTACCGGCCCAAAATAGACATCTTTGTTTGGGTAAAAATGAAAATGACTGCGATGACGTGCCACACAAAAGCATAATTTTGCTTACCACAATGGCGGGGGACGTCTACTGCCAGTACTAAAACATTTCTTTTTGTTGCCCGGAGCCTCGCGAGGCGCAGTGTGGGAACTGAATGCAACCTCATCTAAATTTCAAATGGGGATCAATTATTCATTTATGACTAATGCTGACTAATTATGGCCTCTTTTCTTGCCAAGGCTTGAAAAATGAGAAACGCAAAAAATTGCTGTTGACTCTTAAATGTGGATAGAAGCAACTTTGCACTCTGATCTCACATGCTGTGTTTACTCCGTTGAATCAGGGTAAACATCATATTTAGTCGGACACAAATGAAAATGAGGCTGTGGGGGACAGACAAACTGTCTGTTCAATAGATTAACTGTCAATGTCCTACATTAAGAATGTCTTCGCAACCACGAGAAAAAGCTGAAAGACATATTTTTAATATTTTTTCAGTTAAATGACCATCACCAAGAAACCCAACAGTACCTACTAAATTGACTTCAACATATAAAATAAATCAGCAACATTTGGGTTGGTATACACTCCCCCTAAAAAATGCTGGGTTGGGGAAATATTGGACAGAACACAGCGCTGGGTTCAAAAATACCCAATGCTGGGTTGTCTTTACCCAGCAATGAGTGGAAATAACCCAGCATTGGGTAATTTTGGCTCTGTTCTGTTCAATATTTATCCAGCATGGGTCAAAAACAACCTAGCACTTTTTAGAGTGCTCTGAAAAATGCTGTTATTTTCAAAAAATGCTGTTAAATTCAACGGTTGGGATAAAAAAATGACATTTTATTTTAACCCAATGGCTGGGTTCATACATTTTTGGCCCAACGCTGGGTTGAAAATATCCCAGCATTTTTATTTTCAACCCAGTGTTGGGTCAAAAGGGCCAAACTCAACTACTGACCTATATTTGGTTGTTTTAATCCAGCCCATTGTTGGGTTAAATGTGAATATTCTCTGGGTAAATTTAACCCAACATATTTTCTCATTTAATTTCAAACACTGTGTTGTTTAAACCCCATGGGTTAAAAAATAACAAACTGCATAAGCGTCATACTTTAACTAAGGTCTGTATATTCTTAATCACCTGTATTATTAATCAGATTTTCCCTGATGTTTTACTGATGTTGACACCAATGTTTTTTGCAAAATGTCAAGCATATTGAATGCTGTTTTCTGTAATGAGGTACATGAAGGTGTTGATATAAAAAGTACTGTACACTACTCAAGCGTAAGTTTGTATGAATCAGAATATGCGTAATTTCTAATGTGTTATAATAGGACCTTAAGATGTACGCACTCAAATTCCGTCAGTTCAGGTAGGCAGATGGCTCACAGTGATGGGGAATGATGTACCGCTGTCAAATGATCAGGACCCTAGAGTCTAACTCCATCTGTAAGAGAAAAAAAGAACAAAACGAGATGAACTATGTACAACAGGGGCTTTAAAAAACGAGTCGTCTGGACAGCGTGCTCCTCTGCCCGCTCCCTTAATTGCTCTCTTCTCTCTCTGGACTGAAACTCATCCTGCCATTTCTCTGCTGGAGAAAGTATGACGGCAAGATGGTGCCCCAAGGCCTTTTCTCTTGTCCTCTTTACGTCATCGGCCCTTTACAGAGAGGGAACAAAAAATGTGTGTGCAGATGAAAGACAAACTGTGGCCCCGTGCCCACTTCGCTAAATGCCAACTGCTACAAACTGTTAACAGAACGTACGGTGGGGGATCTACAAGTTTGCCAACACCGACCTGTCTGAAAACATCATCTCCAGACTGTTGATAAAAACAGCCAGTGTTAGTACCTTCGAAATAAAATTTCTAAGCCGAAATGTAATTGGATCACGCACGCCGGTTGGACGCGTGACGCTCCATCGGAGGTGGCAGGCACAGGTGTGTGTGCTATGAGAGGTGCTTCAGCAGGTTATGGGCAGACAGATGGCCCGGGAGGTGGCGGGGTGGGATGGAGCTGTTGGTATGAGTGGTGGGGGAGTGCCAGCCACGGCTGCTCTGGCCCGGAGAGGTGCTTTACCTCAGCTGCTGTTCCATGGCTCAATGTGGTTTTATTCCGACTTTTTCCACTCCTGAATGCGGGCGCAAACTGCCAATTCAAGCAATTGTAGGATCATCCTCGATGTACCGGGACCCCTTGCTGAAATGACCAGTTCAGACATAAATGTTCTGAACATTCTTTCATCATTTACTCATCATCATGTCATTTCAAACCTGTGTGACTTTCTTTCTTTAGAATACAAAAGAAGATATTTTGAAGAATGTTGGTAACCAAACTACATTAACCCCCTATTGATTTTTATTGTATGGTCACAAAACAACCGAGACATTTCTCAAAATATCTTCTTTTGCATTTCACAGTTAAAAAGATTGGACGAATGCTTGTAACCAAACAGTTCTTAGTAGGAAATAGTAGGAAAAAATGACAATGGTGGTCAAAAGTGCTCCAGAACTTTTTGCTGTCCTACATTCTTCAGAATATCTCATTTTGTGTTTAACAGAACAAAAAATATAAAGTAATTTTCCCTACTATGGTAGTCAACGGGGTCCAAGGGTCCAACTGGTCCAAGCATTCTTCCAAATATCTTTCTCTGTGTTCATCAGAACAAAGAAACATACAGATTTGGAACAACTCAAAGGTGAGTAAATAATGACAGAATTAGTTATTCAGTTATTCAGTTATTCAAATAACATCAAAACTCAGATATAACCAAACAAACTCGGGCACATTTACTCTGTTCGACAGCTTTCTAGACATGAGCTTTTAATAAACAGCATAGGGCCTATTAATATTAATAGCAGGCCAGAACAGTGAAGTGGAGATGCTGCGTCCTAAGGCCGGAAAATTCAGCACTCATTGAGTTTAATCTGTCTTCTATTAATTCCTATCGCATGAATACTAAACCCGATGTCCTCCAAAATAATATATTAGATTTCCACTTTTCAAAGTGACCTTTGCTGATAGCATCACCTGTGCAACATCACAAGGTAACGGTTTTATCTTAATAGGATGAGATTTGTGCAGGATGGCATCCCCGTTCACAAACTGCTCACATTTACATTTTGACACACAATGGATCGTGAGCCCGGGGAGCTGTTTTCAATCTTGGTTAGCAAACAGAGTCGCATTCCAAATAAATGCCAACACGGCACGCCGCTTACGACTATGAATGGAGCGCTTCAACTGGCTCTTCTGAAGCAGGATTTAGTCATCATTTAGTGTTGAAGGAGAGTTTGGTCAATTAGTTGTTAATGCTCATGAAGATAACCAGCTCTGTTTATGAGACCATTACTGCTATAGATTTATGCACACAATTCACTGTACTGAATTATGTCTCCATATTTTGTGATGTTATTTTTTTTGCCAGAAATCATTATTATTAGTCACACTTTATGCTTGTCACTAGGTTTTTGCAAATATCTAGCCAAAAATGGTATTAAAAACTGCTTGTCAACTTTGACAACACAGTGTGTAATCATTTAAAGAGTACATAGCTTGTGATTTTTAAGGGTCTACTTTAGTTTATGGAGTGTCCGATAACAGGTTTATGTATAAACATGGTGTAAAAACACAATTATTTCGTAAAAATAAGCAGTTATTATTACCTTACTTCTTGACTGACTCTCAAATGATTCGTTCCATTATTCATCTTTCTAATCCCCTCCTTTCCGCTAGTCTAGTCTAATGCATCAGATGGTCTAGTCTGCTGTGATTGGTCAGATGGTCTAGTCTGCTGTGATTGGTCAGATGGTCTAGTCTGCTGTGATTGGTCAGATGGTCTAGTCTGCTGTGATTGGTCAGATGGTCTAGTCTGATGTGATTGGTCAGATGGTCTAGTCTGATGTGATTGGTCAGATGGTCTAGTCTGATGTGATTGGTCAGATGGTCTAGTCTGATGTGATTGGTCAGATGGTCTAGTCTGATGTGATTGGTTTAGCGCTTGTGTTCAGGGGCAGACGAGGACTATTTCTAGTGACGTAGTGACTCGTTTGCGTGATTCAGAGTCGACTCCCTTTTTTCCAAGCCAATAACTTTGTTATTTATTCACCTTCCAACTTTGCAGACTGCTTACTTTCAAACACGGCAACATTACACACTGCATGAGATGTAATTTTATGTAACAAAAAGTACCGTGTTTTTTCCATTTCTTGAAAATGTGGAAAAATATTTTATTTTATGTTTTCATTTAATTTCATGCAGGGCATAAAGTCCAAAATATATGCAAAACACCAAGAACATTTTAACCTAGAAAAACATGTTGGCAATTCTAATCAATAGACTCATATACATTCCTAAGTCCAAGATGTAAGAAAAACATGTTATTACTGTTTACTTTTTGCTTCCAGAACACAATCTTATATCAAATCAATACTATATTACACGGCCGCTAATTCGTACATATTCATACAATCTTGTTAGTACATTTGGACAATTTGGACATTTTTTACAATCCGATTTTGCTCCAGTGATATTAAGATCATGGGAAGTGTTTCATTCTTGCCTTTTTCTAAGAATTGCATATTGTCGTACATTTCATACGAAATTGACACCTCAGGAAATAGTTACATTTTCCTGTGACTTCAGTCTGGAGAAAAAAATACATTTTAAGAATTTGGCACAACTAGATTTTTAAATGCTTTTTTTGCATTTTAATTTGTCATTGGAAATATAATATGTCAATATACAACTTATTCAGTTTGAATTTGCCAAAATGTTTTTCCTTTCACAGCACGACTGTCAGACATCCAGTCAAAAAATGTCTGTCGTCAGTGTTCCATCTATTTCTTGCTATTGTGTCAGTGTGACGCATGAAATAAAAACCTCATGTCGCGCTGGCTCCGCTTCAGTTTCTGAATGACAGGTGTGCTTCCTACGTTCTGGATCTGTGACTTTTCAGTTTGCACTGCCGTGACCTACCGTTGTTCTTTTGAATATTCAACAAGGCCAGTTTATTTATTTGTGTAACATGTAAATAATCATTAAATGTGGAGGAACACGCCGAGCAAACAGACTCCAGTTCATCTTGCCAATACTAATCGACTCCTCTTCTCTCTTTAGTCTAGCCAGACTTGATTTCTCACCACTGACGTGAAGCCTGACCTATAAACTCAGCAGATATCTTATTATATTACGACGGCTCTGTACAAAGTGCTCGGATTTAATATTGTCAAACCCATTTAATGTCTTATAAAATGGTCCTTCAAAGGAGAGCTATAGTACAATATTTTGTTATTTATATAATTGACTTGCAACCTACATTTCACTACTAGTTGTATATCCTCTATATAACTGTGTATGTGACAAATAAAATCTTGAATCTTGAACATTATCAAAATATCAACTTGCAATTTTATGTTTCAAACAGAGATGACGATAGAGAGTCATTGCATTATTAAACTTTTTACAGATTTTCTGTGTAAGAAACACTTTCAAAAGCATTGTTGCCATACTCACAAATATACATGCCTTCTTGCTTAAATGCCCCGTCTATGCTTCTCTGTTCACATCCCTCCATATTCGGTTGTTTAGTCTGACATCACGCACCACCATATATGGAAGGTCATGTACCGTCCCCGGGTCCAAACGCACTCAGATGTCATAGGCAAACAGTAAAAAAATGCTTATAAAAGCTCGTGGTGAGCTGGAAAACCGTGATTCTAACCTTTATCTCCATGACGAAATCCCAAATGGCCAGACAGGGATTAATTGTTCGAAGTTTATTCAAATATTAATGTTGGGGATTCCATGAGCCTGGATACTGTAATGTATATATGTTTCGCTTAAATAGGCGATATGAATAAACAGTGCTTATAAACCGCTGCTTATGCTATAGCCCTGCTTAAAACGAGTGTAGGCTTGGACCCGGAAATGGTATTCCTGACGTCATCACTAAACAACCGGATTGCATTCTCATTCATGCCACTACAAAGGAACAAATTACATTAAAAGACCATATTCTGTAAATGCAAAATTGGATGCATACAGCAAAAGAGAGTCATGACGCAAGACGTGCCAACAAAGATAAAGAAATGACAACTGAACTGTCTAAGGGAGAGCAGAGATATAGACAACGGGAAGTGACCGTGTGTCTTTTCTCAGGGAAAGACAAACAACCTTTGAAGAAGATGCTTTTGATTGATGTGAAGAGATGAGATCTCGAGACAGCACTGTGGGATGGCAGAATCGAGCTTTACGTTGGCCAGGCAGCAGCAGTTTGAGATGGAGGACGAGCAGTCAGATAGGATGATAAGATGGCCAGGTCACCCTTCACCCCCCAGTGAAGTCGAGGCACAAATAGCTGTCTCTGCTGATAGATGTTTGTCAAGACGCCCTGGTCAGAGAACAGTGTATGGAGTTTGGCAATCAATTAACCCCCTTATCCTTTTTCTGCACTTTCTTCGGAGTCGACCGCTCGGCTGAAACAAAAACAACTGTTTCTCACAGCCTGCCTGGTCAGAGCGTTCTGGTTTGCTGGTTTTAACGGGTCATACTGGAGAGAAGCTAGACCAGTACAGGACCAGTTTTTTAAAGTTGAAGCAATTGTGTAAAGGACTAAAGCATGGAGGGCAGGACTTGAGAGCGGCAGGCGTAATCTTTATGAAACTTCATTATCTCTAAATATGTAAATTTGCATTGTGGCAGCTCAGAAAATGACATTTCAAAAGGACTTCGGTGTCAAAGAATCTAAGTAAGGAACGAGTAGGAGTGTATGAATAATAAGTTTGCAAATATATCTACTGGCATTTTGCAGCGAGGGTGTTAGCCATTATTTAGAAAAGAGATAGCTGAATGAGTCTAAAATTTCATTTGTGGTTTTTCTTTACCTAGGGGCACAAGCGTTCGCATAGAGATGAAAGTTAAAGAATCTTTAACTAGTGTAAAGTAAGCTTGGTACATCATTTTCGGAAAAAAGACAACTAAATGTTACCTTGTTTCCTGTAGTCAATGTTTTAAAATGAAAGCAGTTGCCTCCAACTTTTTGCCTTTTGTTTCATGCTCAGACATAATTTCAGTGTTTCAATATGATCGGTTAATCATTGCGAGGTTCTATTGCGTTGTACCAGCAATTTGTGTAAAAATATCCTGCTGTGATAAAGCATCATTTGGGAATATTGGCAATGGATTTGGAGAGACTCAGAATAGTTCTAAAATGTCCTAAAATAAAAAAGTACATTTCTTAAAAGAAAAATAGCCCTTGTCTCTTTCCAAATGACAGTCTTTTGGAAATGTCTACAAAGTTTAAGCAGCTGCTGGTTGAAGATAAAATTGTTGCATCTGCACTCCAGGCAATATGTGGCTCAGAATCATGAACAAAATTAATAACATTTTACCACATTTACTCCAAAATTGTGACTCATTTGATCTGGGGCATATCATTAGCTACACTACTGTGGGTCCTAGCTGACAATTTTCATATTAAGATTGTATAATAATATACGTTTAATCAAACTTACTATTGCATTTGCAGTCACTGGCATGTCTTCATGTGCTGACCTGAGAAATCCAATGAACATTCTTCAGGACAGAGATTTTAAACAAACACTTATCTTTTAGAAAGGCATTCATTTGATTATTTCACATCCGGTGGACTGCACCAACATTCAGGCGACCCAAGTTTCTGGGCCCCTTTTTCGTCCCATCTCATTATTTTGTCTCTGTCCACCAAAAACTATCAAATGAAATTGTTAAAGGTTCAAAAAGACCCTCACATATACAGTGCCACCTGTAATACACTCCTAACAATAAAGGTAATGACATGATCAGCATTCGTGATATGATCATCAATGCTACAAACTGAACAGAAAAAATGAATGGTTAAGGTCAAATATTCATAAAATCAGGAAAAATCGATTCTGAAATCTTCCTTAATTTTACAACATAAAACCTTCATTTTGTTTTCATGTTGACAAAAAAGATTGTATATATCTCAGTTTCCCTATGAATGTATTTACATTAAGGTGCAAAATACAATGACCATAGAACAAATATTGAACTAACTAAAAATCTGCAGCTGCAACGCATGCTGGGAAAAACACACTCCTTATATTTGAATGAACCTCCGACTAATCATTAAGTTAAATAAGATAAGTAATGAATCCCTCTTTGTTTTGTATCTCTGTGTAATGAGGCCACGCAACAACAAAAGGCTCCAAAAAGCCAAACGAACATATTCAATTAAAATTGAATCCAGTCAAGGTAACCGCTGACATCATCGAGTGCATAACTCGTGCGCTCTCTCTCTCCTTTCTCGCTCTTTATCAGGCAAACATAATGAATGGAAGTGAGGCGGAGAAACATGCCGCAGCGTTATAGATTTTTGATGGTAATCAGTGGGATTAATTATGTGATATATGTCCCTTGTTAAGTTAATCGCACTCGGGTAAATACGATGCATGAACTTTGATAACAAACTGGCAGCCGGGACCCCAGACTCCTAAATCAATTTGCCAAGTTGCACGAATCACTTAGTGCAGCTGCTTTTCGTACACAGTGTGAAAACGGGACGGGATGTTACATATTTGTTGAAAGCAAAGTAGGGATTATCTAATAACAACAACAATAGCAATGAACATAGCACTCCAGTAAAGATTTTGAGTTTCTTGCCAAAGCAACTGTTTGTAAAACCGCCAAAGCTGATGCTCCAACTTAAAGTGTACTATAAACACATTTATTTTGTGTATTTAATTAAATGATTTAAATCTGTGATTTTCAAACAAGCAGGTTTCGTTTGGAGTTTAAAAAACGAATTGACTTAAATAACAACATAAATATTTTTTGTTTTAAAGGTGCTGTGTGGGATATTTAAGAGGATCTATTAACAGAAATGCAATATAATATACATGTATATAACTATGTCTTCAGAAGTGTATAATGAAGCGATATGTTTTTAGTATGTGCTTTAAAAAGGAGGGATGAGCGGTGGAGTGAGTCGTTGGTTGCAACCTCACCGCTAGATGTCGCTAAAATCTTCACATTGCTCCTTTAACATAAATGTTTAGTAGTGCTGCTCAATATTGAAGAAATCATTTAAGCTTGTAAAATAAATTGTTTAAATACATAAATGTTAAATATCTGCATGTTCATGCATGTTTTACTTTTGCCGTACATAAAATAAATCTGACAATGGTATTGCTATTTTAAATAATTCAATAAAATAAAATAAATGTATAAATAATTACAGTAGTTATATTATTTATGCTGTATAATTTAAATTATGTAAACACTTTCTTTGCATATTTACTTAAAGGATTTAAATCAGTGATTTCCAAACAGGGATCATTAGACAGGTTTTTGTTTAAAAAACAAAAAAAAAATTTGTTTTACTATAAATTCATAGACATAAAATAGCAACTTAAGAACATCAGTATTCAGAAAGAAATAAACAGCACGCCTACCAGACGCCATTTTCTTCTCATTGAAAAAGCGGTCAGGGCCTATACTGATGCTGGTGCCTTATACTTTTCAATATTATGATGCCGTACCCCAAGAGACGCACGGGGTAATTTATTTACAGAGGAAAGCTTTATGTGTATATGTGAACATATGATGCAAACCTCCATAAAGGTTCAATAAAAGCTATAAACAGGTTACCCGCAGGGCCCAAGAATGAAAAACAACTTCTTTACCGAACAGCCCATATGCAGTCTTGAATCTGTATGCGTACCTATAAAAGCATGTATGTTTGTGCGCAGGCATGCAGCCACTCGATGAGCGATGACCTGCTTTGTGTACTGCATGCTTACAGAGAACATGTCAAACACGAGCCGTTCTGAGGGACGGAGAATTGATTTACTTCTCGCCTTTTAACAAAATTAACACGCACACCACTGACATGCCATCACATCTTGAAATAGTGGCCGTATGGCAGCGCACGTGTGTAAAATAAAGAGCAATAACAATGCGAGGACATGTATTCTGTATTACCGTCCACCACTATTGTTATATGATTTCTTGATAAAATACAACATAGAAGGAAACCACAAGGATTGTTTGCACTGTAAAAAGAATCCCGTAAATTTTCTGGCAGCTGAGGGAGGGCAGAAAATACCGTAAAAGAACAGTTTTTCATGTAAAATTACAAGTTTATGTTTCTGTAATTTGACGGTTTATTTCCGTATGTGCAACAAAAAAAATCTGTGTACGTTTATCAGTTTTCTCATGAATACTGATGTATTTAATAACAGCATGAAGTAGGTCATGGATCTTTTGGATTTTTTTGTTGCACATTAAGTGGGTATAGTTAAGTGCATTTAGCATTGTTTTCATTCATACTTTTTTCTAATAATAGTACATTCACATCAGGTTGTCACGACTCACTATTTTCAGGTCACTGGTCTCTATCACAGCAAAAATCTTCACTGAAACAGAGACCCAAATACGCAAGCCCCTCTATTCTGTTTGACCTGGAAGTTATTGCTTTACCTCAGCGGCCATTCACCCTTGATATCAGCAGTCTCAGCTTCCCCACATCTGCCATCTCCAAAACTCTCTCCAAGCTGTTCCACCCTTCTACAGGGGCACCTGCCCCATCTGTCCAGGGTCTCAGCAGCCCCTGTGCACCATTGTCCTGTATTAATAAGCTATTGATCCGTGGAGACATACTTTCTCAGCGTCTGGGTTTGCCAGCCGCTCTCTCTCACTCCGCCCGTCCGCACTGGCCTGTATCGATGTGAGAGTCGCAAAAAGCGCCAGTAATGGATACGCGGAGGCAGCTGAAGCCCACGGGCATTGGAGGGACGGGGTATTTTTGTGTTTTGCTTCTCGTAAGCCTCTGTTTCGACAACCGCGGGCCCCCTGAGAGAAGAGGAAGTGCCAGTTGAATCGTGCCTGACATCAGAGCACTGGGTCTACTGAGGGGGCCACTCCCATTTACCCGCTGCCTGACATGATGGATTATTTTGGTCCAGCACCTTCAGCCAAGCATCTCACCCCTTCTGCATGGAAAAGCACAAATGTATATATTTATATTTAGCATCTGGGATGAAGAAACCAAAAATACGGTCTACGTTTATCTCAGCACTTTTCCTTTGTTCTTCATACATTGGGAGTTTTAGACTTCTGTTTATAGAAGCAGTTTTATGGACGTCCACGAATATTTCACGATAACCACGTCCAGATTTCACAGAAGAGAACTTTTCAATAAGCAGCTGGACAGAACAAAATCTATCAAATTCACAGGAAATATAATATGGGTTTAGGCGAATTTATAGGATTCAGGTGCAATACTTCTTTATGAATATTTTAAGCATTGGAACTTTTTTTTGACAACAATCGTATATTATACGTATTCAGTGTCCTTACTTACATTTGTTAGATCAGAAATGAGGCAGGCCCAGCACAGAATAAAGGAGCGAAATGTATTGTTATGTATATTTGAAATAAAATAGAATAGATACCTATTTATATATTAGGAGACAGGACACATTTTATTTTGAACTGTATACTGTTCAGGTGTGTTTTATTAGCATTAAAGCTAAACTCTGCAGGACTGTGGTCCTCCAGGACCGACTTGGACACCCCTGGGTTAAATTAACCCAGCAAATGGTTTATATTTGACCCAACAATGGGTTAAACCAACCCAGTCTAGGCTCATTTGTAACCCAACAGTTGGGTGAACATCAGACAGAACAGCAGCTTTACACCAACTTCTAGGAAAGTCTGTGTCACCCTAAACTCTAAACATTGTCATCTATTAGTGAAACAAGGCATCTGACATGAGACACGCATTCTGACAGTTGGCAAACAGCGCACTGTGCCACAAAGCAAAACCTAGTTGCTCCCATCCACTGTAAACCCAAAAGAGCAGCTCTCAAACAGCTGGGTGTCATGCGAGTGACTGGACTCTGGAGAGATGCTTCACTAGGCTACACAGGTACTGACTTGAAAGATACTTGGGACAGTATATACAAAAATAAAAATTCTGTTGTCGTGTACTCACCCTTAAGTTGTTTTAAACCTCCATGATTTGTATTGTTCAACTTAACACAAAGAAAAATATTTGGAAGAATGCTTGTAACCAAACAGGTCTGGGCACTTTTTGATAAACAAACTTGAAAAAAACTATTATGGTAGTGAACAGTGCCCAAACTGTTTGTTTTCCAACATTCTTCAAAACATCTTCTTTTGTGTTCAACAGAACAATTAATTTATACAGGTTTGTAACAGAGTGAGCGTAAGTAAATGATGACATCATTTTCATTTTTGAGTGAACTATCCCTTTAAGAAAACAGCAAATTAGTAGGTCTACAGTCTATGCCCTATACAGTACATTTATTGCCATGTTGTCACTTACAACCCTCACGTCGCTTTAAACCTGTATAATTTTTTATTTATTTATTTTTACTCAATACTTACTTTTTCTATACTATGAAAGTGAATTATGACTTGGTCACTAAAATTCTGCCTAAAACTTGTGTTGCAGAGGCAAGAAAGTCACATGATGACAATTTTTGACACAATCTTAATATCCCAACGCCACCAATGTATTCAAGTGATAAACAATCAAACTACTATCTTAGATTTTTTTTAAGAGAAATGTGTGAAGATGCATTCGTCCAAAAACTTTGGTGCCAACCTCACCTGGTTCTTTGAGGAGCATGCGGCCGCGGATAAACATGCTGCGCATCTTCGTACACAATACAAACGAATGCAATCCATTTAATGTAATAATTTCCAGCATTGAAGCATCATTACCATAAAGACAGATTGATTCACCGCCATTTCGGAGATGCCGGCCTTGCGAGGGAATAAAGTAATGCAAACGGACAGCTCATTAATTCTATCATGCTCTTGCCCACGACCGGCATTTTTACATGCTGAAAATTTACAGCTAAGACAGACTAACTGGGCACACTCCTAATTTGTATCATCTTAGATTTGTTTTTGTTTTGCCGTCATCTTTATTCTTTACTGCAAATTACAGAGTGCCCTGAGTAATCTGGCAGGTCCCCGGAATGTTGATGAGGCGGCTGTAGGGATTTACTGTCGAAGCGAGTGCTGCTCCGGATGTTTATGATAATTGAGCCTGTTCTTTCTGCTTGGTCAATGCTGCGTAGTTTTTACCCACTATCTCTCGGTTCCTCTGATCTCAAGTTAGTATTCATGGCGCCACAAAAGTGAACTCGCACTCCCACAGCCTAATAAATCTCATTGTTTGGCACGGATTTATCCACCCAAAAAGGGATTCATATTCTGCTTATTTAACCTTGTTTTAGTGCTCAAATGTTTTGAATAGTGTCATTTTATCTCTAAACCGGCTTCAACTTGTACAGCCTGATTCCCTAACACAATATCATGGCAATTTGTAACTATTTCTCAATTTGTATACATTTGTATGAAGTCATTCATACAGTACATTTCTGTGTGATTTGCTATCGCCCCCTTGACGGCTATGTTTTTAATTTTAAAGATTTTTTTATATTCACAAAGTTCCATCTCGCTTCTGTCCTTCTGAAGCCTTGTGTCTCCACAATTTTTGCAATTTAAATTATTTTTTGCCATAAATACTTATTATTAGTCATCCTTTATGTTTGTCACTAGGTTTTGCAAATATCTAAATGAAAAAGTGTTAAAATGTGCTTCATTTAAAAAGGACAATGTTTTTTCAATTTCCTCAAATACAGCGAATTTGGACATCCAAGGTTTCAGAAGTACAGCGACAATCTGTTAAATAAGGGAAAATCCACGGCTAGCCGCAATTTAATGATGTGGAGGCCAAGAACCACCCAACACAAAGTGCATTAAAATCCTTTAATGCACGGCTAGTAAACATAGTTACGTTTTCCCATGAGATCACTGCCTGGATCTGCCAAAGACCTGCTTGGACCTGCTAGAAACCAAGTACAATTTTCCAAAACACAGCTACAAGTTTTAAGATAGATTATCCACTATTTTGACAAGTGACAAAAATACTTTTTCAATCATACACCAAAACAAGTAACACAAAATGAAAATGTCTAAGAATATACATTTACACATTGTTATTTTGTAGAACCTAATGTATGATTAACTAAATGTGACATAAGGTCAAAGAAGATACTGTACCTTCTAGTTCATTGTCTCAGCAGTGTTTTGTCTCTATACACAGCAGCCGTATTTCAGCCGTGATACCGATCCTATTAATCCCTCAGAGCAGCTTTAAAAGTAGACTAATGAAATGATTCAAAACTCCAGTCAAGGTTATATGGCAATGTAAATTGAATTCGATACCGTGCTGGCGTCATGGTCATTTGGAAGCCACGGAGTGTAAAGTTCACCCCTCCGGCATGCAATTCCCGAAAGGCACCGCTGACTCGATCGCAGTGGGACACGACTTAGTTCAGCACGGTTTCTGTTTTGTAAATTCAAAATTGTGCCGTGAATTTTGCAGTCTTTTTGCCTCGAAGAAACATTATTTCGCAAAAGCCTCTAGAAGATTTGCCACCTTGTCAGATGAATCCCATTCAAAAATGCAAATGTGTGATAATACCCCTTGAAAACGTAAGTATAAATTCACACTGACTCAAAATCAAAAGCCAATGTCACTGAAAATCGAACTAAAGAGACACATTCCCTTGCTTTCCTCGTCTGATCTTCTGGTTTTAACCTGACCTGTCACTTTCCACATCAAGAGCTGAAGAGGGCATTGACATTGTGTGTCTCTAAAACAAAGGCCAGCTCCTGTTACTTTTAATGAAGCGTAACCAAATCAATTCACAAACAGTCTTATCAGCAGTGCGGTGTACTTTCCCTTTAACCTCTACACATTAACTCTTCGCATGCTAAACAGTTCACGCTTACTGTAGCTGCTACAAACTTCATCTGTTCTTTGACAGGAGAACTCGAGTGGTCCAACCTCACTCCACACAGGAGACGAGAGCTGCCCGGCAAGAGTAAATTCTGACATGTCGTTTCTAAAATTGACTTTTGATAACTGACAATTTGTGCTGCTGGCGAAAAATGGCAGAATCCTGAGAGACTGATGAACTTCATATTAGTTTCTTTCTGGGTTCTTAGATTGACTTTTCTGATGCATATATGTGGGACTGAATGTGCGTACGGGTGTATTGTAGGTTTAGGTTTATAATAGAAGTCTTACTGGTTTACTGCTCCTGTCAGTCTGCAAACAATTATCAACAAGCACAATGTACAAGACTTGACATATAAAAAAAGAACATATAGTAGTTTTTTTATATAGTTATAGACATTTTTGCTAATATTTGCAGGAACAACTTGTAACGCATGGAAGATACATTAAAACATGAAATCGCGTCATATGACTTCTTTAAAAAAAGAAAAATAAGATAAGAAAAATAATATTACATTTGGCCAATTAGACACTTTTTGCAATGTCTATATGGTTTAAAGTTTTGAGTGTTGCTTTTATTTTCTAAAGCAAAAAACAGACTAACTAAAAAATAATATTAAAAAGGGAATGTTTTTTGGCGCCGACAGCCCTGTAGTTAGCAAGCCGACACGTAGCGATTCCCAACTCGAGAGTCTTTTGCCGAACCCGTTACCTTATTTCTGCATTCCTGTCAACTCTATACTGTCCTGTCCCAATAAAGATCTAAAAATAATAATAAAAAGGAAATGTTTAACATTGCTTACTCGGGTATAGCTAATTTGCGTCTAAATGCTAGCGCTGCTCAATTATGACAAAGATCATAATCACAATTATTTTGGACAATATTGAATGTGATTATTGAATTGTTTTTGTAATGGCTTAAAGTCAAAACTGACAACTACGATTAATTACAGTCGTAAATGCTAGTGACTAGTCTGTGGTTATTATTGGTTTTATACATCAAAAGTACATTTTATAAAACATTAAAGGGGTCATAGTGTTTTATCGACTAAACCTGACTCACAAATACATTCCCCTCCCCCTGCACAGCGTCACATATTCAAATGATATTGAAACACGCATAAATGTGTTAATGAAGCATTAAATTATTGTAAATGTAGACATATCTCAAACAGTAGTTAATATTAATATAAATAATTTATTAATATAGTTAATATTTATGTATAACATATATTTGGCATACTTTATATATATTTCTGAGCACTTTTAAGCATGTTTTTTACTTCAACTTCTGTATTTAACTTAATTTTTTATATTTTCAATGTGCAGCAATGTATACAGTCCTCATTAACTGACGATGCTTTAATGTGACGCTCAAGAGAGCGAGGATATGCCATTCACTTGATTTAATTCCTCCGACCTCGCGTCTTTTCCTTGCTTCCTTCGCTTGCATCCTGAAGGGTTGGAGCTGAGATGCGAGGAAAGGAAACAAGGATGCATAAATAAGAATTGAGAAACACATGTGTTTTAGAAAGGTGAGGCAGAGTGGAGCAACATTAGTAGGGTATGTGAAAACAAATGTGTTTTTTTAACTGTAAACCGCGTAAACACACTGTATTACATCAAATACACAAAATAATGTTTGTTTTAGCCATGTCATATGACCCCTTTAAAAAATAATTAGGCTTAAATTTTAAACTTCAATCATGGACAGTGGGTTTCTTAGCATGAATTGAACAAAAACACTGATGTATCTAACTGAATAAACTTAACCAAACTTAGCCACATCAAAATAACTTCATTGAATCCCTTTTCTAAAAGTCATTAGCATGCTAAATTTAACTTTTTGAAACATTATTTTCAATGTTCATAGAGCTATTCGCAACGCTAGCGTTTCCAAAGTAATTGCTTTTCTGATCAAACCAACATTCATAAACACTTTCAGATATATGTCGCCAAGCCAATGCTGTAGACTTCAGCAAAATCTAAAAACACAAACAGAATCCAAAACATTAATTATAATCTTGCTTAAAAATGTGGCACTAACATTTGCAGACATTGGCTTGCCTACGCTCCATAAATAGTAAATACTGTCAGTAAGATTGCAAACACGACTCAGTTTGACTGTCAGTCTGTCTGCTGTAGCAGGTCACATGTCTATCACCTCAATAGGTATTAAAAGTAATCACTCAGTCTTTGGTGGTTGTAGTAAATTTAACAGCAGTTCACTTTGAGCTCTATACAGTAAAGTCGCCTGTAGCGCTGTGACCACATTTTCTGTACTTAGCACTGTTCCAAAACGACTTGTTACCTTTGGTTGTCCTCTATTAGTTCTGCAGACACGCAGTACCAATAAGCCTGAGGGGTTTGGGAGACGTCCAACAGCAATTTGACATAACAAAGGATTTCTGAAGAACACAGGGGGCAGTGCTGAAAGAATGTAGGCCATGTACTCTGACATTCTTGTGTGGGGGTCTCAATTTATATTACTGCATTTCAGTCATGAAATGACACTACAAAACTATAATGTTAATGTAAATAGTGATCAAACATGAAAAATCTGTCATGTATTCACTACAAACATGTGACGTTATTTCATGGAACTGCTCTTTTTTAAATACAATGAAAGTCAATGAGAACCGAAGCTACCAATCATTACACATTGTGCATAAAATCTCCTGCGTTCCACTGAAAAAATGTATACAGGTTTGGAATGACACAAGTACATGAAAAGAGTCTGTAGATAAACATAATCTCTTTAATACACAACCAATTCTTATTTTCTGTCACTTGTGACATTTGTCTGCTTATTATAAAAAGATAACTCAATCAGTTATTTTCTATTTTAATAATTTGATACACATGAATCAACGTCAGGCATAACAAATGTGTTTTTACTCTTTGCAGATATCAATTTCCCATTTGAGTCTGCAAGTCGACTCAAATAAATTAAATAAAAGAAGTTGTTTTCCCCAAGGACTTTTTTTTACAAGATCCACATTACTTCATATTCCAGCAAGATTTTCTGGGTTTTTTTTGTATAAATTGGTAGTGCATTAGTGTGTATAAATATAATTGTTGTTGTTATCCGCATATTCGAGCGATGTGAAGAGAAAGCAAAGCAATTGTGAAATCCCCACGTGCACTTATTTTTTACATTTCCAATCCAATTCTGTATTACACAGTTGAATATGGGTTTAATAGAGAGAGTATCAACTTATGTCAGCAGTTAATATAACTTTTGGTGAACATTTTAAAAAAGTAATAAGAAAATCATTAAATTATATGTTTAACAGAAATAAGCAAATATTGAGTTTATCATTTTACATCCTAACTTAAATTCAATCATTCGTTGTAAAAAATAGATTTCTTCCCTACAGCAAGCTTGGTCGCTCTGTGGCTTTTTCTTTGAACAGGAAATCTTCGAAGAGTAAACTGGGAAAAATATGCACCTCTGATTCACCGCCCTGTCATCACTAGAAAGTCTTCATTTGATTTGGTGCATTTTGTGTTTCCATTTATTCATTTTATCAACAAATAATAACATTGTGGCAATCTGGGAACATCATCTCGAAATATTGTTGTGTATATATAAGCATTGTTTTTTAGTCGCTGTACACAGAGATACCGTCGTTGTACAACTATTTCCATTGCAAACAAATGAAAAATTCACTTGCACTTGGAAAAAACGCTTGTGTGGACACACAAACTCTAAGTCAACAATAAATAGTACAAAGCGATGAAGGGATAAAGTTGAAGCTAGAATCAGCTTGACATCCTCGTCATACAATCTGGCACTAAATCAAAGCGTGCTAAATATCGTGTTCAATTCCATTTTCCTGGTGTTTTTGTGACAGCACAACACAATGCTTGCTTCTTGTGGAAAGCAGAGTGATATCAAACCATTGTGTTGTATATCTGAAAAAATCCACCCCATCATTAATTTAATTGGCCCTTTTTCCAGCCCGCTGTCTGCAAATTGTCAATCGAGACACACTCTTTAGAGATGTCATGATACTTAGCAAATTGCCTGCGATTCACCACCTGATTGTGCTATGATTATATTGTCAATGGACTCCATGATTGGGACGGCACAGAAATGGAGGTGTGCATTAGCGTTTGTTGTCTGTGGCCCCGTGTTAAATGATTCCACTTCAGAGGCGCTTGGGTAATATTTGCCATGTTGCACAACTGGCTGAACCTCATTTAGTGATGTGATTTATTTACCGAGGTAGTTTGCATGGTTGTAAGTGTTGATGCTGCTAACAGTTTATTACTAAAAGCTTTTTTCAGCCAGAGAAAATTTACTAGACATGCAGTCTTTGTTTACAAAGACACACTTAAAATGCAGAACAAAATGCTGAAATTGTATTTAATGAATCAGCCTCGGGTGTTGTGTATTACATTTTACAGCAGTTAATCGTACAAGATGTTTCCATAAATACTCATGCATACAAATATTTGATTCCCAAATATCCAAGAGTTTTATTGTCTTGCATATATGAGAGCCTGGACCTCAAAACCAGTCTTAAGTAGCACAAGAATATTTGTAGTAATAGCCAAAAATACATTGTATGGGTCAAAATCGATGATTTTTCTTCTTAAAAACTACTTTTGTGAGTTATATGATATAAGGACTTCATTTGGACAACTTTAAAGGTGATTTTCACAATATTTAGATTTTATTTTCCTAACAAACCTTACACCAATAGAAAGCTTATTTATTCAGCTTTAATATGATGTAAAAATCTCAATTTCGACTTAAGACTGGTCCAGAGTCACATATAGTAAAACATGTCAAAGTTGTCTACACTGTCATGTTCTGATGTAAGGTAAGACTTAAGTGTTCCTATACTGCATGGGTTAGATTTAGGGATGCACTAAATATTAGCAGCCATATAGGTATCAGTCGATAAATGGTCATTTTTTATGTTATCGCTATCGGTCCGATAATAAAATCAGGCGGATATATTATAAATAATTTCCTCTGGTTGAATGATTTCTGTCTTGAGACCTGTTAGACTTGTGGTGATTGAGTACACTTTTCTGGGTTGCACTGGAATATAATTTCTTTATTTACATTTACATCACACTACATTTATGCATTTGGCAGACGCTTTTATCCAAAGTGACTTACATTGCATTACACTATGCAGTTGTTTTTGAGCATGTGCAATCCCTGGGATCGAACCCATGACCTTGGCGTTGCTAGCGTCATGCTCTAACCACTAAACTACAGGAAAGCCATTTGTTAAACTTTATACCAGTTTAAAAGATAAAGAATCTTTAACTAGTGTAAAGTATGTTCGGTACATGATTTTTGAAAGAGAACTAAATGTTACCTTTTTTTGTAATCAATGTTTTAAAATAAAAGCTTTTTGCCTTTTTATTCAGGCTCATAAATTAATATTGAGATACTGTTTATCGGCCAATACATTAGTTATTGGCTTCCATTGTTAAAGAATTATCAGTTATTAGCCCAAATGTACATATCGGTGCATCTCTGATTAGCTTTATTAGAAGTGTTTCAAGTTAAAACCTTTGTGTCTATAAGAAGTCCTCACTAATACAGCTTGAAAGATCCGTCTCCAAACACACCAGGTAAACCGTGATGCCTATACATTTCACTGAGAAAGTCTCCGTCTGTACAGCTCCATCAAGTAGAGCCTTCATTTTCTTCTGAAACCACACACACTCCAACAGAAACACAACTCCTTTGTTCTTAAAACATCAGAAGAAACCATCTGATCTCTTCAGAGGACAGACCTTCTCATTTCCAGTATCAAACGCTTCTCTCCACAGAAATTCAGAATTCCCACCAGGTGATAAAACCTATTGTTGTTGAAGCTGATGGTTTTCAGTCAACCGACCGTGGCTCAAGAGGCAGAGAAGACAGAAAAAGTCAAGATTGCTTTTCTAGAGGACTAAGATGTACAAGCAACACCGGCCCTCATTGACTTCCATTGTATGAACACAAAACCACTGAGACATTTCTCAAAGTATCTTCTTTTGTGTTCCACAGAATCATATACAGATTTTGAGCAAATTGAGGGTGAATAAATGCTGACAGAATTAGAATTTTTGGGGATCCATTGAGACAGACAAGTTTCTTCAGAAATAGTATAAATCTAGTCAATTGTTGTAGTTAAAATCTCACCAACATCTGTAGGATTACAATACATACAATTTGCTTCGGTTGGACTTGTTTTGTTGTCAAACCTCGACTGCCGATGAGACACTTCAGCTGTCAGTAACCAACTAAAAACAAGAGCTAATTTGCATCTCATTCATCTCATTCCTCCTTATGGGATGCTACTTGCCTGTTCCCTCTTCTCTCTTTCTAATCTACATTACCGTCTTAATCCCAGCTCATTCTTTTGAAGTTTAAAAACCCCCCTCTTTCCCACCTTCACACGATGATAGATGGACATATTTCTCTCTGTGTGTTCAGGCCCGAGGAGCTTGATTAAAACGGCACCTTTCCGCCCCTCGATGAGCGTATGGATTAAACGTGCCCGCTCATCGCCCGGCCATTCCTCTCGCATTCATAATTGAAAGGCTGTAATGTCTACCAAGTGCTTATTAATTAGAGCCATGAGGTGAAAGGCCCAAGGGGGACATTATTTAGGCCTCATTAAAAATTAATAATGTTACTTAATTGTTCTTCTTAATATTATCGCCACACGCAAACCGTAACGGGATGAAAACGCGAAGACGCTGAGCTCTCACCTTGCTGTGTGGATGTGACTTGTTTTGCGTGCTGTTTATAAATTCATGAGCCTTTAGTCATATTTTAATTAAAGAGGGATGGCGGCTTGTTTTCACGATGAATCCTGAGCATCAGTTATAATGCGTGATGCTCTTGATCAATGAGACAAACTCAATGATGACATGAGGAAAGTTCATTCATCTTACTGAACATGCTAAATAGTCTCTCTCTCTTTAACTCTGATGTCCATGTGTTTGTCCAGTATAAGATGTGACTAAGGCAAATAACAATGAAATTGTATAATTATGGATTTTTCTATACATTTCTAAAATGTTCTGAACCGGTCGGTCCTTCCTGCAATGTAAATCTATATTCTTTTTTTTGTCTGAAAATGTTACTCTTTTCTCTCCTTTTCTTTATCATGTCAAGTGCATCGCAACTAATTTGCCGCTGAAGGCGTGAATGATGCTCGTTGGACCGAAACAAGTCGAATAAATACCTAAGCTAATGAATAGCTTGTTTCCGACAAGCTGCTTTGACAACAACGCTTGTTGCTTTGGAAGGCTTCCCCGCGTGCGCACGCTGCGGATTTCCCTCGCGGTTTCCTCCTTTGTATGCCCAGGCGTCTAGCGCGAGCTCCGGCACACCTGGTGAAATTAAAAGATTCAGAAGAATTTCAATCACATCACCAGAGCCTCGCGTTTGTACGGCGGATACGCGAGGAACGCGCTTTGAGTAAGAGGGAAAAAGTGAGGGAGGCCAAAGCCAGTGCGGAATTATTCGAGGAGAAATGGCACCTGGCCTAGGGGAAATCAAGGCTGCCTTCAACAGGATTACTCCTGGCACAATATGGACACGGTCTTGTTTGATGTCCCCCTCCCATCTGTCTTGTATGTAGTCTTTTATCTCGCTCTAAAGTAATATAGTCCTCACTGCAATTCAATAATGGCCCAGCAGAGCCTGTCAGCCTGGGTTTACTGGTTATCTCACACCGAGGGCCTCTACCTCTCCAAGCGGTGCGTTCCGGTGATGGAGTAGGGATGTGCGCTGGTATGGGATAGGAAGAGGCGTACATTCAGGTGTTTGTGAGCCGGTTTATCCTCTCTGTGATCTAAATGAGAACTCGGTAGCGGCGATCGTGATGAGGATACCGGCGTCCCGACATTCCTCAATGTCGCATGGACTTTTTAAAGCGGACTCGTGTCCTAATTAGATGAAAGAGGACGATAAACTCCAGCCTAACCCAGGAAATCAAGACCGACGTGTCTTTGCGAACGCTTGCAATTTAGTCTGTGACTGACAGCTGAGTTACTTTGTAAGCCTCACAGAAACATTTAAATAGCGCTGTCTCTCTCTTGATGAAAGCAGATGATGAAATGACAGAGATGTTGAATAAAGTGAATAAAACAATATAGATCTCTTTCTCTCATATCTAGAATTTTGCACAAATCGGAACACGCACACGTGTCGTGACATCACAACATCATGAAACGTTAATTGAATGAATGACAAAATAAAAACCCTGTCATCATTTATTGTTTAAATCCCATGACTCACAAAAGAAGATATTTTGAGAAATGTTGAGAAGTTTTGTGTTCGTACAATGAAATTGCTTGATTACCAACATTCTTCAAAATATCTTCTTTTGTGTTCTGCAGAATATATGCACACAAACACTATGTCTAAAATGACAATACAATGACAAAGTGAAATAGAAGGTTTTGTATTCGAACTAATACTAAAGCTCAGGCCTATAATTGTCCACTTCATAGAAACAACCCAAGGCTTTTGTGACACATGGCATATTAATCTATATTCCCTAATGATGGCACACCTTTACCGAGTCCATCTCTAACCTAACCACATGACTAAAGTCATTAACACTCTGCCCTTTACATTACACCGCTTCGTGGCGTGTCAAGTGTGTCATTTAAAGAAGAAATGACAAGTGGGCTTTTAACACACGATTAATCCCAAACTAAATATTTCTGCAAAAGGTCAAAACTTCATGTCCAGTTGGAGCTCCGCGAAGACTTTTCTAAGTGTGTCATGTGATACTGGTGTGATCTGGAACGGAGTTTAATGGTTACTTATTTCAGGGCTTACATAACATGAAGATAATGTGGACAGATAGTTAGAAAAATCACAGATGATATCTTGTTAATATCTCAATTGTTTCTCTTAAACAGCAATAAGATTAAATGGAGATAAAATGGATACATTTGCATAAGTTCCCTCCAATATTACACACAATACAAACAAAAGAGTTCAGATTTGCCAAATCTGCAGTCATGTTAATATTGACATTATAGCAATTTCTTCTCAAATTTATCCGAAACTATTGTTTCAGCTATACAATCTACATTACTATCTCCATAAGCTTAATGCATCCAAACATTTGTATCTATTTGCATTTCTCCAAAGCACTTTTAAGAGAAACAAGTTAGCCAAAGCAACTGGTATCTCCTGAGCTATTAAAGAACAATCTCCAAGCAATAAACTTTTCATCTGGGTATATAATATTTTCTGGATGAGTATTGAGTCAAAGAGTTGACAACCAAACAGATGTTTAAACATCATCTTGGTCTCAGATATTTCTCCTAAAGGGAGGATCTAAAATCAATAAAAAAGAACCAAGCAAACACCTACAAATGAAGCCAGTATATCTTTAGAGAGATAAAGAGACAGACAGCAATGAGATTGCGTAGAAATCTCTGTCTATTTCTGTCTGTAATCTCATTGCAGTTTAGGAGAAACACTGCAGATACTAAAGAGATCTTGTTTCAGATTTTTCCTATCATTATTTTAGAATGATCCAGTCTCTACAGACCATTACACAAGATGTAAACGGGTTTCACTTCTGGTTTTATTTTTTATTTTAATTGAACATATATGACCATGGATCACAAAACCAGTCTTAAGCAGCACAAGAGCATTTGTAGTAATAGCCAAAAATACATTGTATGGGTCAAAATTATCGTTTTTTTAATGCCAAAAATCATTAGGATATGAAGTAAAGATCATGTTCCATGAAGATATTTTGTGAATTTCCTCCCGTAAATATATCAAAACTGTATTTTTGTGAGTGGATGGCCTGCTACAGCGCCTCTGATTAACAACTTTAAAGGTGATATTCTCAATATTTTGATTTTTTTGCACCCTCATATTCCAGATTTTCAAATAGGCCAAATATTTCCCTATCTTAACAAACCATACATCAATAGAAAACTTATTTATTCAGCTTTCAGATTATGTAAAAATCTCAATTTCAAAAAATTGACCCTTAAGACTGTCCAGGGTCACATATATAGTTAAATCTCAAAGATATTCATTTAACAATTTGATTCGGTTATAAAACAGGAAACAAGACATTCTTCAGGACCAATACAGTCTCTATTCTAAAACAATAATGTTCATTTTGATCGTGTATTTCTTCAAAGAAAAACCATCAGGCCAACAAAACAGCATCAGTTAGTTCAGTACAGTCATACTTTCTCCACTTCTTGGGCATAAAAACACACACACACACACACACACACACACACACACACACACGTGCAAGCAACTCCCTAAACAGAACACACACACACACACAACCCCTTGCCACATATTTCCGTGCGGGCCTATAAAGAAAACACTCATTTCAAAGGCAGCATTGATTTCTCAGCATATATTGCGATGAAATGAGTTCCTCTCTGGTGGCCTCTGACAGGCCCATCTCAAGCTCTCACATTTGGCAGAGACACATAAGTTCAGTAAATAGAGCTGGGAGTCCAGTAGGGTGAAGGTGGCCTGACAATCACGTCTAGCAAATTTCAACCTTGGACACAATGCTGGCTGTGTCAATAACTGAGGCCTTATGGTGGAAAGTTCAAGAACTAGAACACTATGAGACTTTTTTGGTGCCTTGTGCATGTAAAGTAAAGAATCACTCATTTGAAGTGTATCTCATAGTCTTTAAGGAAGCGATGTCCAGGCCACGGCGGTTTATCATGATCTATGCATCTTTGATTTTGATGCAATAGAAATGCAATCACTTGTGGCGCCATGCCAGGCAAAGCATTAGTCATCATGCCTCTGACATCATCAGCGAATTGAGCCATTCGTTTAAATTAAAACTATTCATTTGTAAATATACACTTACAGACAAAAGACATTCTCCCCTCATATTTTGATCTATGAACGCATAAAACATCGCTGCCTTAGTGATTTAGAAATATGACCGACACAAAACTGAATATTCTGGCTCAAGGTCAGCCATGGAAATATTTTGCTGGGAGAAATTACTGCTGCTTCATAAGGCCCTGACATATTAATAACGACAAATTACAAACTAATTAGGTAAATTAAAAGACATTAGGGTAAATCAGCATGCATTCATGCCGCCACCTCCCGTGTGTATGAGGCTAATATTTCATATTTATGAATCTACTTATTGTTTTCAATGAACACAATGTTCTTTTAAATTCAATTTCAGTTCATATTTAATTTAACATTATACTTATCAAACTGCACGCAGGCTCAATTATTAAACAATCACATTATTTTGTGCAGCGCTGTGGCTATTAAATACAGCAGGTGAGTAATGGCAAACTCCACACATGAGAGTTATTTAGCATTAATTCTATTGAATTTGATGGATTCTGACATACATCAAAACGATGCATGTCAAACGAAAATCTAACAAATCAGATTACAAAAAACTACAAATGTTACTTTTGAACATGGGCCCTCTGACACCATACCCAACCCCTAATATACATAACCAAAATGTGGAGTAAGACTTTTTTTTTTGTTTGTTTACCTTAGTTTAGGTCCTCTCTGAGGGATATTTTGAGAAATGTGTCTGTGGTTTTGTGTCCATACAATGGAAGTCAATGGGGGCCAATCTTGTTTGGTTACAAACGTTCTTGAAAATATTTTCTTTTGTGTTCTGCTGAAGAAAGTCACACAGATTTAGAATGACATAATAACATTCATTCAAGTACACTGATATATGGGAAGTTAACAGTTTTATGCTAATATACTGCAAAAATGTGGTATATATATTTTATTCATATGATCATTTACCTAAATTATATGACTATTATTATTTTATTATCAAATAATTACTTTATGTATTACTATAAAATATTCTTAAATAGCATGTTACAGATGCAATAGTGCTTATTCATCTGAATGTACATTGAGAGAAAAACTGAGAAAAGACAACAAATAAAATCAGAACAAAGAATGAATATTCGTAAATGTCAACTGTGACCATTACATGTGAAGTTAAAGATACTATCATTTTAATACTGACTGAGAAATGCCATGTCAAAATTGAAATCTTACTCTACTTATCACTTTATTGCTTCCTAATTTCTCGGTAAGTCGCTTTGGATAAAAGCATCTGCAAAATTACTAAATGTAAATGTATATTTAAAAAATGTCTTACTATATTAAAAAAGATTTACACTGACCCTCCTCACTCCCTGAGCTCTGGTAACTTGTGATAGCACTTCTTGTATTATTGTTGCCTCCTTAAAGAGACAGTCCACCCAAAAATGAAAATTCGTGATGACAGAATCTTCATTTTTGGGTGGATTGTCCCTTTAAGATTTATCGATGTTTCATTAATTATATAAGTTGCTTTTGATAAAAGCGTCTGCTAAATGTCAAAATGTAAATGAAATCACAGTGAAATTAATGGTTGAAACCAAACAATAATGCTTGTTTTTTGAGATTTTGAGACATTTCTTCCACAACCTGATGGAAATACTGATCACTAACAAATAAGAAACAACATTTGATTCATGCTTTTACTAACAAAATAACACCTTGTTTATCTTGAGCGTCTGAACTTTATCTAGAGCAACTTTAACTGGCCTGAAATCAGTGTCCTGTCGGTCTGTCTGCTGTCTATTTTCCAAGTGATAAAACTGGCACTAGATCAGTACTGAGGGGAACACAGTCCTAACCTGATATAGATACTAGAGATGGAGGAGGAATGGTAATGCAAGAGCTGGGGAGCTGAAATTTGAGGCGGAAACTCCATCATCGCAAGAGAGCGGATCACAGTCTGGTCCGACAATAAATCCCTACACATCACACACCGCTCTGATCTACTGACTCACACTGAAGCAGTGCAGACTGGATCAAGATAGACAGAGATATAAGGAAAAAAAGAACAGACAAAGCATCTATTAGCATTTTTTGGTAAACTGTGATTAATTCATAATGGCACTTACGACTTCAAAACACAATTTTGCCAATGAAATGTGATATAATGGTTTAAAACCTCTTCACCTCAGCGGTTGTCCCTCACAGTTTGCTGTTCTCTCGGTTACGTCTATTAGACACAATGAGACAGAGCTGTCTGCGCTTGCTGCGAACTTTGCCGTGTCTTACCCCACTGCTCTCAAGACAAGTGAAGATTCATAGGCTGTGACATTTTGACAGATGGACAAATCTGAGGTATTTTGGGAACTTCATCCTTGATGCAGGTGGCAAAATGAAAAACATTTTTCACTGCAGGGGCGGTTTCGTGCATGCGCACGCTTGTGAGTTGCAGCGATGCTGTCAAGTGTCAATAGCGCACTACATGAGAGAGAGAGAGAGAGAGAGAGAGAGAGAGAGAGAGAGAGAGAGAGAGAGAGAGAGAGAGAGAGAGAGAGAGAGAGAGAGAGAGAGAGAGAGAGAGAGAGAGAGAGAGCAAGAGAGAATGGGTCTGTATGCATTTAAAGAGGAACTCTCTATATTGATTGTGTCTGTCATATCCACATTTAAAATAAGTGCTTTGTATCCACGAGTAGTGGATTCCAGCATGTATGCACTTCACAAGTCATGCATTAGGTATAAATACAGAGAAAGAGAGCGAGAGATCAGTGGATTCACTGTCTTGGCCGTTCTCAGTAGTCAGAATCCCTCCATACCCCCACGATTGATATCTTAAGTGCTCTGTTCCATCACATGCTTCTATTGCATGTGATGTGTGTACACACAGGGGACACTGATGCGTCCGGTACTGAATTCCCTCCTCAAACACACACAGACACATAGTACACACAGTCACAGATCATAAATAAAACAATAACAAACAATGAATGACATTCTATACTCCATGAAAACCATTTCTTTATTTTTTAAAGATTTATTTCTGGCCTTTTTTTTACAGTAGTGAAGGAGAGGACAGGAAATGAGGAGGGAGAGAGAGAGGCGGTGGGGTCGGGAAAGGACCTCGAGTCGGGACTCGAACCCGGGTCGCCCGGAGCGCAACCGCACTATATGCCGGAGCACTGTCCACTACAAAAGCCGGCTCCGGCTGAAAACCATTTCAAACAGCATGTTTCAAGTTTTTGTCTTGTGCATGCGGCTTTTGTGACTTCATATCAAATAAGACTACATTGAACAGAGCACTTAAACATTTGTAAAGATGAGTCAATAGAAATGGTAGCTAGTCGAGATACACGTAGTTAGCAATTTTAACTTACAATTCTGGTGCAAACACAAAACAATCCACAGAGCGCTTTTCATGTTATCTCCTACGCAAAGAAGCAAAAACGTGACAACATCTTTGTCCTGTGTCAGCCACCGTAGTGCACCGTGAGCCATTGGTTGCAAATCGCAACTTCACCGCTATATGCCACTAAAATCTCCACATTGCTCCTTTACAGTATAACTTGTATCATACATACTGTAAATAAAATGATATTATTTGATCTTTTTTTGGAATTTTAAGTATTCAGTCAAGCCACATTATTATACGCATTTTATTATATTAAATCATTTTAATTTGTTAGACCTTTTATATTTAGTCAATCTAAAGGGGTGAATTAAGTTAATAAAATTTTATTAATTGAAGTATTTTGATCCAATGGAATTAGAACTATTGAATTTTTACTGGGTTTTTCCTCTAAAATCAATTTTCTCTGTTCTTACTGTACCTATATAATTTATACTAATATCATAAGGAGTTGAAGATTAATTGAGAAGTCTATCCTGCTCACGTAAACCGTGCCTGAAGACCACTAGAGGGCGTATAACCTAAAGAACAGAAAACATGCTGTCATTCATTCATTCAGAAAGATGTCAGTGTAATGTTTGGTTTGCATTTGTGTGCTCGGGCTGAAGATCCTTGTTTCGAAGTCTATCAAGTCTATCACTGTGGGTTGTTGGTTTTCTGAATCAGTGGTGCCATATCTCCCACAGAGCAACTAATGGATTGTGCCAATGAACAACCCTTGTGGCGTATCGCGGATATCTATGCGAGTTGGTGTGTGTGTGTGTGTGTGTGTGTGTGTGTGTGTGTGTGTGTGTGTGTGTGTGTGTGTGTGTGTGTGTGTGCCCCCTTGGCTAATGTATAAAAGCAATATCACACATTCAATCATTTCATCGTTTAGTTTGGGTCAACTATTTCCTTTAAACATCCCAATTGCTGAAAAGAACCTATTTAGACATCTGAGGCTTTTGAGATAAACATGCATTCAGCATCTGTAGTCAGACCTCTTTAGCTCATGTTTACCATTTGCTGACCTTCTTTTAAACGTCTCTTGTCATATTGAACTGCTCATGACAAAGATCAAAGAGAAGTTAAACCCAGTCCAGGGGGCTTCCAGACAATCTCTCGCAGCTCTATTGATAAGGATTAGCGAGCGCTCTTATCTGTTCTATACCAAAACACCCTCTAGTGGCTTCCAGAGTAACATCAGCCACGAGCGTTTCACATTTCATGTATTCCTGTATCTCATGTGGAGAACTGTTTACATATTCACCAATGGGACGGGAGAAATAATCCTCATCAATTATTCAAATACGAGAATATTCTGAGGTGTGTTTGAGAGTTATTTCAAGATGGGTTTTAAATTAGCATGTATAATGTGCATGTGCACGCTGGTTGATGATTTCGTAGCACCCCTCAAATGAAAGATGCTAGATCTCTTTTATTAATAAATGAACAGTTTGCCCAAAATACATCTACGCCATATATGACATTTTTATTATGAAGCTTTAAAATTCTACCTTTGAGTTACATGATGTTCATTTCTGCATGAGCTACTCCTTTTAAAGGGATAGTTCCCCCAAAAATGTATTCACCCTCTTGTCATTTCAAACCTGCATGACTTTCTTTCTACTGCAGAACACAAAAGAAGATGTTTTTAAAAACGTTGGTAACCGAACAACAGCAGCACCCATTCACTTCTATTGTATGGACACTAAACCAATGAAAGTCATACCACCTTAGTTTGGTTACCAACATTGCTCAAAATATCTTTATTTGTGGTCTGCTGAACACAACATGACAAGAGTGTGAGTAAATGAAGACAGAATTGAGATTTTTGGGTTAACTACCCCTTTAAGAACCTATGCCGAATCAGGTGCTAGCCGAAAAAATGCCCACATCTTTAAGTCCATAACAAAGAATGTCTGCAAATTATTACACCAACACAAAGAATGTATGCTTCTTTATAACTTCCAATATCTTGTGTATAAAAGGGACCTCCTTATCCCCAGGACAGAAGCTTTGATTAGTTTACTTTCCATATACTGACTTTTACAACCCAAACATCGCATACAAATTCTCAAGATTACTCTTAAATCAGTTTGAAAGCGCACGGCGGATGCTCGCCGCAAGATTACGGTTATTACATCCAAGAGAAACAGATGCATCCCTAAAGGAAGATGGTTGACAATCTCCAGGCTCGGTTTTCATAGCTGTCTGTACAATATTCCATCTTCACCGCGGGTTGCGCTGTAATGTTACCCAAATGTATGCAGAGTGTTCTTGATGCATGGAGATGCTTGTGGCGCGAGCGAGGAGGTAATTTCCAGCTCTAACAGGTACGACTGGATCGCGGCCAAATGTGCTGAACAACCGAATGGATTGAAACTCGTCTTGTTCTGCATAGGTCACCCATACCAGACGGCATCTGACCCCGCTACAGTGTCTGACGTTGACTTTGTGTTTGGCCTGCACACTCGCCGAAGCATGTGTGTGTGTGTGCAAGAGCGAGCACACGCTCCTCTCTCCCTAGAAACAGGGATTCGACTATTTGGTTTGCGACAGAGGGAATGAGATCTTGCGGTGTGTGGAGGAAGCTTGCCCAGGGGTGAAAGGGTTGGCCCAGGATGGGCCATGACACGTATATATTTCTTTTTCCACTCCTAAATCCATTAGTGACACCATTTCCTCCACCGTCACTGCGTCCCCCTTGATAGCATCCGCCATCTATTTTATTTTATTCTTATTTTCAATTTTGCGGATGGGAAAGGTCAGGATTAGTTATCGACAGGTGCTTACAGAACAGCGGCAGAAACACAGGATGAGGAATCCTAAAGCCATTCTGATCACTGCTGGCCAATGCATTCAAAAATAAGGAGATAGTTCACCCAAAAAATAAATATTCTGTCATCATTTATTCAACCTCGTGTCATTCGAAACCTGTGTATGAAGATATTTTGAGAAATGTCATTTGTTCAGACAATGGAAGTCAATGGGGCCAGTGTTTTTAAAATATCTTTTTTTGTGTTCTGCAGAAGACAGGTTTGACATGACATGAATGTGACAAAAGAATTGACATTTTTGGGTGAACTATCCCTTTAAGTCGTGGTGTGTATGACGTCTCAAATCAGTTCTTGTGTGCGGCCCACGTTCACATTATCACATCAAGTGTTGCAGAGTTGCAATAAATGGTGACAAGCTGATAACAAAACTCTTAGGTAGGTGTTTGCATTTTTATATATAGCAACAGTAATCAGGATTTCCTATACATAAGGTACATTGTGTTTAGAAATTGTTTGATAAAACTCGCTTTACATTCGTGTATCTAAAATGCTTTGTGTGTTTAGTACAGCTTAAGATATCTTACAGTATAACCGTCTAACCTACAATTAATTTATTCTGTGAACTACTACCAATATTTCTCCCAAGTTCCAAATAAAAATATTGTTTCTATTTGCATGTATTTGCAGAAAATAAAAACTGAAGAACAGGTCAAAATAACAGAAAGAATGCTCTGTATTTTTTCAGACCTCAAATACTGCAAAAAAGTTTATATTCACTTTTAAGCAATACAACTGTAATATTTGTACATTTATTTAGGAAAAGTTCAAAAATTATTTTTTATGTGATACATTTTTATCACAGTTTTCATGTGTCTTGTCATGCTGTCAGTCTTTCACATTGCTGTTGGATGACTTTGTCACTCCTGAGGTTTGATTTTGTTGAAATTCAACAGACACTAGACTGGAATGACCACAATACACCTAGAAATTATGATCAAATTGAAATTTGAAATGGTGTGTCAATTTTCCTGCAGCTGTATATACAAAAACTTCATATACTGTACACAAATACAACAGACGTTTGACTGCCTCACACAAAGACTCATATTGTGACTCTCTTTCCTTCTTATTAAGACTCCCACATCTTATATTCCATGTGTTTTAACCCCCACGTGCAATATAAATCTCACGCGTTTCTCTCTCACACACCCACACAAACACATGGTAAAATGATGATGGAGGAGCAGTGTCCTGCTGGTCATTCATCTTGATCTCCCTCCTCCCCACCCCCGTCTGCAGCGTTTTCAGCCAGCCGGAGGCATGAGTGATGTCAACCCCTGACCAAAACCCAAACCAGTATCATATGTGGTCTCAGCTCAGGTGCTAATCCCCCGGCTCAGGTCTAGTTAAAGGTGCGAAAGAACAGCTTGATAGTTGATTCATTTACTTTTTCACTGAGCATTTTCCAGCCTCTTGTCTCATTTATGTTTTATAATAGGAAGCATGAGAAAACACTCAAAATGATATATATTGCTAAATATTATATTTAATTATTATATTTGATATATAGCCACAGAAAAATTTGAGACCATTCCAAATTCTCATTTAATCCTCATTTCTAGATGTATTATGGTCATTTCAGTTCAGTGTGTGTTGAATTTCAACAAAAATCAAACCTCAGGAGTGACATAAAGTCATCCAACAGCAATGTGAACGACTGACAGCATGACAAGACACATGAATTGTTTTGTGTTTTTGCTTTCCCCAAATACATATACAATTACAATTAAAAATAATATGTAACTAGAATAAATTTAAGCCAAGGAGCAAAACTGCATTCCCAGTTTTACTATTTCAAATTAGCCACTGACATTGATCAATGGTATACTTTTCAGACTATGCGAAATTTATAAAGTACGTCAGCCATTTAAAATCTCTCACGCCCGTCTAAAAAGTTTTACCCACAAAACCTAAAAATGGCAACAAAACATCATATGAAATAACACCTGCTCTTACAGTTTACTGATGAAGACAGATCTCAGCCCAACAAATGACATCCTAATGATGTCAACGTACAAGAAGTCATTAAAATGCCTATATTTGCTTTTTTCCAGGCTGCAGGGTTACATTTCCATATAGAGTAATACAGGAGTATATTATTCAACCATCACTCACCTACATTTGCTTTCTATCCGGCTATACTATATATTAGATTGTATTGACCGGCATAATATTTACTGCTCTTGTACTGGTGTTCCCATAACAAATCTTACTCGAGGCTGTGCTGTTTAATTTATCTGACAGCGGCAATACACATCTTTCAGAAATCATAAAGTCCAACATAATTTCAGGACCGTATTCAAGCTCTAAGTGTTTGTGTACATTAGTAAGTCTGCCGATAAGTCACGCGACTCCGTGAATTTCCATTCATTACGTTTTATTACTAGCTCTGGTGATTTGACATATGCATTGTAGAAATGGCCATTTTTGCTAAATAAACTTCGAGGACATGTCTTACTGCACATGTCTGCATTATGCATTTAGTGCTGTACGGCCTTGCCATAAAGCGATGCTTAAATAAAATATTATCGATGGACGTCAGCGATTTCAAAACACTCGTGTTAAATCCCTTTTGTTGACTGTAGTACGGTGAGAAATGAACTTAATGTGAACTCATAATAAAGCTGAGGGAAGGAGGCAAGGATGAACTGAATATCATTCAAGTCCAGCCATCATTTGGAAAATGAAATAGGACAGGACAAAGAAAGCCAAAAGGCTATTTAAAGTACAATAATTCATTTTCACTCTCTCTTAATCCATCTCTCAAGGGGAATGGGCCTGCCTTCATATACCTAAGGCTACCAATCTGTTTCGCCTCTCCCCTCATGTTTTAAAGCCATCTAAAGACAGCGAGGACACAACGCATTCCGTTCCAACAGATTTCGGCACACGCTTCAATTATTCGCAACGCTATTTGTATTCTCAAAAAACACAAATCCGACCAGCTTTTACAATTGGACAACAAATATAAACAATGATCTAATTGTGGATGTAAACCGTTCGTGTGGCCGCGAGCCTCCGAGTCAATAAAGCTCCATTCGAGTGTTATGTTCCTCGTACTCATCACATCACGCCACAAATTATTCCACGATCAAATTTCAGCTTGATCATCAAATGGTTCATCCACACAAACATAATCAAATTACCCAAGTTATTTTTATAGGAACACAGTACCCCGCTGTCATCGAATGCATCTTTGTTATCAATAAATACATGAAATACACTGGTCTGAGTTTCATCTTCCATACATAGGGGGGATTTCAAGCACAAAGATCAGAAGAAAGAGCGAGGGAGTAATGCCAGACGGCTGTAGAAGCCGACCTGTTCAAGTTCACCACTTAATTGACATGATCACTTGATAAATCGCTGCCATTTGGGGCTTATCTGCATGCTTCAGCAGTTTTTTATAGGTATTGTAAAGCTCCCTAGTTTCAGCCTCATCTCTCTGTCATGAAGTGGAAATGGACCCACAAATGTTAAATATGTACAATTGGGTCAGTAATGAGTTTAATAAGTTCTAAATGAGCGCTGGGTTAGAATGAGTCTGAAAATCCCTCATCCTTTGAGAGGCCGCCAATGGAACGCATTATCTGCAAAAAACTGAAATGGGTTTTAGAAGTTTTACGCTGCTATTTCCCAGCAGCCCTTGTCTGCCTCCAAATCCTATGTTGTTTCATTTTTCTCTAATGCCTTTTCCTTCATTTCTTTCCAAGTTACAGATTCAGATACCAAGATTTGTGAGCGGGAGACTTCCAAATTCCAAGATTTGGGAACGTGGGCATATAGAAAGTTTCTATATGAATACATTTGCACCCAAAGTGATGAATAACTACTGAAATAGTGAACACATTAGCATACACAAAGTGTTGATGTAACCCGACAAAAAATAAAACTTACAAAAATGAACCATGAAGCCACCGGAAGTGATTGTCCCTCCATATTGGTATGCCCGACGGACAGACGGCGTCATTGACTTACAGTCAAAATAATGATCTAAAATATCCTATTTTGTTATTAGTTTACATGTATGTTTAATTACTTGAATAAATGAATAAATGTAAATTACTTGTTACTTCTGATGTTTTTTCCAGTGTTTGTTTATTTCAGGTAGAATAGCACTGAATAGAAACCATTAAGGTGAATGTTCAGCCCGATCTCATGAAATCCGTATAAATAACACGCTAGGTGCAAACTCATAAAATGAGTATGCCAAATTGCAATTTTATGTGTATATATATACGCCAACTTTAGCGTGCATGCATATTTTTCTTATTAACTTGTCCCCTAACCCAAAACCTAAACCTAATGTTACTTGAATTATTTCAGTGTTTCCTCTTTATGCATCTTTCAAAATGGCAGCCGAGGGCGTATAATTTCCACACAAAGATTGGCGTAGATATACATGTAAAATTGCAATTTTGCGTACTTATTTTACGAGTTTGCACCTTCGTGTTATTAATACGCATTTCATGAGATCAGGTTGGAGCGTTGCACACTGTTATAATGGCACATGTGTAAACGTGTAGGAATAAAGCTTTGTGACTTTAAGAACATATACAGTCTGTATTTAGATTTCAGAATGAGCTCATATGTCATATGTTGAGGTGTCTCGTCCGTGATAATGTAAGCTACTGAAATGAAGATTAATCATATAAGATTGAAAAATTCTCGACTTTAAATAACAGACATTTGCATTGTAAAAATGTACTGGAATACTATAAATACAAAAGCTGTGACGGTAAGGTACCATTTGATCGTGACCACCCCACTTAGTTTAATAGAATGTTAGGGCATACCAACATGGCGGCGCGGTGGCTTCACTGTAATGACGTCATGAGCAATCCAGTCATTATATAGATCCGTGATTAGAACGCATTGCAATTTGTCCACACTGGATGCGATGCGCCTGTCACGTCCAGTGTGGACAAGGTGTTACTATAATAAAACCATAGTTAATTTTCATAAGGTTGTGATTTGAGAGCACCTTCAGGTGGTCAACGCGTTTCCTTACCTGTACCCTCGAAACGCCGCCGCGAATCCGGAAGTAGGCATCACGTGAACAATACAACATCGAGCTAATGTTAAATATAGCCTAGGCTACGTAAACCTGCACAGTGCAATGTATGCTATCTACGATTTATTCACGTTATTTGATTTAATTAATTTGACCGAAATACGAAGAAAGACTTCCGGTAGGCTAAGTGTTTTTTATGTATACAAAAATAATGCCCGAGACTGCACGGAAATTATTGAGAATTCAATAAATTTGTCGAATATGAGAACACATATTCAAATCAGTTAAATAAATAAATGATAAAAGTTCAATATTTTGATCAGTAATTTGTCATATTTTCCCTGAATAATTACGTGTATGGACAACAAAAACCCTCACCAAAAGTCTCTCTTTGTACTTTCTATGTCATTTTGTCAAGTTAAACAAAACCGGTTGCTTTAATCTTTCCTCTAAGATGCCTGCTATTGAACTGGGGATCTAGAGGAAAACAAAGTTACTGCATTTTTGTCAAAATTAAAATTATATTTAAATAGTGGAACTCAATTCTTATTTGTAAATGATGATTTACCTCATTTTTAGTTCATAATTGTAATTATGTTAAAGCTGTGACGACACAAAAAAGATTTTAAAGTGTCAAATAAACAAGAATTATGACATGAAATGTGTTGCTGTAGCTCAACTGGTCGAGAAATTCTCAAATTCTTGTTCATTTTAATACTTTGTGATATCCTTTTTATATGTATGTAGCCTATTCTTGAAATAAGTGGGGCACATCTGAGACGCTGTGTTCATGTGGGTCTATACATAGAGAGAGCTAGAGCAAGCGAGCAAATGCCAGATTTATAGATTTTTTGTTAAATCGTGCAGTCAATACCTGCATAGAAAAATATGAAATTGCTGAAAAATTGAAGTCCGACACACTTCCATCTTATGTTTACATTTATTTTCCAGCTTCTAGTGCACTTGTCAGAATGCACAGCTCTGTTTGCAATTGACTGAATCTGAGCCTCTTTTCCTGTAAATGATTCATCTGCACAGTCAATACCTCAAATCTCAAAAAAGCACGACAGCATCAGTGAGGCTGTTGGAGAATTACTGGTAAGATAAATATATTTATCCTACCAATTTCTTCAAAGATACACGTGTGTGTGTGTGTGTGTGTGTGTGTGTGTGTGTGTGTGTGTGTGTGTGTGTGTGTGTGTGTGTGTGTGTGTGTGTGTGTGTGTGTGTGTGTGTGTGTGTGTGTGTGTGTGTGTGTGTGTGTGTGTGTGTGTGTGTGTGTGTGTGTGTGTGTGTGTGTGTGTGTGTGTGTGTGTGTGTGTGTGTGTGTGTGTGTGTGTGTGTGTGTGTGTGTGTGTGTGCATGAAAATACGAAAGTGTAAACACCAGTGTTCACTGCCTTCAAATATCAAATAAGCTGATTCATTGATAAACGTGTATTCCCTTGTCAAGAACAACTCAGCATTTCTACTACAGGATTTCTCCCTGACTGACATGAAGATTATATCTTGGTTATAAACTTTAAGATCATAAACTCCATCAAAGGTGCCACATTTCATTTCAAGAGACCCATGGAGAGAGACATTGTTATTCTTTAGCGTGCATTAGAGACATGAAAGCAGTGGAAAAATGAGGGTTACATATTTCCCTTTCAGAGCCAAACAATGCACACAATGAAGGTTTGGTGTGGGGGCATTGAACCATTGCATCATCAAAGGCACCTTATACATCAGCTATTTTAGTTGACGTGGATTAATTATACAGCCGAGAAATTTAGCACCGCTGCAGCTGAAATTCTCAAAGAAATATGCCAGAAATCGAATCCGATGTAAAGGCAAGGGGTTTTGGGAAATGCCTCACTGTCATATGGTGTATGAGAGGTACCAATATACCCCAAATTCTCCAATAAGCAAATTTACGAATCAAGGAAGACATTTTTTATACATTTACTGTAAACAAAATGTATGTATTACAGTAAGGGTTTAAATGAAAAACATCGGCCATTAAAATGGAACGAAGAATGTATCAAGTAACATTGTACTAGTCACAGACTCTAAAACAGAGAACCCATTTTTCCATTATCAAAGTGAAAATGATATATGGTATTGATTTCCGAGCTGTACGTTGAAGCATTCATGTCAGATCAATACGCTCACCGTACATCTCTGGTTAAAAATATATGTAACCTCAGTGGAATGACCTAAAAAGGAACCAGTAAGGTTTAGAAATTTTAGATACACCAAATCAATATTGACACTGTTTACATTCTTAAAGGAATAGTTCACCCAAAAATATATTTTTTTATTATTTACTCACCCTCTTTTTTTTCCAAACCTGTATGACTTTCTTTCTTCTGCAGAACACAAAAGAAGATACCGAAGGTTTCTCAAAAGATTTCTTTTGTGTTTTGTATTGTGCATTAGTGTATGTTATGTATTTTTTATACCTTTCATCAAAATGCAATAATTCTGATTAAGTTTTAACCAATAGATGTTGAGGTTGTTTAGACCTGTCCTTTCTACCCTATCCACGCTCTTAAAGGGACAGTTCACCCCAAAATGAAAATAAAACCTGTATGACTTTTTCTTGTGCAAAACACAAAATAAGATATTTTAAAGACTGTTGGTCCCCTTTCACTTCTATTGTATGGACACAAAACCAATGCAAGTCAGTGGGGACCAGCGGTTTTCTGTTACCAACATTCTTCAAAAGATCTTCTTTTGTGTTCTGCAGACGAAAGAAAGCCAGACAGGTTTGTAATGACATGAGGGTGAACTCTCCCTTTAAAAAGTTGCTGAATGATGCATTAGAAGAACCATTCTAGGCTGAATGGTTCCATAAAGAATCTGCATCTCCTTTCTGTTTCACAAAAGGTTCTTTGTAGTAAACATTTTTCTTTAGATTATAAAAAATAAGAAACAATTGGTTCTTAAACGGTTCTTTGCGGAACCAAAACGGTTCTTCAATGGCATTGCTGAAAAAAATGTGTAGCACTTCTTCTTTTTTAAGAGTGCATTTCAAATCCAGCAAAGCCGTTCTTTTTATTTTCACTCAGAAATACATCACATTACAAACCTTCTGTCATGTTGACCTTATACCTCAATAGCCGTCTCATTTGGCTTTAAAAATACAAACAACTCTTCTATAAAGTGCACTGAAAGATGACTCTGTGTTCTTAGTAAACAGAGCCGGAATCCCTGCCAAGGAGGTGTCAGGAACAACCACCGAACACACACACACACACACACACACACACACGTGAGACCCTCTGTGTCTTTGGTTTGCGTGGGCAGAGGACGACTGGGTCATTACAATTATCACTGCCTATTTGTAGCAGCATGCAGGCCAGGTGAAGGATGCCAACTAACATTTTCTCAGCATTGTTGCTTAATTCAATGACAGCTCATTTAAAAGGCAATAAATCTTACAGGCTTTGGGGAGTGAGGACGTGCTGGAGGTGGGAGGGAACGTGTGTATCTATGTCTGTATTCATTTCTACATGTGTGTATGCATTATGTTCGTCTGATCACGCTGAAAGCGTTAGTGTATGAATCTAAGGTTAGTGACTTAAGGTTTATAGAGGTCGCTTGTGGCAGCAAGGTTAAGTGGACAAAGTGTGAGGTTACTGACCTGTGTTAAGTGAATGGTCAATCAATGCTACAGGCGGCAACGCTAAAAGTCACGAGGCACATTGATGGATTGGAGATTATAGCTATAGCAGACGTGTATTGTGTGCGTGTATAAGATGTTTAGGTAAGAGAGGAAAAATGAAAGCAAACATGTTAATGTGGGAGATCTTTGCCAACCACTTGTAATTTCAAGCATTTGACATTAGTAATGCTGGGTCATTTGATATATTTTATATAAATATTGTTTTGTTTATTATGATCGTTTTTTTTTAATAGTAACTGTTTATCACATCATGGTACATAAAGTCCAAATAAACCTGTGAACTGCAGAACAACACAGAAATCCAGAATCTCATTGTAAACTGACTTGGAAATGACCAGCTTTGTTTGACAGACGACTAGAGAGCCGGGTTTGGATTTGACTGGAGATCTCTGTTTGTGTGTAGTGACTTGTTGGAAAGCCCACTGTCAAATGTCTCTTGATGTACATGCTAGTGAAGAACCATCAGTCTATTCATGGTAAAGAAATGTATGCCCAATTTAAAGCCAGTTTTTCTTTCGGAACTGGCTGGATAACATTTGAAAACCCAACTTTTCTATTTACTGGGTCAAAGAACTCACCAACAGTGATATGTTAAAGCACATATAGTAGTATTTTGTGGGCTATCAAACAAGTAATCGCATCTTAAATAAAAGTTTGTGTTTACATAATATATGTGTACTGTGCTTATTAATATTGTATTAATATACACATATGAATGCATATTTGGGAAATAGTTAGATGTATTTATTTATATTTACCGATAATTATAATGACATTTATTAATTTAGATATTTGTCTTAAATATATACATGTGTGTGTATGTGTTTATAAATACAAAATTAATATGCATAATGTGGAAATACTTAGGAGACCGTTTCAAAGCATCTTTTCAGTTTTGCTGAATTTATTAGTTAGGTAAAATTATCATTCTTGATTCATTCTGTGAACTACCAAATTTCAAATAAAAATATTGTTTCTATTTGCAGAAAATTGGTCAAAATAACAGAAAAGATGCTCTGTATTCGTATTTATTAATAAATAAATAAACTTGTCATATTCACCTGTTAAACAATACAACAGTCATATTTGTATTTAGGGAAAGTTCTAAAAAAAAAAATGTATGTGATAACCTGGATTTGTATCACAGTTTGTATTTATCACATGGTCAGTCTTTCACATTGCTGTTGAATGACTTCATGTTTGATTTTGTTGAAATTCAACAGACACTGGACTGAAATGACCACAATACATCTAGAAATGCTGGTTTGAAATGAAAAGTTGCAGTGGTCTCTTCATTTTTTATATGGCTGTATATTATCTAAACACAAACATTTCTTCTGGATGCGATTAAACATGATGAATCATTTGACAGTCCTAATTTTCATAAAATTCATCATAAAATAAAAGGCTTTCAGTTGAGCAGGATTTCATACATCACGTTCCCCGTCGACTGGTAGGATCAAAATCATTTGAAAAAAATAAATGAGACTGACATGAGGTCCCAAACAGATAAGGTGGATGTGTGTCACAAGCCTAATTATGCCACTTCTAATGGGGCTTGGAAAATGCATTTTAAATCTCTCAGCATTCTCAGTCACATCTATTTATAGAAATGACACAATGTGATGAATGCAAAATTGCTGAACACAACATTACATTCTTTTCAGAAATGTGCAAAGAGAAATGCATTCTCGCTTCTCCATTAAACACAGAATATTTTTTATTGTAGCCTAGTAAAAACTATTTTTAAAGATGTAAGTTATTATTAGTTTTATTGTACCACATTAGAAAATGTTGAAGAAATGTTTTTTTATGCTTTTTACTTTTTTATGAGGATTTTAATGCATCCTGTCTTGCCATTAAATAAACAATTGAGTTATACAACTGGTGAAGTTTAATTGCCTGATTTAGACCAGAGGCTGCTTACAAAAGTCAATCTAGATTGTTATGGGTATAAATCCTAAACCAAATGACATTCAATAAAGGTAAATTACCCTATACCTTTATTTCTAAAAACCCAGAGAAAATCAAGTGATAGCCTTTGTACATGTCAGGGGTTACCTGAGGATAGACACACAATGTATATTCTAAAATGAAATGAATCACAAGGCATGGTTTGAATCCAAATGCAGTTATAATAAAATAAACCTATAACATGCACAATATTAATGTTTACAGAGAAACAAACGCTTACGCCAATATAAGAACACAAGTCCCAACCCTTCCTGACATGTCTTTCATTAAAGAGGACATAACATAAATACAGGTTAAAAAAAACAGGACACAATAGGGTTCAGGATCCAAACAGCACTACAAACCAAACGTCTGCATACTAAAAATGTCATGTAAACATTTTTACTTCATAGATGCACATTTTTGTTGTAGATAAAAAAGTAGACAGCTTGGCTACTCTTATGGTCTCTGATCTTCAGACATGAAGCTGAATTTGTTATCTGTGGTCATTTATTGTGAGGATTTATTGGGTTATGATGATATAAAATAAAGCTATAATCCACTGATAAAACCTTGGCAGAAGTCAGTGGAGTGTCAAGGATCTGAAGCACAAACCGACAGCATCATGCACAGCTTTGACTTTGTAGTCTTTTGCGTTCTGTTTGCTGCTATAAGGTGACGGATGAGAAAGAGATCAAACTTAGTGCCTTTCAAATATTGTATCGTTTTTATATTTAATCACAAGAAATATCCACTGATACAACTGGAGATGATCTGCATTTATGATACTGCAAATATTTTTTTTGAAAGCATGGAGTCATTTGCTGCCTTGCATGCGGGATGATGTATTTGTAAAGTTATTACTCAGCTTTCTAAGCCCAAACCTTTTTGTAAAGATTATATATAGCATTTTTATAGCCTTTTATATTTTATTGAAAGTCCTTCTTTAAGCCCCTAATCTCTGAGCTGAATCAGGGTTTATCACTGTTGCATTTAACATTTCTTGTAAGATGATTTTTTGAATCCAGGAGACATTAAAGTGATGCCGCTGTGTCTGTGCATTCGGGTTTAAAAATATATTCTAGCCAAGAACACAAGCTGTCCTTGATCCTCTCAAAGACACAGTCTTCCTCTTCATTCAACTTCTAATAGGCTTGACAAATTTAGCTTTGCATGAATCAGGGGATTAAGTGGACCATTACATGATCCAAGTTTCTCAGTAGGGTTTGTGTTGTGGTGCAGAGTGTCCTTTAAAATGCCTTTTTTCAACAGTCTTGTCAGAAATTAAATTGAGTTTGAGTGGTTAAAAGCCCTTAAAAACAGCTTTAGTTCTAGTTTACTAACGACAACCCAGATTTACGGCAGTTTGTAACATACTCACGAAATGTAGAAGCTATAGATTTTTGTGTCACTTAAAATCGGGGGAAGGTATACATATTTTACAGGCGCGAAGGCTACACTGCTGTAAAAAATATCTTTACCAGTACTACATTTCTTTACTGTAATATTTTACAGAAAAAATATATAATAACAGCCTCATGCAAAGCATTTCTTGGAACCAAAAATCCTCATCAACCTTTTTCTGTTTTTCTGTATTTTTGGTTCCCAGAAATGCTTGCATGGGGCTGTTATTTTATAGGTTTTCTGTAAAGATTAAAACTTATTAATGTTTAATGTTCATTATCTTTGAACAAACTGTTGCCAATAAATTAGATCAATATAAATCTACAGTAAGTTACTGGAAAAGTGCTGCCAGTAATACTGTAATTTCTACAGAATTTTTTAACAGTGTTTTTTGCTAAAACGGACACATTTTATGAGGCGGCAAAGCAACAATAAAGGCTCATCTTAACCCCTAAACCTAACATCAAATCATAATTCAACATACAAATTAGATTTCATGAATTCACATGAAGCAGCCACCTCATAAAATAGGAATTCCCATCAGATGGCGTTGATATATTTATAAAGATGTATTAGATTAGATTAGATTAAAAGTTGTGCCGAGTAACACGAAAGAAATGGACACGAATCAATAGATTCAATTTTGTGACTATGTCTGAATTCCTGTGAGCTTACATTGCAGTAAAGTTTGATCTCATTACTATGATCTCTTCTGTCACTTTTTATGAGTCTATTTACTTGAAAAATGTAATCTAATGTGTTCTTCTCTGTTGTCTGAGTCAGCCCTTCATGTATACTTGCTAGCTAAGCTTCTTCGAGAAGCAGGAACACTTTGTTAAAAATATACATCCCATCTTATTAGCAATGCGCTTTGGTGAATCACGAGCCCAAACAATCTCAGAAGCTTTACTTTCTAATTCTAAAAGCAACGAACAGCAGAAATGACTTACGGTTGCGTTAGATTGAAATCATTCACAGTGAAATAAATGCAATATAAGCTGCTGTACAGAACATTCACAGACGCCTGTGGCTTTTAAGAACACAGATCAGCACTTATAAACCCAAAACAAAGACTTTTCAAATTGTTGTTGACAGAAAAATGAACAGACGTAGTACCGCAGGATAAATGAACTTTGATTCCTCAAGCGGTAGCGAGCGGGGCAGCGACATATTCAAAAATAGCCTCTCAGCTGGAGGAGAGAGATTTTGAAGATATTGTCCTCAAAGGAGAGCATTAGCTTTGAGTGAGATAGAGAGAGAGCGGTGCTGTTCTCTGGTAAAATATGAAAGGCCTGCACTTGGTGACAGCCCATGGCTTTTCTCCACAGCGCTAACACCGACTGACTGGAATGATCCATGGCTGCTTTGTGGAGACTTGTGATATAAATGCTGAGGGCGAGATGTTGAAGATCCAAGTCCCCCCCGCGCTCGCCAATCTCTCTTCTTTTGCCGGGCGGCGCCGTGTTGCACGAGGGAATTTGTTATGTGTTCTCTCGTCCCGCCATTTCCGGGCGGGCGGGCGGCGACGCGGCCTCCCGCTTGTCCTTGTGCCTTTTTCAGTTTGACAAGTGAGTAGCCTTGGGGACTTCGGACTCCATTTTCAAATTGACCATTTGTAATCAGTTTTCTAAGGAGGGACGGGGTTGAGGGAGCAGGAAGGAACGTTCGGGAGAAAAATGGAAATGAAGGTTGTTCTGGAACCTATAATAGCCTACTGAATCTGTAAGTAGACAGTTTTGAACACTGATTTTATATGTACTTGCTCAATAAACATTTTAATAAGTTATGTAGCTTTAAAAGAGCTCGTATTTTCATTTTTGAAATCTTCTTTCCGTACATTCACAGAACATTCCAAAACACTCACTGGTCTTTGACGCAAATCTTAGGGAGCGCATCCGTGGACACAAGGTCAGGCGCTCGGCGACCGCCTTTGGTCACGCTGGCTGCTCTTGGCTCCTTGACATGGCTGACATTTTCACAGGATAGCTGCCTTTATGTGCTGAGGGAGAGAGAGAGAGAGAGAGAGAGAGAGAGAGAGAGAGAGAGAGAGAGAGAGAGAGAGAGAGAGAGAGAGAGAGAGAGAGAGAGAGAGAGAGAGAGAGAGAGAGAGAGAGAGAGAGAGAGAGAGAGAGAGAGAAAGTCATTTTCTGGATGTCTGCTTCACACCTGAAGCCACACTTGTTTCCATCAGCACGTTGTGCTGCTTATGCAAAATGGCACGGTGGTAATAGGGAGACAATCAATGCTGTCCGCTGCTTACATTTTGACAGGCTGCGTCTGCAGGGCGGAACGACCCTGTGTACCCTCCAAGCTGTGGCCTTTTTTCTAAATTAATGCCAATTTAACAGAGGTGAGATGTGATAACGGATATTCATGAAGTCTGAACCAGATGCGAGACCAAAAACCGTGGACAAGTCCGTTATTTTCAGAAAATAGAAAATCATTTTTAGCATTTCATTTTTCAATCCTAAATGTTGTCATAGCCTTACAAAAAATAGAGGTTAAAAATTAGGCTAAAAGTTCTCAAAATAAATTTATGTTTACTCCTCTTAGTCAGAGAAGATACATTTTTGCTGTGTCTCAGATGTTTTTCCTGATAAAACGACCCAGAAATCTCACAAATGTCTCCATTAGAGTTTCAGAAGAGACCTCAATAGTCAATATTATTGAAGATCTTAATAGGAACATTTCTCATCAAATTTACCCAAATCCAGATTATTTTACCTCTCCAATCTACATTCATTTACATTTACATTTACGCATTTGGCAGACACTTTTATCCAAAGCGACTTACATTGTATTGTACTATACATTTGTACATTTTTGTATAGTAAGCAAGTGGGGGTTAGATTCATTTTACACCTCCAAACTCGCTGTGCATTTCAGCAATTGTCTCATTTGTTTCTGTTTTTATTTCTCTTAGGAGAAACATCTTAAACAAAATGTTGCTACTTAAATAAACAACCGAGAACTCTGTGAGATATAAATGAGCAGCATCTGAGCAATGACATTTTTCCTCCAGAATCACCATCAAACAATGCAAATCCATGATGCTTTCTAGAGGCCCGGAAAATAAAATGGGGTTGCCCTCGATTTGCAATAACTGTCCTTAAAGCGTCCCCACTGTAGGTGTCCCCCGCCGCACATCTTTCCATAAAGGCATGAAGCATTTCCGAGCATACCCACAGTACACGCGAGGTCTTTCATTATATTAAAAGGAACGGCTGGGGTGTCCCTGGGCACGGTGGAGGGGCTGGGCTTAAAGATGTGGAAGGAGGAAAGTTAATTAGGATAACACGGAAGGTCCACAAATATTCAGCTCTGGAGGTGAGCTTTCATTTGTTTCAATAAAGTAAATTGATCACAACGTCCTCCTCTGCATCTGTGACCCCTCCCAATCCGTTTATTACGGAAGACACGCCATCCATGTGCAATGATTTAAGAGATTCCTGTGATTGGTTGTTACATACATGGGCGGCGGGTGTAACCATTCAAAATGTATAATAATATCAAATAAACTATACACGAATAATATAAAACACTGAATATTACATGGTCAGTGTGTGGGACGTGTCACGTGGCTAGCGGGGGAGCGTTGCTGGATTATAAAGTGGTAGCCGCCAGCAAAAGAGAATGTGAAGGACGAGGACAGAATGATGATTACACGCCGTCTCTGGGGTGTCTTCTTACTTTAGCATCCCCCCTATAGAGGTGACTCGACAGAGTACAGTCATATATACAGTTAGATACTTTATGCATCATGCGTATTGTATCTCATTTGATATATGCATCCCTATATAAATTGTGTTGGACTCACAATATTTGTCTAAATAAAGAACCTTTAAGAATCCTTCAGATTATAAAAAGGTAAGAAAGAGATGAATCTAAAAAACTAAAAAAACTAAATTTACTCTTGTCATTTTTAACCTGTATGACTTTCTTTCTTCTGCAAAACACAAAAAAAGGAAAGTCGTTACATTCACTTCTATAGTATGGACACACAACCAATGCAAGTCAACGGTTTTCGTTTATCAACATTCTTCAAAATATCTTCTTTTGTGTTCTGCTGTAGAAAGAAAGTCATACAGGTTTGAAGTGACAACAGGGTGAATAAATGATGACAGAATTTTCATTTTTGTGTGAACTACTCCTTTAAAATCTACTGAACATAACATAAAATGGTCTTTTAAAAGTGAAGAGAGTTTGCATCAAAGTGCAAAGCCAATAAAAAGCATCATTAATACAGAAACTGCATGGTGCCAGGTCTGAACTTCATTTAGACCTTAGAAACTAAACCAAAAGTGCAGTGCACAGAACAAAAGATGCCAAGAAAAGAAACACCAAATACTTTAAAAGGGATAGGAGATTAGCAATATATCTTTAACAAAAACTCACTCTGTCAGACGCCACATGTTGTCCTTACGGACGTACCAAACAGCAGCAGCTGGTGTTCTCAACGGCTCCATCAGCGTCCCATCCACCGATTCATCACTTTTGAAGACGAGAGGCTGTAATTCACACTCTACCCAATATCTATTTTTAAGGTTTAGCCACACATTCTTCCATCTACCACAGAGTTCCCAAACCGGCACGGTCTCCATTTCTTATCTGCCATGGAGGGGGGCCGCAAGACAACCTCTTCCGGCATGGCATCAGTCCCGGTGTCCCACTTACTGCCATCAGTCACTGTCTGAGCTGATAGCTCCATGTGTCAGCCGTATGGATGACTGTCGCTTACCTGTACGGACCTGCATGCCAATAGAGTTACAGCGAATAGACTTTGTTTATGTGATGGGACGTAAAAACTATATTCATTTGGGCTGTAAAGTATAATCACAGGAGGGAGTTTCGGTGCTTAGAAAGATACGGCAAAAAAGTTTGGATAGGGCCATTGTTAATCAAATTCCAAACTAGGATTTGCAAAGTGCATGAAACAGATGAATTGCGACGTTTGAGGATTGTTCTCTGAAAACTATTGCTTGGCGCAGTAATCTTTGCGGCTCTTTGGTTTAAAGCTGATGGGGGGTTTAGTGTTTAAAAAAAGAGATCTTGTGCAAACAAAGACTCTGCGGTATCAATTGAGAATATAATCCTATCATTATTTGGGCCCCAGGGAGACCTTTTTCAGCCACTTAGTTGATGACAGTTCTCAGTGAGTGCCTATTATTCAAGACTAAATGGAACTGAAAATGTACACGCCACACTGAACCGGCCGCTGAAAGTACAGTCGTCTTGCCAGCAGAAATGGCAAATCCCTTGTAATTGTGCCATTAGGGTTCCCATTCACTTCAGCCCAAATAGGCTGCAGTCACTTGATGGAATGTCACGCGGCAGAAGACAAGTTACTTTCTTTGGTATCTCTTATACAGCCTTATCTTTTATTCATTCTTGAACATATCCTCCTATGCTGTGCACTAGCCCTCAATTTACCTCTGAATGCTGAAATAATTCATACGGCGATCTTGAAAGTTTTAGCTGTGGGTTAAGGCGGATGAAATGCGACAAAACTAAAGGGTAAAAAAATGCACAATGGTTACAATCGCTAGTATTTAAGTGTTGTTGTACATCACCGCAACAGTAGAAATAAATAGTAAAACTTATCTTAGTGAATGCTTACTGACCAAAGATTTAAAATATAAGCTAACACAATTACATTTATTTATATAGCACTTTTCATGATACTTATCATTCATATGTAGCTTTACAGGGCTAGTCATAATGAAGGCATAGATCAACCTAAAATAACAATTCAGTCATCATTTCAGGCCTTCATTTCATTAAAAACCTGTATGACTCTGCCTTGTGTGGAACATAAAAGAAGATATTTTGAGAAATGTGTCGGTGGTTTTGTGTCCTTAAAATGGAAGTCAATGGGACTCGTTTTTCATAAATCTTTTGTGTTCATACAGGTTTGAAATGACATGAGGGCGAGTAAATAGTGAAGCATTTTTAGGTGAACTATTCCTTTGGTTCTACTTAACATGAAACAATGAAAATGCAAAAGAGTGTTAAGAGGTAGAAATAAAATAACATGCCAGAATATTTCACTGAAATGTTTTTTCAATGTTCAAATGAATTCATATTCATCAACAGACATTTCAAAACCAACAAAAGCTCTTTATTCATTTTGTATAGAAACCGGTGAATTCATGACCCTATTAACCTGGTTAATCCAGAGACTGTGCACACTTGATAAGGTTTGCTAAAGGACACATGCTGACAGAATGCTTGTTGCAATTTACAATCATTTATGACTATTTCATGGTCTCGACATAACAAAATATTACAGAATTAGTATTATAATTATACAAAATATCTGATTATTCTTTTATTGAAAGTGTATAGCCAGGTTTATAGACATCGTGGTCTAGTTATCCGACTATAATAATGACTGATACTCATCTAGAATTCAATTATTTTCTGCTTGCTCAGAAATACAGCAGTGGAAATAATTGAAAGAGCATTTTTCAGATTTTCTTAATTTACTATTTATAGCTTTGTGTTCAGGAAAAATGATCATTTTTGTTTCATTCTGTGAAGTACTAACAATATTTCTCACATTTCAAACAGAAATACGGTTTCTTTTGCAGAAAATGAAAAACAGGACAAAATACCAGAAAAAAATACCAGTTTTGTTTTTTACATCTGAAATACTGCAAAGACAACAAGTTCATATTCACTTTTAAGCAATACAACAGTAATATTTGTACATGTATTTCAGAAAAGTTCAAAATGTTCATGTTTCATGTGATAACCTGGATTTTTATCACAGTTTTTATGTGTCTTGTCATGCAGTCTTTCACATTGCTGTTGGATGACTTTGTCACTCCTGAGGTTTGACTTTGTTGAAATTCAACAGACACTTAACTGGAATGATCACAATACATCTAGAAATGATGATAAAATGAACATTTGGAATGGTCTCTTCAATTATCCTGCGGCTGTATGTATTAACATCTGGTTATTTATTAAAATGATTCTTTAAAGTGCATACAATAGCACCAATGTACTGTATAAGTCAATCTTCGAATTCCAAACCACCTTAAGGGTAAAATCTATACATTAAGCCTTTATCTCTCAGATATTTCCTCACTCCGAGACCATCTTTCATACCCCGCAGGGCTTCTTTCCTCAATACTGGAACTATATCAATCACATACTTCCACAGACAATGAGAACTGCAGGATGCTCGGCTAGGACAAAGTTTTGACTTTTGAATATAATTCATTTGGAAATAGTTAATTAGCAGCTAAATTATTCAGTTAATTTATATTAGGCTAATGAGTTCCCTCGCTGCTGAATATTTCATAAGGTCTGTCAAAATGTAACAAGTTAAGTTTGGTCGAACGAAAAATGTGCCTCTATTAATTTGTCATCTGTACAATTGTCCATCATTGAATGTGATGGGATGTTAATATAAATGAGACTAATTCGCAGTCAGAAGCAACTTTCTGCATATTATCATTTATTTCCAAACCTGATTGGAACATGCGGTTGGGCTTCCTGTGCTGCTTAATAAATCATATTCTGAACAATTGAGCAATTAAAACTGAAAACACCACTCACATGGCCTTGTGCTATAATCCACAAGATAATAATAAATGAAATGTTAATGTTTCAAAACTACAACCAAAACACTATAAAGACCTTTGTGAATCTGAACCCTCACAAACAATGCTTCTCCTCCTTTAAAGTGTCTCTTTTTAAAGATTTAGTGGTAGAACACAAGCAGGTGAAGAATTACAGAACAACAACCACTTATATCTTCAGTCATTCACTTCTATGGCTTCCATTAAGTTCAGCTAACTTCAATCTCAATAGAAATTTTTTATTTTGCATCTATAAATAAGTCTCTGCAATGCCTGCAGACACTGTAGGAGACATGTTTCACATTTTCTGTTTGCCAGAGATACATTTCCAAACAATTTCACAAGCCATCATAAAATTCTGCTCCAGTTATTCAGTTTTTGGCCACATGGAAGCAGTATAGACCAACAAAACAGACACTAGAGTCGCTCTCTTTACCTGTAACCTGTGATGATGGAAAATAAGTTCCTACTACAACTGTATTTTTTAACCCCATTGATATTAATCGGAATATTCGGAATATTTATTCAACCTTTAATCCCATATGATTTTTTAAGGCCTTAAACATTGCTAAAAAGGGAACAAATCGGAAGGTTTTCAAGCAGCACACGTGTGAGTAAATGAAGCTATCCCTTATCATTTAAATGCACAAATTTCACAATTAAGATATCAGTAATTTGGCTTTTCACATCAGAATGATTTCCTGACGGCGACAACATCAACGTGGTTTTAAAATAAACACTACGCTGTCTTTGATTTGGTCTGGGAGTGATGTTTGGATATCACAGCAGCATACTCTCTACCAGAGCGGTATATTGTGCGCTTCAGTTCAGGTGTGGAGAAATCCACGTGAAAAAGACCAAAGCGCACACTGAAGCCATCTGCCCACTCAAAGTTATCCAGTAGAGACCAGGCAAAATACCCCTTTACATTCACTCCATCTTGACTGATAGCTGGAAAACAGGCACAAAACTCACTACTATATATACTTATTTCTATTGGTTTATGTATTAAAGCAACAAAACCTACATGCCATGCTAACCCTACACAAAAAGTAAGTGCTACATAACTGTACAGTACCTTTTCCTACTTCTTGCAGTGTATCTTGATAGAAATGGCACCGGTCAACATCCTCTATTTGAACCATCCCTTTCTGAGAAAAGCCATTTTCTGTGATATAGATGGGCAGACTGGTATAAGTGTCCTAAAGACGTAAAAATGTTGGTTAAGTTAGCAATACTTTGAATAAAATAATGTTTTAACCAAAAATACATTTACAGTGTCAATACAAAAGTTCTTACCTTTACATGTTTTAACAGCTTCCGCAATCCATCAGGCACAACAGCCAGCCAGTGGACCCCACTTATGGGCCACGAGGGATCGATAACAGTTTCTGCACCTTGGTCTCCAGTCAAACTGAGCTCGCTGCTCTTACAAGCATCGTTCAGATCTTTTACTTTTCGAGTTGTGTAGTAGTTCAGGGCGAAGAAATCAGCTGTGCCAAGAGGAGACGGCTCATCCTTACAGAACCCAGGTAGCCTTGGGCCCTGGCTGTATCCCAGTTCCAAGCTTCTCGCCTCAATCCTGGACCTCATGGATTCTGGGTAATCCCCTGTGCAAAACACAGGACAAGCAAACCATCCCAGAGAGAACGCCATGTATCGCTCCGTGGCTGCAACATCTTTAGGACGGCCAGGGTCCAGCGGTTCTGCCCAATCGCTGTTTAGGTTGAGGGAGACTTTCCCTCCTTGTAAATGTCTGAAATGTGAATTATAGCAATGCCAGGCCTTGGTGTGAGCCCGCAGCATGTTATGACCAGCCAAGTAGACTGATGTTCCTGGCTCTTTGATCCCGGGAGCAAAGATGCCATCCTCGTGGCCTAGCTTGGCACAAATATAGGGCTCATTCAAAGTGGTCCAAAGCTTCACTCTGTCGCCGAAAGTCTGAAAGCAAAACCTGGCATAACTTTCAAAGACGTCTGTGATCTCTCGTGATTTCCACCCACCACAGTCCTGCATGGCCTGAGGTAAGTCGAGGTGGTACAACGTGACCATGGGGATAACATTACAAGCAATTAAGTCATCTATCACTTTGTTGTAATACTCCACACCTGAAAGTAAAAGAAGGTAAAAAAAATAATGTAGGGACGTCATATAGGCCTATATAAATATAATGATTTACTAGCAGTCAGAAGAATGTGCCAAATATGTTTACTCATTCTTGGTATTGTATAAGCTTAACTTCTACAGTATTGTTCTTAGTTTTAATCTTACTGTCAATTTTATTTCCTGTATATCTTGGCATTACTTACTATTCACATGAATACTTACATCATATTTTTAATAGTTACTTTTGTGACTCATTTTGTGACTCTGTTGTCTTTCTACATGAAAGCCTTTTAAACGGCAATATATTTGAATTAGAATTTTTTTTATAGTAAGTAGGCTATTATTAGACGTTTAATTAGAAAATATTTAATTTTTACTTGACATGTCTTATTAACTGCTTTTCTGTTGATGATTTAACATCATTATAATGTTATTTTGAGTTTTAAGTTATTAGCTCTTTTTTTTACTATTTTACATTAAGTGTTTTGCTTAACAGAACATACATTGTGTGTTGGGTTTGTGACACTAAGTTGAGTGAAAATGTTTGTTTTCTATAGGAGCACAGTCTAACACAAAGAGATGCAGGTTAAAGGTCATTTCACCTTAAGGTTTGCTGGTATACAATTTTATTCACTAATTTAATTTCTAATTTCTTAAGATTCTCTAATTTTGTATGTTTGCAAATCTATTATGCACACTGAAGACTCTTGACCACTATTTGACTTTTCTGAACCTCAAACCTTTCAGATTGACGTGATTTGTGGTTCCGTCAGGAAGAAGCCGTGACCAGGATATGGACAGGCGATAATGGGAAAGTCCAAGGTGTTGGATACATTTCAGGTCCTCTTTCCAGAGCTGATAGCTGTTGCAGGCTACATCTCCAGTCTGATCCTCAAACACCTTTCCTTTAGCATGACAGAACGTGTCCCATATGCTCGGCCCTTTACCGTCCATATTCCAACCACCTGCAATAATATAAATGTGACCCTGAATCACAAAACCCTCTTGTGACATCTGCATTTCTTAAGTAGCACAGGAACATTTGTAGTAATAGTCAAAAATACATTGTATGGGTCAAAATGATCGATTTTTCTTTTATGCCAAAAATCCTTAGGATATTAAGTAAAGATCATGTTCCATGAAGATATTTTGTAAAATTTCTACCGTAAATATATCAAAACTTTATTTTTGTGAATAATATGCTATGCTAAGGACTTCATTTGGACAACTTTTTGTTGCGATTTTCTCAATATTTTGATTTTTTTTGCACCCTCACAGATTTTCAAATAGTTGTATCTCTGCCAAATACTGTCCTATCCTAACAAACCATATATCAATAGAAAGCTTATTTATTCAGTTAGGGTTCGATATAGAAAATGTTGGCTTTGGAAATTTAAGTAGCCTAATACTGTAACTTATTCAAAAATAGTTACAAAATAAACCATGTTTTTATTCTAGTTAAAGTGTAGTAGCCATGTTTTTCTGGCAGTTTGATTACCATATATAGTTCTACAGATAACGTTACCTTGGTTAAACATTATGGGTATTGTGGTGAAATTGATGTTATATCAGCTGATATTATGGTTCAATGTTCATAGTTCAACGTTCAATGAATATTATACACAAACAAATGTATCTACAAACTTGCAATATGCATTACAATGGTGCTAAAAAAAGAATACATAATAAAAATAAATAAATAATAGCACCCTTGACAATACCACGATACTTAAAGGCTGAAATACACTACACGACTTTTAAAATCTGAACAGATTAAAAAAAAAAAAAAAACATACACTTGCAGACTTTTTGAACGTTTGCATAGAAAACAATATAAAAGCGGCAGACTGGCGCAGACTTTCTACAACAACTCCAGACTGAAAATCCTCGCAAAAGCCTTGTAGTGTTTTTCAGCCTTAAGTTCGCAATTCTTGCTCCTAATATAAGCGTAACGGTGACCTAAATAGAAATACTACAGTAAACAAATGTATTTTTACTCTGTAGTGTAAATGTTATTGTAAATTACCTTCAATCTGATACGCAGCTGTCGCAGCTCCCCACGCAAAGTCGCGTGGAAATGCGCTGACATCTAAAGCAGACATGTTTTAAAGCACGACGATGTAAGGAAAGATTCACAGCGTTCACGCATTCGTAAAGTTTGCGCATAAATGCTTTATATTCTCTGCTTTTACTTTCGAATAGCACCGCCTCAGAGTCCGAAGTGTACGGCAGCACGTACTGCGTGTGACGTCATGGCGCAAGCTCGACAGCTCTGTGCGGAGCTCAACCTAAAATGTTTTAAGAATGATTTTTGTATGGGAGTTGATACTAAAAAATTACAGAAAATCTGACAAGTTTGCGCATGGTAACAAAGTTTCATGTTCATTGGTGATTTATGGCGTTTGTTTCAATAAGGATGTATAAACAAGATTTGTAGGTAAGACTGATAAAACAAAAATGAACACCAAATAGCCAAAGGTGAAAAGACATTTGACCTGAGAAAGCCTGATGGTTTAGAAAACAAAAACATCTCCACTAGACTACACAACAAATGATGTATTGTTCTGTGAAGGGGGCCCGACTATACCTTTTTTACTACTGCCAACCAGTCTTAACTTGTTTGTAGAGCAGCGTGAAGAGTCCCTTTTGTGAGGGCCACAAAATCAAATCAGCACCCAACAAAATGGCTTAAGGATCCTTCAGTATTGTGCTCAATTTTTTTCTGTGGTTTTGTAAAGGGGAACTTAAAGGCACTGTTCACTAAAAATTCACAATTTTCACAATTTTATTTTTTTGTTTGTTTTGAAACTCACTTAAATAGTTAGTGTGACAAATGCATTTGTTAAATGTACATATCTCATATAGTCTTTCTACATAAAAGCCTTTTAAACAGCAGTATATTTGAATTAGAAGATTTTAATAGTAAGTAGGCAGTTATTAGATGTTTAATAATGATGCTTGCTACTAAAAAAAAAATAAAAAAATCAAGAATTCTCAAGAATAGGCAAGATATTTGGACATTCTTTCTGAGCTGGCTATTGATATTTTAGATACATTTCATTCATCAAAAATATCACAAAAGATAATTTCATCAAAAAATAGATTCTCCTGTACTTGACACAGTTTTAAAGTGAAACTCAAACTCATCCAAGACAAGAGCAGCTGCCTGTATCTTATGGGCTGGAATTCCCTGGAGCGGCAGGCAGAGACCAACCAGCGATGACGTCACTGGAGGAAATGGAACCTGGAGCCCCGGGCGCAGTGAACACACAACACTTCTCAATGGACTGAATGTATTTACGGATTTATTGTCTCGCAGACTTCCAGGACTGTACTTTTCGCTTCTGGATTACAAACTTTCAGTCTGTATTATTCGAATAGCGTGTTTGCCGTCACGATCGGTGGTTGCATTAAAGCGTATTAGCAGCAACCACAAGTTAAAAAGCAACTTTGCCTTCACTTTCTCAAATTTGGTCTTATCGTACGGCATGCGGATATATCATAAGGATCTGTTTTAGAGACTTGGAGGATAACTAATATATATATATATATATATATCCTATATATACACCGTTTCGTTTTCTCTGGAGTCCGCCAGTCAAACGCACACTAAAAAGTTGTGGTCGGATTTCCACGAGTTTGTGGGACTGTTATGTCGGGATGGCTGCAGCTGTCTCGAGTGGACAGACGAGATCTACACGCCGACTGGCAACAAAGAAAATGTAACGAGTTTGTGCAACATTGTATCACTGGCGCTGATTCCCGCGAAACGCTCAAAACTTGCCGTGCGATCGACGCATGTTGAAAAGCTGGGAAGAAATGGAGCTCTTGGAAAACAAAGGAGGATTTTCGACCTCGTCTGTTTAATGTGGACGACACACAGCCATGATAAACTGTAACAGGACTCGTTGTTAATGTTGGGTCGAGTCTGTATTTTGACCATGACTTAGGTGCGTTGTGACTATTTCATGGCGATTTTTTGTCGCAAACATCGACAGGCCGTGCTAAGATAAAAACGACGACGTGAGGCGTTCAGCGCTATTTATATGCTAATCGAACCCCCTCTTCTTGCGCGTGAATTTCAACCCAGAAAAGCGTGATGTCGGTGGGTGCCGCTTGCGTGCTTTTCTTGGCTTTCGTGCTGCTCGGAGGCGTGAACTCTTTAGGAGCATCTGAATGTAAATCATACGATGAGCGCTCCAGAAGCGCAGGGAAAAGCTCCGGCGCTACGCTGGACAGGAAGGTGGTGTGCAGTAACATGGAGCTCCATCAGGTGCTTTCTCCTGAATCATTTCCCAACAGGACAGTGTCACTGTAAGTCAACACCAACTATCGTTTACAATCTCTGAAATGCCCGTATAAACTGATCTAATTTATGTTCTCATGCCATGCTTTATAAAATCCCTCCTGCAAAAAGCAATAAAATTCTAATGGTTTCCATTATAAACACATTTATGAACCATTAAGATCACTTCAAACTTCGTGTGTTTTCTGCCTTATTCCAGTATGTTTTAATGGTGTTCTACTGGTCCACCAGATCATCACTCCAACAGCACCCATTACATTACATTACAAGTAGAGACCCATAGTTTCCATTTAAACCAATACAATTCCCATCATACTCAGTATTGTGGTTCTACCATGCTGAAAAAAAACAATAGAAACCATTGAGGAAGTTGTAATGGTTTGAATGGTTTTAAAAGAAATTGTGTTGGAAACTAGTATAATGGTGTCTACTGGCATGTGATGGATGCTATTGGTCAGATGTTACCCCTGCTGAAAAAAACAATAGAAACTAATAAAGAAGTTGTATTGGTTTGAATGGTTTTAAAGGGAATTGAATTATATTGGTTTTAATGGAAACTGTAATGGTGTCTACTGGTATGTGATAGATTCTATTGGTTGGATGTTAAATCCTATTGGAATAATGCCCAAAACACACTACAAAATGGAATTTTGTAATGGTTTTAATGGAAAACCATTAGAATATCTGTGATGGTTTCTATTGGGTTTCTATGGTCTATAAACCCCTAGAAACCATCAAAGAAATTCTATTGGTTTCCATTAAAATACCATTGTGAACCATTAGCTTTTTGTATTTAAACCATTACAAAATTCCATTTTGTAGTGTGTTTAGGCCATTATTCCAATAGGATTTAACATCCAACCAATAGAATCTATCACATACCAGTAGACACCATTAAAACCAACACAAACCACAAACCATCACGACTTCTTTAATGGTTCTATTGTGTTTTTAGCAGGGATCCTATTGTAAATAGAATTTTGTAATGGTTTTAATGGAAATCATTAGAATTTCTGAAATAGTGTTTATTGGGCTTTATGTTTTTTCAGCAGGTATTGGTATACAGCCTTTATGCTTTCATTTAATCTGGCATAAGTTGTAGGTTGTTAATTGATGTTTATGAATGCATAGTTGAACTCTATCCAGGTCTGTTGAAGTAGTGCACTGTAACTCGGTTTGCCACGGATACATTTGCCATAAAAGCATTATTGTCCTCAAATCAGATTCAAACCAGTCAAACTACAGTTTTACAAATCTCCTTCGAGCAGATATCGGACATATATGTGCCTTAATATTTGTAGCATTCAAATGTTATTGTGTGAACTGTGAATTGGTGTTTGGACCTCTTATAAAGTCTCATTCAACTATCAAACTTGTTAAGATACAGCCTGTTTGTCAGGTTTTTCTTCTATATTGAATGTCAGGTGGTCATTAAGAGGTCATTCATGGTGTTGTTTTTGTAAGATGAGATATATCTTATTGACTGACATAATAATTTTCTAACCGAATGTATATAATGTAATGGCACATTTTTTTGACAGTGGACTAGCTTCCCTTTGTGCTTTATGTGTGGCTTTTGGTTCAGCCTTATTGGGTTCTAAATGAAAGGCGGGCCACATGACGATGTCTTTCAGAGATGGACCTCAGGCATATCCGAATGCCTGAATGCTACTTTCGTCTTTCTTCATGTGCATGTGCGGAGTATGCACTGAAAGAGAGGAAAGGTTAAAAGCAAAGACTTTGACCTGTGGGGAAATAAACAAAGCGATAGAAAACAGCGCTGACAGATTTAATGCAGTCGTTTTTAAACAGTTTATTTCAGAGTATAACGTGTACAGTTAAACTTGAACTTTCTCAACGTCATGCGGTTAAGCTTTGAAGTCTGTATGTTGGTACCCTTGAGTCGGAAGAGTAATTAAAATTCAGCAGTGTCAGGTTATCCGGCTCTGTACAGGAAGTCTTAACATTACAATACACCGCTAAACATGTACGTGTCTCGATTACACATGGACATTCACAGATTTGGTTTGGTTGGAGTGTTTTTGGGGCTTTTGAGTCTGTAGTCAATGTGTTTTATCATGAATATTTTTGTAAGATCTCTCGTGCGGAGAGCTTGGCAGTTGGCAGATTGTGAATGAATGTGGCATTGCCAGGCTGCGATGGTCCATGGTTAAAGCTTTTTTGACCTTCTCTGACCCCCGAAAATCAGTTGCCTCCCGCATCCTGGTACGGGAAAGCCTTCACACGCATGTGCTCGTGGGGTCTGCAGGTTTATTTGACCAGTGTTTAAAATGGACTCCCCTATTAAACACCTTGTTAAATTTGAATGAATAAAGTTCATTTACATTTTTACGCTTAACACATCACATGTGGGATCTCCTAAAATTAAAACCTGTCAGACCTTCATTGTGATTAAATAAACATTTTATTCATTTTGGTTAGAAATGGATGGAAATTGATCTTGTTGCTACTTTGCACAGTAGTTTCTTTTTTAATATTTAGCTTTTGTTAAACCGTTCAAGCTGCTAATGTAATAAACATGTGGTTCAGAATTTCTTTACTGTTATTTACTCCTAAAGTATCCACTAAATGACTTTAGTTGAGCATTGTTTCTTAGTACCTGGAATCTTGTTTATCTCGGTATCTGTTGTAAAAGGATATTGTGTGTATAATGTGTGTGTGCAGCTGTCTTTATATGTGTGCCCGGCCCTGGTTTGCAGAACTGTGTTTCTTAGGGAACTGTTGAAAGCTACACCTGGATAAAGCTGTTCTCCTCGAAGCACACCTGGTGACTGTAGTGAGCAAGCATGGAATTGGTTTCAGACAAGCTGCTAAATATTACTAAATAGTTTCTTGATTACATTTCATAAATGATATAATGAAAGCCTGGAATATCTTGAAAAAATTTTGAGACTAATAACTCTTACTGTACTTAAATTATTTGAAGGTGCAATGTGTATTTATTTATTGATAGAAGTGCAATATAATATACATAACTATGTATGTC